>JANUWF010001547.1:1505000-2705000 GCA_026120185.1 Voacanga thouarsii | reverse complement strand
AATTAAAACTGTTTGAAGGTGTAGTAGGTGACTAGGGAGATAGGCTAAACCGAAAGACAATAGATGAACCCTGACGAGAAGGATATGCACACACAACCCACCACATTCAGCCAACAAGCTAATATATAGTAGGGTATCATATAATAGCACCACAGACTGGGATATCAACGGCAATGGTACGATAGGTTATAGACAGAAGAGTAAAGGAGGATAATAGGAGAGAAATGAAGGATAACAGCAGCACCAACCCAACCACGATCATACAGGACTCATTTTACATATGCCACCAGAATAACCAAGTATCTAATGTACCACTAATACAGCAAACTATCTAGCATTCACAACCAAGAAGGCAAGAGAAATAGCATTCCAGAACACAAACGCAAGTTACACAGTGAACAAAAACCACATAAGCAGAAATTAATTAACCAACATGGAAGTCGTTTACATGCACAACAGCTTGAAGATCAGCCATGGATATCAAGGATGAAAAGTGAACTCAAGGGAGTTAAGAGTATCTCTCTATATATTTTGATGCTAAAGTAATGCATTATTTGTTTTTTTTTTTTAATTTTCTTTTTCTTAGTCTAGTTGCATATGGAAAACCTAGAATGGATTAATTACTGTACAATAGTATTCTAAAATTATTAGACATCATTTGGCCAAAAATGTATCATCAATAAGTATCATTTTTTAAATTCCACAAGTGTTTTTTGTCACGTGACTCAACAATTCAACCTTCATTAATACTACTAGATTTATTAATTTCCATACATAAACAAAAAGAAATGAATCCTGTAAGCATGGTTAAGCAAATTGCAAACTATCTAAATTACGTAAACCCATATCCATTCTAAGAAAATGGTCAAAAGTGTAAAAACAAAAATGCGTCTTTTGAAGAACAACTAAAATTGGTAAGAAAATCAGCCGCTTGATTTTTCTACCTAAATATATTAATAAAATAGACTAAATGAAACCTATCTATGAGAAACAAAAGTTGTCTGAACATTGAAGATACCAAGGTATCCATTCTTTGCATTGCAGAAAGCCGACTAGAGAAATTGAACCCAGCTAATGACTAGAGAAATGCATCTAATACGCTGGCTAATGATTAGCCATCGTAATAGGTTACAATCTTAATTTTTTTTAAAAATAATTTTTATTTGTTTTTTATTTACACACACACACATATATGTATATATATATATATATATATATATATTATTAATGTGACAAATAAAATTATATAAATTTTACTTTTGCAATAAAATTTACAGATAGAATGTCTATATATATACTTAAGAGATAGTATACTCTGCCTAAGTATGTAGATATATATGTACACACGCATATGTATGTTTGTAATTAAAAAATTATTTATGTTATATAACATATTAATCTAATACTCACTAACTAATAAGGATATATTATACTATATATAAACAATATATATATATATATATATATATATTAGAATAACTAATAATTAAAATAAAATTCAAGCTCTTTAATACAAACATATGAAAACTTAAGATGTAAACAAAAATTTATTTGAAAAATCAATGATCTAACTATTACATATATTTATAAAGTTAAAACAAGTTTAATGACCAAATTTGAAGGTCATTCATTTTATTTTATTACATTTGTGTAGTAATATCTATAAAATAGAAATATATCTTAGTATTTACAAATATAAATATATCAAATTAATGATTCAATCGTTAAATTTATTGTACCAAAAGTATAGTGACTAAATTTAAAAATAATCAGATAAAATTTAAAATAATTTTGAGGGATTTTGTTATAATTAAACTAAAAACGACAGTTTTAATAATCGTCGTATTAGGACATCTATTGCGACAGTTCATATAAACCATCGTATTTGTCCTAATCTATTGCGACGGTTTGTATAAACCGTCGTATTTGTCTTAATCTATTACGATAATTCATGTAAACCATCGTATTTGTTCTAATCTATTGCAACGGTTACTTTAAATCGTCGTATTTTATGAAAAAATACGACGATTTTACTTTAACCGTCGTATAAACCCTCACTAATATGACGGTTATCAAAACGTCGTATTAGTTAGGCTATTATGACGGTTTTGCCACCGTCGTATTTGTATCCATTGTATTTGCTCCTTTTTTTGTAGTGTTATTCGCCCCACTCTGGTGCGATGGGTACAACAACTTTTCTTGTAGGATAAGACGATTTTAGATCCTCGTCGATGCACATTAACTGCGATCACCTCGAAAATCTCCTCAGTTCACCGAGTCCATTCAGTCAGAAAACTATGGATTGTGATAGGGAGAACAGAAAAGGCGTTTTTCCCTACCACAACCCATAGTTTTTTGATTGAACAAGACCGGTGAACTGTAGAGATTTTTCTCTCAAGGAAGCAAAACTAAAAAACTCTAGCTACGGCTCTGATCTGTTTTCCTTTTAACATAGCCTTAGGAAAAACCCTACACCAATCCGAATTAGGAGACCTAACTCTTCTCAATTTTAATATTTCCTTTTTCTTTTTCAGTTAAAGTTAATTGGACCAAATAAAAAGAGAGGAACGTGAAAGCATGGGCTAAACCCGAGCCAGCCGGGCAATGCGCATATGGCAACCCTACTACCTTGGACTTCTCTATCAAGTCTATAGAAAATTTTTTTAGCATATAGAGGCTTCCACATTCCTCAACTTTTTTCATGGGAGACTCATGTATAACATGAGTTCCTAAATAGTTAAACACTCAAACATTTAATTATGGATTCACACTATAAAAATGGCTTTTACTATAATTAAAACAATCTATAACATGTCAAAAATAACTCACATTAATTATTTTAAACTAACTAATCATAAGTTAAAAATTATTAACTCCCAAATTTGTTATTTTCAATATTTACAATTAATGCAATAAATTAAGTGTATATATATATATATATATATATATATATATATATATATATATATATATTACTTTATCGCAACAAGATTCCTCTATCCATCATCTTTATATTGTAGTATAATAACTATGCTCACGCTACTGTATTTTATATATATATAGAAGGGCGGAGAACTTCAATGTTTCTCTATTCTTGCTTGAATGCTTCTGGGCACAGTAAATTTACAATGCAGTGGTAAAGTTTTGGAATTATCTGTATGCTGCAGAATTAACTCCGTCAACTACCAGAGGAACAAGAACCTTTGGCTGCAGGGAAGGAAGAAGAAAGAATGTAGAGAGAGAAAGTTATGTTTTATGTAAGAAGCAGCTCCGAGGAAGGCAAAGGTGGTGACAGGTGAAAGCGATGAAGAAAGAATGTACCTTCTTGTACGGGCGGAGAAAAAAGACAGGGAGGTAAAATTTTGGACGGAGGAAGGTAGGAGTGCATGTGTGTGTGTGTGAAAGTGTGTGAGAGTTGTGGAGAAGAAGACTCCGGGAGAGGGAGGCCAAGGCTACAGAGAAACTTGTTTGAGATATTTTCACGGTGGAAGCGAGCCTGCTTACAGGCTTTGATTTAAGAGTTGCTTAGCATTGGCCTTTGTTGTTGAAAGGCGAATATGTGGATTCACAACCACGCTCCAAAAATGGCTGCGTGGACCCCTCTTTGTTTTTTTGGGATTTAGATTTATGGACATTTTAATCTTTTTGTCCATTTGTTAGTTGAATGGATGGTTTTTATTTAATTTATTTATATATTGATTAACAGTCAAAAAAATCTAGATAACAATTTGATAAAAAAAAAATTATATTTAAGATAATAATTAGATTTAAAATGAAATTTGAATAGTAATGTAAGATTTTGAATATACTTGTGATGGCATTTTTTTTTCCCTCTAAATCTTTAAATATCTTACAAAATTTTTATTTTTCTAAAAGCAATTACAAAATGTTAAAAATTTTCATATAGAAGCTCCACTCCTGTCCCTTAATTCTCTCCCTAAACCTATTTTTAATACTACATCTTTTACACACTTTCTCGAAAATAACCTATGAAGGTCTAAGTATTAAAAATTAAAATGAAGGAAAGAGAATCAAAATTTTCCTAGCGATAAATAGCAAAGGAATGAAATGCCTATATAAAAAATATTTAACTAAAATCAAAACTATGTATTATATAAATTCATTTGTAAATATCCTTAAACAAATTTTTATCTGTTATAAAATTAGGGTAGTGTTAGAATAAAATCTACACACTACACACTAAGAAAATTCTAACTATTCTTTGCACAAGAATTTCTCTTCAAACTTCTATCTTTCTTTCTCTCACAATTCTTTCTCTAATCTTTCTTTCACTAATCTTTCTTTCACAAAATGATGGTGTATTACAAGTTTAGAGAATAACTCTATTTATAGAGCTCTAATTAGTGGATTACATCATGGCATACATCATCTTCCACTAATCTTAATTAGTGGTGTCTCCACTAAATGGTGGATATCCATAAAAATCTTCTAATAATTCACATAAATCCATAATTAGTGGAGCCTCCACTAATTAATAAAGATTCCAATAATTCATAATACTCCCTATTGGATGTCCATCCATTACATAAAGAATATGCCTCGTTAAAACCTTACTAGATAAAAACCCAGTGGGAAAAAAAATCTAGTGAAGGAAAAAGAGTACACTATTCTATATGTCTATTTATTACTCCCCCTGATGAGATGATTCCTTTAAATCTTTAAACCGACGCATACCGATTTTATATCTCAACTTTTCAAATGTTGCAGTCGGTAAAGTTTTCGTGAAAATATCTGCGAGGTTATCACATGACCGAATTTGTAGCACATCAATTTCACCTTTCTTTTGGAGTTCATGAGTAAAGAAGAATTTTGGTGAAATATGTTTTGTCCGATCTTCTTTAATATATCCTCCTCGTAATTGAGCTATGCAAGCTGCATTGTCTTCATAAAGAGGAGTTGGAATACCTTTGATTGATGATAATCCACAACTTTCTCGAATATAATGAATCATGGATCTTAGCCATACACATTCTCGACTTGCTTCATGAATGGCTATAATTTCAGCATGATTTGAAGAAGTAGCTGCTATAGATTGTTTCGTAGAACGCCATGATATAGCAGTATTTCCACATGTAAATAGATAGCCCGCTTGAAAACGTGCTTTATGTGGATCAGATAAATAACCAGCATTTGCATAACCTATTAATGTTGGACTGGTTTTATTTGAATAAAATAATCCGAGATCAATTGTACATTGGAGATATCGAATGACTTGTTTAATTCCATTACAATGTCGTCGTGTTGGTGAAGAACTAAATCTTGCGAATAAATTGACAGCAAAAGCAATATCAGGTCGTGTATTATTAGCAAGATACATCAATGCACCAATTGCACTGAGATATGGTACTTCAGGACCAAGGAGTTCTTCATCATTTTCTTGAGGTCGAAAAGGATCTTTATCCACATTTAATGATCGCACGATCATTGGAATACTCAATGGATGTGCTTTGTCCATGTAAAATCTTTTTAGCACTTTTGCTGTATATGTTGATTGATGAATAAATGTTCCACTTTCCAAATGTTCAATTTGTAAACCAAGGCAAAATTTGATTTTACCAAAATCCTTGATTTCGAATTCTCTTTTTAAATAATCAATTGTTTCTTGGAGCTCTTCAGGAGTTCCAATAAGATTAATATCATTAACATATATAGCTAATATCACAAATTTAGAACAAGATTTCTTAATAAAAACGCATGGACATACCTGGTCATTTTTAAATCCCGCTTTCAATAAATATTCACTAAGACGTGTGAACCACATGCGCCCAGATTGCTTCAGGCCATATAATGATTTCTGCAACTTGATGGAGTAATTTTCACGAGGATAATGTTTATATGCTTCAGGCATATGAAATCCTTCGGAGATTTTCATGTAAACATCATTTTCTAAATTTACATACAAGTAAGCAGTGACAACATCTAATAGGCGCATATCTATCTTTTCATGTACTGTCAAACTGATAATATATCGGAGTGTAATAGCATCAACAACAGGAGAATAAGTTTCATCATAGTCAATACCTGATCTTTGTGAAAAACCTTGGGCTACTAATCGCGCTTTATATCGAACGATTTCACTCTTTTCATTGCGCTTTCGCACAAATATCCATTTGTAACCAACAGGTTTTACACCTTCTGGTGTTCGGACTGCAGGTCCGAAGACTTTACGTTTTGTCAATGCATTTAACTCCAATTGAATCGCATCTTTCTATTGCAGTCAATCTTTTCTATACCGATATTCATCAATTGATATTGGTTCAGGATCATCATTATCATGTGTAACATTAAGAGATATATTGTATGCAAATATATTATCAATAACAGTTTCTATTCGATTCCAACTTCTACCGGAAGTGGTATAATTGATAGAAATTTCAGTTTTACTTTCATCAACTTCTGGTTCTTTGTCATCAGTTCTCTCTTGGTCTTTATCATTCTTTTCTTCAATATGATCTTCTGGATCATTTAATCCTCTTTTCTTTCGAGGATTTTTATCTTTAGAACCAAGAGGTCGGCCACGCTTCTGGCGTGCTTTTGGCTCAGCAGCTATATGTAAAATCTTTTGCTCTGTTGGAGCTTCAATTAGAATAGGAGCATTTATAGCTGGCATATGCGATTTTGTTACTCTTCTAGAGTCAGCAAAAGCGTCTGGCATTTGATTTGCAATGATTTACAAATGAATTATCTTTTGAACTTCAAGTTCACACGCGCTTGTATGCGGATCAAGATAATTTAGTGATGTTGTCCAATCACGATCTTTCTTGTACTGTTTCTGTTCTCCCCCTAATTTAGGGAATAATGATTTCACAAGAGAATAAGAAAAGAAATATAAGAAAATGATGACAAGTAGGAAATGCCAAGAAAAATATCTCCCTTTTTTTTTTTCACTCTTCCCGGTACCGACTTTTCCTCTTCCTCTCTTGTCTTTTCTTCTCCTCCGACCCTCTACCTACCATCTACCTCTTTTTCTTCCTCATACAGAGATATATATATATGTATCGATATATATCTCAGTCATCAATCATTAGTAAACATCAAAAACAAAAATCACAAAGCAGATATGGAGACTCGTAATTCATTTGAGACATGGTCAAATTTTGACTCGGTTTACGCAATGATTTTGATGTATTTTCCTTTCCAAACCAACCGCTTCGCCTAATTCGAACACGTAAGATTTTGATATGTTTTCCTTTCCAAACCAACCGCTTCCTCCTAATTTCGGGTGAGATACCTTTGAGGGATTCCATTTGTTTTTAGTATGCTTGATAATGAAATTAAACTCTCTTTTAGTTTGTTTTTTATGTAAATCGATGGAAGTTTTGAACATACCGCTTTGGACCAAGTTGATCTCGCTCCTACAAGAGACTCGCTTTTGATACTCGTTCCTCTTGATGCTATTCCTTTGAATGAGGATATGCTTGTGCATGATCCTTTCTATTCTCTAATGGATTTTGAACGAAGCTGTAATATGTTTCCGAGTTATTACATTTAAACATGGATTTTGAATGGTATTACCTTTACTGATATTATTTTCTTTTTCTAGGAGAAATAATGAGTGGTCTTGGCAACGAAGTCGGAGTAAGTACTCATGAAATGCATAATATCGAAGTTCAAGATATTATTGCAGACAAAATTCCTGGGGAGAAGATCATGATTAAGAGGCAGAGAGAGAAGAAGGGCAATAACTCCCAGACACTATCATGAAAAACAATTTCGCAATACTTTTACCTACCAATCAAGAGCGCAGCCAAAGAACTGAATATTGGCATAATCCGTCTCAAGAAAAGATGTAGGGAGTTAGGAATTCGTCGATGACCTCACAGGAAGTTGGTGAGCTTGGAGACCATAATTAAGAATGTTCAGGTTCTCTCTCATACATACTTATAATTTGTAAGTATGAAACTATGAAAGATTTATAAATAAATAACCGATGATATCACTTCGATTTACAGGAGATGCAAAATAAAGAAGAAGGAGGACATATGGCTGAGAAGAAGTTGAAAGAAGCCATTGCGATACTGGAATGTGAAAAACAGTTGGTGGAAGAAAGTCATAATACGCAGTTAGAGGACCAAACACAGAAATTGAGACAAGCATGCTTCAAGGCCAAATATAATAAGAAATTTAATTATAATAAACTTAAGGGGATCATAAAATCCCAAGACTCATTTCGCAATAATTTTACGGCTAATTCTGCTGCTAGTCTCGATGCTGGCTCAAATGGGAAAGAAAAAGGAGGAGGATGCCGAAAAAGAGGAGCTGAAGTCCATAATTACTAATTTTTTGTCTTCCTCTAATGTAAATATTGAAAAAGAACAATTACAAACATTCATCTTAAATTTGTCAGCTCAATTACAAAAGAGCAACTATAAGCATGTATCCTCAAGTTCATATGAACATTAGTGATATGAATAAAAGATGTGATGCTTATTATTAATGGAAATATCTTTTTCCCTTATTATCTTTTCTGTTCCACTTCAGGTGGCCAGTATTTCTCTGTGATAAGGGAAATATCGAGTGTGTCAATGACCATAACCATGGCCACTGCCACAACTACGACTATAACGATGGCTTCTATTGGAGCCAACAGCATTCACTTCTGGGAGTGTTGTTGAGCCAATTCATCTGGCTTCATGATTTCTCAATAATAACTCATGTTAAAGCTGTCAATTTTGGATACCATTTTTCTCGATATTGTTACTGTAGGACTTGAAAATTAGAGAATGTCTTCTCCAATATAATTTCATCAATAACTTTTTCTCCGTAAAATTTTTAACTAAGATGTAGTTTTATACATCACGGAATTCACGGTTTTACAATCTTGCAACTTCAGGTGCAACCATTCATACCGTGCAGTGGGTAGTACGACCATCTTCAGGTAGTCAAATCTTTCTTTTTATCCGCATGACATATGGATCTCTTTTTTTTTTAACATTTAGATACATTTTTGTATGACATATAAAATTTTTTTTTTTCAGAAATATCAAGGGTTACAAATTCGAATTTAGCGAGATCAATAAATGCGTACCTGTCTTCTGGCTTTAATAACGGCAGAGACTCGTGCTGATAACGTGTTATAAAATTAGGGTAGTGTTAGAATAAAATCTACACACTACACACTAAGAAAATTCTAACTATTCTTTGCACAAGAATTTCTCTTCAAACTTCTATATTTCTTTCTCTCACAATTCTTTCTCTAATCTTTCTTTCACTAATCTTTCTTTCACAAAATGATGGTGTATTACAAGTTTAGAGAATAACTCTATTTATAGAGCTCTAATTAGTGGATTACATCATGGCATACATCATCTTCCACTAATCTTAATTAGTGGTGTCTCCACTAAATAGTGAATATCCATAAAAATCTTCTAATAATTCACATAAATCCATAATTAGTGGAGCCTCCACTAATTAATAAAGATTCCAATAATTCATAATATTATCATTCTATAAATTTATTTTTAAATATATTATCAATATAAAATATTACATGAATTTAATATTTTAAGTGTATCATCAACAAAAACTAATTAATTAAAAATAGTACGAGTACTTAATTTTGCATCTCGAGCAAGACAATTTACTAGTGTATTTATATAAAATCATGTTCCCCAAATCCTTTAGTAGCCTAGGACACAGCTGCTTTGGATTAATAATATCTTTCTTTTGGTGCTGGGTAAAAAAAAACATGAAAGGAAAATGGATGGGTACGTTCGACGGCTATTAACACAATCATCAACCACAGAAACACCGTGATATTTTCACGAAGCCTAAATACACCCCATCAACAACGGTGGTGGCAAAGGTATTACCTCTCCGGAGGCCTTATTCAGCTGCAGCGCCCATGACTACTCTTCTCATGGGAAGCTCCCAAGCTTCTCTTACCCATCTGACGAAATCGTCTTATGAACGATTCCTTTTTCAGCAGAGATCTTCTCCGCCACCTCTGGATGTCGAGTGGTGATCAGCACTCTACTTTGGCATGTTTCTGACGGAATGGCCATACTCAGGCACTCCCAAGCATCTCCGTCTATGTCATCCAAAACAATCAAGTACCTCTTTGATTGAAGAGATTTGTATAACTTCTCAACCAATTCCAAGTCTGAAAATATCGTGATACTTTCCTTGTTTTGAGACAAATCAAGTTGCTGCAATATATCTTGCAAGATTTTTCCGAGCCGGAAGTTGCTGCCAACAAAAACCATGACAGAGCCCTGAAAGTATTCCCGGATCTCACCGTCTTCATATACTTTCCTGGCGAGGATAGTATTCCCCATTCCGAAAATACCATAAATGGCAATAGTTCTGTAGTTGACAGCCAGCTCACCATTCACCAAATCAGATACCAGCCTCGCCTTCTCCTTCTCCATCGCTGTAAAAAATTGTTCAAGCATAGGGGAGTCGGATTTCCCTCTGGTCAGCCAGACAACAATATCATCTAGCAGTACATCTGACTTACCTACTGTCGCGTTTTCATGGCCGAATTTATAAAACTCCAAGCGCCTGCATAGATCCCAGTCGCTTAACCTCGCCAACTTATGTGCCATTTTGCTCTCCGTTACGAGCTGCTCTAATTTGTGCCATAACCAGTGAATGATTGATCTCTCCCTTTCCCAGCTAAACGATCTACCTTTGCATTCAATACTTCGATTTCATCAAGGATATGCTCTGTTTCGTTAGCAAATTCGACGATTTCTTCAACCTCTTTTCTATTCATTACCTTCTCGATCGCGTTTTCGAGAAACTCCTTTATCATCATCAGGCAATTTTGACAACGCTGAACTTGCTGACTTAGAGACGGTGTAAGGAAACTATTGTCCTCTATCATTATTCCTTCCAATCGATTTACAATTAAACCAACCGCATACTCCGCCATTCAATTTTTTTTTTTTTTTTGGCAATTTCATCCTAGTGATTGCAGCGGAACTCAAGAAACGGCCGCCCCAGAAACTGAAAGAAGTCTTCTTCCCACAGAGACGACCCACCCCCACACAATTTTCTAGTCCCGCAGTGGGGACACCCGGTCCACATCGACGCACATAGTCCACCCACTCTGGCACCCAACCGACAGACTTACACACATTTTACGTATCCCGCTGTACGCACAAGGAAAATGTTTGAGGACACCCGGTCCACATTACACACACACGGGAAACGTATGAGGACACCAGGTCCATGACCCCACCTGTGGACCGTTACCTCATCCCTCCTCTCGATCTAAAAAGTCCCAAATTTTGATTTTTCTTTTTTTTTTTTAAAACAGCATGAACATGAATTCCCCGAGAGAAACCATGGCTAACCAAAACACTTCCCAAAAGTTTTGAATTAACCTTGCTCACACCTTTGGGTTCTCCAATTTCAAGAATCAATTCTCTCTTTTGCAACTTTTTCTCGTTTTACTATCTAATTTGATTATCCAAATACCTAAAATATATACTCTCCGTTCTTATTTATTTATCGCCAATAACTAAATTTTACATATCAAGAAAAGTAGTTAGTTTTCAAATTTCAACAAATATTTTAGTTGAATTCTTAAAATTACCTTTACATACTTATCGCTCCTATTTACTCTAATTTGTTAAGCAATTACTACTATCTTTCTCGTTTTGTCCCTCGAGAAAAATAGAGGCACAATACTTTTTAAGTGCAGTTGTTATAGAGTATTTTTATTGAGAATATATATCAAAATTAATAATGTGTTACTATTCAACCATCAATTTAATTTTTCGTAATCTCAACAAAGAGAAAAATAGAATAATACTAATGTTAATAAAGATAATTATAAAAAAATAAATAAATGTCTTATAGATTTTAGAAAATGACAAATAATAAGGAATAAAGATAAGTGACAAATAAATAAAAACAGAGGAAGTAATTAAATAGAGGTTAAAAAACTGTACAAATAGTAAATGAAATTTGACTTTTAGTCTATACACTAATTAAAATATAAATAAGATATTCAAGTCTTGATAAATAAAGTAATAAAAAGAAAAACTTGAGTTATAACTAAGAATATAATACTTTTATATCTAAAAATAATTCCATAGGATAGAAAATTTTTTAAAAAATTTAAAAGTTCATTTGTCCCGTTATCATAATGCAATAATTTAGTATTAAGTACAAAATCATTGTTTTCGTATTTATATTTTTATACAAAATAATTCTCCAATTTTATCTTTATATATATATTAGAATAGAGATTTGATCTCCCCTCTGCTTCCCTTCCTTTCAATGAAGCATCATCAACTGAGACCTTTCCTTGCTTACGAAAAAGTGAAGAAAAATTCATTCCAAGTTGAATTATATAATTCCTTTTAGAGTATATGGGGGAAAAAAACTAATTTGACGTCAAATGTGAACATCCTATCATCATCATCATCATCATAATAATAATAATAATAATAATAATAATAATAATAATAATAATAATAATAATAATAATAATAATAATAATAATAATAATAATGTGGCTGGGGAATTCTTGGCTGTTAGGAAAGGGGAAGGAAAAAAACTAAAAACCACACTTTGGATTTACAGAACTATTTATTTAAAAGTGCGATGTGGCAGCCTCTGATTTGTCCGGTTTACAAGCCTGCCATAGACCAAGCCAGACTTAGAATTCCCAGAAGGCGGACTTGTTCGTGCTTATCAATTTTGACAGACAAATCATACAAATCCACCTCGAACCTTACGAACCTTTGATTGAACTAACACGGATGGATCAAAAGGGTCACTTCCGTTTCAAAAATTTTATTTTTTTAAAATTAAAAATAAAATTATTTTTCATTTATAAAAATTTATTTTTTTATTTTTTTAATTTTATAAAATTTTAAAATTTATAATATTAATATGTTGTTTTATCTGCTCCTTTTGAGCTCTTTCCTTTGAAAGAGATTGCTTGGACGCTCTTGTAGACAACAAATTTCAAGTCTGCAAATAAGATAAGAAAAATATCGAAATTTACAAAATATTTAGTAAATATGAAAAGTTGTTATAAATCTCTGAAAAAGTCCTAAATTGCAGGATGAGTCCTCCGATTCTTCTCTTTTGAAAAACGTTGATTCGAAGGTTGAAGAGCTTGATCTCGGATCGAATTGGATTTGATGACGAACACTTGATTGCCAAGCCTTCGATGCAGAGCAAGATGAACGCCTTGAAATTTGATGAAGATTCTGAACCTTGAATTTGATGAAGATTATGAACCTTGAATTTGATGAAGCTTGAATGCTTGAAACTTGCGATGCCTCTTATTTGTTGAAGCTTGAGCTTGAGGATCTTATGGGTCTCTTGAACCATTGAGGGATGAGCCTATTTATAGGCTAAAAATCCCTTGACTTTAGCATAAATAGCTTATATGGGATTTTGTAGAAGACTCCCAACAAACCCTAATGGACCTGGGTTTAAGATACCTTGGGCTTAATGTATGTTTTAGCCCAATTTCATTTAACCCACATTATATTTGGGTTATGAGATTTTCAAAAGTCTAATTTTAGGGCCCAATCCAATTTCATTTAATCCATAATATATTGGATTTAATGTAAAATGGATCATTAACGATAGTCCAACTTCAATAGTCCAATTTTATAATCCATTGGATTTAATGAGCTTTTAATAATAGTCCAATTATATTAATTAATTCAAGAATAATTATATTTATTCATGAATTAATTTTAATTAATCAAGACTAAAATATATAATTTTCTTTTAATCTTGAAAATATATTTTATCCCAAAATTCTTTGTCTACAAATGCCCCCACTTCAAGACTTGAGGGAAAATATTTTGTTAAAAGAATTTGGAAACAAGTCTTGAAGTATTTCAAATATTAATTTCTCAATTTAATTAGAAATTAATATAAAAGCATTTTCCCAATTCCTTAATAAAATAGAATTCTTTTTCTATTCCTATAAGGAATTAATGAAAAGATTTAAAATCCAATTTTGAATAGGCATCATATTTTTTGAATTCACCAATCAAAATTCTTGGATTTAAATTTAAATCTCAATTAAAATCTTTTAATCAAGAATTAGAATTCTTATAGGATTTGAAAAAGGCATTCTATAGTACCTATAAAAAGACCTCATCTTGATCAATTTTTTTCACACCAATTTGAAACAATCTTCATTGGCTCAATTGAATTGAAGATCCCTACAATCTTTGGGTGCAATTTCCGCGGGCGCCCCAGTAAGTTTCTCCTTTTTTTTTTTTTTTCAAATTTCGAAACTGACCAAGCCGCCATTCTTGACTTTCAAATCTGGGCACACCACACATGCAATTCGCTTTTTTTCTTTTTTTTTTTCATAAACTTCTTTTTTATTTCCCCTTAAACTAACTCCCCTTTTTTCCTTTTTCTTTTCATTGTGAACCTTTTTTTTTTTTTTTTTTTTGAACTAGGTTCAATTATGGTGTACTTCTCAAATTTGCGATCTTCTTCGAGCCAACAACTGTTAGTTATTCACGACCATGAGAATGATTCAACTGAAGCAGAGATGACTTTGACGGTTTATGAGACAAAATCAGGCAAATATGCGGGGCCCCTTCCAAAGGCGACATTCCAACGACTTGTGAAGGAATAGTCAACTTCAAAGGCACTCGCTCCCCAAAGGCATGGATTCTTCTTTCCTCAAATCATCAACCTCAAGCTCATCCCAGTGTGTTACCTTTACTTGGACGTCAAATGATTCAAAAGGAGACTCAATGGACCTCACCACTGAACTTTTTGGGCGTGTTTCGCTTTAGGGAGAGATATTGGGAATGGGCACACGACGTTCTAAGTCGTTGCGAAGGACACTTAAAATCTGCGAAGATCTATGAGGCTGTCTATGCATCACTTTTTACATACGATTGCAACCCCCACGTTCTCAAAGCCTTTTGCAAAGTTTGGTGTCCTCTCACCAACACGCTTTTAACTTCAGCTGGCGAAGTGTCCATCTCACTTTGGGACTTGCACGAACTTGGAGGCTTACCAATACTTGGAATGCACTATGATGAAGTTATTCCTCATGCTGCGGAACTCACTGGTGTGGACCATGATGGCAAGCGATTCCTTCCAAGGAGTTGCGAACATCTTCTTCATGCATACCACTTGATCAAAAAGGACAACAACAACTCTGGTGTTCCCATCAATAAGTGGCTCGACTTCTGGTTCAAAAGAGCAATAAAGTATTCAGCGCCTCCTCTAAGGGACGAAAGGAGATCACGCCCCAAGTTTACTGATAATCCATGTGGAGTTATCCCACCTCATACTGTATAGACATTTGAAGAAGAAGCTTTGTTTTCAAAGTTGGGCATCAGAAGCCACAACAAAGATCAAACATTCCTTGCAACGTTCTTATCATGTTGGCTTTGCATCTTTGTCTTACCTAATGAAGAAGTAGACATCATTCGTCCAAGTACCTTCAAAATGGCAAGTTTGATGGCGTATGGGGAACGAGTTAGTTTGGCGATTCTCGTCTTGACCAGCATTTATAGAGGATTGAATCGTATTTCCAACTCTCAACATCCCAGTGAAGAGAAATCTATCTTTCCAACTCACTATATATATGGATGGCTTGCACACTACTTCAAAACTCACTATGAAGTCTCTCAAGGCTTAAACAACCCTCTAATGGCGAGTTATTCTGGTGAAAGTAGTGGAAAGTACTTTAGCGAAGATGAGGCCCGCAAGAGGATTTATAGAGGTGAGATCATTGTTTGGGCTACGAACATCCTTACCAAGCATAAAAAACATGACTTTGTTGATAATGAGGCAGCCCCTTTGGAGGAACAACTTTACTTCTTGAGCCTTCGTTCAAGTCTTCTAACTTTGCAGAAGGATGATCACTTCATCATTAAGCCTTATAGCCCACATCGCTTTAGTCGCCAATTTGGATTCCTACAAGATATCCCAGGCTACTTTGAGATTTCCACCCGCAAGGCCGCCTTAATAGATGGCTTACGTCTTTGGGTAAGATGCACGCTTCGCGGAACAATGGCCAAGGTACCATTTCCAGCCACTCCTTATAACATAAAGAAGCACTATACTCCGGAGTATACAACATGGTGGGAACAAGTGCATAGAACTTTCCTTGAAGATCACATTTCGATATTGAATTCCCAAAACCTTGGCAGACATTCTTCTTCGGATCATGACTTGGTTATAGAGAAACTTTCATCATCTTCAAAACGAAAGGAGTTGACTCGAATTGAAGAAGCCAGTTCTAGTAGTAGAGACCGTTGTTGGAAGAGAATGAAGGCAGTAACTACAACTTTGAACCAAGAGTCCAAGGACCAAGAGACCTTCAAGGACAAGGTAAAACTGGCTTTCCCTTTTTGTTTCTTTTCTCTTTTTTTTTCTCTTTTCTTTTCTTTTTACTCCACCTCTTTGCTATTCTCCTTCATTAGGTGGACAATGTTGTAACCCTTGATGAGGATGCTTATTCTCAAGGCTCAATCAATGATTCCCACTGCTCAAAGCAAGATGGTTGCAAGGACATCTTTTACCCTCAACATGAGGATTTGACATCTAAAGTAGTAACTCATTAACATTGTTCGGCCATATCTACCTTCCCGGGAGAGTCCCTACTGTCAAGTTGCAAAAAGAAGTTTGTCATGGAAGTATGGCAGCAATTTTATCAAAGAATTCGACAAACGCCTATCGAGCAGATTTCTTCACTTTAGGATCAAGCTTGCTATATTCTTAAAGAATTGAGCAAGGATCCTATTGTTGACTTGTCACTATTGGATAATCGCTTGAGGTCTTCTTTGCTAAAGTGCGTGAATTTAATGATGCTAGATCCACCTCTTCAGAGAAAGCCTCAAAGAAGTCTCATGCCAAATTGCTTTTTGCTGCTAGCCAACACTTGGGTGATGTTGAGGCTAAAAAGTGTGACCTCACAAGTCAAATTGAAGAAAGTAAGGCCAACTCACAACGAGTTAAAGCCAATATTACTGCTCTCAAAAGGAAGTTCAAACGCTTAAAGAAAGAGGATAAAAAACATGTAACTGCTATTGAGAAAAAGAATAGGCAGCTTTTAGAAGTAGAGTCCACCTGCTTGTCCCTCAAAGAAGAGGTTGCTTAACTTCAAAATGCCCCTAAAGCAAACGAAGAGGATGAAGTCAACTTGAAGAATATAAGAGGACATTTGGTGGCAATGCAATAAGACTTGGAAAATTTCAGGTTTTGTACTTGATGTTGCGTAGCACCTCATATGTTCATTAAGCAGTTGTATTTTTTCCTTTCTTGTAAAATAAGGTTGCTTCCTTACTAGCATCAATAATATACTTCTTTCATACTTTCTCAACCTTTTCTCGCACATATGTGTTTTGTTTATTTATTGTAAACGTCGATTCATCACTTGATTGCAAAAAATGAGAAAAATGGAGAATGATGAAAGGATGTGACTGAACTTAGAAATTTCTTCTAAGTTGCCTACGTATCTTAAGAATAACTTAAGAATCAAGTCAAACGTAGTTCAAAATGGATGGATGTGGTTTGGGGGGGGGGGCGTTCACAATTTTGACTCGTGCGGACCAGGAATATCTATTTTTACCAACTTGGACTTGATAGAGTGTTTCAGCAGTTTTACCACATACTACACTATTGGTGGTCGCCTTTACACAGTTTAAACTCATGTGGGCCAGGAGTAACTTGCAGTTTAAGCTCGTGCAGTCGAGGAGCCTTCATTTATGCATAGTATTGCTTCAAATATTTGCCGTTGATCGGTCCAATTCTCAACCCATCTTCAGCGACTATCTTGTAAGATCCATTTGAGTAGACTTCTTGAACAACATATGGGCCATCCCACTTTGATGTCAACTTCTTTGGTTTATGTCCAACGATGATTGGTCTTTTTACATCGAGAACTAAATCACCAACTTAAAAGGAACGAAGATGCACTTTCTTGTTAAAGGCTTTGGAAACACGAGTTTGGTAGCATTCTAACCTTTGTTGTGCCTCTAACCTCTTTTCATCCAATGCTTCTAACTCTTCAAGTCTGAGATGGACATTATCTTCCTTGGTGAGACCTTCTTGAATAGCGATCCTCAAGAAAGGAATTTGTTGCTCTAGTGGAAGGACAGCTTCCACACCATATACCAACGCATATGGGGTAGCTTGGGTTAGAGTGCGGTAAGTGGTCCTATATGCCCACAGCGCCTCTCCAATACGAAGATGCCAATCCTTTTTTGACTTAATAACCACTTTTTGCAACAAATTGCATAAAGTTTTATTGAAAGCTTCAGCAAGTCTGTTAGCCTAGGCATAGTACATAGAAGATTTGTATTGCTTGAATTTAAACTTCTCGCATAACTTGTCCATCAAACTATTGCAGAAGGGCTTGCCATTATCTATGATAATGTATCGAGGAATGCCATATCGATAAATAATGTTTACACATATAAAATCAATGACATTTTCCTTTTTTGCTTCTTTTAATGCCACAACTTCTGTCCACTTAAAGAAGTAATCTGTTGCGGCCAAATTATAAAGATGCCCAGCAGAAGACTTTGGTAGCGGTCCAACAATATCCAATCCCCATGCATCAAATGGCCATGAAGCAACTGTCGGGTGCAATGGCTCCGGCGGTTGATGTAGATAATTGGCGTTGAATTGACATGCTTGACATCTTCTAGCATAATCCAGATAATCTTTCACTATGGTAGGCCAATAATATCCCATCCTCTTTATACGAAAATGAAGCTTCGGACCAGATTGATGGGCTCCACATATGCCAGAATGAGCTTCTTCCATTGCTTGCACAACTTCTTCTTGACTTAAACATCTCAAGAAGACACCTTCAAACGAACGTCGAAAGAGCGTATCCTTATAAAAAAAGAAGCGGGTGGCACGCCAGCGAATATCACTCCGTTTTCGTGGATCATCCGGAAGCTTTCCAGTTTTGAGATAATCTACAAAATGTTATCTCTAATCTTCTTCATTAATTTCATAGACAAAGACAGAATGGGTTTCATGCCCTTCATTGTCTTCATCTTCAAAAATAGGCGGTATGACCCAAATTTGACATATAGGAATTTGAATTTCTCGATCATGTAAACATAATGTAGAAGCCAATTTTGCCAACGCATCAGAATGCTTATTTTTGCTTCTTAATACATGCTTGATCGTCACATCACCCAAATATCCCATAAGTCGTCTCGCATAATTATGATACGGGATCAACTCAGGTTTCTTAACATCATACTCACCAAGTAATTGATTAACAATCAATTGGGAGTCCCCATATACTTCGAGGTGCAGTTGCTTCATATCAACAGCCAACTCTAATCCAAGTATAAGGGCTTGGTATTCAGCCACATTATTTGAGCATCTTTTAGTCAATGTGAAAGAGTACGGTAGTACATCTCCTTCAGGGGTAATGAATACTACACCAACTCCAGCACCTTCACGACATGCCGCACCATCAAAGTACATCCTCCATGGTGGGAGAATCTCAATGACAAGGACATTTTCATCAGGCAACTCATCACTTAGTTCCCACTCAGCAGGGATAGGATGATCAGCCAAGAAATCCGCCAGCACTTGTCCTTTGACAGCTTTTTGTTGGATGAAGACAATATCGAATTGTTAAAGTTGAAGGTACCACCTTGCCAAACGATCAGTATGTGCTTGAAAATAGTGCTTCAATATTTGAATTACAAATATCAAAGCTAGGCAAAGCTTTTCAATTGGTGAATAATTCAACTCATTTGGTGTCATCATCCGACTTAAGTAATAGAGTGCATTTTCTTTGCCATTGTCATTTTCTTGAGCCAGTAATGCCCCCACTGAGCGTTCTTGCGCAGCAATATACAAAATCAATGGCTTATCCGGGATAGGTGCAGCAAGCACAGGAGGCTTCATTAAGTAAGATTTGATGCATTTGAAAGCATTTTAGCACGCTTCATCCCATTCAAATGGTACACCCTTCTTCATTAGACGACTGAACGGTTGACAGTGTCCGGCAAGATTTGAGATGAACCTTCGGAGGTAGGCCAACTTTCCTTGTAAACTCTTTAATTCATGGATATCTCTCGGCTCAGGCATCCTCATAATCGCATTGATCTTTACTTGGTCTATTTCGATACCTTGATGACGGATGATGAAACCCAAAAATTTTCCAGAGGTGACACCAAAAGCACATTTAAGAGGATTCATCTTCAATTGATATTTTCGGAGTCGCTCAAAAGTCTTTCTCAAATCTTGAGGATGATCAGCTCGTTTGCGTGACTTGACCACCAAATCATCCACATAACATTCCACGATCTTGTGTAGCATGTCATCAAAGATCTTTTGCATCGCTCTTTAATATGTGGCTCCAGCATTCTTCAGACCAAAAGGCATCACTGTGTAACAATAGATTCCTTTTGGAGTACGAAAGGCGGTAAGCTCCTCATCTTTTGGTGCCATTTTGATTTGGTTATACCCAAAGGATCCATCCATGAAAGATAGAACTTCATGGCCAGTGGTTGCATCTACCATCAGCTTAGGAATAGGCAGTGGAAAATCATCTTTTAGACAGACCTCATTTAGATTCCTAAAATTCACACAAATTCGAATTTGTCCATTTTTCTTCCTTACAAGGACAATATTCACAACCCAAGTTGGATACTTGACCTCTCGAATAAATTTGGCTTCGATCAACTTGTTCACTTCTACTTCAATTAATGGAACTAACTCAGGTCGAAAACGCCATTGGGGGCTTGCTTTACAGGTGTTGCCCCATCCTTTACAGCTAAATGGTGGACAGTAATTTTGATGTTTAGGCCCAACATTTCTTTATATGTCCAAGCAAAGACGTCTCTGAATTCCTTCAGCAGGTCGACATAGGCATTTTCCTCTTCAGGCGATAAGAGTGCATTTATGTAAATTGGGCGAGGATCTTCAATAGTGCCCAAGTTTACTTATTTGAGTTCATCAACTGTGGCTTTTACACCTTCTTCAAATTCTGCTGGAGCATGCTCAGCATCTTCTTCCTCGGTACATTCTTCGTTATAGATGGTGATGTAATTACAAGAGGCTACGCTTTCTTCATCACAAGGCACATCAGGTGTTACCTGTGTTATTATTTTTAAGATTCCATTGCAATTCACCACCGTTCTTGTCTTGGAGGAGACTTTGCTGGAATGTCTTGCCTTTGAAGTGACTGTGACTCCAAGCCTCTTGAAAACAGATTTTCTTCTTTTCTTTGGGCCTAACCTAGTGAAGACAGATGGACGTGCATTTGTATCTCTTATCCCACCAAAAGCAGATCGCGGTTTTGACGTCACTTCATCTTCTACAGTAATATACTGTACGTTGACCCTTTTAATCTTGAGTTGGATGGGAGATGCTTGTTTGTAACCCAGGCCAGCACGCTTTTTTCCTGTTGGCATACTTTGGATAGATCCCGAGCTTTGACCCTTTTCCTTGTTGATATCAGCAGGAAACTTTCCCAACAAATGTTGACTTTGCGAATTATATCCAGTCTTTGCTAAGAGTTTATAAGCATTTGGGTCAAATCCTTTCTCCGTACGTGAGGTCGGTAATTCACCATACTCTACTTTTGCTTCTTTCTTCGGTCGAACAAATCCTTTTATAGGAGTATTTGATGACTTGGCGGGATCAACCTTTGTAAAAGGCAAAGTGAGCCCCCCTAGTAGCTTATTGCACGCAGGTTACTTGGTCTAGCTTTCTGCACATACTGTAGCTTTAACATATTTGGGGAAGGTAACCCTTTTATCTTCCTTCCCTCTTGATAAATCGATCTTACTTGATTCACCATTCTTTTTAATATAGTACTTAGCATCAGCAATATGCGCCTCAACTTCAGTGAATGGTTTATCATCAGCATCTATTTTCTTCACCACGCCATTTCGACGGAATTTGAAACATTGATGCAGGGTTGATAGCACTACACCATTATCATGGAGCAATGGTCTTCCTAGCAGAATATTGTAGGAGGTCTTGGCATCAATAACATGGAAAAGAGCAGTTGAAAGCATATCTTCAATCAATATATCCAATCGAAAAGTACCATTAGCTCGTTGCCCCCCTTGATTGAAGCCTTGTATCATAAGGCGACTTTGGGACAACTCATCCATAGAAATTCCCAACTCTCTTAATGTTCACAGAGGTAAGATGTTTACTGCCGATCCTCCGTCTAACAGTATCCTATTCACCCTCTATTCTTGCACGTAGCCAGCCACAAATAACGGTCTGTTGTGAGGCATTGAGCCAAGCAGCAGATCATCGTCAGTAAATGTGATCTCAGCCATATAGCTACTAAGGCTTGCTGAAGCTTCAATTCTCTCCAGGTTCCTTCATTTATACACTCATCATTGTCTTCTTTGCTTTCCTCATAATGTACAGCATAGCATGAAGCAATGTTGAACTTTTCAGCGAGTTCCCTTCGTATGAAATCTTTTAATGTGAGAGGTGCCGGAGATTTTTTCCAGAAAGAATCACCTACTATTGATGCAGATTTGGTCTTCTTACTTTTGACCTTCTTCACATTTTTCTTTGTGAATCTACTTCTGACCAATGAAGCTCCACCTTTTGAGGCTTTGGTGCGTTTCTTTCTTCTTGTCACAAGCGTCCAACCTTCATCTTCACCATGGACAAAAGGTTCTTCAATTTCTTGTTGATATGCTTCAGTAGGAAGGACTTGTCTGTCAACTTCAACCTTGACAGGATCAAAACTTCCAAACTTAACCTCCAAAATAACGAGTTCAATGGGAGGGATGACAATAGTTGTCAAATTTGCGGATGCTTTTTCTTCTTCAAGGACTACATGTCCTTCACGGACCAATTGCATGATCTTGTCCTTAAATACAAAACATTTCTTGATTAGATGACTAATCAACCGATGGTACTTGCAGTAGTTGGGATCATTTATTCGTCCAACTTTATTCGGGCGCTTTGCCTCCGGCAACTCTATAGCTTTAGCAGCTAATAATTCATCGAACATTGAAGAAACATCAGAGTTGAGAAAAGGATACTCCTTAGACTGCCTTTCTTCTAAGGTTACCTTTTTTCTTTCCTGCGGAGGATCCATCTTCTTGGTCACCTTTTGAGTTATCTTTGAAGAAATTTTTATTGGAGCCGCAACTGTGTCCATGAACTCCTTTGCTTCAATTTTAGAAAAATGTTTGCTTCCTTTTCTAAAATCTTGTTTTTCTTTACCTTTGTTGGGGTCTTGGACAGGTGCCTTACCCTTATGTGCGACGATGCTTAATTCCATATCATGAGCGTGGGTTGCCAATTCTTCAAAAGTCTTTGGCATGATCCCTTTAAGGATATACTGGAGTCCCCAGTGCATGCCTTGAATGCACATCTCAATTGCAGATGATTCACTTAGACGATCTCTAC
The DNA here is from genome assembly GCA_026120185.1 of Voacanga thouarsii. Taxonomy (NCBI): domain Eukaryota; kingdom Viridiplantae; phylum Streptophyta; class Magnoliopsida; order Gentianales; family Apocynaceae; genus Voacanga; species Voacanga thouarsii. The sequence continues at coordinate 2,681,654 of JANUWF010001547.1, read as the reverse complement.
AATTGAGGTTCAAATTCCTCCATCTGTTGATATAGTCCACCACTAGTTCGTCTTTCCATTGACGAGAGTTGGTGAGCTCCACTATGCTGACGATTCTACGAGTGCTATAGAATTTGTTGAGAAGCTCTTGTTCAAGTTGCTCCCAACTGTTGATGGAACCAGGTGCCAGATCGGTGTACCAGTCAAATGCATTTCCTTTGAGGGATCGTACAAATTGCTTTGCTAGTAGATCCCCATAAGTTCCCGCATTGTTACACGTCTCGATGAAGTGAGCCACGTGCTGCTTGGGATTTCCTTTGCCATCAAATTGTTGGAACTTTGGTGGCTGATATCCAGCTGGCATTCTCATATCATCAATTCTTTGCGAATAAGGCTTTGCATATGTGAAAGTGGATTTGCTACCTCCTTCATACTTGTCCTTAATCGTATCCATGATGAAGTCTTTGAGCTGTTCCACAGGAATCATACATTCGGAGGATATTTGAATATCCTGTGACTTCTTAGAAGTTTCCCCTTCCTCTTGCACTTCAGATCTCTTTAGAGGAGTTTGACTTGTTTCGCCAATCTTCTCAAAGCGATTGATGAGATGCGCGATGGTAAGATCTTGCTCTTGGGAGCGTTTGGCAAGTCCTTCCACTAATTTCGTGAGGTGCGCGAGTTGGTCTTCCAGATTTTGTGTGCCCGTCATCATAACCGGTGCCACATAAGAAGCAGTAGAATCTTCATTGAATGAAGCTTTGGATTTGAGGTCCCCATGGGAGGATTGAGGCGTAGAGCCAGTGCTTGAACTTTGGTCAACTTGTTTGGAGAGGTTGGTCTTCTCCAATGAAGGTGACACCTTACGCATTGTAGAAGTAGTTTCTTGCTTCAACTTTGCAGTTATAGGCGATGAGACAATGTTGAAGTTTTGAGCCTCACTTTGTGAAAGAGCTCAAGTCTTACTTCTTGTCAGCATGCCTTGGCTTGAAGCTTATGGAGCCTTACCAACAGTTGTAGCAGTCTCCATGATATCAGCAGTCTTTGAATGAGCAGATGCAGTTTTGCTATTCTTTGGGGCCATTGAGTTGATTTGTACTTGTATTTGAACTTGGGATTGATTTGAAGAAAAGAGATGGGAGGCAGAGATGGTCCCACTGGGCGTGCCAGAAATTTGTAGACGACAAATTTCAAGTCTGCAAATAAGACAAGAAAAATATCGAAATTTACAAAATATTTAGTAAATATGAAAAGTGGTTATAAATCTCCAAAAAAGTCCTAAATTGCAGGATGAGTCCTCCGATTCTTCTCTTTTTGAAAAACGTTGATTCGAGGGCTGAAGAGCTTGATCTCGGATCGAACGGGATTTGATGACGAACACTTGATTGCCAAGCCTTTGAGACTTGTTTGATGCAGAGCAAGATGAACGCCTTGAAATTTGATGAAGATTCTGAACCTTGAATTTGATGAAGATTCTGAACCTTAAATTTGATGAAGCTTGAATGCTTGAAACTTGCGATGCCTCTTATTTGTTGAAGCTTGAGCTTGAGGATCTTGGGGGTCTCTTGAACCATTGAGGGAGGAGCCTATTTATAGGCTAAAAATCCCATGACTTTAGCATAAATAGCCAATGTGGGATTTTGAAGGAGACTCCCAACAAACCCTAATGGACCTGGGTTTAAGATGCCTTGGGCTTAATGTATGTTTTAGCCCAATTTCATTTAACCCACATTATATTTGGGTTATGAGATTTTCAAAAGTCTAATTTTAGGGCCCAATCCAATTTCATTTAATCCATAATATATTGGATTTAATGTAAAATAGATTATTAACGATAGCACAACTTCAACAGTCCAATTTTATAATCCATTGGATTTAATGAGCTTTTAATAATAGCCCAATTATATTAATTAATTCAAGAATAATTATATTTATTCATGAATTAATTTTAATTAATCAAGACTAAAATATATAATTTTCTTTTAATCTTGAAAATATATTTTATCCCAAAATTCTTTGTCTACAGCTCTTTCGGAGCAACTGTGATGAAACAGGACATGTTGACCCCAAGCTTTTGACCAAATCGGATCAAAAGTTGAAATACGCATCGCGAGAGCGATTGGTGGGGAGGGTACCTAGGTTCGCAGGGTTCATCGCAATGGCTAATAGCGAGGTCAAGCATGACCTCGCTGTTGCCAATAGTGTAGTCTGGTGTTGCCCGCAGACCATGCCTCGGTGCTGCCCAGGCAAGGTTTTTTTGTTTTGGATTGGTATCTTTTGTTTTAATTTTTTTTTAATTTTTGATTCATTTAAGTAAATTTTAAATTTTTTTAATAAATTTATATTATTTTTTAAAATAAAAAATTATATATATATTTTAAATAATTATCTATAAAATAAAATATAAAAATATTATTTATAATTCTCTTTAAAATAATTTTAAATCTAACTATTCGTAAATGTATAATTTATATAGTATTTAATCACAATTAATTATCTGTGAAAAATAAAGAAAAATTTAATCTCAATAATAAATAAAAAATTATATAAATTACAAAAATAATAATTTATATTTTAATGAATAATAACGATGAAATATTTCGTGAATTACCAAGCGTTTTTTTAATTTCAAACATAAAAATATGAATTATTGAGAAAAAAATTATATATCAAGTAGTTATATTACAATGAAATCATCTAATAAAAGGATGCCAACTAATTTCACAATGAAATCATCGACGGTTCCTCAGGGGCTAAACTCGTTTTAGAGATTGTTCTTGAGGTTGTGGTCCGATTTGGTCAAAAGCTCCAACATTTCTAATTCATAATTATAAGATAATCTTTTCTATGTATCAAGCTTATTTGAAATTTCATACTTTCAACCTCTTCAATTTTAATATATAAGAAAGAAAATTCTTATATGAACATTAGACTTGTGAAGCACGTATATTAAAAAATTATATCGTGTAATTTTTATTGAATAAAATATAATTTTTTAATATATATAATCTAAGTGAATTAAAATTTTCGATAAGAAAGACAAAATATGAATGCATCATTCAAATTTCTCACTTAATTAAAAAATACGTAATATATGGACTATAATAAAAGGCCAACTAGAGGCAATTGAGTAGATTCAACGTGGAAAAGATAAATATGGGCCCATGCAAAAATTTTCAGTGGAAGAAGAAGAGGTCGCGGTATCGTTATTAAATTAAAAAAAAAAAAAGTGCATTGCGAGTCGCAAGGCACAAGGGTTTTTTAAAAATAGAAGCCTTACTCGGGCAGCACTGAGGCATGATCGGCGGGCAGCACCGAGACTTCACTGTTGACAATAGTGAGGCCGTGCTTAACTTCGCTATTAGCCATCGCGATAAACCCTGTGCTTCTGCACCTAGGTACTGTTTTCATTCATCCTCGTCGTGGTACTTGTTTCAGTGTTGACCCCAACAAAACAAAACACCACCAAATAATGCGGACGAAACCACCAAGAAGTTGCGCTACCTGGCGCCCATCGCTATCCATGTGCCTCCGTAGTCAACTACCCCAGTCAGTGCTCCGTGGTTTCCAAATGTAATGATACGCTTACGCTATATATTTGTGAAATGTTTTTTTTTTTTCAATTAAAATTAAAATTTTAATTTTAATAATTTTATTTTTTGAGAGTTTTATATACTCATAATGTATTATATTTTTTTTATCTTATTAATAATTAAATCTTATATTTAATAATATTATATAAAATTTTAACAAATCTATTTCAATTTAATCTTTATTCAAGTACAACTTAAAATGTAAGTGTAAAGAAATTAAATTAAAATAAGTTTATTTAAATATAATAAAATTTTTTAAATATGTAAAATTAAAGTAAAGTTTATATATGCTTAAAGTAATAAAATATAATATGTTTTGTGTATATAATTACTTTTGAAAATAAAATTTATTTTAAAATATAATTATAATTAAAGTAAAATTATTTTCTCTTGAATTGGTCAAAATAGTTAGTGTTGTGATTTTTATATTGATATCATGATTTAAACTTCTCCTAAGATATAAACTTTGTGGGTATCTTCAAATTGAGGTTGCGGATTTTTTTATTATTAAAAAAATTAAACTAGAATAAATTTTTTAAAAAATCCTAATCTACTTATTTTATTAGCATTAAATTTAATTTTTTTTCCTTATAAAAGTTGGGTTACATATATTTTAAGATATAATATGTCTTACAAATTTCAAGAAAAAATAATTTATAATTACTATTTTAGAGTACATATTGAATAAATCTTATATAATATAATAGTTTACAAGTCAAATAAAAAAGTAAATTATAATAGAAAAGTTATATTCAATAAAATCATATATAAGATGAGGTTTAAATACAAGTACAAATAAAAAAATTTTCACTCATCTTATAACTCAATTGAATAAACTCTTTTCACAAAATAATTGTTAAAATTATCTTTAAAACTAACAATTATATTAGGAATCATTGTGAATATGAAAACAAATAGGACTCCGGTCATACTAGAAAATTGAGAGAACGAATGAATTTGCAACCATTGTCACCCTCGTCGTAAACGCATTCAAATACCCCAACAACAACTTTGATGTCGATGAACCAATGACGTCATTGCTGACTTCAGAACTGAACCACACACCTTCAAAGCCGTTCTATCCCCTCCACACAAACTATGATAATTTCATTTCATTATATAAGTTATTTTAAATTTATATATAAAAATTAAAAATTTATAAATTTTAAATAATTTTAAAAATATTTTTAATTAAGTTTTTATTTATTTTGTTAATTAAAAAATTAAATCATAATTAGTAGAAAGAAAGAGGTTGAAAGGAGGGGTAGAACTAAAAAAATAATAAATTTTAATAAAATTTTGTAAAATAATCAATAATATAAAAAAAAAATTTCAAAGCGACTTATATTATGAAATGGAGGAAGTAAAAAAATAATAATAAAATAAAAGCCTTTGCAGCAAGCTATTGCCACTCAGAATTTGACGACATATTTAATTAGTATAAAAAGAAGAAGAAATAAAAAATATAAATTTGAAGATAAATAAATACTTTCTCTGTTCTTTTTTATCTATTCATTTTAACCGATTCATAAATTTTAAGAAAAATAAGAATTTATAATTAATTAATTAACACTGCTTATTTTATCCTCAAAGAATCTTTCTCTTTATTCAAAAGTAATCAAATTCTAAAATTTTATATATTGTAAAAATATTTAATTTACTTCCATTTCCCGATACAAGTACAAGAGTACTCACTGTATTAAAGAGAGGTATTTGTGAAAAAATAAAAATTAATATAGTCTTAATTTACTAATAAAATAGATAAATTTAAACAAAAATCTTAATTAAAATAGACAAATAAAAGGGAGACCGGGAGAGTAATTTATATTGTTTGATTAAAAAGAGGATATTGATAGAAAGAAATCCTCTCTTTGTCAAAAAAAATAAATATAAATTAAGATAATCTTTATTATTTATTTTTTTATATTTCAATTAAATAAAAATAATTTACTTCTTTCACCCTATTTCCTTCTCTCTTTATTTCGATTTGTTAATGAACCGGTGGGTATAGGTTGGAGCCGTTTAATGTCCTTTCCCCTTCTCCCCACCTCTTCATGTCTGTCCTCTTTTCTTTCCCTCCTTTTCTCATCTTTTCAATTCCGTCTTACAAATGTGATGATCAATTATCAATCCATACAGAGACGGATCTCCGCCCTCCAAAATTTTAAAAAAAAAATTAATTTATCTTAAAAATTTTAATAATATTCTCTTAATATAACTTTACCTCTTAATCCCTAATTTCTAATTTCGTCCCTAATCTACATTCTCTCTTTTTGAGGAATCTTGGTGCCTCCATAGGAAGAGTAATACATTTATATTGTATTAGGAATGAATTATATTGATTTTTTAAAAATATAATTTTAAATTTTAAAAATAATTTATAAACTCAAAAATTAATATTTCTATTTATTTGGACTAAATAATAAAATATCAAAATAATTTGTGTTAAGTCTATTTTTTAGAAAAAAAATATTTATTTGAAAAAAATATATTCTTTTGCTAATTTATTGTTGTGTTATTTTTACTAAAAAAAATAGAGAGAGAAAGAAGAGATGTCAGAGAGAAGAAACAGTCCAGCCTGCAGTTTCACGTCACCACCCCCAACTTATACACGTACCCCAAGGAACTTTCTTAAGTAGCGTCCTTCAATAGGTGGGAGTCAAAACAAAGAATGAGCCACGTCACTCTGTATACAAAGGGTTGTGAATTTGATTTTTTTTTATTCGATAATTTTCTTTAATTAATAATTTTTATTTTTTAAAAACGATTATATACTCATAATATAATTATAATCTCTCTTTGATCTCACTTAAACTAAATTTTAATATCATATATTTAATATTTTTTATTACATTTAAATTAACTTATTTCAATCAATTTTCTTTTTATTTACTTGTGACCTATTTAATTTATTTTAAACTTAATACTGTCTAGGATAAAATATATTTTATATATTGTTTAAATTATCTAACCACTGTCAAATATTACCCCGAACCATTTGAGTTTACGTTATTAAAATCATTTCAAAATAAAAAAAAATTGATATCATGTATAATAGTTTTTTTTTTAATTTTAATAACTTTGTTTTAAACCATACGTTTGAAAAACAGTACATAATATTTAATGCATAATTATATATATCATTTAATTATTTAATCTAAATAATGAAATATATATAGACAAAAAATGAATTGAAACACAACACTACTATATGGAATACAAATATTTAATACTCTCACGTATAATTCATGTATAATACGTAAGACATGCATACATAAAAAAAATATAAAAATCTTTAAATTTATAATTCTTAAAAAAAAATTTGACATCCACTTTTACACTGTAGATTTTTAGGCAAGTGCACATATCTTTCTTATAATATAATTACAAATGTTATCTTTACTTGGTGAACCACATGTACTATTACTAACTCTTTCTTTATTATCTAATCGATAAATTTGAGTGAAGTAATTAAAATAACTAAAGTAAATAAAACAAGACAATGAAGAATGAATTAACAACACAAGAATAAGGAGAAGAATAATTGATAAATAATTAAAATTTAGATATAGAATCTTCAAAATTATCAATGTTAAGTTAAATTCTATATTTAACAATTAATTTAATATCTTAAAATTAAGAAATTCCTTTGTCAAATTATATTCTCTCTCAAGTTATATAATTTCTATTTCTAAGTTGATTAATTGAACTTTATTTCTAATCAAATTCCTAAGAATGCAATGAAACTCTATAAATTCCCTTAGGTGGATTTGACCATAATCTAGAAGATTTATATTATCTTATCTTTAAGATTGTATGTAACTCTTAGTATTAATGAATTATCTATTCATATAATTGATTTTTCAATATTCTATATGTGTTGATGTCAACTTTGCCGAGCAGACACAACGGTTATTTTGAGCCGATGCCGATTCAATAAGTTTGGACGAGCTGATAGAGTCAACGTTTCAAGCAGCCGACAGTCATGGTCAACATCGACACCATGAAATCGATAAGAAGAAAAACAAACCCCTGATTTTTCGGCGCAAGAATCCTGCACGACCGTTGGGGGCATTCTTCGGCCGGAAGAAACTCCATGATCTATTAGTGGTTCGATTGCAGCAAATATAAAGTGGGAGCATCGCCCAGAACCAAGATATCATGAACCATCAACCAATAACATTCAAAATCAATTTCTTCTACTTTGTCATCATTTACAGCTTTTTAGTCTAGGATTTCAATTTCTTACAGCTTTCTTACCATTTTGTTATAGTTTTCCTTTACAGATTTATTTCTAATCTTTCCTTACAGCTTGCTGTTCTTCTTTCAAGTGTTAGACCTTTTTTCCTTAGCAAGTTAATACAAGTATCAGTCTTTTGCCCCAGAAAAGTCCTTCCGTTGAGCATTTTCAGCTGACTTTCTTGAACCCTTTCTATAGTAAGTTTAAGGAACCCGGTCCCTAATTCAAAAGAGATCTGATATCATTTTCTGTTTCACCAAATTAGATTGTTTGTGTTTATCGAAAAAGAAGCTGATCCCCGTTTGCATCGGCTCCTTATTTTGATCACAACACAGATTGGCACGCCCAGTGGGACTTGAGGTCAGTGTTCGCATGCTATTGTGGTCAGGATGATCGATGGCAAGCAATTCACAGTAGCCGCCGGAACTGGATTCATCTGAGCGACCCCCAGTCCGTGTTCTCTGGGGAGTTTTTGATCCTACGGTTACGACCACCAGTTGTACTCAGGGTATTTCTGTAGAGCAAGGGTGTCAGTCTTCGCCCCCGCCACCGGTGTCTCAGTCGACGTCCACCTCATTAACGGCTATTCGACATACTGTGGAACAATGTATTGGCAAACTCTTACAGGGTCTTATTCCACAGTTTGCTACTATTTTTCGACATCTGCTTCATAATGAGCTTCAACAATTTGCGCAGAGGCAAAATATGCAAACCTTCACTCCGCCATCGGGTTACCCCGCACAAGGGACAAACATGGCACCTGCATACCCTATGCCATCGGCTGATGGTGCACCTTCTCATGGTTCAATGCATCTCCTGCGAAGAGAAATGTCCTTCCCTGCTACTAGAGGGCATCACGTTCCAGGAATGGTGGCTCAAAACACGTTGCCAGCAGACATGTTTCCAGGCAGAAGTCCGATCCCAATGATAGGATTCCCAACGACTTATGAAACAACTCCAACCTTTGTTAGAGGAAGCATGCCACCTGTTGTGGGACAGCCAAATTACTCTGTTCCTTACCCTCCTTTATATCCGACAATCACAGCGGCTAAACCAGGGCAGGGGATCAGAAGTACTGAGCCTTCCACGGGGCAAGGTCCCCGACCTGTCATGCAAAGTCCTTCACCTCAGTTTCAACAGCCGTACCTGCCGATTGATATGATAGCGGAAACATTCCGTCGGCAGTCACGGGATTAACTCGTATACAAAAAACCTTACCCTGAGTGGGTGGATTCCATGGCAGTACTCCCTTGAGGCTATAAACTACCAGAGTTCTCAACATTTTCTGGTGAAGATAATAAGTCCACCATAGAGCACATCGGAAGGTTCACAATACAGTGCGGTGAGTTAGGAAATAATGAATGGCATAAATTACAACTGTTTTCATTGTCTTTGACAGGAGTAGCATTCACATGGTACGCCAATCTAGTTCCTAATTCTGTATACTCATGGGCTGACATGGAAAGAATGTTTCACTAACGTTTCTTTAAGCCAGTCCCGGAAGTTTCCATCGCTGATCTTTTGGTAATAAAACAAAAGGGATCAGAAGATGTTGCAAATTTTATTGAACGTTTCCGGCAAGCCAAGTTCAAGTGTACAACCCAATTGCCCGAAACAGAGTGTGCGAGAATTGCTATTAGCAGGATACATCCGCAGCTTAAAGAACGGCTCATACTCCAGGACTTCTCTGATTTATCCCGGTTATTGTCTCATGCTGTCAGAATAGAAGAGATGACCAAGAAGAAAGAGAAGAGGCGTTCCGTCAAGTTCTTTCATGGCCAGACAATGATATCCGTTATAGATTATACTAATAAGGAGGACGAGGAGCAAGCTATAGAGGCAATGGCAACAGAGCTGGTAAAGGGCGCGTCCTATACGTGTCCTCAGTTGAAACTTGGCAAGGGAAAGGAGGAAATTGCAGCATCAGGGCCTACCTATTCGTTTGACGTCTCAAAAGCTGAACAAATCTTTGATTAATTGGTGGTAGATAAGCAGATTCGTCTGGCTTATGGACACAGGATTCCAAGCCAGGAAGAGCTGAAAGGAAAACGGTACTGAAAATGGCATAATTCTTTCTCGCATAGTACTAACAGTTGTATTATTTTCAGAAATATCATTCAGAAGGCCATCCAGGATGGAAGATTAAAGTTTGCAGATAAAAAGGAAGAGACTTTGGTAGACACAGATCTGTTCCCGTTAGCCGATGCACACATGCTGCAAACAATGTTTGGGAAGTAGGAAGAACATGCAGGAAACAACAAGCCTGGGGGGATAGGAAAAGCATTCCAGAGATTGGATGGTAAACCATCGGTTTTTACCCGTTTATCTTCTCCCTCTTTTGCAGCGCATTTCCATGGCAAAAAAGGAAAATTAACAGTGCAGGTACCCCAAGAGGGGACATTTCTGCCTGGCCTCTGTTCCCGACCGTAAAAGTCTAAAAAAAGATGAGAACAGCTGAAGCGGGCACAACAAAGGCGGCTATTTGATACTTGGGTGGAAGAATAATTAGCCCCTGATCATGGCCAAAACATGCTCAACATCTTACCATCAAGTTTCCGAGCCACCTCTCGTCAAGAATCCATGGAAGAGGATTTTTATGTGGAAGAAAGAGCTGTAGTGGAGTTGGTTGACGTCAAAATTCCCCCAGAGGGGATGCTCTTTCCCATTTCGACAGTCCAAAGTGTTAACCACCTCAGGCCCCTGAATATCAAATCACATATTAACGACAAACCATTTACTCAGATTTTTGTTGATGGTGGTGCTGTCTTAAACGTAATGCCTTTCTCTACCTTAAAAACGGCTGAGAAAGGATAAGTTGGATTTGTCCCCTACCGATGTACAGATGGTTAACTTTACCAGAGAAGCATCTGCGTCAGAAGGCATTATCACTTGTAAAGCCACAGTCGGGTCCAAAACCAGTAAAACGGTCTTTTTTATAATTGATGCGAAGCCAGCTTATTCCATTTTATTGGGTAGAGATTAGATTCATGCAAACCGTTGCGTGCCATCCACTTTACACCAGATGATGCTGATCTGGGATGGAGAACGGGTAGAACAAATCCCAGCCGATCCTAATCCGTTTTCAGCCGAAATCCACATGAATGAGGCTCTGTTTTATCATCCGACCTTTGATCTAAGCCAATATGCCAAGCTAACGATGGCTCATAACTTGATTATCATTGAGGAACCAAACGGCTTACGACCAGAAGATTCAGAGGTCTGACGAGCTCCTAGCTTCGTTGCTCCAGACCCGTTAACGGAAGTAAATATAGGAGAAGCAGGGGAGAACAAAACAGCTAAGGTAAGTTTACATTTAACTTTTGAGCAAAGAGATAAGTTAACCTGTCTAATCCGCAGGTACAAGGATTGCTTTGCATGGGACTATCACGAGATGTCAGGTTTGGACCGGAGTATTGTGGAACATCGCTTACCTGTCAAAGAAGGCTTTAAACCCCATAAACAACCGGCAAGACGTTTTAATCCTGCATTCCTACCCAGGATCAAGGAAGAGGTAGAAATGTTACTTCGATGTGGGTTTATCTGTACGTGCCGATATGCAGAGTGGATATCTAACATCATACCGGTCATTAAGAAGAACGGTCAACTTCGTGTCTGCATAGACATCAGAAACGTGAACCTGGCTGCTCTGAAGGTTGAGTATGCTATGCCAATGGCAGATATGTTAGTGGATTATGTTGCGGGTAACCAGTTTTTAAGTTTCATGGATGGTTACTCAGGGTATAACTAGATATTCATAGCTGAAGAGGATACACACAAAACAGCGTTCCGTTGCCCGAGATCTATCAGCTTATTCGAATGGGTGGTCATGCCATTCGGTTTGAAGAATGCTGGGGCTATTTTTCAGCGGGCCATGAACCTCATCTTCCACAATCTTATCGATAGTACCATGGAGGTCTACATAGATGATTTGGTCGTAAAATCTCCCGTGTTCCTACAACACTTACTAGATTTGGAACAAGCGTTCCTCCGGATGCGTCAGCACCATTTGAAGATCAATCCGGCTAAGTGTGCCTTTAGAGTTACGGCCGGGAATTTCTTTGGATTTCTAATACATCAGAGGGGGATTGAGGTAGATCAGAATAAGGCCCGGAATATTCTACAAGTGAGACCACCCCAGACGAAAAAGGAGCTAAAAAGTTTCTTGGGGAAGATCAATTTTTTACGGCGTTTTTTGGCAAATACCGCAGGTAAACAGAAGGTATTTTCTTCTCTGCTACGATTGAAGTTATCTCAAGAATTTATCTGGCAACCTGAGCATCAGGTAGCGTTTGATCAAATAAAGGTAGCTTTATCGCATCCACAGGTGTTAGCTTCTCCTCATAACCAGTCTCCCATGAAGTTATATATTTCAGCTGCGGAAGGATCTATCGGTAGTTTATTAGCTCAGGATGACCAACGAGGGATAGAAAGAGCAGTATACTACATTAGTCAAAATCTATCGAATACGGAGACCAGGTACACCCCTATTGAAAAGCTATGCTTATCTCTCCACTATGCATGCACAAAGTTAAAGCATTACTTATTATTTAGGTGTTGGGGATATGCCCTAGAGTCAATTTATACTTATACAATTGTCATTATGTTTTATATAATAATATGAGGCTTTCCTTTCCATGAATAGTGAATTTTGTTTTGTTGGTCATCAAGTACGTGACTTGATAGTAAAACCCTACAATGAATACAATGACTATTCTAAAACTGTCCCTGATCGATTATTATTATTGGAATAATAATAAATTAAGATTAGTATGTTTGTGACTTGATGGCTATGTTTTACTGGCCATGGATATTTGTGATATCGAGTCAAGACATAAATAAATGTTAGAGAACATTGTATTGGACATGACCCACTTGTGAGAGTACTTCATGGAATATGTCATAAGTACTTTCTAGCCATAATAATATTGAAAGTCCTTCGACCTAAATTCATCATAGTTTCTTACTTGATAAATTCTATATTTTGACATTGTCTAAAGTTGTCTTTAACTAGATAATAAATTAGACTACTTGTTGGATATAAAATAAATCAAGGAGAGGAATATGATTGATTGTGAAGGAATTTGTCCCTCTCAATTATGGGAGAGATATCCATGGGCCCCTTGATAAGTTAGACTTGTTAAAAATGCATGGCCGTGCTCAAATATATCAATCTAAGATATTGATATCATTTGTTTGAACAGTCTACTATGAAATCAAGAAATAATTGATTAAACTTAATAAGGATGACATGCTCAGTGCCTTATGCTTAATCTGGATATCGTGTGACAAAGGGACTAAATATAAAATTATAGTTTGGTTCAAAGAGATCACCGATCTTCATTTAACCTGGATAGTTATAATGTTTTGCTAGAAACCGCTTATAACTTGTGGGCCATTTAAATACGATTTAGGCACGCTTGCCGGTGTTAAATGAACCTATAGGGTCACACAATAAGCGAACTTGTTAGGTTATTTTTACGGTGACCAGGTTCGATGAATCTGGATGATATCCAGATTATAAGAATCGACTCGGTAAAATAATTAGTTAAATTACCGAGATAATGGCGGAATCTTATCATATCAGTTTTAATTTAATTTGAATTTAAATTAGAATATGATAAGATATGATTAGGGTTGGACTCTAAGAGGTTCGAGGGTTTTTTTAAGAAAACCCTAGCCGTCTTTCGATAGTCCAATTTTTCGGTTGAGAACATTCGTGCCATTCTCTACCAGGAAAAAAAACCTCTCAAACCCTAGGCGCTAGCACTCCCCGGGTATCGAGTGAGTTCGCGGTGTGTATCCGATAGAGGACGTTCGCATACTGCAGCGTCTGGTGATTGTTCGGGTCGAACGTACAACAGCGCAACCAGAATCAAAGGATTTCGATTACAGCAACCAGAGGTAACTCTTAAAGCTTAGACCTTCTTAATCGTTTACTTGGGTCCTCGGGAGGGATTCGTAGATGTTTTCCGCGTTTAGGAGTCCACGAATCCCAACATAGGGAAGTACATATCTTATGTAAGGTAGATTTAATCAAACTCTTATTGAATCGCCCTTTATTGAATGAGCGGCTTATGAAATGGGCGGTCAATTAAATGCTTTTTCTCTAACTTATGTGTCACTGAGGGCTGTAAAAGGATAGGTTATTGCAGATTTTTTAGCTAAACATCCTTTTCTGGAGATACCGCAAACGGATGGAAGCAAGCTACAAAGGTACGTTTTTTTGAAGCCATGGGTTTTACAATTTGATGGCTCAAGTACCTAACAGAAGGCTAGAATTGGTCTGATTATTGAATCTCCGAATGGACAGTAGGGTAAGGTCCACTTTGAGTTAAAGAAGGGGACAACTAATAATCAGGCGGAATATGACGCCCTTTTGTTAAGATTACGGATTCTGAAAGCACTGGAGGCTAGAGTGGTTAGAATTGTAGGAGATTCTCAAGTGGTCATCCGGAAAGTATTAGGAAATTATAAATGTGCTAACCCATTTCTGTTGGATAGGCTACAGGAGGTAAAGGGGTTACTTCAGCATTTTCAGGAGGTCATTCTAACTTATGTTCTCAGATTGGAAAATCAAAATGCTAATGATTTAGCTCAGTTGGCTTTAGGTTTTAGAAAAGCAGTAATGTGCCAACAGCTAGTGGAGATAGAGTATCAGGAGGATTGGCGACAAGAGATTGTCACTTATTTAAGAAACCCGACTGGACAAGCATCTCGCGATGTGAAATGAATGGCCCTCAGTTTTACGTTGATAGGTAATGATTTGTTCCGACGGAGTCACACCGAAGTTCTTTTAAAGTGTCTCTCCAAGGAAGAAGCCTTGCGGGCTATGACAGAGGTACACGAAGGCTTATGTGGAGCACATCAAGCGGGCCCGAAATTGAAATGGACGCTTCAACGTCATGGTTTCTTTTGGCCATCAATGACTATGGATTGTAATACTTATGCGGTTGGCTATGAGGCTTGCCAAAAGCATAGCCCTTTGTTGCACACTCCTTCCACGGAATTACACCCGATCATTAAACTATGGCCTTTCGTGGGTGAGCTCTGGACATCATCAGAAAGATTTATCCACCTTCAGCAAAAAGGCACACATTCATATTGGTGGCAAGGATTACTTTACCAAGTCGGTAGAGGCGCAACCATTGACCAAAGAAACATAAACAACAATTATCAACTTTCTCCAACAAAATATTCCATTCTGATTTGGAATCCCAGAGACAATAACAACGGATCAAGGAACGGTGTTTACAGGGGACCAGGTATGTAAGTTTCTAACACAGTTTAAAGTTAAGTTGCTTCACTCTTCTCCTTATTATGCATAGGCAAACGGACAAGCAGAAACAACGAACAAAACCGTAATCGACATGATCCGTAAGGCAGTAGAAGGCAATCCAAGAAGATGGCACGAGACGCTACAGGAAGTGTTATGAGCCCATCGGAATGCTGCTAAAACTGCTACTGGTTTTACCCCGTTCAGACTAACTTATGGGCAGGATGTTGTATTGCCTGTTGAGATATCATTGCAATCAGCCCAGATAACCTACCAGCATGGTCTAACGACTGAAGATTATCAGCTTTAGCCCTGAACTTAGATCAAGTTGAGATGGACCGCTAGGTTGCCCTGGAGAATATAAAACAACACAAGGAGAAGGTAGCAAGGGCGTATAATTGGAAAGTCCGTAAAAGAAGTTTTCAAGAAGGAGACGTGGTATGGAAGACGATTCTCCCCATTGCACCAAAAGATCCGAGGTACGGCAAGTGGTCCGCATCCTGGGAAGGCCCATTCTTAGTAACGCAAGTTTTTTATGGAGGAGCTTATCGCCTAATGACACCCGATGGAAAGGAAGCAGGTAAAGCGATTAACGGTAAGTTCTTAAAAAGGTATTATCAGGTGTTCTGGGAGGGGACTAAAGAGTAAAAAAAAAAAAAAGAGAGAAAATCTTATTGATCAGAAAGTTTTGTTCTGATATATTGAACTGATCACAAGAGGCCCACCAGATAGCCATAAATGTCATTACAAAAGAAATTAGCTATCATCAAAAGGGACGTTGGGCAACAGCATTGGCCGATAAGGAACAATTGATAGCCGATTAGGGTCTTCTAATTCGGATGCTTGGCTAGCCATCATGGTAGTTTTCGTTGGCTGCGGATCAGGAATTGGAAGCTTTGTTCCAGCCATCTCAGCCTCAGCTTCTGTTCCTCTCTCAGGGGGCAGGGCCAACTCGTCAGCGGATATCTTCGGAACCCCTGTTTCGGCCGTCGAAATGGTAGTTTCTTCAGTTTGAGTTCCGAACGGACATGCTTCGTTAGTAGTCGAAGGATGTAGAGCCCTGTTCAGCTCGGCCACAAAGCGGTCCCATCCGGACTTCATCTTATTTAGAAGGGCGGTTGAGTTTGATAGTTCTGCTTCGAGCAATTCCTCTTCCGCCTCGAACATTAGCCGTTCGTCATTATGTTTAAGAAGGGAGTCGTCAATGACTTTGACTGTTTCCTGGAGCCCTTTCTCTGATTCAAGCCGCTGTTCCAAGGCCTTTTTCTCAGAGGCAAGTTCTTTCTGGAGTTTTGTTAACTGATGTTCTAGCCATTCAATCTTCCCTATTCCCTCCGCAATGTCGGCTCGCAGAAGTGTAAGATGGTCCATGGAATCCCGGCGATCTTTTTCGGCAAACGCTGCATTTTCTTGATGCAGTTTTAGAATCTCTAACTGGTCATGAGCTTCATCTCGACGACGTTGCGTGTCAAAGAGGAAGCGACCAGTGAAACGCATTTGCCCCAGGTACCCAGTTGCCAAGTCCCGGAGTATAGGAGGCATGTCCAGGTCGGCTGATTGCACAATCCGCAGAAGGGCGTGACTCACGTTGTTAAGGGTGGACTTCTCAACAGGCAGGGAAGCCCTAATAAGGCCATCAAGAAAGTCCAGCGTCGAGGCTAACGTCAGTATCGACAGAGGAGTAGCAGCCTTTGCAGTTCCCTGGCTGGGGGGAGGTGGAGGTGTTTCGATGATAGCGGCCACTGGTTTCAGGCCTTGGCGGGGCAGATGATGGACTTTTTGGAATCGGTACCTCAGCTGATGGGGTGTCTGTCGCTGGGAGAACCGATATGTCAGCCATCAGAAGAGGAGCAGTAGCCTTCGCCGACGGGGTGTCTGTCGCTGGGAGAACAGTTCTGCCAGTGGCCCTTTCCGCTAGAGATCGGAGTGGAATGTCTTCCTCTGAATCAGAAGAAGTGTCGATGATAACAGGATGACCTACCCCTTGTTTGTGCTTCTGCAGAAAAGATTATGCTGATAATTAGACAGAGATTGAGCATTAGGGAAGCCGAGCAAAACTAGAAGGGAAAGAAGTAAGCCTTGGAAGCAGGAGGAGTCAGTGTTTCATGTTTCCTTTTTGATCGATGGAGCAGGGACGGAACCTCGACCTCTTCTTCCTTCTCCTCCGGGACAGCAGGAGCAGTAACAATAGTTTTCTGCACTAAGGGAGTATGTAAGGTCGACATTATTATAGGACTTACATGATATTTTACCTGTTTTCCTTTCTTAGCAGATGATGGTTCAAGCAAAGAGGTGGTCGGCCCAGGAATTCGTAGAAGCCAGACGCCTATGGGGGCAGAGAATAGGGTCCCACTCAGTAGCCTCCACCAGGAATTGAAGTTCGGAGAAGTCTCCAATACCACCTGGAAGGATTTAAAATCAAAAGACCTAAGGATGGCCTGGGTGCTTTCGGCTAAGGTTTGTACGTCTTCAGCCGATAGCACTGGCTTCACGGAGAAAGAAGAAACGTGCCTCGGATCTGCAGGGATGTCTTGTATCAGCCCAAGTTGGTGGGAGAAGCAGTGGGGGTTGTACCTCTCACAAGAAGTCTTAGCACTCCGAGCTCCAGGCTTGGCCCCCAGAAGAATCTCTCGAGGACACAGAATTCAGGCCCATAGAGTTTCTTGTGTTGCTTCGGGGCTTTCCGACAAGCCTTTTAACCAGAGGGGACCTTTGTGGCGAGCTGCATACGGAAAGAAAATAGCAACATGGAAGTCTCGACATTGGTAAAGATACGAGACGATAGTTTTGGCAAAAGCAGTGTTTATAGGGACTCGAAGCAGTCGATAACTAGTTGCTCGATCGGAAGGGTCTGCCTGGGTTCCTGTGATTCGAGTAACGCCAAAGTTGGGCAGATACTGGTATAGCCAGAGTTGGGCAATCCATAGCGGGCCCCCGAGGTTGGTCGGATCTTCCCTAGCGGCAAGGGCAGTCATCAGCTGATTAATGGTGCGATAGACCAAGGCGAGGACCAACGAGGCCAAGTCACAGCATTTTTTGTTCCGTAAGAGAGCCGATACATAATATCGGTATTCATTGCTGACGCCGGCAGAGTGGGAATAGATAATATACTTACATAAACAAAGCCATAGGAAAGCCGCTTGTTCTTGGTTTGAAGGAGTAGCCCCCACTCCTTTTTTAGCGTTGATGAAATTGCTATATGAAGAAGAGGCCTTGTCCAGGCGAGCCTCAACGGCTGGTAAGCTTTCTTCATCATGGAGCCTCGGAATCTCATCGCCATCACATCGGAAGCCGAGGATGGTGCAGATGTCAAGAATGGTAGGAGAAAACATCCTGTAAGGAAAAATGAAACCATTTATCGCCGAGGACCAAAAGGAAAGAATGGCGGCGAACAGGTTACGGTCAAACGCCATCTCGAAGTCAGTCATCATGATGGCGTCTGAAATTCCCCATTGCGCCCAAATGGCCCCAAATCGGGCGTAGTAGCGGTCTCGCCATTCTCTGTAGTTCTTGAGTTTGCGGGGCCAATGACGAAAAGAGAAGGGAAGATTGGCGGTTGTGAAAGTATCCTGTTGCAGAGGGAAAGTAAAATCAGTAGGGAGAACAAACTGTAGGTGTTCAGCGGTAACTTCTGCAAGCAAGAGACGTGGGCCCAAGGCAAATAGGTTAGCATCGGCTTGGACCGGGGACAGAATCTTATCGGTAGGGGTTGCCATCGCAATGTTGTCTTTTTACCGAAAGGGAATTTACAGTTCACAGGAAGTTATGACGAAAAGATAAAGGATCGATGAATCACTTAAGCAATAGAATTCTGAAGAAGATAGAAGTCGTAGGAAGTGAGGAGTTCTGATTGAGGACCACTGCTATTTATAAGAAAATTTGAAATTGGGCCGTTCGCGGGTTCTAAGGCCGAGGCATCACAAATACTCTGCAACGTTTGGGACGTTTCGATTTTGTCAGAAAAGAACGGCTGCTATTAATAGATGTACGATTCCCATCGTTTCGCTGACTCGCGCCCACTGAAACAACGGGACTCGGGGGGCATGTGTTGACGTCAACTTTGCCGAGCCGACACAACGGTTACTTTGAGCCGATACCGATTCAATAAGTTTGGACGAGTTGATAGAGTCAACGTTTCAAGCAGTCGACAGTCATGGTCAACATCGGCACCACGAAGCCGATAAGAAGAAAAACAAACCCCTGATCTTTCGGCGCAAGAATCCTGCATGACCGTTGGGGGCATTCTTCGGCCGGAAGAAACTCCACGATCTGTTAGTGATTCGATTGCAGCAAGTATAAAGTGGGAGTATCGCCCAGAACCAAGACATCATGAACCATCAACCAACAATATTCAAATTCAATTTCTTCTACTTTGTTATCATTTACAGCTTTTTAATCTAGGATTTCAATTTCTTACAGCTTTCTTACCGTTTTGTTTTAATTTTCCTTTACAGCTTTATTTCTAATCTTTCATTACAGCTTGCTGTTCTTCTTTCAAGTGTTAGACATTTTTTCCTTAGTAAGTTAATACAAGTATCAGTCTTTTGCCCCAGAAAAGTCTTTCTGTTGAGCATTTTTAGCTGACTTTCTTGAAACATCTCTATAGTAAGTTTAAGGAACCCGATCCCTAATTCAAAAGAAATATGATATTATTTTCACCAAATCGGATCGTTTGTGTTTATCGGAAAAAAAGCCGATCCCCGTTTGCTTCGGCTCTTTATTTTGACTACAACAACATGAAACCAAAAAAATTGAATTAAGTAATTAAAAAGAATTCAACTCAACTATATAAATTATAAATAATTCACAAGAATATAGATATCTCATTAAATCAAAACAACAAACTTAACAAAGGAAGTCTAGAGTTCATTCCATCTACATCTTAAACAAATTTAGAACATAATGTTAAATTAGAACACAACAGTCAAAGGGGAAAAATTATAAAAATAAACAACGTATTCTTGTAAAATTCTTTAAAATTTTAAGTTTTTTAACTAGTAGTGATGAATTCACCTATGTAAACGCCTTCGTGCACACAGCTACATATTCTGTCCTCCCCCACCCCCTCCTTTTCTAGATGAGCTCATGGGATTAGTAAGCCATTACCTAAACAATACGCGGATTAACACGTAGAGATTGATGCTTCAAGTACAGCCTTTGTTCACAAAATTAGCTACAAGGAAAAAAATGTTGTGGGCTTGGTTTTCATTAAGCCGATAAAGTCATCAATTTTATTATTAGTTTACTAAAATTAACTACTTTAATTTTTTTTTATTTTCTTGGATTAAAAAAATATAGTTCATTTTAGGTGTTTATTTTATAATTATATATTATTTTAGCGAAGCAATCAGACATTTATTATTTTGTTAAACCTTACTATTAAGTGTTTTATACATTTTCATCCTGCCTCAAAAAATTTTAATACAACAATTGCCTATATCGAGTTTAGTTTAGTTATTTTTCTTAAAAAATCTATAAACTTTTAAAAATTTTTAATATTTGTTTAATTCGACCACTATTTTTAATTGAAAGGAACATTTCTCCAATGAAACTTACCAATTACCATTAAATTAAATAAGTTATTATTAAAATAAATAGTTTTCTAACACGTGGACGTTTTTCTATTTTGGTAATCAAGATAAGATAAGATCTTTGGAATATAGGGGCGACGAGAGCGAGCATGTTGATCACGTTGACCCCGGGGTCCGTGGGAGTCCGCGTAGTAAACGGGAAAGCTTTCTAGAAAATGTACATGGCTAATCTCCGGTTAACAAAAGGAGCCAAATTCCAATATCAAAGGGTCCATATAATTAAATTTGATTATGACGTGATTATTTAAAAAGTTTCATAATTTAAGTAAATATTTAAATTTAATTAATAAAATTAAATACCTAATTACTTCGATACATTTGTTTGTTATTATTTAATTGATTAAGATGTATTAAAATATTGTTATAAATTTTAAGTAAAATAAAAGTTAATTAAATTTAAAATTTAAAAATGATAAATATTATCTAATTATAATTAATTTTTATTTAATCATAATAATAATAACATATCGTATAAAAGTAAATTATAATTAATTCAATATTCAAATTTTAATTTTAAATTTACTAAATTATATTTAAACTTTAGTTTTCAAACTTCAATTTTATCAAATAAATATTTAATTAAGTATTCAAAATTAATTTTTTAAGTGTTTACTTAATTAAATATATTTGATAAGAAATAATATTAAGTACTCAATTAATTTAGTGTATTTGATCATAATTTTTAATTATTTAATTGATTAAGGTGTATTGAAATAAAAATTATTTAATTTAAAATCTAAATATATTATATGTTCATTTAATTTATTATTATTATTATTATTTTAAAAATTATTATTCTTTTATGTTTAATCTAAATTATAATATAACATAGTGTAGAAATAAATTTTAATTAATTTAGCTTTTATATTCAAAATTTAAAATTCAATTTGAAAAATTGAAT
Source organism: Voacanga thouarsii (assembly GCA_026120185.1). Lineage (NCBI taxonomy): Eukaryota > Viridiplantae > Streptophyta > Magnoliopsida > Gentianales > Apocynaceae > Voacanga > Voacanga thouarsii. The sequence goes on along the minus strand of JANUWF010001547.1, from coordinate 2,660,080 downwards.
ATTTATACTTTAGTTTTATCATACAATTCCTTCGCCGATACAAATTTTCTTATCTAGATTGCTTGAAATATATGGATTTATTTTACAAGGAAGAGAGGAATGTAAATGGAAGTTAAGGAAAGTACAGATGTATTAGTGACTATATATATATATAGAAATTGCTCAAACTAGTGAATTAACTAATAATAATAACAATAGGATAGTATATTAGTACTATTAGACAAGAGTCAACATAATAAAACTAAATTTAACATTTCAAATTTTCTAATCATACCACTGCATTTAAAAGAACTTTTAATTCTGCCCTTAAAATATTACAACATTTGCAACCATACGCTTGTTTTACCAAACTATCAAATCTACTGTTTTAAATATTGTTGTAATCTCACTATTATCATTCCATTTTAGCGATGATAAGGTTATAAAGTTAAAAATTTTAGATTCTCTAGCCAAAAAAAAAAAAAAAACAAAAAACAAAAAACAAAAACAAGTTAAAAATTGGGTAAAAGTGACGACATAATTGCAAAAATTGATAAATAAGAAGGCAAAATTGCTGATAGTCAACATGATGAAATATCCTAGCAGCTTCTTGGAGTTGAACCAAAGACCGGATGACACCGGACAATTGGTGGTAAAATAGGCGATCGGTAATGCTAGTAAATTTAACAATTCAAATGTTTCAATTTTTCCAATCATACCACTACATTTAAAAAATTTTTAATTCTACTTTTAAAATATTACAACATTTACAACTATACGCTTGTTTCACCAAACCATCAAGTCTACTATTTTAAATATTGTTATAGTCTCACTATTATCATTCAATTTTAGTAATGATAACGTTAAAAATTTTATAAAAATTGATAAATAAGAAGGCAAAATTGCTGATAATCCTAAAACTAGTATCACAATTAAAACTCTCCCAATTAGTGTTGGACTTGCTTAACATGGCGACACCTCTCCTTTTTTCTGGAGTGTTGTGGCGGATGGTCAACAATGAAATATCCTAACAGCTTCCCAGTGCTTCCTTCTTAGAGCTCTCTATGTGAGTCGAGTTCATATGAACTATACAATTCCGGTGATTAATGTTAAAAATTTCCGCTATAAAATGTGGGTCTGCAGCGGGCACTGGCATCGGCAATTAAATAATCTATCCATTCACCAAATGTTAGGTCATTTAGAGAGGCGAAGGCCTCCACAAGTCCCTCAGGCGAAATTAAACAGTAATGAATGTAAAGCATAGATCATGGTTGATCATGAGCTAGTTTTGGACATGCCACCACTACCACGACGAAATTCTCCTATATTCGCCTGATTACGAGGATGCCAGACGTCGCGAATGTTCAGTACTACTATTTGGCCAAAATTCTAGGGGAAGAATCGAGGAGCCCTTCCGTTGGACGAATTGTAAGAGGCCTGCTCTGAATCATGTGCTGGACAAATCCGGTTACGAGTTGTCCGGATTTCTGGGTACTCTAAGAACAATTGAAAATCAAGCAAGAGCAGCTTACAGTGATGTATTGGAAAATCTGGAGGACAGCGATGGTTTCCTTCTGCTTATGGCAGAGGATGGTTGCTTCTTTCTGCTAATAACGTTTTTCGTTCTCGGAGGTGGCAGAGCCAGCCTACTGAACTTTCCTCAGCAACATCCCGTCTTTGGCACGGGACGGCACAAAGAACATATGGACGTTTGGTTCTATTCCATGTTCCTTGTTGGAAATCAAATCCCATACGTGGTGCTCCAGAAACTTATGCAGCTAAGCTTCTTTGAACAACAAGTCATCAAAACGATTAGAGAAAGGCTTCAGCAGCCACCATCCACTTTGGCAGATGAAGTTCTGTACAAGTTCCTGATGGATAAACATAAGACCATACCGGTTGACCTCATTGACTTCTTCTGGTCTACCGTTCTGGGCTCTAATGATGCGGCTATCCCTCCAACGCAAAAGAGTGACAGTGATTATGCTGGTAACTCGATGCCATCTGCGGGCAACTGTATAAAGCGGGCATTGAATTCAGAGCATTAGACAGAGGAGTGGGAATCAGAGGCAGTCATTACCAACGTGGTACCTTCCGTTCTGTTCTTTATTTAATTTTGGAAGCTATGCAGATCTGTTGATCAGATGTCTTCAAAACTACGAATTAGTTCACGAAAAAGATATTTCAGTACCAGAGGTGAGCTGCTACTTTCAGTTCTTGGGTGATCTCATTCCTACAGAGGAAGATGCCGTGTGTCTTGCCTCAATTGGAATCATTCGGGGACGACAAATAACGAGCTTGCTCGACCTGCTCCCTAGGGAGGGAAACCACCCCGTATCATCATCTCAGGAACATTTCCACCGCCTAAGAAGAGAGATCAGAGAAAATTCCTCGCCATGGTGGCCAATGACTTCCAAGGTTATTGTTGGGTGTCTCAGTGTCATCTTGGCCTACCTCCTAGCCCACTGCAGTATTCTTACCTACTACAGATATCATTAGAAACCACTTTTTCCTGATTTGGGATTTGAAGAATTTGGAAGGATATATATTTGGGAATTCTGCAAGAAGGACGTTGAGGGATGGTTCATCGACGTCTTTCTTGGATAGTTGATTTTGTTGTTCTTTGTCCTCCGGGCTCCGGCCAGATCCCGGCCATTAGTTGCATTGGGGGGGGGGGGGGGGGGTTGTTGGTGCTGGTTGGTTTAAAACCAAGGCTGTTTCTTTTTTGACCATTTGCAAATTCAGCTCTTTAGCCTTTTTCCATTTCCCCAGCATTGTTTGCTTGATGCGAGAAGCACAATTTGAGGTCTTACCTATTGTTTGGGTTTTAGAGGAGAGGATTGGACAAGAAGTAAAGCGTGTCAAACCAAAACAAACACAAGTTTTAATCCTAGTAAATTGAAGAATATCAGTTGCTGCACCAAATATCAGCAATTCTACTCTACCACTGGTGTAATTACACCCAAGTTCTGCCGGGGAGTCGATATTCGTTAGCAAAAAAGGACCTTTCACTAATTCATCAAAATTCTTTTAAAAAAATTTGGATTTTGAATGATTACCGTTGTTTTTTTTAAAAAAAATTTCTCATAGTAAAATTGCTTGTTCATTGGACCTTTTAGGTCGATTGGATTTGGTTCTGAGGATATATATATATATATATATATATATATATATATATATATATATATATATATATATAGACACACACAAACACACACCAGAGGGAAGTTTAGTCCCTAATCCTTGTAAATTTTTTGCAAAGAAGAAGAACAAGGAATAGCCACACTGCTGCAAACGTTTTCTCATCCAATATTATCTCAATCTTTGTTTACAAGACAATATATAAACAATGTATAGGAGAGTGGGAAACAGCTATATAAGGAAAATGACTAATCTAGAATACATTATTTTATTTTCTTCACTTCCCCTCAAACTCACGACGGGGGAAAGGAAAACAACGAGAGTTTGTCAAGAAATAACTTAAAACGAGAAATAGTATGAGATTTGGTAAAAAAAAATTAGTAAGCTAGAGATGTAAAGGAGTATAAGGAGGAGAGATGGTTCCAGTTTGGATATGATATCGGATAAAGGGACAATCAATCTTAATATGTTTGGTTCTCTCATGAAAAATAAATTTCGGGTAATTTGAATTGCACTCTGGTTGTCACATAATAAAGAGATTAGGGAAAATGAGGCAACACCTATATCTGTCAACAACTAACGTATCCAAAAAATATCTGCTACTATATTAGCTATAACCCTATATTCAGCTTCTGAACTAAATCGAGAGACTACATGTTGTTTCTTACTTTTCCAAGAAATTAGACAATCTTCAAGAAAAATGCAAAAGCTTGTACCTAGATGTAACATCTCCTGCTCAATCTAAATTAGAAAAAGCTTTAAGTTCTATAGAAGGAGAAGAAGACAAAGATATTCTATGAAATAGAATTCCAAGCAAGTATTTGAGGATTCGAACTGCAATTGCCTAATGCATTGTACAAGGGGTTGCGACAAATTGACTAACAACGTGAATAGCTTAGGCAACATCGGGGTGAGTCATAGTAAGATAAATAAGACATCCAACAAGCTAGTGATATAAAGTAGGATCAACAAGAGGAACTTGATATGAGCTTAAGGGGATTAAACTCTTATAAGATTTGTGGCTTAACACAATTCAAAACAAGTTCAAATAATAAGAGAACCAAAATAATGAAAAGATGACTGAAATAGGAAATAAAAAGATTACCTTATCCAAAAACTATGAGTCGTAGAGGAACAAAACAAGTAGGACCCCTAACTTAATAGATTTGGTCTTCTATAATAGTGCCAAAACATCCCTAATCTAGCAAGGGATTATGAACAAGTAGGATAGGGAGTTATAGGCACCTAATTTGGCTCCTAGAAAGATCCTAAAAGAACAAAGAAACTAAGATCTAATTTAGAGAACTAATTGAATTATCATATATTATTTAGAGACAAACACTAGGACGGACTAATCGTTACGATTGGCCTTGCATTTTGGAAAGAACAAGGAAAAACTTCCTCTCAAAGTGTTCAAAACCTCTCAATGACCTTTGTATATTTAATGTGTGTCTTGAGAGAGTGTTATAAAAGTATACATATACATGTTGTAACACCCCACACCTTAGGTACCTAGATAGAGTAAGATGTCGCCCCATCCAAAAGACTAGTGGTCTTTATAACGAGGTACAAAAGAAAAAAAACTGCTAAATAAAATTAAAGAAATAATCTCATTACATCCGGAAGCAAAATTTATACAAGTCTGAGAAATCAAAACTAACAAACGTCTCTTAAAATAAATTCAAACATAAGTAAATAAATAAATTGGAGTTCATCTCTTAGTGCTTCACCCTGCTCAGTATAAGCAATCCCTGAAATCATGATATAAAAGGTGTGAGATTGATATTTCAATAAGTCTCGTGTGTGTAAGTGTCAATTACAACCATTTCGTGTATGCAGGCTTATCGAAATCACAAAATGGTGTTTACAAGTCAATCTCATCAATAACAGGTATACAAAGGAGCCTTGCTCAATAAATCCAAAACAGTTCACAATAAATCACCGTTTCATCACATTCTTAATTCATTAAATAGGGATTAGTAAATGATTTAACAATATAATAACACAATCTATATCATGGTTACCGCCATGATAGCTTCCTAATGTATTCTTTCAACAATGGGCAGTGGGGGATCTTCCCACTAGGTGAGATACTCCTCCATCTCTACACCTAACATTCCGGTTGTCCAATCCGGATCAACAATGTCCACATGGACCAATATGCTAGCTTGGAGGGTCGACTATGTAGTACTGTCACCTCTCCAAATTGAGTTCATCTTCTGGAGGTGGCCTCCTACCAGAAGACTCATTGTTCTTCAAAACTAATACTATTAGCCTACTCCCGCTAAGTACTCAACGCTCCCCATTTAGGAGTAGAATCATTTTTCCTTTTACGAAAGTCTTTGATTAGTTTGATTGCAAAATGTGGTTTTCGTAATAGCATTTTCAAATCGTTTAGCAATAGTGTAAGAAATTATTTTTTATTTTGAATAATTGAAATTTGATAAATTTGTTTAGAAAGTAAAACATCCACGTTTCCAATCCAAGTACCCCAACAATCCAGTATAACTCATCATGTTTAGTCAATGTTTCAATCCTTTTGTCAAAACATCATATTGACATCAATTCCAAATAACATTGTAAAAATTACTTGCAAACATGTAACATTTATCAAAACGGTTATGCAGAAATTTACCTGAATAAATCAATAATTAGACCCAACTCAATCGATTGCTCTTATTTCCACTCCTTCATTATCTAGAGCAAATAATTCCATGATTAGGATTTATTCATTCCATCTATTATTTCATACAATATGTCTCTCCATGATCTCATTAATCACATAATTCATCAATGTTATCTAAGTACTTTAATTCATTAAATCACATATATAACTTCCCTTTACCATTCCATTGATCATAACCATGCATTGATCTAAATCAATTCTCCATATGACAACTCCTATATTCAATGATGTGTATTTATTTGGGTAGAAAAATCATATAAAAATAAGCACATTTCCAATCAAGTTTAAATTAAAATGTTAACCCCAAATTACACATATGAGTAAGCGTACTCATCATTAAGCATAGTATAGGGTTCAAACGAGTGTCGATTCTCAAGGAACAAGTATGCATTAATCACTTTTCTTTCATTATTTAATCGACTCAATAAAGTGAAAGAGAAATAAAAAAATAAAATGAAATAAAATAATATGTACACGTCAAGGATGTAGAATTATGTAACTTAAACCATTGTTTTGACAACATGATCCTAAAGTACTTAATCATTATCATAACTAATTATTCTCTTAGCATCATGAAGGATTAATATAGATTCACTTCTTTGTCCAATCCATGAAATCATTACTTTCTAGACAAATTAGCATAATATATCCTGTCTCAACTAATTCACTTAAAAGATGCATTAAACACAATCCTTAATTAAATTTCCATATCCTGACAAATTTAAAACATGAAATTAACCAATGAATCCATATCCTGACAGACATCAATCAACCTTTAATTACCTAGTTCTTAGCAATTAACCCCTTTGTCCAAGCAAGTTAAGAGACAACAAATATGAAATTAATGAATTGAAATCACCATCAACCCATTTGTCCAAGCAAGTTAATGGAAAGAAACAATCAATTACTCTCGTAATTAGTACAAGTAATTAAATACTAAGAATAACAATCAATTAATCAAAAGATCAAATAACTCTAAAAATCATGAATATCTAAAACAATGTCAAATTACAATAAAACAATTAATACATCATTGTTCAAGAAAAAAAAAACAAAGGAAAAAAATAGATATTCATAGACAAGCTTTCTTCTTCTTCCTTTGAAGACATTCTTGTACAATCCTCCTTGAACTATTTATCTCGAGAAAATATTGGTGATGCATTTTAAAATAAATCCAAGTCCCTACATTGTGCACACCCCTTCCTAGGGTAAATTGACCTTTATTTATAGGACTACAAAGTTCCTAAAAGAGTCCTAAGTAAAGAAGGAGTAATTACTAAAATTCAAAACCAAAAAGAAGTTGTAAATAAAAATAAAAACCTAAATAAAACACTAAATCCACTGCCTTTGACTTTGGCGTTGTAAAATTGGAAATCAATGTTGACTTTTGATTTTGTGCTGAAGATTTTGATGTTGAATTGGAATTGTCGTTTTTTGCTGAAGGCTTTCAATTGATGTAAAATTGGATTTGTCTGATTTGGTTTTCAATTGAGCTGTGCGAAATTTGCTGAAGCCACCGAGATTTGTTGCCATTCTTCCCTTTTGCTGTAATAAGCTTTCTTAGCCAATCACCAAATCTGCACCAAGCCATCGAGAATCCTTTTGTCTTGCACACTGCACAGCTAGCGAATTGTTGCTTTCTGTTTGTAGCATCGACTCAATTGAACCGTTTCCTTGCCATCACCAAATTCAGCAGCCTCTGTTGACTTTGTTTCCTCCTTGGCCCTACCGAAATTATTTCTTTTCTTTGTTTATGTTGCCTTGTTTTTCCTTTGGTCTTGGCCCACCGAAATCCATCCTTTTTACTTTGTTGTTTTTGTCCTTTTCTTGCTGTTGGCTCAATTGAGCCATGAAGCTGCCGAAATTGTCTTGTTGATTGCTGACCGAAATTCACCTTCTTTAATTTCCAATTTCAATTGCACTTCCCCTGTTTCACTCAATTTCTTTCTCCTTTTCTCTGTTCTTTCCAGCGGAAGACCGGTGCCAGCTCCCCTTCCTGGACCGGTGCTGGTCTTGTGCTGAAAAATTATACAATTAATTCTAAATTTTACCTATTTTTGTATAAAATTACAAAAAAATATTTTTATAAGGGAAATATCAAATAAGAAGCAATATGACTAGTTATTTCACAAAATGCATCACAAAATAGTCTTAAATAACTAGGAAAAATATGACTAATTTAGGCCCTATCATTCAACTAGCATAAAATCATCATAAATAGCCCCATAAATATTAAAAGATCTCATCTTTGCCTATTTAACATAGATCTAGATTCATCATGACAAGATACATCAATGTCCTATCTCATACATGCTTTGTCTATAGCGTACATCAACATATTCATCAATCTAGTTTATTCATGCTTTCATGCTAGACTCCATAAGCATTCTTAAGCTAATATTTTAAAGATTAAGACCATTTAAATCAATAAAGATATGATCTTGATTACCTCTTAGTGCTTTAGATTTAAAACATAGCAATTCCTTATTGACTAGCTTGAGTTCAATTGATAGTTGAAGAGATTGGTCTGCTTAGATGGCCTTGATCGAGTCTAACCAAGAAGGGAATAAAATCAGTCCCTTATGGACGTGATTTAAGGGAGGAAAAAGAAAAAGAATGGAGTAGGAGATGAATAGAAGAGTTGAAGATCAATTACCTTGTAGAGAGTTTTGGTTTTGGCTTTGTTTTTAGGGTCGGCTGTCCGAATTTTTGTATAGGTTGCAAGCTATTTGTTTCACGAGTTTGAGGGGCTAAGAGGGTAGGAATTTCATGGTTTACTGGATAGGAAAGTCTAGGGTTTGGGGTTTAGATGTTTGGAGGAGATCTACCTTGCTATGGTTTGTTGATCACAAGAGAAAAGTTGGATAGCTTTGGTTCTTCTTTGGGAGCTGAAACTGGACAGAAGTTTAGGGCTGATTGCTGCTGTATTTTTTCAGCTTAGGATGGCCAAAAATCTGGACAGAAAGTAGGAGGAAATCTGGTTGGTTTTTCGGTCTCCAAGATGGCAAAAATAAGAGAACAAAAATGAGTCTTTGTGTAGCTGTTTTTGCTCGATAATTAGAGAGGTTTTTGGTGCAGGTTTTTGGTTGAAAATTTCGTGCAGAATGGTGTTGGTTGTGGGCAAAATTCTGAAGGTATTGGAGAGGGAATTTTGGTGTTTTTTTTTGGCTAAAACGAAGTCCTAATTGGTTAAGGTTTTCTTGGTTAACCCTAACTAGGTTTTGGAGAGTTTTAGTTAAACTATATTTGCTCTATGTGTGTGGCGGCAACTTTGAGGAGATTTTCCAAAAAAATATGGATAGAAATTAGGTTATCTAGTTAAGGAATAATTTAATTAATTTTCTATATTAATTTGAGTAGTTTTAAATAGCTAATAAATAATTATTTTGTGAGAAAAATTCTAGTTCCCTAATTCCCTTGAAGCTACCCGAAATTCTTCTTCCTTTTCCCTAATTTTTTTGAAAATCTTTATCTCTATCGAAGAGATAAATACTTCATTTAAAATCCAGCTTTTATCCTTTCATTTTCTTTTTTTAAAAGTTATTTGAAGAAAATTAAGATATGGAGACCTATCCCTTGAAAAGTGGCGGCTACCACATTAACACAATACATATAGATTTTCATATATTTTATCTCCTAATATATCACTTAGATATAGCTTTTAAAAATCTAGATTAGTAATATTTAAAATTCTCTATGAGTATGATAAGATATTAGAAATAGAAATTTAATTTATTCTCAAATATTTTATAAAATAATTCCCAAGATATTAGAAATAAAAATTTAATTTATTCTCAAATATTTTATAAAATAATTCCCAAGATAAATCCCACTCCTAATTTTTAGGAAATTGGTTTCAAGGTGGAGGCAACCCTAGGGAGTTTTAGCCAAGGCTAAAAAAAAAAAAAAATTAGGGAAGGAGAAAATAAAAGAAATGAAAGGATTTGAAATATCTAGGATTCGAACTCAAGCCCATCAAGAATTAAATGCCAAGCTTTATCTACTAAATCGCCTTAATTCTTGGTAAATATTCTCCTAATAAATTTTCTTAATTCCTACTCACTTGCTTCATCTTCTTTCTAATAAATTCTCCTCAATAAAATAAAAACTCAACTAACTCAAATAACACCACCACTTCAAAAATAAATTAATTCATGTAACAACAAACTAATATTTTCATGAAAATAGTTCAAATAATCAAATGTAGTATAAAATAATGTGACATGCATGATTTTCCCCACATACTAAAGGTGGTCTAATACGGGGTATTACATTATGTCTTAAGCCGTGAGGGTTATAAATCCTAGGCAAAAGCAACCTAAAAATAAGTTTGATGGACTTCAAAGTCAATACAACCATGGGATTAAAATCAAAATTAACAAAGTTCCTTTAGCATGTTGCACCGCTTGGGATAGAGTAGAGGGTTCTGCTTACTCTTAGACTCTTGCCTTGCTTGACCAGGTGATGCTGATATAAGTAGTGATGCTCACTCTTTGGAGTGCCATCCCTTGTTTTGCACTCTAAGACTTGCATAAGTTATTTTCCTTGGATTGTTTTTATTTCCCTTTGATCTTCCATTTGTATAATCATCAAGTTGTGTTCTTTAAGATATTTAAATTATTTCTAAGGTTCCTCCAACCTCAAATGAGCTTTCATGAATCCTTGGAGGATTTTTTTGGAACTTTTTAATTCTTGCCCTAAGTCCTTGAGTGATTGCTCGAGTGATTGATCCCTCTTCTTGTGATTGAGCTTTATAGTAGATTAATTCTTATCATTTCTCCCTTCTTAAAGCTGGCTTGTCCATGAATCATCACCTATATCATATGGGGACAAATCACTAATATTAAAAGTAGCACTCACATTGTACTCACCAGATAGATCAATTTTATATGCATTATCTCCAGTTTTCTCGAGGACTTGGAATCTTCTCATAGATCAAGCTTAGACTTCTTATGCATTGGAAACCTTTCCTTGCAAAGATGAACCCACACCCAATTCCTAGATTTAAATGTCACCTTTCTTCTTCTTTGGTTGATCTTAAAGGCTAACTTTTCATTCATCTTCTCAATGGTGGCCTTCACTATCTCATGAAAAGATTTCATCATTTCCGCCTTTTTTCCCCATCAAGGCTTAAGCATTCACCTATAGGTAAAAGAACTAAATCCAACAGAGTTAAAGTATTAAAAATGTTTACAACTTTAAAAGGAGGATGGAAAGTAGTAGTATGGATTGTGCAACTTTATGTGAGGAAAATGTTGGGGATATACCCTAAGCTATTTATACATGTACTATTGTTATTTTTTATTTTATAATAATATGAGGCATCTCTTTTTATGAATAGTATATTTTGCTGTATGGTTGTCAAGTACGTGACTTGACAGTAAAACCCTATAACAAGTAAAATTGTTATTTTTAAATTATCCATAATCGATTATTATTGGTGGGATAATAATAGTAAAGTAAGATTAGTATGTTTATGACTCTGTGACTATATTTTACTAGTCGTGAATATATAGGATATCAAGTCAAAATATAAATAAATATTAAAGTATATTGTATTGGATATGACCCATTATAAGAGTACTTCATAGGACAGGTCATAAGTACTTTCTTTTCAAATATCGATATTCTAAGTCTTTCAATCTAAATTTATTATAGTTTCCTACTTGAATGATTCTATGTCTTGATGTTGTCTTATGTTATTTTTAACCAGATGATTGATAAGGCTACTGTTGTACATGGAATAAGTTAGGGAGAGGAATGTAAATGATAGTGAAGGAATTTGTTTCTCTTATTATTGAGAGAGATATCCATAGGCCCTTGGATGAGTTAAATTGTTAAAAAGCATGGCCGTACTCAAATATATAAATAAATAGGCATTGACATCATTTGTTTGAATAGTTTACTTAAAATCAAGAAATAGTTGATTAAACTATATAAGGATGATATGTTCTATACCTTATACTTAATTAGGATATCGTATAACAAAAGGATTAAATATTAAATTGAGGTTTAGTCCAAAGAGATCATCTATCTTTATTTTAACTTGGATAGTTATAATATTTTGTTAAAAACCACTTTCAACTTGTGGGCTATATAAATGTGTTTTAAGCACACTATTAGTGTTAAAATGAACTTATAATGTCACACATCAAGTGAACAATTTAGGTTATTTTTTGGAAACCAGATTCAATGTATTTGGAAATGTGTTCAAGTTCATTGTATCTAAAAAGATGTCCAAGTTCGATGTATCTAAAAGACATTCAGATTCTTTATATCTAGCTTAGTAGATTAATCAACAAAATACCAAAATTATCTGAGAAGCTAACCTTATCTTTTGGAATTTGATTCCAAATAAGATATGATACGATATCGAGTGAGGTTGTTGAAAAAAAGACTCTCAGATGTTTTTAGATTTTTGATATCTCAAAACTCAACCGTCTAACTATCTTTCTTGCCCCAGCTTGTTTTTCTCTTTTTCTTGCTCCATCTTTTTTTCCCCCTCAAAATAGATAACTAAAGGAAAAAACACTCCAGAAAAATAAAAATCCTTGAGATCAAGGGCGCTAGCACATCCTGGTCAAGATCAAAGTTCGTAGTGTGAATCCATAGAGGATGTTAGCAACAAGCACCGTTTGTGGTCTTGTTTGGAATGAGAATTTCTTACTAACTATTTTGAGGTATATACTTTACCAAGTCTCTATTGGCCTATTTTTCTCTCTCTTATTGAATGAGATTATGTCTTCTAATTTTTGAATATTAATTATATTAATATTCACTCCCCATAATAACAGCTAATTATAAACAAAAAAATTAGCCCCAAATTTAAACATATTAAATAGCAGTATATGATCAGATAAAATATGTAATAAATTTGTAATCAAATTAGTTCATGATTTAAAGCAAAACATAAGTCTCTGATCACACCAACTACTTGGCGCAAGCAAATAGATCAGAGAATTTGATTAGTTTGTGCACAGAACCACGCGGATGCTACTATATCTGCATACTAGCACAAAGGCAACGAAGAATAGAGACGCGATATGCTTTCTTGGAACAATATCCATATAATAAGTGTTTAGGAAGGATCTTGTAAGAATTTGTGGATATTTTCACATTTTTTGAGTCCTTGAATTCTATTAGTGGTATCAGAGTTAGACGCTTGTTTTTATGTTCCTACTATGAATAGAAATATTATTTCAGTTTCTTAGTTAGATTTATATGGTTTTGAATTTGTTAGTTGGAATAACATTTGCTTCATTAATAAAAATGGTATTTTCTATGGAGATGTCTCGCTATTAATTGGTCTCTATAGTCTTAATATATTCTTGGATCTTCTTGTAAGTCTATCTATAATATTAATACTAAGAGATTGAAATCTAATGATTTGAATCAGACATACTTCTGGCATTGTCATTAGGGCCATACAAATGAGAAATGCATATCAAAGCTTCAAAATGATAAGCTTCTAAAATCGTTTGATTTAGAATCTTATAAAATGTATAATTCTTATTTTTTGGGCAAAATGACTAAGGTACCTTTCAAGGGACAAAATGAAAGAGCCATTGATTTAATGAGCCTAATATATACTAATCTATATGGACCATTAAATACACATGCTAGAGGAGGCATTTTCAGTACTTCATTTCATTTACAGATGACTTCAGTAGATATAGATAGCTATATGTGTTAGAATTCAAGGAATTTTAAAATGAAGTACAAAATTAGTTGGCAAAAATATCAAAACACTTTAATCAAATTGAGGTAGTGAATATTTGAGACAAGAATTTGAGGAGCATCTAAAGAATTGTAGAATTTTCATAATTGACTCCAACAGGAATGCCTCAATGAAATAGTATATTTGAAAGGAGGAATCCAACTTTATTAGATATGATTCGATCCATGATGTATCAAACAGATATTTCAATCTCCTTTTGGGGTTATTGAAAGACCGCGAGAAAATAAATACGTAGCAAAAATTACAATTTTTAAAAATTTTTTCGAGCTAAAGTATAGGAATACTTATTTTTAGGGTGTTTTACTTGAATGACCAGAGTTGGATTTGGGTTTGACGGCAATTTCTGAACTAGAACGTTTACTTGTTTTGCGAGTATACCAGCTAACCATCGGCTCCTTCACATTAAACACTTACCATATTTGCTAGCTCTTGACCTTCTAGAGTATTCTCAAAACCTCTTATAGGCTTCTACCGGTGAAAGTAGAATTAGAGTGAAGAAGATTGGAAGAAAAACGAAAGAGATAAACGGTAAAGGAAAAATGAAGGAAAACGGTGAAGGAAAATCGGCGGCCTTAGGAAAATCGAAAAGCACTATACATTTTCTCTTTCAGAAAATTCAATCAACCATATTCAAGGATCACGTGTGATCTTTTTACAAGAAAAACTACGGCTTTCCTTTTCCTTCACAAACACAAGACCGATTTTTCTATTTTCTTCTTTTTCCTTATTTCATTCCAATGGCGGCTAATCCTAGGTTTCTAAAACCTTTTAGCCACTACACACAAACCCTGGTGGGCTAAAGATTTTCTTAATTAGTTAAAGACTAATTAAGTAGCTCTCTTATTAATTAATTAATCCACTTAGACCTAATATAAAATTACCTAAGATAATTAGTTAATAAACTGATTAATTAAATTGGCCCAATTAAGTTATTTTAGCCCAAATAAATAATTAATTTGACTCTTTGAATAATCATTCCACTAATAAATTCACCTTAATAAGTTCATATAGTAAATAAATTTACTAAGGTTATTTGAGCTATTCTGGGGACAAAAAAATATATTATTCTTGACTACTAAAATAACCAAAATATCCCTACTAACGAATAGCTGTATTTTATCATTTTAAATATTCTATTTATCACTGTATAAAAATATTGACTCTGAGAATAATATTGCAAGTGTAGTGTTTTCGACCTATAGGTGTTATGATGGAAATAGCCTTCTACGTAACACCCATCATTGAGATAGAAAAAATGCACTTAATACTTTTTTCAATGACATCTATCATCCTTTGATAGCTATTCTGATAACCATAACTTCCAATATGTAACCACTTATCATAGGGAGCTATCCAAAAGTGTACATACTTAGTCATATTTTCCATGACCCTAAATTATTTAGATTATCCCAGATAATTACAAGGGGGAGATTTATTCACGCAATAAAGCATGAAAACTCTATTGTATAAGTCCATCTTAATTAAATAGAGTCATACAACCAACATACTAGGTTATTGGCTTTGTGATAAGACCTACTCAACATACATTAAAGTGTACAAGTCCAACTTCACCAGACTACCAACTTATACTAAGTCTTAAGGGTACTCGTCCACACAGTAGCTGCGATAAATCAATCTTTATTTATTTTAGTACTTTTATAAAGATTATTATCGTGTGATATAATTTTACGTATTCTAAATACACTTACACTATTGGTATGAGTGAATTACTTACTCGTTAAAGGTAAACAATTTTCAATTTAGAAATTATAGTGTGTAATGATCTAAGCCTTCATTACAAGAAAAAGATATATTCGTGATAAAGTTTTAGCTAGGAAACAAAATGTTTCACTGGAGCATAACTTTTTGCGAGGAAAATTTACATTCCTTGCCTGTGTGTACGGGGTATGAAATTGGCAACAAAAAATTTTTTTGTCACCAAAATTTGTCGCTGATAATGTGGCGCCAAATTCTCCTGCGGGTAACTAGTTCCCAAAAAACATTAGCTGGGGATTTCTTCTTTATTGGTGAGAAAAGTTTCCTAAAAAATGACTTATTTATTTTAGCTAGGAAATACTCCTCGCCAATTTAGATTTTTTTTGAAATATTCAATAAAAAAAAAAAATAGTAACAAGAATAAACAAAGCTTATTATCTCTGATAGGGGCAAAATTAATCTATATTTTCCTAGTTATTTAAGGATATTTTGTGACATATTTGTTGTAATAACTAGGCATATTCCTTCATATTTGATATTTTATCCTTGGAAAGGTGTTTTGGACTTTTATTGAAGAAAACGATGAAAAAACGACAAAATCGTCCCCGTCAGAGTATGGCCAACACAAGCCGTGACCCATGGAACTGGTGCTGGTCCCATTCTGGAGAAATAGAAAAATTTTGTACCAAAAAGAGAGCAATACCAGGTTGACCAGAGCACAGCTGGTTCTGGCGTGACTTTCCAAGCCAGCACTGACTCCACTTTGGTCCATGTCCGCGAGCTTTCCAATTATGCGTTGATTTGGTAATTCTCAAGAGTTTTGGTATTTTTCAATCTTTACTTAGCCCAGGACTGTAACACCCCACTACCTAGACCTAATAGGGCCAGGGATGTCACCCCGTCCAAAGGATAAGAGGTCTTTACAACTAGAGGCTCTCACGCAGCTCTCTCTCTCTCACGTCTCCTCACCCTCTGCTTTCCTCCTTGGAGTTTTGCTAACCAATAGCAAGAGAACCAAGGAGACTTGAAACCGTTCTTCTTCACTATTGTGTTCACCAACTAGAAGTTGGGCATGTCATATTCTGAGAGTTGAAAAATCTTGGCGTTCATGCAAAAAAGGCGAAGTAGGAGGCTAGCGGGTTATCAACTGGAAGCTTTTTCAAGTGGGCA
This sequence comes from Voacanga thouarsii, assembly GCA_026120185.1. Lineage (NCBI taxonomy): Eukaryota > Viridiplantae > Streptophyta > Magnoliopsida > Gentianales > Apocynaceae > Voacanga > Voacanga thouarsii. The sequence goes on along the minus strand of JANUWF010001547.1, from coordinate 2,643,650 downwards.
AGGTGAAGTAATTCCTGTCGTTCAATCCACTCCTACTCAACCTAGTAGGTTTAAAGCGCGCAAAAGTATGATCTTCACGCTTCCATGCGGCCTTTAAGGCTTGTGTTTTTTTCCCCCTGTTTTTCCCTATTGAAGCATGCTCCCCTGTTTCTCTGCCCGTCAATTCTTATTTATGATGAAGCCAAATGATAAAATAGTTTTATCAAACTTTTCATGCCATTGCTTGGGTACTTGTTTTAGACTATATATGGATTTAATAAGTTTACAAACTTTTCGCTCATTTCCTTTTGCTACAAATCCCTCAGGTTGATCCATATATATCTCTTCTTCAAGATCACCATAAAGAAAAGCTGTCTTCACATCCATTTGGTAGATATTGAAGCCATATATAGAAGCCAATGCAATTAGCACTCGGATTGTAGTCAGACAAGTAACAAGAGAGTAGGTATCAAAATAGTCTATTCCCTCTTTTTGTCTAAACACTTTAGCAACTAATCTGGCTTTATACTTATCTACAATCCTATCTGATTTGAGTTTCTTCTTAAATATCCATTTATATCCAATTGTAGTACACCCAAGAGGGAGATCTACCAGTTCCCATGTCCCATTGGAGACAATGGAATCTATCTCACTTTTGACAGCACCTTTCTAATGCCCTGCTTCTGAGAAAGCCATGGCTGCTTGAAAGGTTAAAGGTTCATCCTCAACATTGTAAGTGATAAAGTTACTTCAAAAGTCCTTGACTACCTTAACTCACTTACTCCTTCTAGGTTCTTCTAGTTCCTCGGTTTGAGTATTGGAACTATTTGGATCTGCCCTCGTATCTTTCATCCTTTCCACGTGATCAGGAATGGAATCAAATGTTAAGGCTGAATTTAAAGTAGAAACATTTTGAGGCAAGCCAGTTTTCATGGGAAACACATCCTCAAAGAATGTTGCATCACGGTATTGAATAATTATGTTAACATCTATATCAGGTATTTCAGACTTAATTACCAAAAACCTCATAGCATAGCTTATTTCCATATAACCAATAAAGATGGCATCAACAGTCTTTGGTCCTAACTTTTTCCTCTTATGTTCAGGAATTAGAATTTTTGCAAGACAACCCCACACACGGAAGTATTTTAAGTTAGGTTTCCTATCTTTTTAGACTTCAAATGAAGTTACCTTTTTATGTTTGTGAGGGACTCTATTTAGAATATAGCAAGCCATATTCAAAGTCTCACCCCACATATATTTAGGCAATCTAGAATTCAAAAGTAAATTGTTGATCATATCTTTAAACGTTCTATTTTTTTGTTCAGCAATCCCATTAGAGTAGGGAGAATGAGGGGGTGTCAACTCATGAATTATGCCATTACTTTGGTAATATTCAACAAATAGATTGGACCCATACTCTCCACCTCTATCAGATCTTAACCTTTTAAGTTTCCTACCAGCTTGAGTTTTTGCTTCATTTTTAAATATGAGAAACTTTTCAAGTGCTTCATCTTTATATTTAAGTAAATAAACATAGCAATTTTTACTGCAATCATCAATAAAAGTAATGAAGTATTTCTTATGATCCCTAGTCAACAAACTATTAAATTCACAAATGTCTATGTGAACTAAATCAAGTATTTCTGAATCCCCTTCAATTGAGTGATAGGGTTTCTTGGTTGTTTTAGCTTCCACACACACTTGATATTTGTTCTTCTTATCAATTGTATGTTTAGGGATCAAATCTAAATTCATCATTCTTTTAACAGAATCTAAATTTAAATGTCTAAATTTACTATGCCAAATATCAATAGATTCAATAATGTGCACTATATGATAAACAAAATTCTCAACAGAATAAGCTTTATTCAAATTAGAAGTAAATGGTTCAACTCTTAATTTAAATAAACAATTTGACAAATAATCTTTGCCAACAAAAATATTGTAGTACATAATCACTACTTTATTACATTTGAAAGTAAACTTATAACCTTCTCTAACTAAACATGAACCACTAAGAATATTCCTACGAACTGTTGAAACATGCTACACCCTATGAAGAGAAAGAATACGCCCTGAAGGAAACTTCAAGTTCACGTGTCCAATTCCCAACACATTGGCTGTAGTTGAGTTCCCATCTTCACAGTTTTTCCTATAATTGACTGGTAAAACACAAAAGGCAATTTATCAGTACAAACATGCACATTTGCTCCAGTATCAACCAGCCATTCAAGCGGCTCATAAATAGTAAAGACTTATGAGTTAACAGACTTAATTCAGACGCTTGGCTAGCCATCATGGTAGTTTCCGTTGGCTACAGATCAGGAATTGGAAGCTTTGTTCCAGCCATCTCAGCCTCAGTTTCTGTTCCTCTCTCAGGGGGCAGGGCCAACTCGTCAGCGGATATTTTTGGAACCCCTGTTTTGGCCGTCGAAATGGTAGTTTCTTTAGTTTGAGTTCCGAACGGACCTGCTTCGTTAGTAGTCGAAGGATGTAGAGCCCTGTTAAGCTCCGTGTGTGCTTTAAGTGTCCAGTGAAAACAATTCATGAATGCAATGTGTAAGAACTCCATAGGAAAAATACTGGCAAGCAATAAATAATGTTCAAAATCAAGAGTGGTGTTTTGGCTTTTCCAACCATTCATATACAATAAAATCGACCACTCAAAAGGGCGGCCATAGGTTACTACACGTTGGCTCCCATAACCATACAACGGTCAGAATGCTACACTTTGTGCAGACTGACAAAAAAGTAGGTGATCGGCCTACCGGGTAAGATACTCCTCATTCTCTACATCCAAACAAAATCGGTTGTCCACTCCGGCAACACACAGTCCACATGACTGAAACCTGCTAGCTCGGACCGGCATGACTAAGTAGTATTGACGTTTCTCTAAGTTGAGTTCATATTCTGAAGGTAGCCTCCTGCCAGAAAACTCACTCTTACTATTCAAAACTAGTACTACCACCCTACCCTTATTGAGTACTCAACGTTTGATTGTCCCACTTGGGAGAAAACTGATAAACTATAACATTACTTGAAAATGGCAATTAAGGGTTTCCAAAGCCCTTGTCAAAATTAGTTTTAGAAATAGTTTAGTATTTGAATAAAACTACTTGTTGTTTTTCAAATAATTGATTTGACCAAAATAAGAAAGGAAACAGTCCCTGATTACCTTTACCAAATCAGTGTTCACAAACATTGCAATTAGCTTGCCATAATAAATTTTTACAACAAACAAGTTTTATGCAAGAGCTTACCTGATCCTTTGCTTGAGATAAAATAAAGATTTCCAAAAGCTGACCTAACCCCACCTGGGGGTAAACACAAGCCATAATTAAACTCAAACCAAAATTTATTTTCATAAATAATCCTAACTCAACTTACTACAATCATGACCTTAGTGTCCCAAACTTTAAGGCTAAATAATAAATAAAATGGTTTATAAAATAAATCTAGCTTGATATTAAAATAACTAGGGTTTGTGAAATAGTTACTAATAAATTGTAGGTTTAAATCTTGCTATAAATAAATTGGGGTTTATTTGATGAAGGGTCCTAGGTCCTAGATGATATCATTTAAAATAATGTTTTATAATAACTAATGGTTAGAAAATAATTGGTAAATAAAATTAATAATAAGTACATTTTAATATATTTGATTAAAAGATAATAAATAAATTTTAATGGTATTTATGAATATATAACTTATAGGATTAATATTTTACCTATTATGATTATTTATATAAAAAAGATTTATTTAATAATATTATTATATATAATATTATTATATTTTAATTTTAATAAAAGATATAATTTATTTGGCTAAAATATCATTATTTCATATGACAGTCCAAATCCACATTTTCCTAGGGTTTTCGAATCCACTAGAAGGAAATATAGTATTAATTTTTATTGATGAAATCAAATTGGCTAACTTAAATAGCTTAGGAACAACAAGGTCATGATCATAATTCCTATTGCTAATCATAATAATGAACATACATTCTACACTAATCAACAAAACATCCAAATTATGAATAAAAGTATAGATCCAAATCTACCAACACATGATCCCAACTCCACTAAACATAATCATATTCATGGCCTCAACAAGAATACAAGAATATAAAACCTTATTCACCATAAGTGACATAATCTCTAACATGCTCAATCATTCATACTACTCACGACATGAAGGCATGCATCAAACCCTAAAACAACATAAAATTTAACCAAGACAAATCCTTCTCATGCATCAATCCCAACTCCATCATATCAATACATTCATTCTCATGCTTCAATCTCAACTCCATCACAAAAAATACATGTTCAAACTCTAATAATAATCAATCCTTTTCCAGTAACATCATAAAGACATGAATCTAGAATTTAAAGAGAAGATTAAAGAGGCTTACTTGAATGATGACTACCTTGAAGACGTTTCAAGAGAATCCTCACGTTTGGAAGGCTTGATCCGTTCAAGGAGGAAGAAGGAAAATGGCCATGGTTGGAGTAATTATTCGGCCGAGAGAGAGAGAGAGAGAGAGAGAGAGAGAGAGAGAGAGAGAGAGAGAGAAAGTTTATTAGTATATATTCATTAAGATCGAAGATGGAGTTAATTGTTCATGCTTATCTTGAAGGTGTTTTTGAGCTCTCAAGAAAATTCTGATTTTTTATCCAAAAGTGGAACTTTGATTTCAGCGTTTGATGTTAAAAATTGTAGAAATGGATTCAAGAGGATGAGTAGCTGTGATTTGGAGTTTTTGGAGAAGATTGGAGAGGTTTTGAGTGGTCTTAGGTGTGAGAATGGTAGTAGGTGTTCTTGGAGGTTTGGAGAGAATGGAGAGAATGGGAGAAAAGCTGGTCGAAATTCTGCTTGGAAAAGGTGACCGAATGAACTGGAAGTTCTGGTAATTGGATTTTCAGATTTGGGAGAAAAAGGAAAGCTGGTTGTTTGAAATTCAAAAGGAATAATTTAGGGAATCAATTATGGTAGTAAATATGGTAAGAAGATCTTAGTTGATGGAGGTCTTTTGGAAGCTTCAATGTCCGGCTGTTTGGCTGGAATTTTTGCTGAGTTGAAGGATGTTCAAATGAGCTTTAGGGTGGCCTAATTATGGAGTGTAATGGTGAGGGAATTTTCTGAATGTTTGAGGCTTAATCCATGGATGGTTGATGAAATAAATTGCTGGACTCCAATTGAGGGCTTGATTGCAGTGATTGATAGAGGGATTTTAGGAGCAGCCATGGAGCTCCTTTCGTGCAGAACAATGGTGAGGATGATGAAGTTTAGTTCATGGTTGATCAATGTGGGTTTTATTGAAAAATGGGATGAGTTTCGGACAAGGGTGAATGAGAAACAAAGCTGGAAATTCTGATTGGTCCTTCGCAAGGCTTGCTGGAAATTTTGTGCAGATTTTTTTGCCATGTCTCATTCAATTTGCTGCAGGTTTGAAGGGATATTGGAAGATCCTTTAAGGCTGGTTTCCAGCCTTCTTTATGGAAAAGTCAAGGTTGAATTGCTGGTTGAAAAGCTGGAAGAAACAACTTGGTTCTTGGCTCACCAAATTGTGAAAACTGCCCAGGAATTTTCCTGGTTTGCGCAGCTTTTGAGCAGTCCGATTTTGGCTGAAGTTTTCATCCTTCAAGCTGAGTGAATTGGTTATTGTTCTGGAAGTATTTAAGAGGGAAAGATGGCTGAAGATTTTGACAATTGAACTGATCAAAAAGCTGAAAAAATTTCCAAATTACTACATGAAGAAGATGAACACACATAGGTTGGAGTTTGAAGGTTCAACCATGGAGATTAATTCTCCTGGGAACCTTCCATAACTCTTTCCTATTTTTGGTCAACAAGATATCCTCCCATAGACATTTTTGAAACCTCAATATCACAGAACCTTGCTGGAATTTTTTGAAAATAAAATTGGCTTAGATAAATTGAACAACCTAATTCATTAAGAATTAAGAAAAACTAGAGATAAAAAAATGGTATGAATCCCTTAGAAATTTTTGTAGGGTACAAGTGTAGGATTATGACATTCCTTTCATGCCTCCCCTAGGACAACACCCTCCTACTCCTCCCTAAGGCATGCAAGGGCTGAAATATAGCCTACCTAATAAAAATAAAATTTAATCATGCTAAAACTCAAATGATGGAATTTGAACTCAAGACCTCAAGGATTTATTCCAAAGCCCTAACCACTAAACCACAACAATTCTTATTCTTATTTTCTCTCCCAAATATTTTTCCTATTTAATCCTCAAGCTATCGCCCTATTTCCACCTCAAGCAAAATTACCATTTTACCCTTTTTACTCAATAAACACAACTAAGCCATCTAGGCTACAAATCACATATCCAAAGCACATAAAATCATACAAAAATATATTTATGTATGCAAGAAAATATGATATGCATCCCGACCCCCTTACTCTAGGGTTAGTTTTAATTGGGGTTTTACAAGGACTATTAGGGAACGAATTTTAGCCTTTTAAAAACCTATTTAAACAAGAAAAACACAAGACAAATGTGTGATTTGAAGGATTCAAGCTAGCTACTTGTTATTCAAAGACAAAATTACCATTCAAAGGGGCATTGTTCAAAGGAGGTTTTTAAGAGAAGAAGAAAGGATGATCTAGGAGTTCTATCTTTTATCCTTTGTTTTCTTTTCTAGAATAATGATGTGCTTAATGTTTTGATTATAATTGGATATTATTTTGGAGATTATGATTTTTGAGTTAATTGAAATTTTTGATAAATCTATTGTTGTTCTTGGTATTTGATTATTTGTTATCGTTGGTTATTGATGCGTTTACTTCTAATTGACTTGGAAAACGATATTAGAAGTTCACTGCATTAATTTCATATTTGTTAAATCTTAATGGACTTGGAAAACGAAGTTAAGATTAAAGAACTAAAGTAATCAAAGATTGATTGATTTCACCTAGAGTATAGGGTCATTGATTAATTTCATATTTATAAGGTATGAGTTTAATGCATCTTTTAGTTTCTTTGGTTTGATTGGAAAATATGCTAAATTAATCATGGGATAGTGATTTCATGAATTGAGAAAGAAGTGGAATCTACATAAGTAAGTTCATGACTTGGGAAATGATTGGATTTTACTTAAGTTCATTCATGATGCCAAGTTGACAATTGATTGTGATAAATGCTAAGTGATTCAATAGTACATGTTTAAGATAATTATTTAGTTGCATGAATTTGCATATTTGAGTTATATCTATTTTTATCTTTATTTATTTTCTTTTTTATTCTCTTCTTATTTTATTGGCTCAATATTAAGGGTTTGAGTAAAGTAAGGTGGGAGCTTAAGTTCTCGTGGATTTGATATTTGCTAGTCCCTATACTATACGATGGGTATACTTGCCCGTATGTGTGGTTTTAGTAATTGGCATTTTAATTAAAACTTGATTAATTGTGTAATTTGTTAGTAATATTTTCTACACTAAAAAACACATATCAAATTTTTGGCACCATTGCCGGGGATGGACATTATCTGAAATACTCGAGTCTTGTTGATTTAACCTTTGTTGTATTTGTATATATCACTAACTTTTGTGTTTATGTAGTTTGTGAATATTTCTAATTTGTGTATTTTTTTCTTTATTTTATGTTATTTTTGTTTGTTTTATTTTTATTTTTGATTTGATTTTTATTTTTCTTTGAGTACAAGATTCAAAACATCATCATGGACAATTATTCATAGGCACAATGTTAAATGAGCTATAATGATGATATGTTGGCAAGGTTGCAAGCTCCCATTGATGCTTTTAGTGAGACGTCACTTGAAGCTTCAATCCAATCTTTTGTTGCCAACACAAACAGGTCCATTAGGGGGTATAAAGAAGCATCCCAACGAATGAGCTCTGCAAGAATACAACTAGCCAAGTTAGTTGAAGATGCTATAAAGGCTTATATACTTGCACAAGAGGACCCCCAAGGAGAGGAGAGAGGATATGAGGAACACTTGTGAAAAACCTTAGAGAGGGGGGGGAGGGTGAATAAGGTTTTTAGCAAACTAAAAATTTAAATTCGTCTGATATATAGAATATTGATGGTCTTCAAATTTCTTGGACCAACTTTATGGAAAACAAAGAAGACTATCCAAGAAAACTTTGAGAACTATCCAGATTCAGACTAAAGTAAGAAATACAATGCAGTTAATGTTATATGCCGAGAAATGAGACACATAATATATAGTGATTCGATCTACCAAGATCATACCCACTACCTTAAGCTCACACTTAAGGATTTTCAATCAGACTTTATTTACTCAACTTAATGAAATCAAACTGTACCAAATACAAGAGAGGATCACCACACTTGGTTTTCCAAAACCTCTCAACCAAACAATCAAATTAAGGTTCACTCCAGATGGGTTTTACACCATAACCTTATAATACAAAAGAGATTAAATATCAATGGAACAGTAAAAGCTCACTTATTTGAGCAGATGTGTACCAAGAAAAAAGCACAAACACTTTTACCTTTTAGACACAATTTGAATTCACTTTGAAGTACTTTGATAAAGGAGATTTTTGTTTTCTATAGAGTAAGAGTGTTTCTTAGAAGGATACCACAAAAATCTTATGTCAAATCATGTTTAGATGCTTTATATAGAGCCATAAAGTGAAGTACTAACGATTATAAAATGGGTATAATTTTTTTGTTAAATTTACCCGTGTTTTGGACTCATATTTCGGACGACGATGCATCCAAAAAGTAAGTCCAAAATGGCACTTTTTCAGGCATAAACGATTCGACACTGTTTACAGGATTTTGGACGAATCTTTTGGATGCAGAATCATCCAAATTACTCAATCTAAAATTTTGAGATTTTATAAAACTTTGAAATCTTTTTCTTTGTGTGCTTCAAGGTAGAAATAAATTGAATCATAAGGTAAAGAGACATAGGAATTAACAAGAAATACCTTAATAAAAATTTCTAGTCTAAAGTTATTCCATAAGGACTTATTGGTATGCAATCTTATAAGCTTAAACTTCATCTTGATCACCCATACTTAAATTCCATTGCTCAAAAGTTGCTTAACAATCTTATTTGAATGCCTTAGAAGAATTGAGGAAAAAAATGTCCTATCATATATAGATTACATAAGTTAGTCCGCATCAATGTTTGTCATAAGTTAAAACATAGGAGAAAGTCCTTAGAGCTAACAGTCTCTCCCTTTTTGAATGATGACAAAACTTGATAGGATTGAAAAATAAATAACTGTATAAACATGTTAGACCAAGAGAAATAAGAATATTTTTCATTAAAATACAATTTCTCATTATAAAACTCAAAGAGTGTTTATGAGATTAAGATATAATATATATATAAGCTTCACAAGCATGGCTCAATGAGCCTATAGCCCATCCTACCTCTATATCCTTCATCCTTTTATTAAACAATTATTCCAAAAAGAAATAATGATATAATGAATTTTATAAAGGAGATATAGTAGACAAATTATATGATGAGATGCTCTCCCTTAATATTTGCATATATGAATATTTGAAAATGAGAGCGAAACTAAAGTCAATTTTGTACGTCCAAAATATTAGTGAAAGTATATATGAAACCTTTATGAATATGAGTTTTGGATGTCCAAAAGGTGTGTGTCCAAAATAGTATGAATCTTTTAAGAAAAAGATTTTTGGATCAAAGAAATATGAGTCTAAAACTCCTCCTGACATAATGCATGGGATAATGAATTTTTCAGAATCTCAAAGAGTTTTGATCATAAAGGACACAATCCATCTGATTGAATTTTTTATCAATGAAATTGTCACAAAATCATATCAATAACTTAAAAACATCTTATTAATCTAGTCTCAAAGATACCTTAATTACGAAGAGAATACTTTTGGATGAAAAAAAAATCAGGATACCAAACTGGTGTCCAATTTGGATATCAACAAACTGAAATCAGAGATGATCAATTTTCATATCAAACAGTTCATCCAAACATATCAAATTAAAGCACAAAGTTTCCCTCAAGTAAATTTACTACTTAATAAATGGAACAAAGAGCATAGTTTCCTTAAGTAAATTTTAACGCTTACAATTATAAGCAGAATTGTATGCAGAAAATTAGTAGAAAATTATCCCAATATTCCAAGCAAAAACTTTGCAGTCAGTTTCATATTCAGTAATCATATCCAGTTTGTCCAAGCAAAAACTTTCCAGTCAGTTTCATATTTTCAGTCATAGTTAATCATATCAGTAACTATCCCAACATTTCTTAATCATATTTTCAGTCAGTTTCATATCTTCTCCCTCTTTGTCATCAATAAAAAAAAAATAATAGAAAAGAAGTAGAAGAAATAGAATATAGATAGATAGGAAGTATTCAAAATTTAAGCTGATAGCTTAGTGCATAAGTAAAGATAGAAAAGTAAATTGTTTAACTGCAAAAAGTAAATTGTTCACGATATCAGAGACAATATCAACTGAAAAGTATTCTGCCAAACTGGTCTTCTTAGGAAATGTGAATTGTTTCAACTTTTGATCCTGCACCCTTTTGAGAGTGTTGACTAGCAATCCTACTGGATTTTCTTTTAACCACAACATGCTTCTGTCTCTTTCCAGATGAGACATGTGGTTTGGAGGAGGCAGAAGGTGCTATAGCTTCCTGAATGGGGAATTTTTCCTTGGTTGCATAGTAGCAGGCACTTCCTCCGCTGTAGGCAATTCTTGTTCAGTTTCTTTCTCAATAGTTGGTTTTTCTCCTGTTACTTTTGTTTGAGCAGATACTGTAGGTGTAGACGCCGAGTCATCTATTTTTGCTGTATTTTCCACTGCTGTCAATCTATTGCCAAGATTTTGAAGCTCTGAACTGAGGCTATCTAGTTTGACAGCCAATGAGTTGATAGCATCCAAAATACTCTCCGATCGTCCTATGTCCTTTTCTTTTCCTTTAGCAGAGGGTTCTTCTTGAAGATCTTCCTCAAGTTTTCTTTTTGTCCCAACAAAAGGGGTAATCTTTCCTTCTGTTTTTATTTTCAACAATCTTTTTTTTTCCTCACCTTTAGTCTCTCGAAGCAACTTCCATTCATTGCCCACTCTTACATATCCCATTCTCTTAAAAGAATCAAAGCTATAAACATTCATTTTTTACGGATCACAGGGAACTGAATTTAAATCAACATTAAAATATCTGAACACCTTAGTTAACAGATTTCCAAATGGCAAGGCTTTGCTAGAGGTATTTCTCGATTGCAGCATCAATTTAGCAGCTAAAAACCCAAAACTAATTTGCCTTCCCTCTGCCAAAGCTAACATAATTACCATCTGCAAAATATTTATGGAGGTCTTATGACCAAAACTCAGCATCACCAAGGTAGAAACCATATGGTGCAAGATCCTCCCAACTCCATTAAGTCATTTTGTAATTCTATTACTTGAATTCCCAAAACTCCTTCCTCTAGCAAAAATTTTCTCAAATTTCTTTAACTCAAATATGTCATTTCCTTCTTAAAAATTTGTTTAACTCAAACTATTGAACCCCTTCGTCCCTTACTTCATAGATTCTATTCAGCAAATGATGATCAAACTTAATGTCCTTTCCTCTAACTTTTGAGACATACCAACGAATCATGAAACCTCCCCCTGTCTCCTCAAGACGTCCTTTCCTTAGATTGGAATAAAATTTCCAAACAAGTGGAGTATATAATTTTTCATCAATAGAAAGTAAACTACTCTAACCAATATGTTCAAACATATCCAACATATTTGAGAGATTTAGAAAGGATGAAGGATTAATACGATATCTAGAAATAACAGTTCTGTTTCTAGAAACCTAGTCATTGTAATCAGATTCACTCTTAGAGTCAATCGAAGTACCTGATTTTCAGAACTCACTTGTTCCAGTGAAGACTTTAAAGAATCATAATGTGATGCCGAGAAGTCTGGTTTTGGTGAGACTTTTTTTCCTTTTGCTTTGTTCAAGGTTGAACCTTTCTTCTTCGTTTTTGGAGACATTCTTTATACCTTCTTGGGTTTTGGTGTAGATGATTTTGTTTTTGCCATTGAAAAGATTAGGGCTTTTAGACTGTTAGTTGTTTTGGAGAGGAAGAATTCCGAGACTTTGAGGAGAGAAGAAACGAAGTCCTTTAAATGTCTAAAGCGTTGTGATATAAAACACATTGAAAATACAAATTAACATAAAGATTTAGAGAAAAGCGCACACCCTTTTTGAAATTAAAAAATTAGAATATAGAAGTAGTTATTATTATTTTTTAAAAAAATATAAAGTATAAAAAAAATAGTTCTGTTTTTTATTTTGACCCAAACCGAAATAATCATCCAAATGGAACTTTTTCAGAAATGCATTTTGGATGTCGGTTTTGGACGCAAATACTACGTCCAAAAACTTTGTTGGTGTGTTTTGAATACAAACACTGTGTCCAAAAACTTCATCTTCACTAATCCTGCAAAATAAATAAAACTTGTGCCACCAGGTTAGTTATATGATTTTTGTAATTCCCAATCCTCTTATCAGATTAATGAATCTTTCTTCAGCCAGAGGTTTTGTAAAGATATTTGCAAGTTGTTCATTAGTTGAAATATATTCAACAAACACATCGCCTTTGAGCACATGAACACGGATAAAATTATGTTTAACTTCTATATGCTTTGTCCTAGAATGTTGAATAGGATTTTTTGTTAGATTAATAGTATTTGTATTGTCAGATAATATAGATACGCAATTAAAGTTAAGACTAAAATCAAGCAATGTATTCTTCATCCACAAAATTTGTGCACAATAACTGCCGGCTGCTACATATTCGGCCTCAGTTGTGGATAAGGATACACTAGCTTGCTTTTTGCTGTGCTATGACACTAGAGAGTGTCTAAAAAATTGACAATAGCCACTTGTGCTTTTTCTTTCCACTTTGCAGCCTGCATAATCTGCATCAGTGTATCCTACAAGATCAAATGTGTTAGTGTAAGGATACCATAAACTATAATCATATGTGCCGGTTAGATATCGAAGTATGCGTTTTACTGTACATAGGTATGATTTCTTTGGACATGATTGAAAATGAGCACAAAAACATACTGAAAATATAATGTCAGGTCGGCTAGCAGTAAGATAGAGTAAGCTTCTAATCATACCTCCACACTTATGTTCATCTACCTTCTTACTCTTTTCATCTTGGTCAAGTTTTATAGAAGTACTCATAGGTGTGCAGATTTCTTTGGCTTCGTTCATACCAAACTTTTTGAGCAACTCATTGGTATATTTAGCTTGATTTATGAAGATTCCATCCTTGGTTTGCTTAATTTGCAGCTCGAGGAAGAAGTTTAGTTCTCCCATCATGCTTATTTCGAATTCTTGCTGTATTGTTTTAGCAAACATCTTGCACAAAGAGTCATTAGTAGCACAAAAAATGATATCATCAATATAGATTTAAACAATTCGTAGATCACCGAAATTATTAGATTTGATGAACAAAGTGGTATCGATCAAGCCTCTTAAAAAATCTTTTGAATTAAGAATCCACTAAGCCTCTCATACCAAGCTCGTGGAGCTTGTTTTAACCCATAAAAAGCCTTGGAAAGTTTTAAAACATGATTTGGAAAGTGCTCATGAATAAAACCAGGAGGTTATTCAACATATAATTCCTCCTCAATAAAACCATTTAAGAATGCACTCTTAATATCTATTTGATAGAGTATGAAATTTTTGAAGGATGCAAAAGCAAGAAGCATTTTTATAAACTATAGTCTAGCAACGGGAGCAAATGTCTCATCATAATCAATGCTTTTTTCTTGATTGAATCCTAAGGCTACCAATCTAGCTTTATTTCTAATCACAGCTCCATTTTCATCAAATTTATTTCTAAATACCCAATTGGTACCAATAACCGGACGATCAAGTGGTCTAGGAATAAGTTTCCAAACTTGATTTTTTTTAAAATTGGTTTAATTCTTCTTGCATAGCAATAATTCAAAATTCATCATGCAGTGCTATATCAATACAGTTAGATTCTATATTTGAGAGAACAGTAAAGTTATCTATGAAATACCGTCTAGTTTTAACTCCATAGTTTGGATAATCACTTATTTGTTGTTTGAGATGACCTATTTTGTATTTCTAATCCTTTGGTAATTGTTGATTCGTAGAATTTTCAATTTGTTCCTTTCCTTGTTCAGCTTGTTATTTTTCAATTTTTTCTTCTTTTGCATGAGTATCTAGCGGTGGATCTTTGAGTTGCTCTATTCTTACTTCTTTTGAACCTCCTACATCATCATCATCTTTCTTTGGAGTATAAATGTTAGATTCATCAAACATAACATGTACGAATTCTTCCACACAAAGAGTTTTTTTATTGTACACTCTATATGCTTTTTTGTTGGAAGAGTATACAAGAAATATGGCCTCATCGGATTTGCTATCAAATTTTACAAGATTATCTCAGAGGACAAAACTGCAACCAAACACTTGAAAATAAGAGATTGATGGAGTTTTGTCAAACATAAGTTCAAAAGGTGTTTTTCTCATAAACGGTCTCAGCATAACTCGGTTTACTATATAGCAAGTTGTACTAATAGCTACAACCCAAAAGTATTTTAGAAGGGCATTTTCACAAAGCATAGATCTAGCCATTTCTTGTAAAGTTCGATTTTTTCTTTCAACAACACCATTCTGTTGAGGTGTTTTGGCTGTTGAAAAATTGTGAAAGACGCCATTTTCATCACAAAAAGTGTGTAAATTCATTGTTGCAAAATTTTTTGCTATTATCACTTCTAATAGACATCAGTTTGCATCCAATAGAGTTTTGGATGCGTTTGATCAGTTTTGAAAATTCATAAAAGGCTTTATCCTTTTGTCCAAGAAATAAAGTCCAAGTAAATTTAGAAAAATCATCAATTAGCACATATGCATACTTTTTACCTCCAAGACTAACAGTCCTCATTGGTCCAAACAAATCCATATGAATTAATTCAAGAGGTTTTGAGGTTGAAATCATTTTTTTGGGTTTAAAGGAAGTTTTGATTTGTTTTCCAAATTGGCATGCATTACAAATTTTGTTCTTATCAAACTTCATTTTGGTTTGTCCCTAAACAAGCTCTTTTGAGGACAGTTTATTCAGTAAATCAAAAGATACATGACCTAATTTTCTATGCCAAAGATAACCATCAATGTCATGTACGGAGAGGCATCTAATACCATGAGCTATAAGGTTATTTAGATAGGATACTTACATATTTTCAACACGGTTGGCAACAAAGATTGTTTCAAGATTTGAGCTATCCATGATAGAACAAGAATCCTTTTAAAAAAATGACTTTGCAGCTATTATCACATAGTTGGCTAATGCTAAGCAAATTATATTTCAAATAATCAATTAGTAATACTTGTTTTATAATAGTTGAGGAACCTTTGCCAATGTTACTAATGCCAAGAATCTTTTCTTTCTTCTTGTCTCAAAAAGTAATGAATCATTCATTTGTGGTTTGTATATCTTCTTACAAGGCTACATCTCCAGTTATGTGTCTTGAACAACCGCTGTCCAAGAACCATTTGGTGAAGCTCAAAGAATGTGCCTATACATGAGAAGGAGGAGTGATTTTTGGAACCCACACTTTCTTGGGTCCATGGAGGTTAGTAGCATTTCCTTTGATTTTTCAGAAAGTTATTCCACCGGATTCCACTTTTCTTTTAATAAGACATCTAGATGCTATATGTCCCAATTTTTCACAATATGTGCATACTTTGTGCGTTGTGTAACATGAGATAGGTTTAACAAATCGAAGCTTGTGAATTTTGTCCTTATTGTCATATCTATATCATTTTGATTTCCAGCTTGATGTTGAGTCCCAAGTAATTTTTTCAGGTTGCTTTTTTCATTTGTGAATTTTTCAATACAAGTGGTAAGGTCATTGACTCTATTTTTCATGTCATCAAAAGTGCTAACCATACTTTTAAGAGTTTGAATTCTGTCACACAAACTTTTATTTTCTAGAGATACATACTGTAAAGTAGTCATGATTACATCTTTTTCAATAATAACACTTATATGTGACTCAAGAGACATTTTATTCTCACTCAACAACTTTTCATTCACATTTATCAAATAGTTAATCTTTAATTTCATTTCTTTATTTTTTTTGGATAGTTTTTTTAGTTCATAGAATATATCAATTAATAACTCATTCAGATCATCATGCTTTTCAATCATAGACATAAGCGAATTAGACATGAAATTAATTGTAATAGAGTTTACCTCGTTTTGCATAACCATGAAGCATATGTTGGCAGTTTCATTCTCAGAATCTTCTTCTTCCGACTCAGTCCTATTTAAGTCCCAAGTCCCCATCAATCCTTTACCTTTCTTTACCTTTAGATCTTTCTTCTTTCTAAGTATTCTACCTTTCTTTCCTTTTGCAACTGGATAATCAGCAATGAAGTGTTCAGTGCTTTTACATTCATAATAATGAGGTTTGAACGTTGAGGTTTATCCTTTCTTTCTCACAAACTTCTTTCCTCTTTTGAAGTTTCCTTTGTTGAACATCCTTCTGAATTTTTTTACTGTCATTGCCAGATCTTTATTGTCTACTTTCGTACCATCACTATTGTCAGATTGACAAGTTTCTTCATCCTCTTTTTCAACTTTCAATGCTATTCCCTTTTTACCTTTATCATGATCATCGGATTCCTGAAATCTTTTGAATTTCATTTTATGTGTTAGAAGAGAGCTGATCAGCTTTTCAGTTGGTAAGAATTTTAAATCCTTGGATTCTTCCACTGCAAGAGCTTTAGGCTGTCAGCTTTTAGGTAAGGCATCCAGAATTTTTTAGTTTTGTTCCCCAAGGGAATAAACCTTCTCATAGGATTTGAGACCATTTGTGATATTTGTGAATCTAGTGAACATATCAGTAATTCTTATATTCAACTTCATTGTGAATAATTCATAATCATGAATTAGAAGCCCCAATTTTGATTCTTTAGCTTGGTTTGTCCCCTTATGGGTGACCTTAAGTAATTTTCACATGTCGTAGGCTAAATCACAACCACTACTCGATTGTATTCAGTTACATCTAGTGCACAACATAAGATGTTCATAGCCTGAAAATTTAATGTCATCTTAGCATTGTCTTCAACACTAAACTCATCATTCTATTTAGGCATCTTTACGCCATCAACAACTTTTGATAGAATAAAAGGGCATTTCTCTCTCAAATTCCACAACTCAAAGTTGATTGAACACACATAGATTTTCATTCTGTTTTTTCAGAATGTATAGTTGTTTCTATTGAACAAAGGAGGTCGATTTGTTGAAGATCCTTCAACATATGGAAGAGAAGATGAGCTTGCTATGAGGAACTTTCGTACAGGGTTGTTAAACCAAGAATATGTAGACTAAGTTCTGATACAAAATGAAAAACCTTAGAAGAGGAGGGTGAATAAGGTTTTTGGTAAACTAAAAATTTTCAATTCGTTTGATATATAGAATATTGATGATCTTCAAGTTTCTTGGACCAACTTTATGACAACAAAGAAGGCTATCCAAGAAAACTTTGAGAACTATTCAGATTCAAACTAAAATAAGAAATACAATGCAGTTAATATTGTATGCTGAGAAATGAGACACATAATATATAGTGGTTTGATCTACTAAGATCTACATCCACTACCTTAAGCTTACACTTAAGGATTTTTAACCAGATTTCATTTACTCAACTTAATGAAATCAAACTGTACCAAATACAAGAGAGGATCACCACACTTGGTTTTTCAAAACCTCTCAACTAAACAATCAAATCAAGGTTTACCCCAAATGGGTTTTTCACCATAACCTTATAATAAAAAAGAGATTGAATATCAATAGAACAGTAAAAACTCACTTGTTTGAGCAGATGTGCACCAAGGAAAAAGCACAAATACTTTTACCTTTTAGACACAATTTGAATTCATTTTGAAGTACTTTGATAAAGGAGATTTTTATTTTCTATAGAGCAAGAGTGTTTCTTAGAAGGATGCCACAAAAATCTTATATCAAATCATGTTTAGAGGCTTTATACAGAGCCATAAAGTGAAGTATCAACGGTTATAAAATGGGTATAATTTTTCTGTTAAATTTACCCGTGTTTTGGCCTCATGTTTCGGACGATGATATATCCAAAAGGTAAGTCCAAAATGGCACTTTTTCAGGCAGAAATAATTCGACACTATTTACAGGATTTTAGACGAATCTTTTGAATGCAGAATTATCCAAACTACTCGATCCAAAATTCTGAGATTTTATAAAACTTTGAGATCTTTTTCTTTATATGCATCAAGGTAGAAATCAATTGAATCATAAGGTAAAGAGATATATGAATTAACAAGAAATACCCTAATAACAATTCCTAGTCTAAAGTTCTTCCATAAGGACTTCTTGGTAAGCAATCTTATAAGCTTGAACTTCATCTTGATCACCTATACTTGAATTTCATTGCTCAAAAGTTGTTTAACAATCTTATTTGAATGCCTTAGAAGAACTAAGGTCAAACATATCTTATCACATATAGATTATACACATCAATATTTGTCATAAGTCAAAATATAGGAGAAAGCCCTTAGGGCTAACAATTGTTGGGTATCTCATGCGTATCATATACGACTCAATGAAAATTTTAAAATGATATACCATCCCAGGATCCGCATATGTGTGGAAAACAAGATATATATATTTAAAAGAAAGAAACAAAGATAACATCTCTTACCTTTCTTTGTTTGTGTGGAAAACAAAATTTTTCTTTTTCAAGTATGATAATTGTGGCGCGATCCAGCAATCCTCTTGGAGAATCACCATGAGAGTTGTATGTCCAACCACTATAATCATAGTATGTGATTATCTCTAATAGAAATCCACACAGAGGATCTCACTCAAGCACCAAGATTTTCTGTGCTAGCAGAAAACAACAATGGTGGCTGGGGTTTTTCTTTCTTATTCTACTTCATAAGCAAAACCAGAGAAAAGAAGAAGAAGAGTCTTGGATTCCCTATTGGAAGAAGTCACACGAGAGAGAGAGATGTTCACCAGAGAACATGCAGATCATATCCCCATTATACTCTTGAAAGGATGGCCCAACACACATGATTTCATGTGTGTTGATAAAAAGGAGTATTGACACACATTCCTTCATGTGTGCCCTTTTATTTGTTTTTGTATGACTTCTTGTTCAACAATAAAACCACTTTAATTATATCTCATATAACCAAAAGCCTCTACAAAAACCACATATGAGAATTCCAAACAATTCTCCAATTGCAATTGGAACCCATCAAGTTCTCAGAATTATAAATTGACCCATCAATTATAACTAATTATAATTTGGCCACATTAACCTCTCTTTCTTGTAATAAATCCCACTATGTTATCAAATAACATCTTGAGTATATATTCCTCTTTTGTGTGTGACTTATTAGGTTTCCCGGTCAATTGGTAGCGAACATGAATTAATCCAAACGTCTTTGAGATTAATAATCCTTAATTAATTAGAATTAATCCTATTAATTTTAATTAAGATTGGTTTATTAATTCATCAATTAATAAACCCATATTCCCAGATCATGAGCGGCATCTAGTAACACATCATGACCACCTAAGATTCCAGGAAGTCAAGTGGCTTGACATAAACCTTTTAATAACAAACTTTAGTGCAATTAACTCATTTCACCATACAATATCTCATTCGGTTTGGAGTACGAAATTAGTGCCAACTCCCTCCAGAAATGATTCTGGCACGAATATAATAGTACTTGTAATAGGAACTCACTACTCTAGATGTGTATCAATTGGAACTATTTTCAATACACAATTGCCTTGGCCAAGGACTTTCGAGTAGTAATTCCTACAAGTGGCCGTGAGATATTCGCCCCTACTATTAGGAGTGGTGAATCCTTTATTGACCCTCTCAATTACTTTCGTTTACCTCACAATGTACCCAATATCCATCCCATAGGCGGCCTTCGATCAAGATCCGGAGATTGGAATCAAAGTACAAAGCTCAGCAAGCAAAGTACCTTGGAGATCTCAAGTTTAAGGAAACTTACACATTTGCTATATTGAGATTATATCGCTGGTACTAAATAGTTATCCATGTGATTATCTCAAAGTTAGGTCATCCAATGAACTTGTTCCATTAACAAGCATCCATGTATTAACTTTGAGTATCTTAATACTCACGGTTATAAGAACCACCGCCTGATCAAGATCAGGAAGTCTTAACACATATTAGTCTTAACGCATTAATGATGTCTTGTCTCATTAATACTATGACTATGGACTATTTAAGTACTAACACTATACAATGTAGTAGGAATCTCATATCATGATTTCTATCATGATTTTCTTAACACAGTGTCGTACTAGGGACTTTATCTAACGGTTATATTACTCAAAAGTAATCAAAAGAAATTGTAAGATAAATAATGCCTTTTATGAAATAAAATGTGTCACATACAACATACAAATGATTGCCTCTAGGGCACAACACTAACAAACTCCCACTTGCACTAGAGCCAATCATTCTTGCATCTAATACCGAATGACTCAACATGACTATCATGTTTCTTTTGGGATAGTACTTTTGTAAGCGGATCAGCTATGTTCTCATCTGTGGGAACTCTCTCTATCTTTATATCATTTCTATCTATGATCTCCCGGATCAAATGATAGCGTCGCAGTACGTGTTTGGATCGTTGATGAGACTGTGGCTCCTTTGCTTGTGCAATGGCTCTGTTGTTATTACAATACAAAGTTATTGGACCAACAACGTTGGGAACCACACCCAATTCCATCACGAACTTCTTGATCCAAACAGCCTCCTTAGTTACTTCAAAAGCAGCTGTGTATTCAGCTTCTGTCGAAGAGTCGGCAATAGTCTTTTGTTTGGAACTCTTCCAACTTATTGCCCCTCCGGACAACGTAAACATATAGCCAGATTGTGATTTGAAATCATCTTTATCAGATTGAAAACTGGCATCAATATACCCGTTTATTTTCAAATCATCTTCCCCATATACTAAGAACACATCCTTAGTCCTTCGTAAGTACTTAAGGATGTTCTTCACAGCCGCCCAATGACCCTCACCAATGTCTGATTGGAATCTGCTTGTCAAATTAAGAGCACAAGATACATCGGGTCTTGTACATATCAGAGCGTATATGATAGATCCAATTACCGAAACATATGTAATCTTACTTATGTGATCCCTTTTAACTTGTGTCTTGGGAGACATCGACTTTGAAAGGCTTACACTATGTGACATGTGTAAGAATCCTCTTTTGGATTGATCCATGCTAAACCTCTTTAGCACTTTATCTATGTATGTAGACTGTGAAAGACCTAGCAATCTTTTAGATCTATCTCTATGTATCCTTATTCCAAGAATATAGGTTGCTTCTCTAAGATCTTTCATGAAGAATTGTTTAGACAACCAAATTTTCACCGTTTGCAAGACAGATATATCGTTTCCTATTAGTAATATGTCATCTACATAAAGTAATAAGAAAACGATTACACTCCCACTGACCTTCTTGTATACACAAGGCTCATCCATGTTTTGAATGAAACCAAACTCTTTGATTGTTTTGGTTTCATTCAAAACGGATGTTCCAACTCCTAGAAGCTTGTTTAAGTCCATAAATAGACATTTGCAGCTTACATACCTTTGTGCCATCACTATATGTAAAACCTTCAGATTGTGTCGTATACACTTCCTCAGTCAGATTTCCGTTTAAGAAAGCTGTTTTCACATCTATTTGCCAAATCTCATAATCATAATGAGCAGCAATGGCTAGGAGTATCCTGATGGATTTTAACATGGCTACTGGCGAGAAAGTTTCGCCGTAGTCAATACCATGTTGTTGACGATAACCCTTTACCACTAGTCATGCTTTATAGGTAAATACATTACCATCCATGTCCGTTTTCTTCTTGAAAATCCACTTGCACCCAATAGGTTTAATTCCTTTGGGTAGACAACCAAAGTCTATACTTGGTTGTCGTACATGGAATCTATCTCTGACTTCATGGACTCAAGCCATGTGCCAGATTTAGAACTATTTAGAATATCCTTGTAGGTAGTAGGCTCATTTTCATCTATGAGCAATACGTCATTATGGTCACTAATGAGAAATCCATATCTCTCAGGTACCACACGTATCCTACTAGATCCACGAGGCTCTTGTGTGTCAGAAGGTTCATCTATTCTTTCATTAGATGTGGGGTTAGACTGTTGATCCTCGTTTGTTTGATTTTCATGAACTTTACTAAGTTCAATCTTACTCCCACTGTCCCCTTTGAGCATGTGCTTATTCTCTAAGAAGACGGCATGCTTCGTAACAAACACTTTGTTTTCAGAGGGTAGGTAGAAGTAATATTCAAAAGATTCTTTTGGATATCCCACAAACAAACACTTATCAGACTTACTATCAAGTTTGTCTAACTGTAGCCTTTTGACAAAAGCAGGACAACCCCATACTCGCAAGTGAGATGACTTTGGTTTCTTACCAGAGAACATCTCAAATGGGGTAGAATCAGCCAATTTTATCAGAACTTTGTTTAATATATAAACAGAAGTCTCTAGTGCATACCCCTAAAATGATTTTGGTAGGTCTACAGAGGCCATCATGGTCCGTACCATGTCTAGAATGGTTCGATTCCTTCTTTCAGATACACCAGTATGTTGAGGTGTATGTGGTGGAGTCCATTGAGATAATATCCCATTATCTCTAAGGTAACTCAGAAACTCTTGGCTCAAGTATTCACCTCCTTGATAAGATCTTAGAGTCTTAATACTTTTGCCAAGTTATTTCTCTATTTTATTCTTGAAGTCTTTGAACTTTTCAAAGGCCTCAGATTTATATTTCATTAAATACAAATATCCGTATCGTGAGAAATCATCGATAAAGGTTATGAAATAGTTATAACCCCCTCTTGCTTGTATTGACATTGGACCACATACATCAGAATGTATGAGTTCTAATAACTCCTTGACCCATTTTCCTTTTCTTGAAAAAGGAGTTTTAGCCATTTTACCTAGTAAACAAGACTCGCAAGTGTCATATAATTCATAATCAAATGACCATAAGTCACCAAGCTTGTGTAACTTAGAAATACGATTTTCATTTACATGGCCCAAACAACAATGCCATAAGTAAGAGGTGTTAGAGTTATCTATTCTAGTTTTCTTATTATTTATATTGAGAATTGGATTATCCAAGTCTAGAACATATAAACCATTAACCATAGTTGCTGAACCATAATCAATATCATTCAATGAAAAAGAACAACATTTATTCTTAAATATAAAATGAAATCCATTTAAGTCCAAACACGCAATTGAGATAATATTTTTCATTAAAACTGGTACATAGTAACAGTTTTGTAATTCTAGAATTAATCCTGAAGGTAGGTTTAGCTCATATGTCCCCACAGCAAGTGCAGCAACCTTTGCCCCATTTGCCATACGTAGGTCCATGTCGCCTTCCTCTAGCCTTCTACTGTTCTTTAGTCCCTACAAGTTATTGCATAAATGAGATCCACATCCGATATCTAATACCCATTTCTCATTTCTAAAGGTAGTATATAGCTCAATCATAAACATACCCAGAGTAGAAGTAGAAGTTCTTGTAAGCTTCTCCTTCTACTTCTTGTCCTTAACGGTCTCCAAGTAAGTCTTGCAGTTGCGCCTCCAATGGCCTATCTTGCCACAATGATGGCATGAGCCTTTTGTAGCTGTATCCTTCTTTTTTACACCACCTTTAGGCTTCATGGGAGCCTTCTTCTTCTTCTTTTGAACCTTTTTCTTAGAGGAAAAAGATTTTACCATTAAAATTGCATTGGCATCCTTCTTGATGGAGGACTCGACAGTTTTGAGAAGATTGATCAACTCAGGAATGGTGGACTCAATCTTATTCATCTGATAGTTAATCACAAATTGTGAGAAACTATTAGGTAAATACTGTAGAATTAAGTCAACACTTAAGTCATGATCCATCGCGAACCCGAGAGATCCAAGCTTCTCTATCAAGCCCAGCATCTTCAGCCCATGAGTGACCACAGAAGAATCCTCTGCCATTTTGCAACGAAACAGTTGCTTCAAGATCTCGTATCTCTCAATTCTGGTTTGGGCATCAAACAGCTCTCGAAAATGTAGTATAATCGATTGAGCATCCATATGCTCGTGCTGTTTTTGTAACTCAGGAGTCATGGATGCCAACATAATACATGATGTTGCATCACTATCCTCCTTATGCCTTTTGTGGACAGCATGCTCATCAGCATGAGCATCTTTAGCTGGCGGTGGCGGAATGGGAGCATCTAGCACATAGAGCAACTTTTCCAACTTGAGAACAATTCTCAAATTTCTATACCAGTCGAGGTAGTTTGATTCAGTTAACTTGTTGGTTTCCAAGATGCTACGTAAGTTTAAGTTTGACATGATGCAAGTGTCCTAAATGTAAAGATAGAGAGTATTAGCTACTTGTATATGCATATGACATACAAATAATTAGGACTTTAATTAAATGCATTTTTATTTCACTATTTTACTCAAACCAATAGCCCTTACTATTGATTCGGGAAAGCCCGTTGGAAGCTTTCCTAGTGGACCGATATCCAAATTTCTCAAGAATAACTTTGGGTTTGCCCAACAAGCTACCTTTAAGTTCATTGGTAGGTATCCAATACCAATTACATCGTATGTAATTATCGGATCATTGGGTGATTAACAGCTTTTAATCTTGAAGCCTTTTAGGCTACCCTAACTTTTCCTCTAAATTTTTTTATGCTTGAGTTTGCCCAACCGGGATAAAGAATTTAGTTAAACCCGACCCATTAATCAAGAATTTAATTCCAAAGGAATGTAATTCCATAGCTTGAACATGCCCGTTGTCAAGTAGGCTTGGGTTTGTCCAACAACCTGGTCTCAACAAAAGACTCTCGTTCTTACTATATTAATGGAAGAAATTAGGTTTAATATTAAGTGAGGGATTTCTGCCTTTTTAGTGATTTCAACAAATGACATGCATAATAATCAATAAATCACAAAATTGATAATCATGGTAATAAAGCGATTACGTGGTATGGTTATGGACTTTACTCTAAATTAATTTCTTTGAACTATAAAAGAAATTAATATAGTTAACCCTATGTGTTCATACATGATTTAAGTAGAATGTCTTACTTTTTCGCCTTGTCTTGGTTGCCATATCCAAAATAAGATAATTCTACTTCTGTCTAACCTATGTAATCTAATTACATAGTTTCCTAAAGAAAGAAAACCTCAAGTTACATCCGAGAGGAGTTAGATGAGAAGAGAATTACATACGAATTTGAGAGAAGGCAGGACACGCATGCCCTATTTCATTACAAACCAAAACTATAAAATGCATGAACAGATATAATTAGTTCTAGTCCATAACCATCCACCATGCCATTAATTATGTTTAAACAAAATAAACATATAACCTTGATTATTCCAAAATCACTATTTTAAAAAATAAACCAAATTCTAAAATCAATATTTTAGAAACATATATCAATTGTTTTCTCAAAATTAATTTTGAGAAAATGGTTTTGGGTCTAGTCACGCAACGATTTTTTTTTATAGAAAAACAGACTGGAACTGGCACCGGTTTGGAAGCCAGGACTGGCGCTGGCCATGTTCTAGTTTTAACAAAATTTTCTCTAGAAACGATTTTTGGACATCGCGAAAACAGCACACAACCGGTGCCGGTTAGGGTGCTGAAGCCGGTGCCGGCTATGTGAAAATTTTCCCAAAAATTTCCCAGAAACGATTTATGGGCATTTACAGTACACAACTGGCGCCGGTTAGGGTGCCGGTGAAGGATTGAACATAACAGAGCATGCAAACTCAGTGAATGAAAATAGAAGAGCATGAACAATATATAAAGTATGGCAGCATCATGGTGGGCTTGAAACATACCTCTTGGAGCCTTAAAAACTTGAAGAACATGGTTGAATGGCTTGAAGCTCAAGAACAGCTTCTTCCTTCAATGTCCAATGAACACTAGTGCACTGTCAAATTCATTCGGCTCCGATTCTTTCTTCTCTGGTGAAACTTTAATGCTAGGCTTTTTAATTCACGAAATATTCTTCTGCCTAATCTCAGTTGGTGAGCACCCATTTTTGATGAGAAGAAGAATGATCTTCAAATTGTTTTTCCCACGGGCTGTTCATCCTCCCTCTCTGTTGGCTTTCTTCTGTTAAAAACAAAAGCCAGTGGAGAAGGCCAAAAGCCAGGAGAGAAACAATCATGAGAGAGAGAGAGAGCCAAGAGACATTTTTTTATTTTTTCACCTTTTCATTTTATTTTATTTTTCCATACAGAAAGCCAAAAGTCATGAAACCAAAAATAATTATTTTGATAAAAATAATATTCCCGAGATTTAATACCCGAATATTATTAACAAAATAAATTTTGGCTTCACTCTAAACTCTTCTGAACTGTGTCCGGAAAAATCCTATAGTCCAGGCTATTGGGTCAAAATAATATTTATTATTTTTCTTGAACCCAAAAAATTCAAAATAATAAATATTAATTATTTTTCTTGGGATTAAATAAATAACCCAATAAATAATTAATGAACCCAAATGAACTAAAAAATAATTAAACTTTAATTGTTTATTTCTTGGGATTTAATTCAATAAATAACCCAATAAATAATTAAGTAATAATTATTTTCCTCTAGTTTAAGTTCCTGTTAATTTTCTAATTATTCAAACTGGATCCAAGTCCTGAATAATTAATTAACCCATTAAACCATATAATAAATTTCTCTCCATTTATTTTATTCCAGTCTAATAATAAATTAGACTTCCTGAATAAATTAAAACTCTCTCAACTGAGATCATTTTCTCAACCTAAAAATTAATTAGGACTTACGGGCTATTCCGAAGACCAAAAAGACATATCGCCTTGGCTACTAAAATAACCAAAATACCCCTACTATATAAATAGATGTATTTTGTATTTTAAATATTTCATAATATCACCATAAGAAAATATTGACCCCAAAGACAATGCTGCATTAGCAGAGTCTCCGACCTACAAGTGAAATGACTAAAATACCCCTCTACACATCACCGTACATTTAGAGAGGAAGAAGCGTACTAACACCTCTCTAAAAGATATCTACCATCCTTAGGCTTCTAGTCCAATGATCCACGACTTCCTAGAGTATTTCCGATTTTCAAGGGAGCTACCCTAAAGTAAACATCCAAGTCACGTTTCCCAGGGCCCTGGATATTTAGATTATTTGGACAACCACAAGGGGCGATATGATGTAGAAACTATCTTGTATAAGTCTGTCTTAACTAACTAGTCACACACACCCAACATATAAGTATATTAGCCCTCTGATAGAACCTCAACTATAGTATATCAAAGCATATGCTTCCAACTTCCCCAGACCACCAACTCATACTCAAGTTATAGAGTACTAGTCCACGCTGTAGCGGTAATAGTCTAGGTTTCTACCATATAGTACTTTTTAGAAACCACTACTATATGTCATGTTCTATGTATTCGAAATACGCTTATGTCATGAAGTGAGTGGACTACTCACTGGCTAAAGGTAAGCCATTCCCCATTTAGAATTCATAACATAATAACCTAAACATGAAGAGATTCCCATTCTCATCAATCGGTTAAGAACAACTGTTTATGTGTTTAAATAACCCATGATCCATACCTTACTGTGAAAGACCTCCATTCACATGGATCACTTATTTACACACAATGGGTCTGTTCCAAACAAAAATGTACATAAATAAAGAAAATAAATTCACAAATGATTTTCGACAAATAAATTTTTTTATTAACATATTCGATATTTTCATCAGAAAACTAGTCTAAGAGGGCATATTCCCAACAATCTCCCACTTGCACTCTAAGACTAGGTAAGTCCATAGGTGCCCACTCCAATGGTGTCCAAGTGTCTCTTGAAGACCCTCTCAGCCAAAGGCTTGATGAATGGATCTACTAGATTGTTCTCGGAGGCAACCTGTTCCACCACGACTTCCCGTCTCTGGAAATCCCAAACCAGGTGGTACTACCTTACTATATGCTTCCCCTCCTTGTGGTTCCAATGTTTCTTTGAAGTACGCTTTACAGCATGCCAACTAACCTCCCCAAGGTTTGACTGATATCTGCTAATTAAGCCTACAGCAAAACAGATATCTAGCCTAGTATACAGCATGGTGTACATGAGACTTCCTACAGCCGAAGCGTAGGGAATCTTACTCATTCTGTCCTTTTCTTCTTGAGACTTAAGACAGTTCCTTGAAGAAAGCGACAACCCATATCTGCAAGGCATTAGAGTTCCCTTGCATGAGTCCATGCTGTACTTGGCTAACATCTTGTTAATGTATGCGACTTGGGATAATCCTAACATTCTCTACTTCCTATTTCTAAGAAGTCTAATCCTGAAAATGTAGCTGGCTTCTCCCAAGTCCTTCATACTGAATTGACTAGATAGCCAAACATTTGTAGATAACAATGACCCTACATCATTTTCAATGAGTAGAACGTCATCCATATACATAAGACAAGAAAAACCACATTAAACCCTTCAAGATTCTTGTACACACATGGTTCATCCTCGTTTTGAATAAAACCATAAGACTTTACAGTATCGTCAAAACGAATGTTCCATGCCCTTGATGCTTGCTTAAGTCTATAAATGGACTTCTTAAGCACGCAAACCATATGTTCTTGGCCTTCAGCAATAAAACCTTTCGATTGGGACATATAGATGTCATCGCTAAGATGGCCATTTAAAAATCCCGTCTTGACATCCATTTGCCATATCTCGTAGTCATAGTGACATGCGATGACAAGGAGGATAGAGATGGATTTAAGCATGGCCATAGGAGAAAAGGTTTCCTCATAATCGATCCCTTCTTTCTGAGTATACCATTTTGCCACAAGTCTAGCTATGAAGGTTTTCACATTCCCATTCACTCCCCTCTTCCTCTTGTACACCCACTTACACCCAATGGGTTTTATCCCTTCAGGCGAAGCTACAAGATCCCAAACTTGATTGAAGTACATAGACTCAATCTCGGCTTTCATTGCTTCATGCCATAGATTTGTAACGGCATCAGCAATTGCCTCCTTGTATCTAGTGGGGTCTTGTTCCTGATAGTCAGAGACCAACTCAAAAGCTTCTCCATACCATCTATCTGGAACCCTAGACATTCTCCCACCGCAACGAGGCATAATTTGTACAGGCTCTTGAGGCTGTGCCTCTTCTTGTTCCACAATCGGGTCAAAAGAAATTTCTTCCGAAGATAACTTCTCCTTGAGTTCCAACCTAGTTGAACCTTTCGTGGATGTACTTTGATCATCCTCTAAGTATCTAACATTAGTACTACCCAGTACTTTCTGCTCCTTAGGATGATAGAAGTAACTACCCTTTGTTCCTTTTGGATACCCAACAAAATAGCATAATTCTGACCTTGGTTCCAACTTGTTTCCCTTGATCAGTATATAAGCTGGACAACCCTACATCCTGAGATGATTCAGACTTGGCTCACGCCCAGTCTACATCTCATAGGGAGTCCTAGGTACCGATTTGGAAGGCACCAAGTTCAGAATATATGCTGCTGTTTTCAGGGCATATCCCCAAAAAGATACTAGAAGAGTAGTATAAGACATCATGCTTCTGACCATTTCCATCAATGTCATGTTCCTTCTCTCAACCATTCTGTTCTGCTGGGGTGTCCCCGACACAGAGAGTTGGGTTACTATCTCATGATGTACTATGTAGTCTTTGAATTCACCTAGGAGGTACTCTCCACCACGATCTGATCGTAAGGTCTTGATTAATTTACCCGTCTGACGCTCCACTTTAGCCTTAAACTCCTTGAATTTATCAAAAGAGTCAGACTTGTGTCTCATCAGGTAAACGTAACCAAATCTTGTACAATCATCTGTGAAAGGGATGAAGGATTTAAAACCTCCTCTAGCTGGTGTAGACAATGAACCACACACATCAGTGTGAACAAGACTCAGTACCTCCTTGGCCCTATCCGCCTTAGAGATAAAAGACCTTTTGGTCATCTTTCCCATTAGGCTAGATTCACACTGAGGCTAATTTTCCAATCTCAATGAGCTTAAAGGCCCATCATTGATTAACCTCTAAATCCTGATTGAGTTGATGTGACCCAACCTTAGATGCCAAAGATATGAGTAATTGATATTGATCTTTCTCTTCTTAGTTAAAGGTTCAGATTGAGCGTTATTTGATTGATTATTAATAGGATTTAAATAGAATTGATTTCCATATATGTGCCCAGTACATAACATTTCTCCATCTCTACTGATAGAAATACCAGAATGGAAATATTCAGAATATTTTTGATTTATAAGTTTTGCAACTGAAATCAAGTTCTGACGAAAATCAGGTACATATAAAATATCAATCTCTCTTTCTTGTAATAAATTCCACTATGTTATCAAATAACATCTTGAGTATATATTCCTCTTTTGTGTGGGACTTATTAGGTTTCCCGGTCAATTAGTAGCGAACATGAATTAATCCAAACGTCTTTGAGATTAATAATCCTTAATTAATTAGAATTAATCCTATTAATTCTAATTAAGATTGGTTTATTAATTCATCAATTAATAAACCTATATTCCCAGATCATGAACGGCATCTAGCAACACATCATGACCACCCAAGAGCCAGGAAGTCAAGTAGCTTGACATATACCTTTCAATAACAAACTTTAGTGCAATTAACTCCTTTCACCATACAATATCTCATTCAATTTGGAGTACGAAATTAGTGCCAACTCCCTCCAGAAATGATTCTGGCCCAAATATAATAGTACTTGTAATAGGAACCTACTATTCTAGATATGTATCAATTGGAACTATTTCTAATAAACAATTGCCTTGGCCAAGGACTTTCGAGTAGTAATTCCTACAAGTGGCCGTGAGATATTCGCCCCTACTATGAGGAGTGGTGAATCCTTTATTGACCCTCTCAACTACTTTCGTTTACTTCACAATGTACCTAATATCCATCCCATAGGTGGCCTTCGATTGAGGTCTGGAGATTGGAATCAAAGTACAAAGCTCAGCAAATAAAGTACCTTGGAGATCTCAAGTCTAAGAATACTTGCACGTTTGCTATATTGAGATTATATCACTGGTACTAAATAGTTATCCATGTGGTTATCTCAAAGTTAGGTAATCCAATGAACTTGTTCCATTAACAAGTATCCATGTGTTAACTTTGAATATCTCAATAGTCACGGTTATGAGAACCACTGCCTGATCAAGATCAGGAAGTCTTAACACATGTTAGTCTTAACGCATTAATGATGTACTGTCTCATTAATACTATGACTAGGGATTATTTAAGTACTAACACTATATAGTGTAGTAGGAATCTCATATCATGATTTCTATCATTATTTTCTTAACACAGTGTTGTACTAGGGACTTTATCTAACAGTTATATTACTCAAAAGTAATTAAAAGAAACTATAAGATAAATAATGCTTTTTATGAAATAAAATGTGTCATATACAACATACAAGTGATTGTCTCTAGGGCACAACACTAACAACAACTTGCCCAATGTGGCCAGAGAGGTATTCGATTCTATTCTATGTGCTAATAATTCTAATCTTTCTTTGTCACATGATTTCTTAGGTTCCTCTCAATTCTTGGAAAAAAAATGGTCCAAATGATGATATGTTAAGCTTAACATACGTTAAGGTGTTGGATCTTTCATTGATGCATCATAAGGAGCCCTTGGAGTATGCTAACAATTCTACCTTTCACCTCATCCATAGGGAGGTAACTTAGTTTTTGTAGACTATGGATTGAAAAGTAAGGATTTCTTGGTCTCATATTTGCGAACTCAATTGCTGTGTTTGAAGGGGAATTTTCATTGTGACTCATCTTTTGAAGGGAAAAATGGTGGTTTCAAGTTTGATGCATTCTTTAGATACAATGTGCACTCATATGTTGAAAATAGTATTTGTGTGCCTATAAGAATGTTAGAGAATGAGGTTTATGTGTTTTGTTTTATTAAGAAAAATTATTTTCATGAACATGATTTTTTTCAAAAACCTTCCTTATTTCTACAATAATCTTGCTTGTTTCTTACTTTAAGCTTAAACTTGTTTGACAAAGGTTTGATGAGAAAGTATGATGAGTGGAAATAGTTTGTCTATTTATTTTGTGTTGTTAGGTGTTATTTTTCCCAAATAAGGAAAATATTTTTCTAGTTTACGTGTGGGGGAGTGAGTTTTGTTTTTATTTTCTTTGTTAATATTTTTATTAGTATTTCTCTTTAGTTTGTTCTCTTTTATTTAAGTGTATTTTTTTTATTTTGCTTTTATTTTCTTTATACTTTTATTTGTGTTTTGTTTTGCTAGTAGGAATAAATACTTCTTGGACAAGCCCTTCTCTCTATTCCACGTTTTGATATCTATTGAAGCGTTATTGCACTCGGAAAGTATTGCTTAACCTTCTACCTTCCTTATTACTTTTTTGGTCCCTTTGGAGACACTTGAAGGTGTTGATTTTTTGCCAATAAGGACATTGTCCAATTTGAGTATGAGGAAGTGGTTTGGTGATATTCTTTGTCCAAATTTTTATCAATTATCTTGGCGTTTTCTTGGTATTGACATTCTTTGGAAAAATTTTGAAAATTTAAAATCTGAAAAACAATTTTGTCGCAATTTCCTTAAAAATTTTGCAAATTTGACAAATTTGAAAGCTTGAAAATTGTGGAACTAAATTTAGCTTATTTGCCTATAATAGAGTTATTATTTTCTTTTTAACATTGGATATAGATTTGTCTTTCATTATGATTGAATTTTATTTTAAAAGCTAAATTGTGTATTAAGTTGGATTTTGCGAAGTCTTGAGAATTTAAGTTTACCTTGGTTATATTTGGTATTTGAGTTTTATTTTATTCTTTGAGTTTGAATGTGGATGATATGATGAGATATGAGAAAAGTTGTTGATTAATTCTTGTATTATAGATTTAAAATTTTCTTGAATTTTGGTTGTAAAAATGGAATGTAAGGAAAAAATTGAGTGAAAAGAAAAAAAAAATGTGAGTTGAAAAAAAAATGGAGTTTATAATTTTTTTTTCATCTTTTGAAAAAAAAAAAGACCTTTTGCTGAAAATAGGGTTAAATGGAGAGAAGTAGCAAGTGTTATTCAGTGCACTCTCTTGAGGCTATCCCAAAGGCAAGAAGGCAAGAAAGAAAAAAAAAGAAAATTATTGAAAAAATAATAATGACTATAAGAGGCCAATACGGTGCGTGAAGAGAAATCTATTCACTTGAGGCTATTAATTCCCTAAGTCATTGAAAAATTTAAGAGGCAAAAGAGAGTGGAATGTGTTCCTTATTCCGTTAACTTGAGTTGTGTAAATTTGAGTTTATAATGCTTAAATTGGTTAAAGGGCTTAGCTTGTATAATTTATGTTATCTATATTTTTGCCAAAGGAGTAGAAAAATTTTCTTGTACTAAATATAAACTTGTTTAATTTAACTTTGATGGCCTTGGGATGATTTGATTTAATACATGAGTGTGAAACGTTTTAAAAGGGTTGAATGAATGACGAGTTTGTATTTGAGGTTGGAAGAATACTATTCCTTTATTATGGATGAATTTGTTAAGGATAGATTGAAAAGTTGTTTTGTCCTAAGTCATTTGCTTAGTGTCTAATTCTTGTTTGCTTGAGGACAAGCAAAAGTTTAAGCGTGGGGGTATATGATAGGGGCAAAATTCATCTATATTTTTCTAGTTATTTAAGGGTAACTAGGCATATTCCTTTATAGTTGATATTTTATCCTTGAAAAGGTGTTTTGGACTTTTATTGCAGAAAACGACGAAAAACAACAAAACCATCGCCGTTAGAGCACGGCCGGCACCAACCGTAACCCATGGAACCAGAACCAGCTCTGGCCCCATTCTAGAGAATAGGAGAATTTTGCACGAAAAATAGAGAAAGAGCGGACTGACCAGAGCACGGCTGGCACCGGCTGTGACCCTTCAAGCCGGTGCTGGCTCCACTCTGGTCCATGTTAGCGAACTTTCCAATTATGCGTGAATTTGGTAATTTCCCAGGAGTTTTGGTATTTTCTAATTTCTACTTAGCCCAAGACTCTTAGGGAACGAATTTTAACCTCTTAGAAGCCTATTTAAACAAGAAAAACACAAGACAAAAGTGTGATTTGAAGGATCTAAGCTAGCTACTTATTATTCAAAAATAAAATCACCACTCAAAGGGGCATTGTTTAAAGGAAGTTTTTAAGAGAAGAAGAAAGGCTTGTCTATGAGTTCTATCTTTTATTCTTTATTTTCTTTTCTAGAATAATGATGTGCTTAATATTTTGATTGTAATTGGATATTATTTTGGAGATTATGATTTTGAGTTAATTGAATTTTTTTATCAATTTATTATTGTTCTTGGTGTTTGATTATTTGTTATCATTAGTTATTGATGTGTTTTCTTTCAATTGACTTGGAAAATGATGTTAGAAGTTCATTGCATTGATTTCATATTTGTTAAATCTTAATGGACTTGGGAAAGAAAGTTAAGATTAAAGAACTAATATAATCAAAGATTGGTTGATGTCACCTAGAGCATAGGGCCATTAGCTAATTTCATATTTATAAGGTATGAGTTTAATGCATCTTTTAGTTGCTTTGGTTTGATTGGAAAATCTGCTAAATTGATCAAGGGATTGGGATTCCATTGATTGGGAAAGAAGTGGAATCTACATATGTAAGTTCATGACTTGAGAAATTATTAAATTTTACTTAAGTTCCTTCATGATGCTAAGATGAGAATTGATTGTGATAAATGCTAAGTGATTCAATATTATTTTTTCAAGATAATTATCTAGTTACATGCATTTGCATCCTTAAATTATATCTATTTTTATTTTTATTTATTTTTTATTCTCTTCTTATTTTATTGGCTAAACAATAAAGATTTAGGCAAAGTAAGGTGGGAACTTAAATTCTCGTGGATTCGATACTTGTTAGTCCTTATACTATACGATGGGTATACTTGCCCGTATGTGTAGTTTTAGTGGTTGGTATTTTAATTAAAACTTGATTAATTTTGTAATTTATTGGTAATATTTTCTACACTAAAAAATACTCATCAATCTCTAGGATTCTCTTCCTCTTTTATCACTTCCCTCTATTCGTTCAACTAGAGAGAAAGGCAGAGAAGAAATCCGATTGTCCATGCCTTTGTTCAACAACTTCAGTTCGATCCCTAGAAACATTCATTCTTAAAAAGAGTCCCTCTCAGATTGAAGTTGTATTGTAGAGATTAGTTGTAGTACTTCTTCATCGAAACAGTAAGAAAGAATGGGGCTCTCTTCTATTCTATGAATAGCATACTATACCTCTAATCAGAGAAGACAATGTTGGATTCATTTTGTTCTTTCTTTCTTCTGCATCGCATTACCCCTACGATTACTATGCTTAGTATTTTTACCCAAATTTTTCTATTGTTACTTAGCTTTACCGAGTTGTTGTTATATTTTTAGTGGACATTGCTGCTGGGTGATAATGTTAATTCTTCACTGCCATAACTTTGTCTTTGTTTTTAGCTTACTTATTATATGGATATGTCAAGGTTTTTATTTAATAATGTTGTTTTGGTCCTTCATTGTACATTGATCACATATGTCTTTTATTGCATTTAAGATGGGTTTTTGCCCCGATTAATTTAATGTTATTTTGCTAATTTCTACTCAAGATAATTTCCTGATTAGTGAGTTCTTGTTTGTATGATTTGACTTCCTCTGATTACATTTCTACCTTATCATTTTTAGTTGGTGTATATTTTCTATTAAATTATTATCCTAAATCTATGTGCAGGTTGTGGTAAGAGGTCTGTGGTGAAATACGTTGTTAAATGATTATCCTACATGTAGTAGAATTTAGTTGTTATAGTCTCTTAGCATCGAAAGACATCCTCTACACTAGCTCAAGCCTTCATTGCTACTCACAGGTATCTTGCCACTTCGAAAGCTGTTTGGGTAAGATGCATTAAGTGGCTTTTCATTCTTTAAATATGATAATTATAATAAATTCCTATCTTTGAGGAGCGTGATTAAAGGCAATAAGAATTTAGCATAGGAAAATAAGCTGCGTGTCACAAATATTTAGAGCAAAAAATAAGTTGAGTTGGTCTTTGATTGATGGAGCCTATTTGATTTTTGAGCAAGCCAAGTAAACCTTGATCTTGAGTATTACTTGAGCTCAAAATCATGTAAAGGCTAAATCAATAAAATTAGAAAATAAACTGGTTTTGATTAACTTATTTATCCCTGACTATGATTTTGAAATTTAAGGAATGTAGTACTAAGAATCCTTCTCTACATTTTCATGCCTAGAGCATACAATCTTCTTTTTGTGCTCAAGCAGTGAAAAACAGTACAGAGAGAGGACAACTCTTGTTGGAGAAGTTAAAAGGTCAACTGCTAATATTTAACTCTAATTAGGAGTTCAGAAAAAGGAAATTTTGGACTGAATTTGTGTGGTTTTCTTGTTAGTTTGAATGAGAGGTTTCAAAATTTCTTTTTTCTGGTTTGGTTTTGGTGTCTGTATTCTGAAACCAAAGAATTAGAAAGAGGGGGGGGGGGGGAATCAAAGTTCTTTACTTATTTATTATTAGGAAAGAGTATTCATCCAAAGTCTTTTTAGTTCTCAATAATAGATGGCTTCTAACATTTCAATAAATTTGATGAAAGAACAAAAATTGTTGTGGTTACATTTGAATTTAACTTTGAGCTTCAATTTTTATTGAACTTAAAGTTGTTTAGAGTTTTTAGGCTAAGTGTTAGCTTACTGGATGTTTCATTTTAGAAAAAAAGTTGCTGTCCTGAAGTTCAAGTTTCCTATCCCAACCAGAATGAAGCATTCTTTTGATTTCTTAATCTTTTTAACAAAATGATCCAATTCATATTTCAACCTAAATCAAAAGGTTTTGATTGGTTGGTTTGGTTCAAATTTGGTCAAGTTATGTTGCATTTAGTCCAATTAAAATCTTCACAGACCCAAATCTGAATGTAACTTTTTGAAACTAAACTGACTAATTGATGCGTATTTATTTAGGTATAAAAATCATATAAAAATAAATACATTCCCAATCAAGTTTAAATTGAAACGTTAACCCCAAATTACACATATGAGCAAGCGTACTCATCATTAACAGAGAGCATAGGGTTCAAACGAGTGTCGATCCTCAAGGAACAAGTATACATTAATCACTTTTCTTTCATTGTTTAACCGACTCAATAAAGTAAAAATAATAATAAAAAGAAAATTAAAATAAAATAAAATAAAAGATTATATACATGTCAAAGAGGGAGGAGTATGTAACTTAAACTATTATTTTGATAACTATGATCTTAAAGGACTTAATCATTATCATAATTAACTATTTTCATGGTATCATGAAGGATTAAGGTAGATTTACTTCTTTGGTCAATCTATGAATTCACTATCTTCTAGATAAATTAGCATCACTTGGTCTGTCTCAACTAATTCACCCAAAAGATGCATTAAACACAATCATTGATTAAATTTTCTTGGTTTGACAAATTTAAAACATGAAATTAATCAATAAATTCTTGGTCTGGCAAACATTAACTAACCATTAATTACTCAATCCTCAGCAATTAACCCCCTTAGTCTAGCAAATTAATAGCCAATAAATATGAAATTAATCAATTGCGACTACCATCAACCCCTTTGATCTAGCAAGTTAATGAAAAAAAAATCAATTAATCTCGTAATACGCACAAGTAATTAAATACTATGAAGAACAATCAATTAATCAAAAGATCAAATAACGCTAAAAATCATGAATACCTAAAACAATGTCAAATTACAATAAAACAATTAATACATAATTATTCAAGAAAAGGAAAACAAAGTAAATAAATAGATACTCATAGACACGCCTTCTTCTTCTTCCTTTGAAGTCCCTTTTGTACAATCCTTCTTGAACTTTTTATGTTAAGAAAATATTGGTGATGCACTTTAAAATAAATCTAAGTCCCTACATTGTGCACCCCCCTTTCCTAGGGTAAATTGACCTTTATTTATAGGCTTACAAAGTTCCTAAAAGAATCCTAAATAAAGAAGAAATAATTACCTAAAAATTTCTAAAACCAAAAAAGGAGTAATAAAAGGTCTAAATAAAACTAAGGAAAAACTAAGTAGTCCACCGCCTTGACTTTGTGCAATTGAATTGGACTTTTGAAATTGGCAATTTAATTCGGACTTTTGAAGTTGAGATTGAGAATTTGATTTGAATTTGGACTTTGCTTTCGGCTTTGTCGTTTTGTGTTAGAGAACTCCAATTCTTGTGGAATTCGGACTTCTGAAATTGGCTCCCAATTTTGAGCCAAAGAAATTCTGCTTGGAGCCACCGAAAATCTACTGCCTTTCTTTGTTTGCTGTTGGCTCAATTGAGCCGTTTACCTTCACCGAAACTGCTTCTTCTGCCTTTGTTATTGCAGCAGCTTCAATTGAGCCACAGCTTCCAATTGATTTCTTTCTTTTGTTTGTTGCTGAGCCACACGGAAGCTGCCGAAATCAACTCCTCTTCTTTTCTTTCTTCTGGCCATTTTTGTTGACTTCTGTTTCCCCTTGGCCCCACTGAAATTGAATTCTTCTTGCTGTAAGCTTTTGTTGTTATGAATTATTGGAATCTCCATTAATTAGTGGAGGCTCCACTAATTATGGATTTATGTGAATTATTAGAAGATTTTTATGGATGTCCACCATTTAGTGGAGACACCATTAATTGAGATTAGTTGAAGATGATGTATGCCATGATGTATTTCACTAATTAGAGCTCTATAAATAGAGCTATTCTCTAAGCTTGTAATACACCATCATTTTGTGAAAGAAAGATTAGTGAAAGAAAGATTAGAGAAAGAATTGTGAGAGAAAGAAAGAGAGAAGTTTGAAGAGAAATTCTTGTGCAAAGAATAGTTAGAATTTTCTTAGTGTGTAGTGTGTAGATTTTATTCTAACACTACCCTAATTTTATAACATTTGTGTCTTTCTTCATTTTTTCAGCTGACCGAATTCTTTTTGTGAGCTGTGAAGCTCATCCAAGCCATGAAGCCACTTCCGTTTTCTTCTTGCGCTACGCACAGCCACCTGAATTGATTTCCTTTGTTTGTTGTTGCGATCGGCTCAATTGAGCCGCAAATCATTCCCTATGCAGTTACTGAATTTCCTTCTCCTCCTGTTGTTGCATTGGCTCAATGAGCCACCACCTGACATTATTGACTTTTCCTTTGTTTGATTAATTGTTGGTTTTGTTTCCTTGGCTGACCGAAATGTCTTTGTTGTTGAATTGGAATTGAGCCGTGAAGCCATGAAGCCATTTTCCCTCCTTTTTCTCTCCAATTTCCAATTGCAATTCATTCCTTCATTCCTTCAATTCTTTTTGTGCTTTTCTTTGTTCTTTCCAGTGGATGACCAGCGCCGGCTATCCTTTCTTGGGCTGGTACTGGTCTTGTACTGAAAAATTACACAATTAGTTTTAAATTTCACTTATTTTCGCATAAAATTACAAAAAAGCTTTTATAAAGGAAATATCAAATAGGAATGAATATGACTAGTTATTATATAAAAAGTGTCTTAATTTAACCTCAAATAACTAAGAAATATATGACTAATTTAGGCCCTATCACTAATGAACAACCCCTAGCTCTCATCCTTTATATATGAAAAGAACTAGGGAAGACCAAGCTATCATACATGGCAAACTATCTCATAAAGTTATTTGACTATTAATTCACAGCTTAGGATTAAAAGAAAAGATCTTATCTTTAAAACAATGGTATATGACTCCAAATATTGCTTGGGAGAGCATCTTTGTAGTTATTTTTAATCAATTAAGAGAAGGATCAAAAGCCATAACTTAAAGTAAAGAATTAAAAAGTTTGGAAAGTTCTATTTATTATTTATAATATTATCTACAGGAGTGAAAATTCATAATGTGTCACTTTAAGAAAGACTTAAAGTAGCCATACAAGCCTCTATGACAAGGTATATCTTGGTGATAGGAATTGAATTCATGAACTCTCACTTTCACCATTCATAGATATGTGGATAGTTCAAGCCTTTGTGAAAATGGGAGGTTACTAGGTTGATTCAGAAACAAGAGCATTTCTTGGTGGATTTTTGTGAAGGTTGAGCAAGATAATACATTGATAAAACATAAATAAATAAAGATGTTTGTATAAGCTAATCAAGTTGACCAAAGCTTATTCTAGCTATGCTTATTTGATGAACAAGTTGAAAATGAGGATTGCTTTCTACCCTTGATTTTCCTTGAAGTAATTTTGTTGACTTAGTCATAGTCCCATTAATTAATGCATTGGGATTATAAGAATACATCGTCAATTTCCTCTAAGGGAATATATTTATGTATGTATGCTGATGGTTGTTGAATGTCTTGAATGTAACTGATTAAGGTAATTGTACCTGTATTTGACTTGCAGGAGCTCTTTAATGCATGTTATTTCATAGGTTTCATCTTCTTATCAAATTTGGGCATGCTCTAGAAGCACAAAAACATAATGCACTGCCTTTGAGTCCTTGTTTTTCTGTTGCTTTGTGATATTAGAGATGGTAGATTGCATGTTGTCTAAATGCACAGTTTCACTTATTTAAAAAAGGACAAGGATATGTTATTATATTGTTTTCCACGTCTTGTCATAGAATATAGTACTTTTGCTTGTTTTGGAAGTCTTTTATATAATGGAAAGCTTACATCATGCTGTTTACTTGTTTATACTAATATAGTTTTGTACATCATTCTGAAATTAGCACATATACTATGATATCATTTTCAAAATTGTTTCCTAGAAGTTTCTAAAATTTAATGCAATTTCCTAGCTAGTTTTGGGGGGTGAATGATCTACTACAGGTGAACAGTTAATCTCTATTTCTTTTCTAAAGATTCCCTTTGCCCTTATGTTCTCTTGTTTATGGGTTGTAAGCACATTCGCATATGAAGAACAAGCTTCTAAGATTAAGTGCACTATGATGCATTGCTTTAAAAGTTTTCTTAGAGGGTGAAATATAATAGTGCACACCAAGAGAAGAAGGAAAAACCTAGGAGTCACACTAAGGGTTGTAAGGCGTCACAGGGCTTGATTGTATCTCATAATTAGAAACTACAAAAACACTCTAAAGATTCTTATTAATTGAACAAAGAAAACATACATATGTAACAGAGAACTTCTCTATTTATAGACCAAAAAATCTAGGCTAATATCTCTTTTTTACGTCTTGAATAGTGGGCATATCTATTGAGTGTTTTGCTATTTGTGATTATTGTTATCATTGTTCAATGCTAAAATCTTCTATGTCTTTTAATGATTAGCACTTGATGGTTCACGTTCATAAATGTCGTTGACTCATTTGACTTCAAATATGGGTGATAATAGTGAGAGAACAATATTAATGAACTATTGGTATGGAGCCTAATCTTGCCACAAAAGAGCTATGAATCTGCTTCCTATAAAAATTTACTATAAACATTCTCGATCCATGTCAATGATTGATGTCATGCTCTAGTCTCTAATTGTTGTTTATGTGTGTAGCAATAGCACTCTTGTAGACAACAAAATGAATAAGTGTTGGATAAATGTTGATTATAGATGGTCCGAACAATATACCAAGGGTGTGGACATATTTATAGAGTTTGTGAAAGAGAAGAAAAGCCCTAATGGTGTCCATGCAGAGTAAATAGAAATGTGTTATGGCATTGCTTAGCCGTTGTCAAGAATCATTTGTTAAATAAAGGACTGGATAGTACTTATATTTGTTGGAGATTTCACGATGAGGAATTATGTCAAGAGGGGAATAATGATGATGATAATAGCAATACAGGATTTGACAATGACATTGAATATAGTGATGATGAAATGCTTGAAATTCTAGAAGATATTTAGATGGGGACTTTCATGCATGAAGACTTCAGTGGGGGAACAAATAGTCAATGTTTTAGTAGTCATGATAACATAGGAGATGGATCAGACCAGTTTAATTTATTGTTAAAGAATGCAGCCCAAAAGTTGTATCCAGGATGCAAAAAATATTCAATTTTGCTTTTCATAGTGAAATTGTTGCATATTAAGGAGTTGAATCGATGGAGTGATAAATCATTCTCCATGCTACTTGAACTATTATTGGATGCTTTTCTTGATGGTAATTTACTTCCATGTTTTTATTATAAGGCAAGGAAGTTTCCAAAAGAATTTGGTTAAGGCAATGAATCGATCCATGCATGTAAGAACGATTGTATTCTTTTTAGGAAG
Organism: Voacanga thouarsii; assembly: GCA_026120185.1. Classification (NCBI taxonomy): domain Eukaryota; kingdom Viridiplantae; phylum Streptophyta; class Magnoliopsida; order Gentianales; family Apocynaceae; genus Voacanga; species Voacanga thouarsii. The sequence goes on along the minus strand of JANUWF010001547.1, from coordinate 2,601,257 downwards.
GAGTATGACAAATGTGATAAATGCCCAGAATGCCAAGAGCAGAGGAATAAGATTGGACAGAAAAGGAAAAACAAATTCCCCATAAGATCCTTTGGTACTTTTCACTTACACCTAGGCTGCAAATGCTATTCATGTCCAGAAAAACTACTTCACATATAAGGTGGCATAAGGAAAAGTGTAAAACCCTACCTAAACCTACCTTAGAGTTAGAGGAATGAGGTGCATATCATATCGTATTGCATAAAAATATATTTCTTGGTTGAATTTGTATGCTTTAGAATTGTGATATAAGGGTTATATGGTTTATTTAAGTTTGTTTAGTAAGGGTAAAAAGAGAATTTTACTTGAGGACAAAATAGGAAGAAGGCTTGAGGCTTAAAAAGGAAGAGAATTTGGTTGGAAAAATAAGAATAAGAGTTAGTGTAGTTAGAGTTTTGTAATTTAATCTCTAAGCTCTTGAGCTCAAATCCCATCACCTAAATTTTATTACCACCATCATTTTAGCAACCTATGTCCTAACCTATTTAAATTCAAAATGCTCCTATTTATTTAATTCTCCTATTTTCTTTATAAAATGTCTTGGATAAATCTTGGTCTTGAATTTTTTAAAATTTCCAGCTCTTGTGACTGGGGATGGTCAAAATATAGGAAAAGAAATAGCTAGTTGATTTTCAACTAAATCACCATAGCTTCACCTTCAATGAACCATACTTTGCTTGTTCTTGTTTTGGTAAAAATCTGAAAAATTTTCCAGCATTTCCTCTTGGTTGGAATGTTCAAAAAATGCAGCCCAAATGCCATTATATTTTTGCTAGCAATCAACCAATTTCATGTGAGCAAAGGGCTAAAAATGTTTTGGAATTTCATAGCTCATGTAACCTCACCAAACCAGAAATTTTCTAGCAAGCTACCAAGTGTTTAACCATAGAGATTGAGTAACCAACCCATGCATAAGATCACCTGAAATTTCCCTCCTTCTCCAAGATGGTGGCTGAAAAACTACCATTAATGGACCTTCAAACATCCTAAGTTTTATCTACAAATTCATTTCAAAATGGTTCAAAATTCAACTCACAAATCCTTCCATATCCTAAGAATTCTTGTAGCTAAATCCCAAAAATTTTTTCAGCTTGCTTAGCAAAGTCAAGAACCGATTTCTTCCTCAATTTTCTTCAACATTTCGGCCACCTTGAAGCCATGACTAAACATCTTGTCTTTTCCATCTACCATAGCCATTAGAGCTCTATTTACACACCTCAAACCACTCCTAACTTTACTCTATTCAAAACTTTTCAAACTTAAAAATTAAATTCCAGTTTTTACTCCCTTAAACTCTCACCTAGGTAGATGAATAAACCAGAATTTTTTCCTCTCTTGTACAGCCATTTTTGGCCAGTGTTAAAGTTGGAATAATCTTCCATTTCACAACTAATACAAAGCTAGACTAGCAACCTACCATTTAAGGACTAGAAACCTTCAAGAAGAAATCACCATTAACAAATCTCTTATCTCAAACACCTTCACTTTTCCCTCATTTTGAAATTCAAACTAGCTCAACTCTCTTTCTCTCCTTAGGATAACCAAAACCCCCTGCCCTAACAAGGCCATTTGGCCATCACACACCAAGCACACACTTATCTTCTTCTCTCAATTTTCTCTTGGGTTCTCAACAACACCAAGAACACTAATAACACACACTAAACTTTTTCAACCTTTAGACACTTCTATTCATCCCAAATCGCTCCAAAATCCCTTAAATCAACTAGGATTCAACCTATACTCATCCATAGCACACTCCATAACACTAAAACAACCGAAGTTGATCTCTCTTTCAGATTAAATGTGCATTTTGTTCAAGATCAAGAAGAATATCAAGAAGGTAAATTCAATCACCTTGATTCTTCTTCACTTCTTCATCTCTATTTTGTTATCATCTTAATCACTCTCTCTCTCTTGGCTGATCCATTGGTGGCCATTTTTGAACAACTTCAAACGAAAAAGGACTCTTACTTAAGGATCTTCATTGGACAAGACAACGTCTTCAACTCCAACGATCATCAAACAAGTATTTTTTCCATGACCTTCTTCTTGAATTTTTGAACTCAAAGCTTCTAGATGATGAAATTAGTATGTTGATCTAATATTGATAGGATGGAGATATGTATGTGGGCAAAGAGAATAACTCTAAGACATGAAATTGAAATGAATATTGAGGCTTATGAATTGTTATTGGATTATGCTTTAGGATACTTGTATGCTCATTGTACTATGATTAAAGGCTTTATGTCACTAGTATAGATGTTGTATTGAATGATGAAAATTATACTACCATTTTTTGATTATGCTCCCATGAGGTTTTTTTTTTACACTAAATCCCTTGATAATATTATTATTAGTTAGTATCACCCTTGTTGTGATGAATATTATTACAAGTTTATTTTTGGATAAATCAATATGTTATTTATTAGATATATGTGTGTATGAATATCTATAATTTTTTGGGACTAGTAAATTCATTATGGTCACTAAAAATTATTATTAGAGCTACTTTTTACTACTATTATTATTAGTAGTAGTATTAACATTATTGTTATCAATACTATTAATACCACTATTTAATTTAATTTATTAATTTTGATACACCTCAATATTTTTTAAATTAATAATTACCTAAAATATTATTATTTTATTAGATAGACAAATAGTAACATTTTCTTCATTAAGCATAAATAATAATAATATATCGAAACTAATTAATATCAAATATCTTTTATATTCATATTATTATTGGTTGGTCTTACTGAAACTTTTTTTTACACTTATATATTATTTATAATAATAAATATTATTGTTAATTATTATTAAAATGATTTATCATTTATTATTTACTATTAAAATTATTTATAATTTATTATTAATATTGCTTATTATTTGTTAATAAATAGTTAATATTATAATTTATTATTTATTTATTATTTATAACACCTAGTTATATTGGCATATCAAATTAATATTATTTTATAAGATACTTTATCAATTAATTTTAGACCCTAAGATATTATTGTCTTAACTGGATGTTGTTGTAACTAGTTGAGCTTAAGCATGTTAGGTCGGGAGTTATTTATTTGAGCAAGTATTGTTTGGATATTGGGACTTATATCCTATATTTACCCTAGGTAGGGTTAGTTTGCCTTGAACTAACTTGGAAGGCTATTGTGTCAAGGAAAAGTAAGAGATCAGGTAAGTCCTTGCATAAAGCTGTTTGAAGATCAAAATCACTTCGGCAAGTCAAAACATAATGTATACATGGAAATGTACTTTGGATGCAATTATGGACAATTTTCCTTTTCTTTTCCATTCAATCAAACAATTTCAAGTTGAACAAGCAATTTTACACAAAATGCTAAACTTTTCCTAAAAACCAATGTTGGCAAAAATTTTGTAAACCATAATTGCTATTTCAAAGAAAACACATTGGATGATTCTTCTTTTCCCAAAAGATTGAGTACTTAATAAGGGTAGACTAGTCTTTGAAGGGTTAGGATAGGTCTTTCAGTAGGTGGCCACCTCTGAGGGGTGAGTCCTTCCCGAATAGGATGCCAATTCTGTAGATCATATCAGTCCGAGCTAGCAAGTATAGTTTAAAGGGGACTGTGTATTTTTGGAATAGACAACTGGTAAGTTTGAGTGTAGAGATGGAGGAATATCTCACCCGATGGACCATACACCTACCTTGTGTTAGAATGCACAAAGTGTGGCATCCTAAACATTCTTTTGTTATGGTACACAAAGTGTGGTGCCATGTCTATTTCTTTTGAATGGTTGCTTTATTTTATACAATGTATGACATTCGAAAGGAAAACACCACTCCTCGCTTTGTGAAATTTATTTGTGACTTGCCAGCACTTTACTTTCATAAAAGTTTCTCAATTTGTATACATGAATTGTTTTATCTGAAACACCCTAAGCACACAGGGTTTACTGAGATTTATGTCTCATCACATTTTTATACCATATTTTCAGGTCGATCCTACTGTGAAGGTTGATTGATTAATGTTGCTTTTCTTTGAAGACGTATTTGAATGTATTTTATTTTGAGAGACTCTAGTAGACATTTGTTTATTTTGAGACTCGTTCATGTATTGTTTTGATTTCTAATAAGTTTAAATTTGGATAATTTCTTTCATTCCTTCTGTGAGTCCTAGTTATAAACACCCCTTATTTTAAGGATGAGCTGACATCCCCAACCCTAATAGGATACATAGGTAATGGGGTGTTACAAAAGCATGTTGAAGATCCTAAGATTCTTAGGCATCCTGTAGATGGGGAAGCTTAGAATGAGTTTGATAAAAATTATCCTTGGTTTTCTTATGACGCTTGTAATGTTCATCTTGTATTGTCAAGTGATAGTTTCAATCCTTTAAACAATATGAGCACTTCGTATAGTATGTGGCCCGTTATATTAATAATATATAATATGCCACCTTGGGAATTTAAGAGGGAGTCACATTTTCAATTATCACTACTTATTCCTGGGCTACAGTCTCCTGAAAAAGATATTGACGTGTATCTTAAGCCTCTAATAGAAGAGTTGATGGATTTGTGGAGTGTCAGAGTGTGAACCTTTGATGCCGTAACAAAAAAATCCTTTCAAATACATGCAGCTCTAACGTAGACAGTAAGTGATTTTCTTGCCTATGGTGACTTGTCTGGTTGGGTTATAAAAGGAAAGTTAGCGTGCCCATATTGTAATGAGAAACAAGCTCTCAATCATTAAGAAGTAAAATTATTTATTTAAGTCATCGTAGATTTATGCCTCAAAATCATAAATGGGGCAAGAATGGTAGTAAGTTCAATGGTAAACATGAGTTGAGACCAAAACCAAGAGAACTCTTTGGATTTGAAATATTCGAACAATTGGAGGTGGTGAAAAATGTTAAATTAGGGAAAAAAATCCAAGTAACAAGAAAAGAAAGCATACCCCAGAAGAATGGAATTGGTCTAAGAAGTGTATATTCTTTAAATTTTCGTATTAGGCTACATATAAGTTACGGTATAACACTAACCTAATGCATTTAGAGAAAAATTTCTTGGAAAGTGATGCGTATTTATTTGGATATAAAAATCATATAAAAACTAAGCACATTCCCAATCAAGTTTACATTAAAACGTTAACCTCAAATTACACATATGAGCAAGCGTACTCATCATTAACATAGCATAGGGTTCAAATGAGTGTCGATCCTCCAGAAACAAGTATGCATTAATCCCTCTTCTTTCATTGTTTAACCGATTCAATAAAGTGAAAAGCAAAATAAAAATAAAAATATATACATGTCAAGGATGGAGAAGTTTGTAACTCAAGCCATTGTTTAGACAAACATAATCTTAAAGTATCCAATCTTTATCACAACCAATTATTCTTTTGAAGGTTAAAGTAGACTCACTTCTTTCTCAATCCATGAAATTACTATCTTCTAAACAAATTAGTATCACATACTCTGTCTCAATTAATTCACTCAAAAGATGCATTAAACACAATCATTTGATTAAATTTCCATACTCTGGCAAATTTAAAACATGAAATTAATCAATGAATCCATACTCTGGCAGACATCAATTAACTTTTAATTACCAGTTTTTAGCAATTAGCCCTTTTCTCAAGCAAGTTAAGAGACAGAAAATATGAAACTAACAAATTAAAACCACCATCAACCCCTTTCCCAAGCAAGTCAATAGAAAGAAACAATCAATCAATCTCATAATCAACCCAAGTAATAAAATAACAAGAGTAACAATCAATTAATCAAAAGATCAAATAACTCTAAAAACCATGAATATCTAAAACAATGTTGAATTACAATAAAACAATTAACATATCATTGTTCAAGAAAAAGAAAACAAAGTAAAAGAAAGCACTCATAGATAAGCCTCATTCTTCTTCCTTTGAAGACCTTCTTGTACAACCCTTATTGAATTGAAGAATTCCTCATTTGATTTGAGTGATTTTCTGTGATGATCAATGAATTCTCCCCTTTTCTATTGTGTTTTTCATCTATTTATAGACTTGGAAAGTGCCTAAACTCTTGGTGTAATGTTCTTGGCCGAGTAGAAGTAGGAAAGTACTAAAACTCTATAGATTACCAAAAATCGCGTAGAAAAATCAAAACTTCGCCATTCCCTCAGAGCACAGCTGGCGCCGTCTTGGCTCTTGGAGCCGGTGCCGGTTATGTTCTGGTTCTCTACTCGTTCGTCAATTATTTTCTGAATTCCGCACAATGTATTCCAGAATACAGCCGGCGCTGCCTTGGCTACTGGAGCCAGTGCTGGTTCCACTCTGTTTCGCTCTGTTTCAATAATTTTTTGTTGCCTCAAAATTCGTGTCAATAGTGCATGGCCACTGCCGGTTCCTCTCTCCTGGCCAGCACTGCCTCTATTCTATTTTGCGATGTTTTTGCTTCGTTTTACCCCAAAAATTTGTAAGAATGAACAAAAAACCTTTCTAAGGGTAAAATCTCAAATATGAAGGAATATGACTAGTTATTGAACAAAATGTATCACAAAAGAGCCTCAAATAATTAGGAAAAATATAATTAATTTAACTCCTATCATATTCCTCCACACTTAACTCTTTCCTTGTCCTCAAAAAAAATATCAAAGATAAGTAGGAAAACATAAGGTTTAATCAAATCACTCAATCAATTTCAAAACAATATCTTTAATGCTTTCTTCATTCAAGAATATAAAACATATGCTACTACATTTTTCACAACAAATGCAAGACTTGTGTAAGTGATAAATAACTTAATAGAACCATCTCAATACTTAACAAGATTCTCAAACCATTGGAAAGAATTTAGTTCAAAAAGAGTATGCATTCTATAGGCTTACTTTTCATACACTCTCTTCACTAATCCAAGACATATCATGATTCTACTTATGTTAAGTAGGACTTTCAAGCTGGTAATGTAAGGTTAAAGGCTTGTAATGTAGCTTATCAAATGAAGGATATAGAAGAATCAAATATCAAAGAAGTTGAGAGTTCGCAAGAAAAGGATAAATAAAATGAATCAATAATTTCCAAACTCTTCTTGCTCTCCTATTCCAGAAATCAATCAAACCATAACCTTATTCAGCAATTACAACTCAACTCAAGCAAATTTTGCATTTTTTTCTTTTTTTTCTCTTTGTCTTCTCATCTTTTTACTTTCTTTATCAATTCTTCTCTATTTTTCATAAAATCACTTGACTTTTCAGCAATGGTGTTAAAGATTTTATATGAATTTAACTTTTACAGCTCAACCACCATTCCTTTTGTGATCTTTCTTTTCTTCTTTTTTTCAATTTTCTTTTCTTTCACTCCTCTTTTGTTCTTTTCTGCTGCTGTTCTTTTCTTTCTCACTTTTTTTTTTCTTTTTCATTCTTTCTAGCAGCTTTTGTTTTTCTTTTCTTGTTTTCACTCCCTCTTTTCTCTTTCTTTCCTTTTTTTTGCTCACCACAACTACATGACTGAAAGTAACAAGTCATGATCTTTTTCAAGTATTCTTTTTCAATTTGCTCCTACATATACTTTTATCTATCAAGAGCATAAAGATTTGGGAAATTATTCAAACTATCAAAAACAAGTAATGGACAAAGTATTGTGACGGGTTTTAAAGAAAGAAATCAACAATTTAGGCTCAAAATAGGCACTAGGGATAACATAAAAAATAGGTAGGATTGAAAAGCTCAAACTATCCAAAGAAGGCCTATTACTGTCATCCCTAAGTTAAATCATGATTGTCTTTCTTATTTCGCCTCAAGAGATATTTAAGTAAGTTCTAGAATGCTTTATGAATTTTAGTAGAAAAATAGATTTAAGAACAATGCAAAGCATTAGATCAAGAACTACTTCGTCCAAGTGTGTGCAAAAAGTCATGCATAAGCCATAAATGATCTAGAATATATGCTCTATAATCCATTATAAAGACATGCATTAAAAATACAGCTTGAAATCTCAAAGAAAAATAAAAAAAAAATTTAAAATTTTGCTCACAATGTTTGCTCCCAAGAAGGCTAAAGTATATGCATAGAAGAATTGTCAATCAAATCACTTCCCCATACTTAAACTGGACATTGTCCTCAATGACCAAATAAATATAAAAAAGACTAAACCATACCATGGGACTAAAAATATAAAAAGGAGAAGACATAAGAAAAATAAATTTCCATTCATTGCGCAATATGCTGTACAAGAGCTGAATTCTTGAAGAACGAGACATTTACAAAGTACTTAAAAAGAAAAATAGAAAAGAGCACACCAAAGCATAAAAACTAGAAAAGAAAATAAATCAAAACAAAAGAAAGAAAATAGTACAACAAAAGAAGAAAGTAAAAACTACGGAAAAGAAAAAACATTAAACGAGAAAGGAAAAACAAGAGTGATCGAGAAAATGTAAAAAATCATCATCAGTCCTTCTCATCATTATCATCATCAGCCGGTATGGAGATTCTCGCACCACCTCATTGCCCAGAAGAATGCAGCCTTAATTCGGCCAATTGCTGCTCCATAGTAGCTTGCCACCTTGCCATGTCATCCATAGCACCCTGCAAGCGTAAGAGCATATCTATTTGTTGGTCTAATCATCCCAGCACGGTAGTCTCAAAGTCAGTCCGAGGTTGGAACTGAGAACTGCTAGCTCGTGCATGTGCCAGCAGTGGTGGTGGGTGTTCCTCCTCCACGGTGGGTGGCCTAACCTGACCGAGATGTCTGACCTCGAAGGGAGTTAACCACTTCTTCAACTCCTGGCTGTACTTGTACCTGCAACTCATTAGAGTTTGTTTAGTTACCATATCGTGCTCAGTGGTAGCCTCCATCAGTTCTTCCTCAAGACTAACACCAAAGTCTTTTAGAATTTTCATTATAACCAGGGGAAAAACAAAGGCTTTTGTTAAGAGACGGTGATGAACATCCCTAATAGATTGGATGATCAATGGTGCAAGCGGGATAGGCAGTGTGTTCATCATCCGATGGAAAATATAAGTGTCAATAAGTTGAGTCTTATTAAAACCACTAGCACGAGATACAACATTAAACCCAAACATATAGACTAGAACTCTAAAATTGGCAGCAAGATCGTTGTTTGAATAGAAACTATTGGCTTGAAAGGTATTATGTTTATACAACCCTGGTGTGGCTCTAGTCTCGCTAGCATCCCAAGTCGGGTTAGAAAGAATTTTTTGATTATTCACGTCTATCCCTTGCCAAGAATCATCGTCAAATACCTGGAGGAGGTTAGCTAATTGATTTTAGGTGATGACAATGGGGATTCCTTTCACTCTCATTTCAATATAGGGAAGGTTTTTATTGCCCTTATCAACCATATTAGTATAAAATTCCTTGATGAGCACTGGACAATACTTCCCTTTCAGTTTTACTATCGACCCCTATCCAGCCTTCTAAACATCATTCCCAATTTGAGTGCATGGTCTAGGGTGGGTGCGAAAGTACATTCGACAATGATTTTATTAGATGCTCTCCTATTGTACCATTCCTCACAAGATGCATCTATAAACTCAGTAGGTCTAAGGAACAAAGGATCAACAGATGAAGGGGTTGAGGAAGAAGAAGCCCTTGTCCTTTTAGAAGATTGACCCCGTGCTCTAGACATGGTGTCAAGTAAAGAGTGGTGAAAATAGAGAGAGAGAGAGAGAACAATTGAGCTCAAAGACTTCAGATGGGATGTAATGACCCGTTACAAATACACTCCTCAAATCTCACTCAACCTTCAACCAATCTCACAACCACACAACCCAAATTCCTTCAATATATATCACACTCCAACCAACAATCAATTCAATCATCTCCAATCAATTCAACACAACCTGCAACAATACATGTAAGGTTTCCTGTAAAGCATAAACGTGTTGAATATACTCAATGCATGCAAGTAGACATGATCATGTTAATGAAGGCATCATCATGGCATTACGTGAAAAATAATGCACGTTCCATATATAGCATATATTCAATCATCACAAATAACCACAATTCTAACCTTAGCTATATGCATGAAGCCCCTAATGATCATATGCATGAATCAAGTATCAAATAATCATGAACTCCTAATCTAATTTAACTCATAAAGCTCAAGGAGTATTGCATAATTCAAAATAGCATACACAATCCCAATTTTTTGCCAACATTGTCCCTAAAATTAGAAAAAATCATCTACACCATTTTAACCGTAGGAATTGAATAAAAATCATACCTTTGTGCTTGTGTATGCATGGGCAAGCAAAAGATGTAAGATTTTTGTAGAAATCCAAGCTCCTTGCTTGTGGATTGAATATGATGTTGTGAAAAATGGAAGATTTTGAGATTTTTGATCCGGTGGATCAACAAAAGAGAAGTAGATAGATGGTATAGAAGTGTTTAGGAGGTAAAAAATTAAATTTTGGGAAGTGGGGGATGTGAAACCGGCGCAGGTTAGAGAGAATTTGAGAGGGAGATTGGAGATTTTGAAGAAAAAGTGACCAAAATGGCCCTTAAGAATGCCTCACCCGACATGAACCAGCGCCGGTCCTGGCTCTTGGAGCCCGCGCCGGCTTGGTTCTGTCCGGTTCTCTAAAATATTTTTTAAAAAAAAATGAGAAACACACAATAATGATGAACAATGCACTATAATTCATGAAAAATAATCAATCAAAACGACAGAAGTAAAAATTGTTTCAATCACAAAATTGAAAGTAACGTAAACGAAAAATGTAGCTTCAATGCTTTCCACAGTTTTGATCCCGTGGATTTTCCTTAGCATTTTCTGGCAATGTCCTAACTTGACGATCTCCTAGTAGTTTAGCTAACTGACCAATTTGGTTTTTCAAGTTGCGTATAGAGGCCTTTAGGTTTCTTGTTGTCACATCGACCCCTTGGAATTTAGTCTCCGTGGTACTTACCAATTGGCCAATCAACTCCTCCAATGGTGGCTTTGAAGGTGTTGCAGTATTGGTTATGGGGTTTTGGTTCCTTTGATTTCTTCCAAAATTGAAAGAACCCTGCCTAGGTTGATTCCCATTGCCCCAAAAGAAATTAGGGTGATTTTTCCAATCAGGATTATATGTAGAGTTATAAGGGTTGTTACCTGGCCGGACATTACCTGCAAAAGCTGCTTGTTTCGAAGTTTCTTGGAGTGACCCCATATTTTGGCATTCATAATTGGGGTGTCCCTCTCCATAGAAATCACAACTTACATTTAAAACCTGGCCTTGAGACATCACCATCTATTCCATCTTTTGGGTTAAGGCGTCCACCTTAGCTTCCAATACTACCACAGCATCCACTTTGTGTACTCCTTGCACTCGAGCATCCACTTAGACCTCGTACTTTCCCAAGAATAGTTATTAGAAGCCAAATTTTCAATAAACTCAAATACCTGTTCCGGGGTCTTATGTTTGATGGAACCCCCTATAGAAGAGTCCACCACTTGACGTGTCGCAAACGTGAGGCCATTCAAAAAAATAAGCATCTGCATTCCTAGCTCAAATCCGTGGTGTGGGCATTTTCTTAACATCTCCTTAAATCTCTCCCAACATTCATATAAGGGCTCAGAGTCTAATTGTTGGAAGGCAAATATCTCGTTCCTAAGTTTGGCTATCCTAGCTGGAGGAAAATATTTGGCCAGAAAATTTTCAGCCAGGGCATTCCAAGTAGTAATAGAACCGGTAGGTAAAGATTTTAACTAAGATTTGACTCTATCCCTCAAAGAAAAAGGAAACTAGCTAAATGAGCATTGAGATCTTCTTCAGGTAGCCCATCGAATTGAACCATGTTTTGAACCATTTGTATAATGTTGGACTTTATTTCAAAATTATTCGCGTCCACCCTAGGCCTAGTAATACTCGAGCCTGTGCTCGAGATTGCAGGTTTCACAAAGTCGTCCATAACCCTCATATTTCCAGCATTGTTGTTTTAAGCACTATCCATTTCGACGATTAAGTTTCTTTGGATTGTTCGGCGAATCTTTGATAATGTTCTTTTGATTTCATCGACTATCTCGCCTTCAAATTTTCGGGTCATGTACCAAAGATAATACCTAGAAAAACAAGAAGTAAGTTAGATATAGAATTAATGATTAAAACAAAATTAAAAGAATACAAAGTTAGTTAGTAGAACATACCAAAGTTAGTAGGTTAGGTTACAAGGGTATACATACATACACAAAATACAAAAGATAGTACATTTTTGTGGAAAGAACAAGTATATATATTTACATATTTGCATATTTATATATTTACATGATTAAATCAAAAAAATCCAAGCTTTTATGATATTGTTCCCCAGCAATGGCACCAAAAACTTTATGCGTATTTATTTGGGTATAAAAATCACATAAAAACTAAGCACATTCCCAATCAAGTTTACATTAAAACGTTAACCCCAAATTACACATATGAGCAAGCGTACTCATCATTAGTATAGCATAGGGTTCAAACAAGTGTCGATCCTCCAGGAATAAGTATGCATTAATCCCTCTTCTTTCATTGTTTAATCGACTCAATAAAGTGAAAAGCAAAATTAAAATAAAAATATATACATGTCAAGGATGGAGAAGTTTGTAACTCAAGCCATTGTTTAGACAAACATGATCTTAAAGTATCCAATCTTTATCACAACCAATTATTCTCTTGACATCATGAAGAATTAAAGTAGACTCACTTCTTTCCCAATCCATGAAATCACTATCTTCTAGACAAATTAGTATCACATACTCTGTCTCAACTAATTCACCCAAAAGATGCATTAAACACAATCCTTTGATTAAATTTCCATACTCTAGCAAATTTAAAACATGAAATTAATCAATGAATCTATACTCTAGCAGATATCAATTAACCTTTAATTACTAGTTCTTAGCAATTAACCCATTTCTCAAGCAAGTTAAGAGATAACAAATATGAAACTAATAAATTAAAACCACCATCAACTCCTTTTCCAAGCAAGTCAATAGAAAGAAACAATCAATCAATCTCGTAATCAATCTAAGTAATTAAATAACAAGAGTAACAATCAATTAATCAAAAGATCAAATAACTCTAAAAACCATGAATATCTAAAATAATGTTGAATTACAATAAAACAATTAACATATCATTGTTCAAGAAAAAGAAAATAAAGTAAAAGAAAGCACTCATAGACAAGCCTCTTTCTTCTTCCTTTGCAGACCTTTTTGTACAACCCTTCCTCCTTTGATTTGAGTGATTTTCTCTGATGATCAATGAATTCTCCCATTTTTCCTTGTGTTTTTCATCTATTTATAGACTTGGAAAGTGCCTAAACTCATTGGTGTAATGTTCTTGGCCGAGTAGAAGTAGGAAAGTACTAAAACTCCACGAATTACCAAAAACTGCGTAGAAAAATCAAAGCTCTGCCATTCCCTAGAGCACAGTCGGCACCGCTTTGGCTCTTGAAGCCGGCGCTGGTTGTGTTTTGGTTCTCTACTCGTTTGCTGTTTTTTTCTAAATTCCACACAATGTATTCCAGAATGCAGCCGGCGCCGCCTTGGCTACTGGAGCCGGCGCCGATTCCACTCTATTTTGCTCTGTTTCAATAATTTTTTATCGCCTCGAAATTCGTGTCAACAGTGCATGACCGGCGCCAGTTCCTCTGTCCTAGCCTGCGCCGCATCTATTCTATTTTGTGACATTTTTGCTTTGTTTTACCCCATAAATTTGTAATAATGAACAAAATACCTTTGCAATGGTAAAATATCAAATATGAAGGAATATGACTAATTATTGAACAAAATGTATCACAAAAGAGCCTCAAATAACTAGAAAAAATATGACCAATTTAGCCCCTATCAGAAAGCCTGATAGGAACTTTAATGAACTATAAAAAAACGAAAGACATTGACAAGTCTTATCTTGACTTGGCAGACATGAATATTAGGCATGAATGGCACTTATAGCTTAGGAATGGTAAATTTGTGAAGCCTTTAGCATGTTATACGCTATCTCAAAAGAAGAGGCAAGGATATTGTGAGTTCTTGAAAGTAGTGAAATATCTAGATGGTTGCGCAACAAATATTTCAAGATGTGTGAGCATCAAAGATGGTAATATTTCGAGGTTAAAAAGTCATGATTGTCATGTTCTTCTACAATGGATGCTTCTTGTAAGAATGCGTGGGTTCTTGAATAAATAGTTGTACATACTAGTGTGTGAGTTGGGCAAACAATTCCTAGAATTATGTTCAAGAACATTAAAGTTAGAAACTATTGAGAAGCTCCAAGAGAATATTGTTATCATACTTTGCAAGTTATAAATGATTTTTCCTCCATTATTTTTTTATATCATGATCCATATGGCAATTCACTTACCTCTTGAAGTGAAGTTAGGAAGTTTAGTCCAAGATAGGTGGATGTATCCATTCGAAAGTTTAATTAATTTCTTATTCAATCCCTCAGACTTTTGTAATAAAACTGGTTTGATATTCAAGACTAATATGCCTATTATTTGAATTAGATACCTTGGAAGTATCAAGGGGGCAGTGACTAATTAAGCTCATCCAAAAGGGTCAATTACAGAGGTATATGTGAAAGTTTAACATTTTGTTCATTGTACCTTGATAGAGTTGAAATGAAATTTAATCGAAAATCTCGTAATTGTGATGGGGAAGAGGAATTAAACACTAGATTATCTATTTTCTTAGATAATGTACGTTCGTCTAGCTCCCCTGGATGTGTTTAGATTGACACGAGATGAGCATGATCTCGTTCATTGGTATGTTCTAGAATAATTGTGAAGAAGTGAAACCCTATTTGGTGTAAGTTATCTATCCAATCATCCGAATGGATATATTTTCCCTTTTTACTACCTTTCTATCAAAATAATGAAAATTATTAATACTTTATTTTTAGGGAACATGAGAATGAGCTAAAGAGTAAAGGTCATCATAATGTTATAGAGTCACAAAAGTATATTTTTGCTGTCTGGTTCAAGAAAAAAGTAAGTATTTATCACTCTTATGAATATACTAAGTATGACACTTTTAAAAATTTGATTTTGATGGTTCAAATGATTAATTTTTTGGAATTCTAGATTGAACTACTGCAAAGTCAAGGATCTCCTGAGGTAAATGATGAGTTATATGCATTATCATGTGGGCCCGATTTGCGAGTAATGGAATATGCAAGGTGTATTGTTAATGGAGTTAAATTCTTAGATAAGGAGCATGATGGACGCCGGAGGAGCCAAAATTCTTGTGTTTGAGTAGAAGGGGAGCATAATGGAGTAGTTGTTGACTTTTATGGTAAACTAAATTCTGTTGTGGTATTAACATATGGTGAAAATTATCATGTGGTGTTGTTCAAATGCGAGTGGTTTGAGACTAGAAGAGTCCATTGTGATGGGTACTTCATAAGCGTTAATTTGAAGAATCAATGGTATAAAAGTAAGCCTTACATTTTGGCATCTCAGGCAACTTAAATATTTCATGTTCATGACACTAATCTAATAGGAGATTGGCATGTGGCTCTAGTAGTAGATCATCGACATTTGTGGGATCCAACACTACTTGAATATAGAAATGAAGCTTCACTAGATGACTTAGTAGATAATACAAACTTTTCATACTAACAATTTGAGTGTTCAGATTCCCCATTTGTTGTCGATGGATATGAAGGACAATCATTCCATAGGATTGACATAGAACCCCAAAATAGTACATGGTATTAGAGACGCAATCCATCAATCTTAAGACTTTATAAGTATCCATTCGGGGGGTAGTTTTTTAATGTACTTAGGTTGTCACTGCTCATGTTTGAGGTTAAGTAACCTGCCTAATTAATGTCAATCCACATTATTATCATCTCTTATAATATGAAGTGTCTTCTGAAGATGGCTCACATTTGTTGATAGTTCTTTATATGATGTACTTCATATTTTTGTTCCATGTGATTTTTCATTGGCATTGATTTTTCACCATGACATTTTCGTAGAATATGTGTTACTACCATATGTGTGTGGTTGTTTTCTTTTTGTGCATGATATTGTTTTTGTCCATACGTCCTTGGTTGAAGGATGGATCAAGTTTTAGTCTTAGGTATTTCAGTTATGTAACACTAATCATAAGGATCTTAGTTGGTTCAAAGCTGAAATTATCTTGTGGTCTTATGATATTAATGTCATTTAGTATTGCTAATTTCCTTTTTTATTTTTTTTTCTAATAGTGATGCTTGATAAGGGATGAAAATATCGGTGAAAAGTCCAAGTATGAGAAGCACCAAGCATCCATTCTAATTAGCCTCCACATGATGACAACGTTTCAAGTTATTTTGGAATGAAAAGAGTAGTGGAATGATTTCATTTTTCTTTACAATCCAAACTTAAGTATGCTGAAAATTTGAATTCTTATTATGACTAGCACAAGCTCGACATCATAATATGACAATTGAGCCTCCAGTTACACCAACGCAAACTCTACATTTTCAGCATACCCAATGTCCAAGGTCACCATCAGGAGATCCTCTGTATTATTTTCGGCGATCATTTTCTCGAGATGCACTAGTTGAGCCTCCACATAAGCAATCACAAAATGAAGCAGGAACTAGACAATTTAGCCAAACAATTGGACATGGTAATACTCGGGGTAAAATGTACTTTTCTCTCCGGATGTTCCTAATTTTGCCGTTCAAAACTAAATTAATAGAAAGGATAAAAAAAAGTTGATTTTTCTTTAGTATTATTGAAGTAGGGGCTGGGGTTGTTAGTGAAGCAACTGGACATGCCAATAATCAAGCTAAAATGCATTTTTCTGTCTACTTATTCCTATATTTTTCTATTCAAAAAATAATAATAAATAAACAGAATTGTTGACTCGAAGAAAATTGATTGTTTCTTTGGTGTTATGGAAATAGGGACTGGAGGAGTTAGTGAATCAACTGGACATGCCAGTATTCAGGGTAAAATGCACTTTCCTGTCTATGTGTTTTTACATCTTTCCATTCTACGAAAAATGGAATTGTTGACTTGAAACCAATTGATTGTTTTTTCGATATTATTGAAGTAGGGACTGGAGGAAGTAGTGAAGCAACTGGACATGTTAATGATAAAGGTAAAATGCTAGTTATTCCTTCATCTTGAATCAAAATAAATTTACCAAATAGAATCTTGACTCGAAATAAATTTGATTGTTTCTTTGGCATTGATTAGTCTTAGAAGCTGCTCAAGTCTCCAGAAAACGTGGTCCCAATAGAAACTTCAAGCAACCTAAAGTGGACATTCCTGAGGATTAGAATAGAGTTGTTGGTGATTGGAGCTCAAACTATACCACAGAACTTGGCATTATACTAAGACAAGATGCACCCGTGAGAGTGCAAAGTGGAAGTACATCCTAAAACTTGAGAAACGATGTCTTTACAGACTCATGAAAGTATTTCCTTTTCGTTATTTATAAGGAATTTTGGAATTGTTGAGAAGCAGTTGAAGTTTTCTATGAATTTTTTTTTTTTCAGGAATGAAAGATGTAGTCAAGGCAGATATGGGGCGAATATATGGGAATTGGTGAAATAAGTGTCACCAACACTATAAGAAGGTGGGAGGTGGCACTGTGGGCAAGGAACATCCTTTGAAAGAATTTGTCGAACACCAAGAAGATTGGAAGTGGATATGTGAGAACATCTTTGTGGATCCAAAGTATAAGACATGTTACATTTACCCTTAGTTTGACGAATATGGAGCTTTTATACGCATCTAATTTGATTTTCTTAACTTGTCATCTAGGGAAGATTTGCCACCAAGTCATAGAATCGAGGGAATCTAAAGTATATCTATAAATTAGAATCAAAGTCCATTGCACAGAAATGCTATGAAAAGGTATATTTTTCCTTTAAATCACCTCAAAATCTCTTTTGAATTCTATTTGGTTCTTTGGAATTAGAGTTCTATGGATTCTTATTTTACATGAATGAAATATGCACGACTTGATTTGAAATCCATTTAAGCATCCAATAGACAAATTTTTGGTTCCCTAATGGACTGTATTCTTTGTTCTTTCTCATTTTCCCAACTTTTTCCTAGCATCACCATGTAGATTAACTCTTTGTATAAAATTTATTAAGCTAATAAAAAAGTAAAATTTTAAGATAAGTCATGGTACCCGCCATGAAATTCGAGAATGGGTTGTTTTCAAGTTTCAATACTTTAACTTGAAATTTTCCATTTCTGCTTCTTTAACTTCTATGGACACTTGGAGTGTTTAATAAGCAAAAAATAGTGGGTGAAATTGTTTGCATGAATGGATAATTCTGTAGTAGTGAAAATAATTATTTTTCATTGCAGTGAGATCCTCAGACAAATGTAAGACCTGGTCCAATTAAAATGTTTTCCATTGCATACAAGGACAAGAATGGTTGTTGGAGTTCACATGTTGCTGAAGAAGCACATGTGAGTGGGAAAAAAAAAAAGAAACATACTCTTATTCTATTTTTTGTGAAATTTAAAGATAAGTCCAGTTACATGATTTTCTAGTTGCCACATCAAAAATGGAGTTAACCTTTGTAATTTTCTTTCTAGCAACAAATGACGCAAAAGAAAAATGAAACTGTGAATGAAAATGGTGAGACATGAAATGAGGAAGAAATATGTGAGGATGTCTTTGGAAAAAGGTGTGATCACAACGTTGCTAGTGGACGTGGGCCAAAACCTAAGAAGCAAGGAAGGAATTATGTTTCTGAATTTGAATCATCGTTGACTGATGTCCAGTAGACTATTCAAGCTCAGATAGAAAAAATTGAAGCTCAAAGAATCCAACTAGATACTCATACCCAGTTACTCGAAAATCAAAGCTCCCAGTTGGAGGCACAACAAGCAAAGATTGATAAACAACAAGAATAATTGGACTCCCAACGGTCTCAGTTGGAATCTGCGAAACCCCAGTCGAAACCAACCTTAGAGTAAGGGGGTTAAGATGCATATCATACTTTATTGCATGTCTAAATATATTTTTATATGATTTTATGTGCATTGAATTTGTGTTTTATAATCTAGATGGCTTGATTATGATTATTGAGTGAGAATGGCAAAATGGTAATTTTTGCTTGAGGTGGAAAAAGGGTGATAGCTTGAGGGTTGAATAGGAAAATATTTTTTAGAAAGAAAATAAGAACAAAAGTTGTTGTAGTTTAGTGGTTAAAGCTATGAAATTAATTCTTGAGGTCTTGGGTTCAAATTCCATCATAGGAGCTTTAACTTGATTAAATTTTATTTTTGCTTGGGAAGTGTTATTTTCGGCCTTATGTGCTTTGGAGTAGGGTAGAGATGTTGTCCTAAGAGAGACATGATAGGAGTATCCTAATCCTACTCTTTTGCCCTACACAAAATTCCTAAGGGAAATTCATTTCCTCTTGATCCTTAATTTTTCCTATTTCTCAATCTATTAGGATGCTCAATTTGTTCAAGCCAATTTTATTTTAGAAAAATTCCAGCAATGTGCTGTGGCTTTGAAGGTTCAAAATGTCTTAGTAAAAGATATCTTATGGACTGAAACCATGGAAGAGGGGGAAGGATTTCAAGTGAATTAATTTCCCTAGTAAACTTTCTAAAACTTCACTCTAATTAGGTTCATTTTCCTTCATGCATAGAACTGAAATTTTTCTAGCTTCTTGTGCCTTAAGGTGCCAAAATTCTTAGCCATTATTCCCTCTCAAATGCTACTAGAAAATGGCTTTTTGATCAGCTTGAAACCTGAATTTTTCTGGCCATTTTTGGACTGCACAAAGGCTGTGCAAAACCAGAAAAATCCCTGGGCAAAATCGCAGCTTTGGAGGTCTGAAACCAAGCTGTTTTCTTTCAGTTTTTGTTCAGCATCTTAGCCACATTTTTCCTCCATAAAGAAGGCTGGAAACCAGCCTTGAAAGACCCTTGAAATCCCCTTCAAACTCTCTGCAAGCTGACTGGAAAGTGGCAGTCGAAAACTGTCCAGAAATTCCAGCCTTGCGAAAATTCTGTGCAGGAAAACTTTCCAGCTTTGTTTCATAATTCATCCCTAGCCGAAACCTCAGCTTTCTTCTGCACAAACCCTCCTTAAACAGCCATGAGCTGAACTCCATTGTTCTCCCCAAGCTTCTGCACGAAATTCAGACATGGCTACCCGAAAATCTCTCCAACAAATCTCTGCAATATGCTTGATTAGTTACCAAAATTCCAGCCACCATTATTTAGCAACCTTCCATAAAATATCCCTCACACAACCAGACGTTTCATCCACCATTATACTCCTTATTTTCGGCCACCCTTAGCCTCCTTCAACCAGCTCTCATCCAGCCAAAATACTGCACAAGCAATCGGCCAAGGCAGCTTCCCAAAAGCTCTCCAATAATCAAAGATATTCTTGTTATATTTAGTTTCCAAATTTGCTTCCCAAAAAATTCTTTAAGGATTTCAACAACTAGCCTTTCCTTTTCCATTCCAAACTAGAAAATATCTACCAAAACCCTACAAGTAGTCGGTCAACCCTAATCCCTTCAAAAATTCGGCAACCTCCAATCCAAAAGCTCTCAATTCTCTTCAACCTTCAAGAACACATAGCACACCAAGAACACTTACTCATTCCTTTCACCTAATACATCTCCAAATCACTTCAAAATTCTTCTAAAAATTTCAGATTTCATCTATACACTACCATGAGTCCATCCATACCATTTTTAATATCAAACTCCAAAATCCAACTCGCACTTTTGGATCAAAAAATCAGAAATTTTGTGAAGGCTCAAAAACACCTTCAAGGTAGGTTTATTTAATCAACTTCATCTTCGCTAATCTTCAATCTCTAATGAACATATATGTGTTTAAGCATGCTAATGGACTTTCTTCTTCTGCTTCTCTCTCTCTCTCTTGACCAAACATTCCCTCTCTCTTGGCTGAATGATTTTGTCAACCATGACCATGCTTCCTTCATCTTCTTTGGACAAATTTAGACATCTAGGAGTTGAGATCTATTCGAAACTCCTTCAAGGTATTCATCAATCAAGTAAACATTTTTAACCCTTCTTTTAAATTCTAGATTCATGTCTCTAGGATGATGTTGATAGAAGATGAATCATGAATAGGGTTGAGTATATATTGTTGTGATGAGTTGAGAGTGAAGCATGAATATATGTATGAATATGTTGGAGATGGGATTTATGCATGAATGGATTATCTTGGTTGATTGTATGGTGTTTTAGGGTTTAATGCATGTCTCCATGTTATAGGTAGTATTTGTGATAAAGTATGCTAGAGATTATGTCACTTTTGGTGAATATAATTTATATTCATGTTGGATTATTGAAGCCATGATTATATTTATGCTAGTAGAGGTTAGATCATGTCTTGATAAATTTGGATCTATGCTTATATGTAGGATTTGGATGATTTGATAAATTGAAGAGTTGTATATGTTCCTGATTGTGGTTAGCAATAGAAATATGATCATGATCTAGTTGTCCCTAAGCTAATTTTTATTTCCTTAATAAAATATTTAATAATATGATTTTGCTAGAAAATTCAAAAAACCTTAGGAAGTAGATTTGAATTATTAAAAGGATATTTTAGTCAAATAAATGTATATATTTTATTCAATATCATATAAAATGATAAAATCAACTAAAGCCTTTATGAAAATAATCATAATAAGTAAAATATTTATTATTAAAAATTTAATTATTACCTTTTAATAAAAACCTATTAAAGTCTATTTATTATCTTCCAATTAAGACCTATTAAAATTTATTTTCAACTAATTTTAGCTAGCAATTATTTTCAAACAATTAATTATTAATAAATCATTATTTTACCTAATACCTAAGACTTTTCAGCAATTAAACTCTGAATTTAGCTTAGCAAGATTTAAACCTTCAACTTATTAGTACTTATTTCTCAAAACATTAATTAATTTAAATATCAAATTAGGCTTTGCTTATAAACCTATTTATTTATTGTTTGGCCTTAAAGCTTGGGACACTAGGATCATGGTAGTAGTGAGTTGAGTTGTCTTAAATTGAGAAAGTGAATTTTGGCTTGAGTTTGATTGTAGTTTGTATTTGCCCATGCGGGGTTAGGTCAGTTGTTGGAGACCTTTTATTGTGAGCAAGAATCAGGTAAGCTCCTGCATAAAACCCGATTGATGTAAAATGTTTATTATGGCAAGCCAAATGTACAGTGCATGGACACTCGGTTTTGCGAAGGCAATTGAGGATTAACTTCTTTCTTATATCAGACAAACAAACTATTTGAAAATCAATAAGTAGATTTACTCAAACTCAAAACTGATTTTGACAAAGACTTTGGAAACCCTTAATTGCTATTTTCATGTGGAACGGTGTTTTGTTCATTTTTCTCCCAAGTGAGAAACGTTGTTGAGTACTCAATAAGGGTGAACTGCTAGGGCCAGTCTTTGAAGGGTTAGGGTAAGTCTCTCAGTAGGTGGCCACCTCTGAGGGGTGAGTCCTTCCCGGATAAGATGTCAGTCCAGTAGGTCGTGCTGGTCTGAGCTAGCAGTTTATTTTTCAGTCAAGTGACTGTGTTTTGCTGGAATGGACACCTGGTTGTTGTTTGGGTATAGAGAAGGAGGAGTATCTTGCCCGATAGGCCGATCACCTATCTTTTATCAGTCTGCACAAAGTGTCGGCATTCTGACCGGTTATGGAGCCCAACGTGTGGTAACCTATGACCACCTTTTTGAATGGTTAATTTTATTGATTATGTATGGTTGGAAAAGTCAAAACACCACTCTTGATTTTGACTAATGTTTATTACTTGCCAGTGTTCTCTTATAAAGGTTTTATACTTTGCATTTACGAACTATTTCCACTGGACACTCAAAGCACACACGAACTTACTGAGATTTCTGTCTCATCACCATTTTTACCATGATTTCAGGTCAATCCTGCTGTGGGAATGAGTAGCTAGATATTGCCTGCTTTGGAAGATTTTTTGATAATTTATTTTGTGTAATGCTTTGGGGAGATGAAAGTGGATAAATTTTATTATGGATTTTTTTTTTGAATTCATGGATTTATTCTTGGGTTGTAATAAATTTTAAGTTGAATTATTATTATTATTTTGCTATTTTATTTGTATGACCTAATTATAAAGATCCCTTGTCCTTTGGACGAGGCGACATCCCCGGCCTTGGCAGGCCTAGGTAGTGGGTGTTACAAAATCACAGTAAAAAAAAAAAAAAAAGGTTGATTGGCTTATGAAACATATTAGGCCACGGTTGTCCTAAGCCTACTGTAGGGTTGCATGTTCATATGGTATGAATATACAACAGTACTTATATTACTCGCCATTTGTATATTGCTTAAGTTGGATTAGATGATAGAATAAATATGAGTAGAGGATATGTTATAATCTAAAATGGTTGCACAGATTCTGAAAGGACATAGTATGGATGGATATTTTCTGGGGAGGTGAGCAGGTTGATTTTAGTACCTTAAATTCCTATTGTCAGGTTCTATATGAATGACTTTTGAGTCAAAAGGTTTTCTCAAGATATCAAATATTTGATATTACTTACTTCTATTATAGGTTTCCTTTGCCCATTTGTTGGAATATTTTTGCTGATGTTCAGTTGGGAGCAAATAGTGATTATTTGGTATTTCAGTTGTTGGTAACAAATGGTGAATATTTGGTGATTTTGCTACTTTACAGGTTTTGAAAACAATAGGTGGATGTATTGCTAGTATGATGTGCAGGCTTTTGTATATGGTAGGTGGGGTAGGGGACCACAGGAGTTAGTGAAACATTTGTTCAGGGAAAATATCAGAACTGTTGAGTAAATCATAAGTCCCCCAACAATTACCAAACTTCATTAGCATTGTTGGCGGACTTATGATGTTTTTTTGAAGCTTTGATTTTTTGGGAATGTTGACGACTGTATTATTTTTGCTAATGCAAACTAAACAAAAGCTCATAAATTAATGCACTATGAAAGGGTATATTGTATTTTGGTGATGTGCAACAAATGGTGAATATTAGGCTATTTTGCTGATGTACAGGTTTTCTTAGGTGTGTTGGTGATATGTTATGCTTCTAAAAAATCTTAAGAATTCAACAACAGTTTGTGTTCTATTGAGTTGGAGTAGATGTGAGTATATGCTTGAGATAGCAAGTTTGGCATTTTTCTTTGTTGGAATAAATATGAGTATGGGATTATTATTGATAATCTAAAATGTACCTTAAGTTTACCTATTTGCAGGTTCTTCATGAAAGACTTTTGAGTCCTGCGTTTTTGAAAGATCAAATATTTTTGTTAGGGTAGTTTGGAGATGTTTGATAAAGGAGAATATTTGGTGACCAGTAGTTTTGCTATTGTACAAAATTGTGAAACCAAATGGTGGTTGTATTGTAGTTTGATGTACTTAT
Organism: Voacanga thouarsii; assembly: GCA_026120185.1. Taxonomy (NCBI): domain Eukaryota; kingdom Viridiplantae; phylum Streptophyta; class Magnoliopsida; order Gentianales; family Apocynaceae; genus Voacanga; species Voacanga thouarsii. The sequence continues at coordinate 2,576,875 of JANUWF010001547.1, read as the reverse complement.
ATATGAAATATTGACCATATTTTTGTATATGGTAGGCGGGGTAGGGGAATGCATATATTTAACTAGCAGTTTCTGGAAAAAAAAAAAAAAAAAGATGGCAAGTGAAGCATTTATCTAGGATAGTTTTAAGTTGATACTTTTGAACAACTATGAACTCTTTCTCTTTGGCATTTTGGGGGGACTTTAGAATTGTTGGAAGACTATGTATTAGGCTAAACAAAAAGCTTAGAAATTTTATAGTGGTCTTGCAGGTATATTGTATTTAAATATTCAACAGGTAAAATGCACTATTATTGGATGAAAAGTACTGCTCCTATTGATTTTAAGCCTAAATTTTGCTATTTGGAGCCATTTCTATATGTGCTTTAGAAACAATTTGATGCCTTATTAATGCACAAGTTTGTAAAGGGCAGAGTATCCCACGTGAACAAGGCCACGACAATAACAATTATGCAACTGAAAATTGGGGGGAAAAAAAAAACAAGCTCAGCTAAATATTTACCCTAATGGAATTTTTATGCTAGAATTAATTTTTCAAGATAAGAAAAAAAAATATGATTTTATTTTACTTGTACTATAGACCTTTGGATCAAGCAAAATTAAGAAATATAAACAATATACAAATTTTAAAATATAAATAATATACAAATTTTTAAAATTTGTAAAGAAAAAGTTCAAACTACTTCTCTCCTAATTAATAATATATTAAATATATCTAATTTTTTTTCTTTCCCCCCAGTAAGTTCAAATAATCTGTTTGAGATTTAAGGTAGGCCATCAAGCATTAATAATTTTTACATTGAAAATAATAAGTTAAAAGAATTCAATAATTACATAAGCATAGTCAGAAAAATTACCAAAAAATCTATACTTAATTTTTAATATTATTTTATTCAATACCATTTTTAATTTTAAAATATAAACTAGTAGAAAATTTTTAAATTTGTGAAGAGAAAAATTAAACTACTTTTCCTAAATGTTTCAATATTATATACAAATATATACATCCAAATTTTCTATTTTCTTAACAGGTTCAAACTATCCATTGTCGTTAAAGTTTTGGGCTATCAAATATTAATAATTTTTTCATTGAAAGCAATAAATTAAAATAATTCAATAATTAGATAAACGTGAAAAAAGTTTTAAACTAATAGAAAATAAACAATTCCAATGAGTATTTGAACTAATTGGATTTAACTTTCTAAATTAAATGAGTCAAGTTATAACTAATTTAAGACTAGTTTGAGAGTTCATAATGGAGAGAAAAATTAGAGACTTTGATCTCTTCTCTTGTTTGCCAATTCTTGCAGGAAGGAGAGAAAGAGAGAGAGAAGTGGGAAGATTAAGGATCACTTCTACTCCCATAATCCTTTCTCTTCAAAAGTGAAGAGAAGGGGAACGAGCCTTGCAACTAAAAAAAAAAAAAATTAAAATAACAACTTTATCCATTCCATTTTGTTCTAAAAAAAAAAAAAGAGAGACAGAAGTTATAACATAGAGTTATATTAGGAAATTTATTTTTCTCTTTTCTTTCCTTCCAAACTCCCACATAAAAACTTTGAACACCTCTTTTCTTTTCTCTATTAAACTTCAAAATAATATTAGACATAATTTACTTCACCTTCATTTCATTTCTTTTCTTGTATATCTTAATTAATATTTCTCTTCTTTAATATTCTCTCTCCAACTTCCAAACTAGCCATTATAGTTTTTTTTTTTAGATTTAAGTTAATGATTTTCAAAAAAAAATAATACTTTATTATTAATCGCACAAATATTGACATTGTTTGGACATTAAACACTAATTAGCTACCAATTACATATCTATTTCACATGAATGAAACAAACATGAAGACATACATATTACTTTAATTATTTAACTTGAGGTAATAGTACAAAAGGTTCAATTAAATAAGAAATAATATAATTTAAATTTATAATCTTGATGATGCAAAACTTACATACTATATAATTTATCCGTAATAAATTTATCTTATTGAAAGTCACTAAAATTATTAATTTTATATTTTTTAAAATTTAATAATACTATTTGTTTAGTATATACTATATATAATTAATATAAAAGAAATTCCTTTTATATTTGACATTCTTAGAACAAATATATTTATTATATAATGTACTATATTAATTATATTATTCATGAACAAGCTCATGTTAGTTTGAATATATATTAATCGAGTTTATATTCTTATTTGACTTAAAATCGATTATTAAACAAATAAGTTTAAACTAGATTGTCAAACAATTCTCGTTTATTTACTAATCAAGTTCAACTCAAATTTAGACTTGTTTAATAATCGCATGAATAAGAGCTTATTTGAGAATATGTTCAGAGAACAATATAATATTAAAATTATATAATTTTAAAATATAATATATGTATAATAAGTATAATATAATTTTTAATATTATATTTTAGAAATTTATTTTTTATATATTTTTGAAAAACACGAATCAAACATTTGAAATTTCGAACTATTTGAACTCACTCATTGATTTAAACAAGTAGAATATGAACAAAATTCAAAATTTGCAAAAGAATAAGTGAACAAGTTTGAAAAACAAAAATGCGAACTCAAAATGATAAACGAATGAACTCAAACATGTTCAATATAATAAATAAATTGAGCTCAAAATCCTTAGGATTGGTTCGACTCAACTTATTTACACCTATATATAAAAAATACAAGTGATCTCTTGTTCATAAATTATTTATTCTGTTAATTGCTGTATTGGTCATTATATATATCTATATCTATCTATCTATATATATGTGTGTGTTTGTGTGTATCCACATTTCGTATTTAGTTACGAACTAGACCGAGTAAAATTTTTAAAAAACTTGAACTAAACCGAATTTTATATTGACAAATCTAAAACTCCACTATATATTGACAAATCCAATTTTTTTTGTTTCTAAAAATAAAATGTAAAACATTGAACTAGTTTTCAATAATTTAGAAAATCAATCAAAATTGAATTCAACTGATACTTAAATTTATTTTTTATTTTAAACTAAATATTCCATCAATTTCAACTAAATTGACCTACTTACTATTTTGAAATGTCTTTACACTTTAAAAAGTTTTTAATATATTATATATTATAAAATAGTCAATATATCCCTTATATATTATTTTTATATATTTAGAAATTTTGTAAGATTCATGTATTTCTTATTTTTATTATAATACATATCATAAATATAATTTTTTATATTACCACGAAAAAGCTTAAGCTTAAAACTGTAATTTTTTTATTGAGTATAATAATAGTAACTTAAAAATATGAATACAAAACTAAAATTGTAATTTCCAAAAAAATCCCACCCAAATTCTCCCAAATTTCGCTGCCCTCCCTCCATGTTATTTTCGTTGCCGCCATGAACAAATTTGGGCTACTATAAAGTGATTTTTCTACCCTTTTCTTATGCAATCCTTACACACCAGATACATACGCATGTCCCAAGTTCCTTGTTTTTAGCTTCAACACAAAAGCTACATAGATCTGTACATATGTTGATTAATTCTATACAGAATCTATGTTCAAATTCTTCAACCTTGTTGTTTTCATTCAATACCTCTCAGAAAGCCACCTTTCTCTCTTCCCCCCCCCCACACACACACACAGAGGCTACAACCTCATCTTCAAGCAATCAACTATGGCTTCAGAAAACACCAAAAAACCACACTCTCTAAATTCATTGGTTCCTTGCTTTTTATCTTTATGCGAGGGGTTTATTCCATTTTGGCCGATCCTTGCTTTTTAGGTTTTGCCAGCTTCTTGCTCCTTATTGAAATCCCTACTTATACGGTCTACTAGGTCCAAGCTCGAAAGACTAATGGCAAATAATGCTAGCTAATAGGATCGATATGCTTATGTGTCAACTAGATTCAATCTTGAGAATATGTGAAACGAACCATACCTTTGTAGATATCGTCTTCACCAATACGATTCTTGAAGTCTTTGACCTTTTGGTAATACTCCAGACCCCCAAGTCTTCTTCAATGTAATCTCCTTGGACCAGAAAATTGCTAATCGTATTTTGTTTCTCTCTTTGTTGAGCTTTGTTGAGGGTGGACTCACAAAAACTGAGAGAAAAACTCAGAGAACAACAACGATGTTTCTAACGTCTATCCAAAATAGAGTCATAAACTAATATGTATTAATGACTCTATCTCAAAATACGAGTCCTTATAGAATAAGAAAAGTATAGTTGAATGCAACTATTTTCACTTATCCTATTTCATCTAAAATACGATTTTTTTTTATTTTCTGCAATTTTCATTAATAAATTATAAACAAATTATAATTTATTATTTTTCCATAATTAGGAGCCATTGAAGGGACCTGACCGGATGCAATTAGACTAAGCTCTAATAAATTATTTTTTCAATAAAAATAATTTATTAATTACGTTCCACTCCACTAAAAGAACGTAACTGCACTCTTAGTCTAATCGCAATTACTGGAGTAAATAATTATATCTATTAATTGATCGATCCAACAAATAAAGCTCCAGGGACAGATTACAGGAAGGTCTCTTTGTATCTATGTATCTAGAAATGACTTGTCTTCTTACCTTTAATAAATTACCTAGTCTCTAGCCTGGTTCCCACTTCATGCACAAATAGATTTAAATTGAATACTATTACTACACTTAAAGCTAATTGTACCACTTGCTGTTCATCATTCCACCACCATATCTCTCTGATTTCCATTTTTTAAAAAAAGTTATGACATTTTGTGCCCATTTATAGTAAGTTTTCAATATCTAAACTTAATCACAAACCTAAGTAAAATGTCTTAAGTGAATGAGTTTTGGTTTCTCTATTTAATTAGCTTTGATTTGTAAAAGGAAACGAAAAGTGATGAATTATAAGGAATTGCAATTATTTTAGGTTTTAGGAAATTTAACATGATGTGTATTTTGGCATTTATTGTATTTTCTATGTTTGGTTGCCAATTTACAGTTGCATTGTGAATTCATGCCTATTTTTTGAAGAATTTTGTGCATAAAACTTCATAATTTGTAAATGGAATTTTCTTTTCTATTCATTGAATAGCAATTAAAGGGCTTATGGGGAAAGTAGACTTGAAATTGGTATAAAGGTTGCCGGAGCTAATTTTGAAATGTTTTGTTGATTATGTGACAGTGGCTCTTCTTTTCATTTTTTTCGGAGGGATTAATTTGTTTCGCAAAATCATCATGTTATGCCATTGTATTATAATTATTTTGTGATGCTGAGGCTGTGCTATGCCATTGTATTGGGACTTCTTGGTTTAATATTTGGTGTTGAACTAGAGTGTCCAACTAGTCTTCCCCTATTTATAAATTTGATGATGTAATCCTTAGGATTTAGGTTTCGTAAGCCAGGCAGGTTTTTTTTTCCTATCTCTAATATTTGGAACTTTAATTTCGCTGAGTTATGTATCTTTCAAAATACATGTTTGAAAAACTGTTAGCATGTTCCAAGTACAAAGTTCATCTAGTCATTTATCATATTGTAAGGTATGTTAAATGGCAAAGGCTTAGCTCACCTTATAAACCCTGAAAGAAAAATTATGAGACTTACCATAAAGAATAGTAATGGTCATTACCTTGATCATGATCTTAAGTTGGTTGTTTCCTTGTGGAACACTCACAATTATAGTTCTTCCACATGTCCCCCTCCTTTATTACCTTAAGTTGATTTCTATGGCCCTCTAATATTACTTTTCTTACAAATTTTATTTAAGACGGACAAGACTTTTAATTAAGAGAAAGGTTTACGTTGCAAAAATATATAACATTTGTTACTTGTTTATATGTACTAGGATGATAAAGAAAGCAATTGCATACTTCTATTTGTGAATTTATTAAAAGAAATGAGTGAAAGAAATATATGTGCACATTTGAAGTTCAAAACTAGTTCAAGAAGTTCAGTTGAGAAGGTTTACTTTAATTTGTTTTCATGGCACTTCCTCGCCAAAGAGGAATTCTCACTTTGGCGAGGAAAGAATTCCCTTGGTTCCTCGCCACAAGGGGGTTTTAGTAAGGAATTTACAATGTTTCCTCATGAAAACTCTCAATAACGCGATTGTTATTTTTGTGAGGAATTTAACAACATATTTCCTCACTATAGACAAAACCAAAAATTTTCCTCACCAGTGGCTTTAGAGACAAAATTTTTCTTCGCCAATGATGGTTCTATTGCAACAAAATTTTTTCTTGTCAGACAAAATTATTCCTCGCCGATCATTTTCATGGCTACAAATATTTGTTCTTTAGCAATAAAAGTTTTGCTTGTAGATATTATTTATCTTACGAAAATAGAGGGTTGTTGCCACAAAATTATGTCTTGGCCTACCGAATTTTTTCCTTATCAGTGACAAAATTATTTATTGCAAAAGACCTCAACTACAACAAGGAAGACATTTTTCTCATTGAAACCTTGCTCAATAGTGACAAAGAAAAAATTTTTGTCACTAAGACTTTTTGGTGACGGTGATTCAATGAGGACTTGGCGACAAAGCGATTTTCCTCGCTGAAGACTTTTTGCGAGGAAAATATATCTTTAGCTAGGAATTGATTTTGTCACTAATGTATATTTTTCTTGTAGTGCTTGATGAAATACCCAGCTCCATCAATCGGTTAAGAATAATTTTTATTTTATGTGTTAGTAGCTCATAATCTACACCTTACTGTGAAAGTACAACCCAATCACGTAGATTACTTACTAACACATTTAGATCTTAATATGTAATATATACAAACAAATAACTATTAATGAATGAAAATTTTATTAATTTCTAAAATACAGAAATACATAGGACATTTTGGATATATTTCCAACAATCTTCCATTTGCATTAATTGGACTATGATAGTCCATATATGCCTATGCTTATGACATCTAAGTGTCTACGAAATACCTTTTCTATTAAAGGCTTGGTAAATGGGTCCGCCAGATTGTTTATAGAGGAAATCTGGTTAACCACTATTCCCTGTATCTGGATGAACTCTTGGATTAAGTAATATTTCCTCTTAATGTGCTTGCATTCCCTTTAATTTCTTGGCTCCTTACATTGTGACACCGCTCCAAAATTGTCACAATATATAGTTATGGGTCTGTCCATCTGTGGCACAACTCCAAGTTCTGTAAGGAACTTCTGGAGCTAAATCTCTTTTTTAAAAGCTTTTGAAGCTATCACATACTCACCTTCCATTGTAGAATCAACAATACAAGATTGTTTAACACTTCTCTATGAAATAGTCTATCCAGACAAAGTGAAAATATATCCACTAATAGATTTTCTTTCATCTTTATCTGCCTAAAAGATGGAGTCCGTGTAACCGGTAGAAACTAAGTCATCGGCTCTGTAAACAAGCATATAATCCATTGTTCCCTTTAGTATTTGAGAATATGCTTTACAACTTGCTCATGTTCTTCTTCTGGGTTTAACTGATACCTGCTAACCATGCCTATTGCAAAGTAGATATCTGGCCTTGTCCAAAACATGGCATACATGAGACTTTCTATTACCGAGGCATAGGGAATCCTACTCATCATTTCCTTTTCTTCTTATGTCTTAGGACACTGCTTGGAAGATAAAGTCAATTTGTGCCTAAACGATATGATTACCCTTTTACATTGATACATGCTAAACTTAGCTAATATCTTGTCAATATAAGTAAATTGAGATAAACTTAACATTCTTTACTTGCTATCTCTAAGAAACTTTATTCAAAGAATGTTGCTAGCTTCTCTCATATCTTTCATGCTAAATTGACTTGATACCTAAACCTTTATGGATGATAATGTCTCTACACTATTTCTAATGAATAGAATGTCATCCACATAAAGTATCATAAAAGATACGTTATTCCCAATTATTTTTCCATACATACATGGTTCATCCACGTTTTGTATGAATCCATAAGACTTTACAGTCTCATCAAAATGTATGCTCCATACTCATGATGCTTGTTTAAGTCTATAAATAGACTTCTTAAGCTTATAAACCATATGTTCTTGGCTTTTCGTAACAAAGCCTTCAGATTGGGTCATGTAGATGTCTTCGATAAAATAGCCATTAAGAAAGGTTATTTTAACATCCATTTGCCATATCTCGTAGTAATAATGATATGCGATGGCCAAAAGAATACGAATAGACTTAAGTATGGCAATAGGAGAAAAGGTATCCTCATAATCGATCCCTTCTTTTTAAGTATAACCTTTTACTATCAATCTTGCTTTAAAGGTACTTTTCCATCTGCACATTTCTTTCTCTTGTATACCCATTTGCACCCTATGGGATTAATCCCTTCAGGTACAATGATAAAATCCCAAGCTTGATTGAGATACAAAGATTCATTCTCGGCATATATTACTATTTGCTACTTGTCTGCATCAATATCATTAATGACCTCATCATATTTAGCAGGATCTTCTTCTTGATGGTCAGAGACTATCTTAAAAGCTTCTCCAGTCCATCTTTCTGAAACCCTAGATGTCCTCCCGCTATGGTGTAGTTCATTTTGTATAGAAACATTTGGTTGTTCCTCTTCAGGTTTCTCAACTAGGATATTAGAAGTTGATGTATTACTCAACTTCTCTTCCAATTCTACCTTACTCGAAGCCTTAGTAGATACACTTTGTTCATCCTTCCAGTATCTAGCATAAGTACTAATAAGTATTTTTTGCTCTTAGAGATTATAAAAGTATCCACTTTTTTTTTTTCCTTTTCGATATTTTACGAAGTAACACAATTCTGATATTGGGTCTAACTTATTTTTTTTAGTCAATATATAAGTAGGATAACACCATACATTGAGTTGATTCGTACTGGGCTTTCATCCAGTCCACATCTCATAAGGTATTTTAGGCACTGACTTGAAAGGCACAAAGTTCATAATATATACTGCTGTTTCTAGAGCATATCCTCAAAAAGAAATAGGAAGAGTTGCAAGACTCATCATGCTTCTGACCATTTCCATCAAATTTCTATTTCTTTACTCAGCTACTCTATTCTGTTGGGGAGTTCCAGGTGCAATTAGCTGAGATACTATACCCTGATATGCCAAGTAGTCCTTGAATTCACTAAGGAGATACTCTCCTGCACGATATAATCTTAGCTTCTTGATTAGTATACTTATTTGACGTTCTATCTCAGCTTTAAACTCCTTGAATTTAATAAAAGAGTCAGACTTGTACCTCATCAAGTAAATGTAACCAAAATACGTGTGATCATCTGTGAACGTGATAAAGTATTCATAACCTCCTCTAGCAAGTGTAGGCACTGACTTGGAAGGAACCAAATTCATAATGTATACTGCTGTTTCCAGAGCATATCCTCAAAAAAAAAAAAAAAAAAAAAATAGGAAGAGTTGCATGACTCATCATGCTTCTGACCATTTCCATCAAAGTTTTATTTCTTCTCACAGCTACTCCATTCTGCTGGGGAGACCCAGGTACAATTAGCTGAGATACTATACACTGATATACCAAGTAATCTTTAAATTCACCAAGGAGATATATACTCTCCTCCACGATATGATCTTAGCTTTTTGATTAGTTTACATCTCCGTTTTAAATTCCTTGATTTATTAAAAGAGTCAAACTTACACCTTATCAAGTAAACGTAACCAAAACATGTGATCATCTGCGAACGTGATAGAGTATTCATAACCTCCTCTAGCAGGTGCAAACATATGACCATAAATATTAGTGTGAACCAACTCTAATATTTCCTTGGCCCTTTTTGCCTTTTGAGTAAAGGACCTTTTGGTCATTTTACCCATAAGATAAGATTCACACTGAAGACATTCCTCTAATTTCAATAAGTCCAAAGACCCATTTTGGATTAGCCTTTGAATCTAATTAGGATTTATATATCCCAATCTCAAGTATCATAAATATGAGTTATTTGATGTGACCTCTCTCTTATTAGTATTAAGTTACATCTGAGTATTATTTATTTGACAATTACTAGGATTAATATAGAATAGGTTCCCATACATGTTTCGAAAAAAAAAATATATTTTCATATCTACTTATTGAAATACCAGAATAGAAAGAAACAGAATATCCTTGATTAATTAATCTTGAAACTGAAACAAATTCCGTTTAATGCTAGAAACATATGAAAAATCTTTTAAAATTAAAATCCTATTACAATCAAATAATAGCTCCAAGTCTCCCACTGTTTCGGCCCATACTTGTGCTTGATGTATAAATTTTGGGTGTATAAAAATTATCAAATTTAAATACATCCCTTAGTCAACTTTTAATTAAAACATTAAACCCAAAATACACATACGAGTAAGTATACTCATCGTAAGTATAGCATGGGGAATTAATGAGTATCGATCCTCAAAGTAACAAGTACACACTAATCAATTTTTATTCATTATTTAATTGATCAAATAAAGTGATAAGATAATGAAGAGAAAAATAAAGAAATATCTACAATACAAGGATGTAGAAATATGCAATTTAGACAACTATCTTAGAAAACATGACAATGAATCATTTAACGACTATCTCAACTAATCATCATCTTGACATTATGAAGGAATATAAAGTAAAGTTCAATCGTTTCCCAAGTCATGAATTCACTTCTATAGACTCCACTTCTTTTCTAATCTATGGAATCACTATCTCTTGATTAAATTAGCAAATTTCCCAATCAAACCAACATAACTAAAAGATGCATTAAACACAATTCCTCATAAACATGAAATTAGTCAACAATCTAATACTCCAGGCGAAATTAACTAGTCTTTGATTACCTAAGTTCTTTGGTCTTAATTTCATTTTCTAAGTCCATTAAGAAATAACAAATATGAAATCAATAAAATTAAATCAACTCCTAATATCATTTCCCAAGTTAATTAGAAGTAAATCTAACTTCATTAATTCTTCTATGATCACAAGTAATCAAACACCAAGAATGATAGAAAATTGATCAAATAGCTAAATTAATACAAAAGATCATGCATCCCAAAATATTGTCAAATTTATAATGAAAACATTAATTACATCATTATTCTAGGAAAAGAAAACAAAGATAAAAGAAAGAACTCACAGACAAACCTCCTTCTTCTCCCTTAAAGACTCTCTTGAACAATACTCCTTAATTTGATGAATTCCTCCTTTAATAAATAATTTGCTTATTTGATCCTTGAATTCACACTCTTGTCATTTATTTTTCTTGTTTAAATAAACTTCCAAGATGCTAAAATATGTCCCCTAAGAGTTCTGGGCCAAGTATAAATTGAAAAATACCAAAACTCTTGGAAATTGCCAAATCTGCGCAAAAATTGAAAAGCTCGCCGACGTTACACAGAATGCAGCCAGTGCCGGCTTGGAGCGTCACGGCCAGTGCCGGCCGTGCTCTGGTAAGCCCAGTATGCTCTATTTTTTTGGTCCAAAATTCTCCTATTTTCTAGATTGAGGCCTGCGCCAGCTCCGTAGGGTAGGGTCGACGCCAGCTCCGTGCTCGGACAACGATGATTTTATCGTTTTTTCGTTATTTTCTGCAATAAAATTCCCAAATGTATTTCCAAGGGTAAAATAACTAATATGAGGAATATGTCCAGTTATTACAATAAATGTATCACAAAATATCCTCACATAACTAGAAAAACATAGATGAATTTTACACCTATCACATACCCCTATACTTAAACATTTGCTTGTTCTCAAGTAAAGCCCTTAAACAAAGAAAAATAAGATATCCTTTGAAAAGGTTCACTTAGAACAAAATCATAATTACCTTTTAAACTTTAGATATGTTCTTGTCATTCCTTCAACCATTTGAAATCATTCATAAAACATAATACTAAACAAGATATATCAAGGCCCTTGAAGTCGAATTAAACAAGTTTATACCTTGGTATAGGAACATTATTTCACCCTTCAAGTAAAATCATGGATAACATGAATCATACAAGTCAAGCTATCTACCAACTCAAGCATTATAAGTCTAAAAATTGTATAACTTGAGTCATGTTTTGAGAAAAACACTCAAAAATTTTTCTCTTAATTTATTTCAATCACTTAGGGAATTGATAGCCTTAAGTGCATGGATTTCTCTTCACACACCATATTGGTCCCCTTATAGTCATCGCTCATCATTTTTTTAATAACCTTTCTTTTTTTCCTTTTGCTTTTGGGAATTCATAGCCTTAAGAAAGTGAATTTCTCTTCACTATCTGTATTACCCCCATAATAAAGCAAAAATAATATTTTCTCATCAACACCAATCATCTCATTTTTTTTCCTCAATTGTCAACTCACAATCAGAACAATTTCTCCACAATATTTTCTTCATTCCTCATCATAACTCAAAGTTAAGCAACATTTAATCCCATAATACAAGAGTTAGCCAATAACTTTTTCCATATTCCTCATATTATCCATATTTAAATTAGATGGGTCAAATCATTCTCAAATACCAATACATAAACAAGCTTAACCCAAATTCTCAAGTCTTAACACATTCTATCCAATAAACCATTTCAATGTCAATAAAAATCCACCAAATGAATGACACATCTCATATCTAAAGAAGAAAGATAATCACAACCGTGCTAAGGCATTGAAACCATAAAAAATTAAAAATTTTGAAATTTTCTCAGCAAATAGAGATATGAATGTGGATAGATATGGAAAATACTTTCAAAACTAAACTTTCCCCCACATTTAAATTGGACATTGTCCTCAATGGAAAAAAATATAACAATACAAGCAAAGCCAAGGGAAAAAAAATAATTAAAGAGGAAGAATAAAAAAAAGAAAATACTCCCATTACACTTAAACTTCAACATATTTAATTTATCACAAGGAGGCAGAAGGGAAATTGTACCTAAAAGAAAACAAAAGAAATACAAACAGAAGTATAAATCTAGAAAAAAGAACAATAAAATCAAAATAAAGGAAAAGAAGAAATGAGAGAAACTAAAAAGAAATTCTAAGAAAGGTCATGAAAATATAAAAAGAAAAGAAAGCTAAAGAAAAGAAATACATAGTAGTGGAAAAATACTCAATCCTCATCATCATCATCATCATCATCCTCAGCATTGGCCCTATGGCTACCGTTGCCTCCTTGAGTTCTAGGAAATCTTTGCATCCATTGCGCCCATTGTTGTTCTTGAGTATCTTGCCTTCGAGTGAAGGCAATCATGGATTCGCTCAGTTGTAGAAATATCTCCGTTTGGGTTTCCTTGCCAACTCTCAAATGTTCTAATTGTCCTCGCGTCTCAACTTCAAAATCTCCTAGATTGGGTTTGGGAACTACCAGCACGAGCTCGAGTTGGTGGTACAGGATGCTCTTCTTCTTCGGGTGGAAGTTAGACTCGTCCCGGGTACTGCACATCAAAGGTCATAACCAACGCTTTACCTCCGTACTGTACCAATAACCATAGCTAGTAAGTGTCTGCTCAGTAAGTGTATCGCGCTCTGTTGTGATTTCAGTAAATTTCCCCTCCAAGCTAATATTAAAGGCTTCAAGAATTTTCATTATCACGAAAGGGAAGACAAAAGCTTTTGTAGAGAGACAAGAATAGAGCACATTCCGCATGGATTAAATGATTAAAGGAGTAAGCGGCATGGGTATAGTGTGCATTATCCTATGAAAAATATACAAGTCAATAACACGAGACTCATTGAACCTACTAGCTTTTGGAACAACATTATAAGCAAAGATATAGACTAAGGCACGTAGGTTGGCTTCAAGATCATTGCTAGAGTAAAAACCTACTTTCCCTATAGGACATGTCCTATACAGCCTCAAGGTAGCTCTAGTATCAATTACTTTCCACTCAGGATCAGATAATGTCTTTTGATTGTTGTGATCTACAACTAACCAAGGACCTTCATTATTTACACAAAGGATGGTAGCTAATCTCTCTCTATCCAAAAAAATGGGGGTGCCCTTTACTCTAGTCTCAATGGTCTCAAGATGGTTAGTGTGCTTTTGGACCATATTAGCATAAACTTTTTAATCAGCACAGGGTAATAGGGTCCTTTAAGCTGAATAATTGGTCTCCACCCCAAGCGTCTAAACATGATGCCTAACTTGAGGGCATGGTCTAGTGAGGGTACGAAAGTGCGTTCTACTATAATTTTATTGGCAGCCCTCTTAGTGTACCACTCTTGATAGGATGGATCAATGAAATCAACAGGGTATAAAAACAATGGGTCTATGAAAGTAGAAGTAGAGGAAGATGAAGCTCTAGCCCATTTAGATAATTGACCCCACTCTCTAGGCATGGTAAAAGGATATGAAGATAGCTAAGCAAGAAAATGACTAAGTTACCACCCCTAATGTCACAATGACACTCAATATAATCAATTCACCACAATATAACTTCATACACAATCCTACAATCCACAATATTTAATCAGTCCAACAAAAACACAATCCACAACAATAATTAACCCAACCTTCTTTCAAAACCTGCAAGAACAACAATAGAATGCCACAATATAAACCATAACATGGTTCCCAACTATTTCACTACTTGATTAGAGCATGAAAAGCATATCCATATCCCAAGTCAAGAATAAAGGCTATGCGCATTATCCAATCATCATGAATGCCTCAACAAAACAATTGCCATAACCAAGAATATACCACCTATGATCATACCATGAACATGTAGTTGTAAAAATAATCCATGAATCATACTCTCATGCTATTCTAGTCATAATAATGCCACTAAGAGAATTCAATTCAACCATCAAGTCTAATATATGCAATTTTCGGTCAAAAATATGCCTGAAAATAGGAAAATTTCAATTACAAGAATTTAACCGTGGAATGCAAGAAAAATCATACCTTTATGTTATATAATGCATGGGCAAGTAAAAGATGCAATCTTTTTTATGATATCCTTGCTTGACAGGAGGGATTTGAAAATGGGTTTTTAAAGAACAAGTTGAGATTTTTCGAATGTTGATCCATAGATTCAACAAAAACAAGAGGATTTTGTGTTGGATTGATGCTTTTGAAGGGAAAAAAATGGAACCAATGGTGTTTGGGGGTGTAGAAACGGTGGTAGATTGAGAGAAAAATATAGGAAAGTGAGTTGTTTTGAAAACAAAGTGGCCGAATTTAATGGTTTCCCCGATAGAAGCCGGCGCTGACCCTGCTCTGGGCCAGAAAAATAATTTTTTTTATATAAATAGATGTGGAAATTTGGAAAATGGAAACTACGAAATTATGAAGAAAATATTATAAAAATAATAAATTAAAAATACATGAGGATGAATAAAAACACACAAGAATTGAATACATGTTCCAAAGTAAAAACAATAAATCACTCAAAATCATTTCTTTTCACGGTCGAGATCACGTGGATTGGTTTTAGTATTGCCCGGAAGGGATCCCACTTAACGATCTCCAAGGAGTTTGACCAATTGACTAATTTGATTCTCAAGGTTGTGCATGGATGCCTCCAAGTTTCTTGTGGTGGCATCTACTCCTTGAAATCGCATCTCGGTAACACTTACTAATTGATTCACAAACTCCTCCAATGATGGCTTAGGTGATGGTGCATTGTAAGGCATATAGGGTTGAGTCATTTGGTTCCCAAAATTAGAAGAAGCCTACTTAGGTTGGTTTTGGTTGTTCCATGCAAAGTTAGGGTGATTCCTCCAACTAGGATTATAAGTGGTGCTATAAGGATTATTATTTTGTTTGACAATTGCCCGCAAATACAGTTTGTTCTAATGATTCTTGTGATGACCCCATATGTTGGCACTCATGGTTTAGATGCTCTTTCCCACAAAAGTCATAGCTTACACTCATTACCTGCCCTTGGAAAGGAGATGTTACCAATTGATCTATCTTTTGCGTGAGTGCTTCCACCTTTGCCTCTAAAATTGCCATTGCATCCATCTTATGTACTCCATGGACACGAGCTCTTGACCGTGAACTATCCCAAGTATAGTTGTTTGTGGCCAAAATTTTCAATCAAGTCAAATACCTTGTCCGGAGTCTTAGAATTAATAGAGCCTCCTGCATATGTATCAACTAGTTGCCTAGTAGCAGAACTTAAACAACCGTAAAAGATTTGCATTTGCATACCTAACTTAAACCCATGATGAGGATACTTTCTATACATCCCTTTAAACCTTTCCAATACTCATAAAGGTTTTTAGACTCTAATTGTTGGAAGTGATAGGGCCTAAATTAGTCATATATTTCCTAGTTATTTGAGGCTATTTTGTGATACATTTTGTTCAATAACTAATCATATTCCTTCATATTTGAGATTTTATCCTTGGAAAGGTATTTTATGCAATATTTCAGATTTTAGGGGTAAAATAAAACAAAAGGTCGTAAAATAGAATAGAGGCGATGCCGGACAGGACAGAAGAATTGGCGTCGGCCACGTGTTGTTGGCACGCACTTTGAAGCGATAAAAAGTCAGCGAAACAGAGTGGAACAGAACCAAACCAGTGCTGGCTAGGAGGCTAGAGGCGGCGCCGGCTGCACTCTGGAAAGGATGGCACAAAAATCAAGAAAAATCGACGAACAACTGGAGGAACAGATCACAACCTGCACCAGCCCTAGGCAAGACAGGCGGTGCCAGCTGCACCCTGGCAGTGCCTCGATTTTTATGTACAGTTTTTGGTAATTTGTAGATTTTTAGTATTTTCCTACTTCTAATCGGCTAAGAACCCTAAAGGAATGAAATTAGGCACTTCTAAAGCCTATAAATAGATGAAAAATACAAAGGAAAAGAGAGGAATTCGCGAATCATAACAGAAAATCACTCAAATCAAATGAGGAATTCGTCAATTCAAGGGGGATTGTACAAGAGGGTCTACAAAGGAAGAAGAATGATGCTTGTCTATGAGTGCTTTCTTTTACTTTATTTTCTTTTTCTTGAATAATGATGTATTAATTGTTTTATTGTAATTTGACATTGTTTTAGATATTCATGATTTTTAGAGTTACTTTGATCTTTTAATTAATTGATTGTTATTCTTTGATTACTTGTGCTAATTATAGGATTAATTGGTTGTTTCTTTTCATTAACTTGCTGGACATGGTGGTTTCAATTCATTAATTTCATATTTGTTGTCCATTAACTTGTTGGACCAAGGGGGTTAATAAGAATTGGGTAATTAAAAGTTAATTGATGTCTGCCGAGACTAAGGATTTATTGATTAACTTCATGTTTTAAGTTTGCCGAGACTAAGAAAATTTAATTAAGGATTGTGTTTAGTGCGTCTTGTGAGTGAATTAGTTGAGACGAAACCAAGTAGTGCTAATTTATCTAAAAGATAGTTATTTCTTGGATTGACCAAAGAAGTGAATCTACTTTAATCCTTCATGATGCCAAGATAATGGTTAGTTATGATAATGATTAGGTACTTTAAGATCATGTTTGTCAGAATAATAGTTTGAGTTACATAATTCTCCATCCTTGACATGTATATATTATTTTATTTTATTTTATTTTTCTTTTTATTTCTTTTTCACTTTAATGAGTCGGTTAAATAATGAAAGAAAAGTGATTAATGCATACTTATTCCTTGAGGATCGATACTCGTTTGAACTCTATGCGATGTTAATAATGAGTACGCTTGCTCATATGTGTAATTTGGGATTAACGTTTTAATTTAAACTTGATTGGGAATGTGCTTATTTTTATATGATTTTTATACCCAAATTTATATGCATCAGGAAGGTAAAAATATCAGTCCTCAATTTGGATGTTCTAGTTGGAGGCAAAATATTTGGCCAAATTTTTTTTAGCTAAAACATTTCAAGTAGTAATGGATCCAGTTGGCAAAAATTTTAACCACAATTTCGCTTTATTTCTCAAGAAAAAAGGAAAAAGTCTTAGTTTGATGGTATCCTCAGAAACCCCATTCATTTTAAAAGTGTCACAGATTTCTAAAAAACTCGCAAGGTGGGTATTAGGATCTTCCTCAGGTAACCTATCAAATTAAACCATGTTTTAGATCATTTGAATTATATTTGGCTTTATTTCAAAATTGTTATCTTCTATTCTAGGTCTCGTAATACTTGAGCTCGTACTTGAGATTGCGAATTTCACAAAGTCATCCATAGTCCGCCTATCATTAGCACCATTACTGCCATTGTTGGGTTGGTTAACCTCGATGTCTTTTCTTACCCTTTCGCTTACAACCTTTCGGACCTTTGTGAGAGTTCGCTCGATCTCAGGTTAACATCTACTATGTTGGCTTTAGATCTTCGGGTCATATACTAAGGGCAAGATCTATAGAAAACAAAAGATAGTGAGATTATAGAATTTACAAGTAAGATAGTTAGTACATATTCACAAATTAAATTAGAAAAAGTTACAACATATAGGAACATTAAATTACAAGTATACAACAAAATAAAATATGACACATATTCTTACAAGGAACATATAGACATATTCATATATTCACATATAGACGTATAAAAACATAGTTAAAACAATAAAATTCAAGCTTTCATGATATTGTTTGTCGGCAACGACGCCAAAAACTTGATACGTAAATTTTGGATGTATAAAAATCATCAAATTTAAATCCATCAATTAGTAAAGTTTTAATTAGAACATTAATACCAAAATATACATACGAGTAAGTATACTCATCGCAAGCATAACATAAAAAATTAACGAGTATCGATCCTCAAAGAAACTAGTACACACTAATTACTTTTCATTTATTATTTAACCAATCAAATAAAGTGATAAGATAATGAAGAGAAAAATACAAAAATATGTACAATCCAAGGATATAGAAATATACAATTAAGACAACTATCCTAGAAAACATGACAATGAATTATTTAATGACTATCTCAATTAATCATCATCTTAGCATCACAAAAGAATATAAAATAAAGTTCAATCGTTTCTCAAGCCATAAATTCACTTATATAGACTCCATTTCTTTCTCAATCCATGGAATCACTATCTCTTGATTAAATTAGCAGATTTTCCAATCAAACCAACATAAAAAAAAAAAAAAAGTGTATTAAACACAATTTCTCATAAATATGAAATTAGACAACAACCCTATACTCTAGGCAAAATTAACTAGTCTTTGATTACTTAGGTTCTTTGGTCTTAACTTCGTTTCCCAATGTCCGATAAGAAATAACAAATATGAAATCAATAAAACTAAATCAACTCCTAACCTCGTTTCCCAAGTCAATTAGAAGCAAATCTAACTTCATTAATTCTTCTATGATCACAAGTAATCAAACACCAAGAATGATAGAAAATTGATCAAATAGCTAAATCAATACAAAAGATTATGAATCCCAAAATATTGTCAAATTACAATAAAAATATTAATTACATTATTATTCTAAGAGAAGAAAACAAAGGTAAAAAAAAGAACTCATAGACAAGCTTCCTTCTTCTCCCTTAAAGACTCTCTTGAACAATACTCCTTGATTTGATGAATTCCTCCTTCAATGAGTGATTTGCTGATTTGATCCTTGAATTCATATTCTTGTCTTCTATTTTTTTTGTTTAAATAAGCTTTCTCAAGATGCTAAAATTCATCCTATAAGAGTTTTGGGCCGAGTATAGAATGAAAAATACCAAAACTCTTGAAAATTACCAAATCTGCGAAAAAATTGAAAAGCTCACTGACGTTGCACAGAGTGCAGCCGGTGCCAGCTTGGATAGTCATGGTCAGCGTTGATTATGCTCTGGTCGGCCTAGTGTGCTCTATTTTTCTGTCCAAAATTCTCCTATTTTCCAGATTGGGCAGACGCCGACTCCATGGGTCACGGCTGGCACCGGCCGTGCTCGGACGACAACAGTTTTGTCATTTTTTCATTGTTTTCTATAATAAAATTTCAAAATGCCTTTCCAAGGGTAAAATATCAAATATGAAGGAATATGCCTAGTTATTACAACAAATGTATCACAAAATACCCTTACATAACTAGAAAAATATAGATGAATTTTGCCCCTATCAGTGCTCCATTGCCCACTCTATGTCTATGCTCTCCTCTATTGAGTTACCTTATCTTGCTGAACCCTTGGAAGATGTTACAGATATGGTCAGTGGCTCTAGAATCAACAATCAAAGTGGATAATGATCCAACTATCAATATAAATTCTAAGTAAAAACTAATACATGAAAAGAACTTAGCCAAGAAGTCTAGACAATCTTTCTTGAAGTGTCCATTCTTGCCACACTTGAAACACTTGCTTTTAGACTTGGCGTTGGGCTTGAAAGGACCAGGCTTGGACCCCTTAGGCTAGGCCCCTACACTGTTCTGAGCCTTCTTCTTCTTGAACTTCTTGGGTTGTGCTCCAGTTCTAGAAGATGAAGCAGAATGAGTAACCAAAATCTTTGACTCAGATTTCATAATTTTCTTAATAGTCTGGAGTTCTTTCATCAACTCAGTCAAAGACATACTCAACTTGTTCATATTATAATATAACTTAAACTGAGAATATGAATTTGGTAAAGTCTCAAGAACCATATCAATTTGGTTCTTAGTATCGATTGTTACCTCTAAGACTCAGCTTCCTTGCAGTGAGCAATCATCTTGAGCATATACTCGCAAACCAATGCCCTCTCAACCATCTTAGTGTTTATGATTGCTTTAAGAGCTTTATACCTTGCGGGCCAACTCTTATCAGCATCTATAGTGCATAACGATACATCGATGTCGTATGCAGTAGGCATGTTCTCGTATTTAGACTGAAGAACATTTTATATGGAAGTAATATATAGTATCGTACCATCTTATCAGCTTTCTTCCATGCCCTCTTAGCCACATGATCCTAGCCCATGGAATCTTCCCCAATTTAGGACAATGGTCGGTCAGAACGTATTTGTACTCCTCCACAATAAGTACTATGTTTAGATTCTTTTTCTATTCCATGTACTTAGATCCAGTTAACTTATTCTCCTTGAGAATAATAGATAAAGGACTGAAACCAGATATTTCTGTTGATTGGAAAAAAAAATTTCATTCATAAAAATATTTATTTTGGAAAAACATATAAATGCACGTTTAAAACATTATATTATTTTCATGGTATGGTTAATCTATTAAAACTATTTTCAAAAATATGAAAAATCTGGCTCTTAGAAAAATTGACAGAGTTTCATAGGAAGGTTAACAATTTTCTAAATTAACTATATAACCATTACAAATTAGACTTCCTAAATAGGTAATGATCCAAAAATAGGTCCATCAATAGGGTGGTTACTACTCTCACTACCTACGGACAATCCATCATTAATATCTCCAACGATAGGCTGGTCGACACTAACAAATATCTTAGACTTTAATTATAATTACTTTGTTAGTTCTAGATTCTCGTAGAAATCCATCCTATAAGGAGTCATGTTCAGAATGACGCGAGGAAATTCACAATCTCAAATAGGAATTCGTGGGGCCATTGGAACCCCCTCCTATTTAATATTTTGAGAAAAATAGATTTTTGGAAAAACGTTTCTTTAAAATTTAATTGGTTTTTATTAACTTTAGTGAAAACCCAAAATTCAACCATTATTTTCTATGTCAAGGATAAAACCCTTTAAGAGAATAAATTATGAATTTTTATTTCAATACTTAAGTTAAAACTATTTTTCTAAGAACTAAATTTAAAATACTTAAATTCAAAATTATTCTCCATGTCAAGGATGAAACCTTTTGAAAGAATAAACCATGAATTTATTTTTAAATTACTCAGTTCCATTTTAAAACATTTTCCTTAATTATTTTTTCTAGAGAAAATTTAATTTCTCAAAATCCTTGTGTATTTGATCACAAAATTAAATAAAATAGGCATACTCCAAAAAAGTAAACTTTTTACATGCTATTTCTAACCTTTAATTCTTATGTGAACAAATAATGGATTAAATATCATCATAATAATAAAATTAAAATAATCTCATTTAATCCTATGGTGATTCTGCCTTTACTAACCATTTTCATACGGAATTATTTAAATCCATAAATAAACCATTACAAGAAAATAACCTCATGTGATATGGTACCCAAAAAAAGGAAAAATTACAATAAAATAAATAAATAAATAATTTTCAGTGAACCCGAACCGGAGACCCAAACTGGCCACCAATGGTTCTCTTTATAGCCAAAACCAGTTGCAACTTCCTTTAAGCCAGCCACGGCTTGAGGGAGAAAAACTCCCAAAACCAACCACAGTTTGCATGGAAGCCACCCGCAGCTTTATGGAGAAAATCTCCTTGGGCCGGGCACAGCTAGCCAGCAACCAGCCATGGCTTCAAGGAGAGTTTTCTCCTTGAGCCGGGAGCGGCCAACGAGCCAACCTACTGCGGCTAGCTCTTCTCCTAGTCCTCCACTTTCTTCCATTTTTCTTCCTTTTCTGCGTGCAATCTCCTCATATTTTTTTTCTAGGATTTTTTGTGTTGATCCGACACCAATTTTTGTTACACAAATTTGTAGATTAAAATTGAAATATAATATCAAACGCCTATACCTTTCAAAATGAGGCGTACATGAATTTTATGGAAAGTAAAATCATATTGTCATTTTGGAATATAAATAGAACAAATTTTTTTTTATTTTTATCGTACAAATGTAGCAATCAAAAAGAAAGTTTTTGCGGGCGAATATTTACTCTTCTATTTAAGTTTTCAGCTTGTCTTGTGACTTCAATTAACAATAAATTACAAGTGCCTATGCCTCTACGTGTGAGGCGTACACAAAATATACCCAAATCAAAAACCACGAGGGATCCATACTGATAGGGCCAAGATTTATCTATGTTTTCCTAATTATTTGAGATTGTTTTGTGATACTTTTGATTCAATAACTAGTCATTTCCCTTCTTATTTGATATTTTGCTTGTGAAAATTATTTTTGGTAATTTTGTACAGGTATTGGAGGATTTGGAGTGAAATTATGAAACTCCAGTCCTAACCCAACGCCGGCCCATGATGCTTAAACCGGCCTTAACGTTAATCTGGAAAAATAGAGCAAACAGGTGAAGTTCCAGAGCTGGACCGGCATCGACCCAGATGAAGTGGCCCAACATCGGCCCTAGACTGTTCAAAGGCGATTTAGAATCCATTTTCGAGCAAAATTGGGAACTTCCTAAGAGATCTTATAGTTTTCAATTTGTACTCAGCTCAGAACTTCTAGGGAACGTTTTTTTTTTTTTTTTTTTTTGCAACTAAAAGGCCTATATAAGCAAGAAAAAGTGAAGATTAACATATGAATTAAAAGGATCAAAGCTGAAAGTTACTTATTGGAAGAAGAATTCATCACTTAAAGAGCATTGTTCAAGGAATTCTTTAAGGGAAGAAGAAGAAAACTTGTCTATGAGTTTTTTTTAACACATTTGTTTTCTTTTTTCTTGAACAATGATAAAATCAAGCTTTCAATTGTATTTGAATGTTATTTTTGGATTCATGATATTGTAATTTATTTAGTCTCTAATCAATTAATTATCATTCTTGGTATTTGATTACTTGTATTTCTTTGGTGGATTGATGAAGTTGAATTTCATTTCTAATGAATTTAGGAAACGAAGTTGGAATTCAATTCAATTTAATTAATTCTATAATTGTTATCTTAACCAAATTGGGAAAGAAGGTTAAGAATTGAACTTAAGTAATCAAAAGTTAGTTGATTTCGTCTAGAGCATAAGGTCATTGGCTAATTTCATGTTTATATTATCTAGAGTATAGGGATGTTTATGAGGAATGAGTTTAATGTATCTTTTTGGCTAAGTTGGTTTGATTGGAAAATTTTCTAATTTAATCAGGAGATAGTCATTCCATGGATTGGGAAAGATGTGAATTCTATCTTTAATCCTTCATGATGCCAAGATAATGATTGATTGTGATAAGTTCTAAGTGGTTCATATTATATTTTCTAGAATTTCTATCTAAATACATATTTTTCTCTCAAAGAGTTGTATATATTTTACCTTTATTTTTATCTTTATTCTTTATCACTTGAATAGGTCGGTAAATAGTGAATGAGAAGTGACTAGTGTGTACTTATTCATTGAGGATTGATACTCGTTAATTCCCTATACTATACTTAATGATGGGTATTCTTGCTCGTATATGTGATTTGAAGATTAATGTTTTAATTAAACTTGATTGGGAATGGATATAGAATTGCATGAGTTTTATAAACCAAATCTAACACATCAAGTTTTTGACGCCGTTATCGGGGAACAATATCATGAGAGCTTAGAGTTCATTGATTTAACCATATTTATATGTCGATACGTAAATATGGATACATATTCTTTGTATAAATAGGTGCCATAATTTGTTGTACGATGTATGAATTTATGTATTAACTGTTATATAAGATGTTAGTTATTTGTTTTTTGTCTATTTGTATATGTGTAAATTCTAAAATCTTACTGTTTTACTTTCTACATGACTACATTTTGGTTTATTACTCGACGAAATGTAGGAGACATAGTGGACTTTGATCCAGATATTGAGAGAACACTAACAAGGATTCGACGAGTATACAAAAATCGGGCCGACCAACTCAATTCAACAGAAGAGATGGAAGTTAGCCAAAACAATAATGGTAGTAATGATGGAAACAATAGGAGGACTATGGGTGATTTTGCTAAGCCAGCGATCTCAAGTATAGATTTGAGTATCGCTAGACCAAGGGTAGAAGCCAATAATTTTGAAATCAAACCCAACATTATTCAAATAATCCAAAACATGATCTAATTTGATGAGTTACTTGATGAAGACCTTGATTCTCACCTTGCTAGTTTTTTGGAGATTTGTAATACTTTCAAAATAATGATGTGTTGGAAGATGCTATTAAATTGAGACTCTTTCCTTTTTCACTTAGAAATAGAGCCACATCTTGGTTGAAATATTTGCCCATAGGATCAATCACTACTTGGAATTGGTTAGCTGAGAAATTCTTAGCCAAATATTTTCCTTCGGCTATGACAGCTAAGTTTAGGACTGATATTTTTACCTTCCAACAATTAGAGTCCAAAAGTTTATATGAATGTTGGGAAAGGTGGAAGAAAATGCTGAGAAAATGTCCTCACCATAGATTTGAATTAGGCATGCAAATGCTTATTTTTACCAGTGGATTGAATTTTTCCTCAAAACAATTGATTGATGCATCTGCTAGAGATACAATATATTCTAAAACCCCGAAAGAGTTGTATGAATTGATTAAAGGTATTACTATGAACAATACTCATAGGGTAACTTGAGGTCTAGGTTTCGTATTTAAGGAATTCATAAAGTTGATGTTGTAACTGCCTTGGAAGCTAAGACTAAGGCATTAGTAAAAAATATGGAACAAATGGTGGCTCACTCACAGGTAATTACTGTTAAGTGTGATTTTTATTAAGAGGGGCACCTAATCATGAGCGACAAATTATGGGTTCTTCTTTACAGTCCTTAGGGCAAGTTGCTTTTATGGGGAATGGTTGACAAAGTAACAATTCGTATAGTGCTACTTATAACCTAGTTGGGAAAATCATCCTAACTTCTCTTGGACCAATTAGAACCAATCAAGGTAAAATCTCCTAAACTTTAATGGAAACCAAAGGACTCAACCTTCCTTGCCTTACAATTCACCAATACTAAAGCAATCATTAGAAGAATTGGCTAACATAATAGTAAGTTCTACAGAAACATGTTTCCAAGGAGTAGATGCCGTAACCATAAATTTGAAGGCCCCAATGCACGATCTGGAGAATCAAATTGGTTAATTGGCCAAACTTCTTAGTGATTATCAAGCTAGATTTCTGTGTGGGAACATGGAGAATAATTCACGCGACCAAGATCGTGGAAAAAGATGAAATCTACTTGCTTTCTTACTTTTAATTTGAACAATATTTTATTTTAGTTATTTGTGTTTTTGCTTATTTGATTTCTTGCATTTATGCTTTTCAGAGTTGGTAAGTTTCTTTTAACTTTTCTTTTTATTATTATAAAAATAAAAAATAAAAAAAAATACATATTTCGGATAGAGTTGGCCAGGCACCAGCTCAGGTATTTAACCTGGTGCTGAGTCAACTTGGTAAATTTAAAAAACAGCAACAAACACGACACGACACGGGTCCAAGTGCTTCAACCCGATGTCGAGTCACGTCGAACATGGCTAGTCAAAAGGCCGATTTTGGTTCTTTTTTTCAAAAATTCCTTACTTCCCTCGCTTTTTCTCTCAAGCCATCGCCAGCTTGTTAATTCCAACCACCGCTGAATTGCTCTAAACTCTCCAAAAAAAAAAACCTTCTAAACCTCAAATCCTTGATTTCCTCTTGAATTTTTGGATTAAAATCGAAAAAAATCTTAATTTTCTTCAAAGTTTCAACTTTTCAATCCATCCAATTGGTGCAATATTTTTTCATTTACTTTGCATTAAATACTTGCCCATACATTAGAGAAAATTGTGGTATGATTTTTTTGAACTTTCCACGGTTAGAATTTGCATATGAATTTCTTGATATTTTTGGGTTTATTTTGGCCAAAAATTCAATATTTTTCTTGCTTGATTTGGTTTAATTAATTTTGTGAATCCCTTATGAATAGAATAGCATGGGTGAATGTGTAGTAAAGTTACTTCCTTGATAAAAAAAAAAAAATCATGTTTTGAGCTTCATGTGGCTAATTTGGCATAGTTCGCTTGACATTGTTTTTGTTTTGAAAAAAAAAAAGAGAGAAATTCTTTATGCTAGGGTGAATTTTTTATGTGGACTTCTATTAATCATAACATTATACTTGTTTTGGGTTTTCATGTTTATTATAATCTCTATTGTGAAATAGTCTACATTGATACATTGAGAAGTTATATTGATATTGTACTTAGATTAGGGAATTGCATTCTCTTTGCAAGTATTTTAGGGAGACTGTGTTGTGATTTTGTAGGGGTGTTGAAAATTGTGGAAGTTGAGAATTGTTGTTGATTGGTGAGCTTGGTTGAGAGTTGTGATAGTTGTAAGTTGTGATTGTGGTCCATTGTGCCTCTTTTATCTTATTTTATCTTTTTGTGATTTGATCATGTCTAGACCAAAGGGGATGGCACACGTGCTAAGAGGTCTAGAATCTCATCATCTACCTCTTATTTTGAGCCATTTCCTACCCAGCTTACCTAGTTCTTTGAGACAACTTGTCATATTCGGTACCAAAACCATATGAATAATAAAATTATAGTGGAAAAGATATTAAAACCATCCATTAACAATTCTCTTCAGTTATCTAGCCTGTTTAGAAGATTGAGATGGGAGGCCATTATTTAACTCAAAGGGTTATTGTCCAGTGAGAGTTAAGGAATTCCATGCCAATATTCAGGGCAAAAAGAGGAACAACCTAGAGACTATTTCTACTATGGTTAAGAGGGTACCCATTAAGTTTGATAAGACGAGATTAGCTACCATTTTAAGTGTATCCAAGGATGGTCCTTGGATAGCTGTAGACCACCACAACTAAAAAATCCTTTCTGAGACTACCTGGAGTATGAGTGACACCCGTACCACATTAAGGATATATAAGAGAGGAGCTGTGGGACAAGTAGACTATTACTCTAATAATAACCTTGAAGCCCAGTTGCAGGCCTTAGTCTATATCTTTGCTTTTAATGTCTTTATTAAGGCTAGTGGTTTCAATGATTCCAGAGTGATTGATATTTATATTCTTCACAAGATGCTTCATAGTGAGCCTATTCCCCTTACTCCACTTATCATCATGTCTATGAGAGATGCAGTCTACTCTCGCCTTTCTTCCAAAGCCTTTGTTTTCCTTTTGGTGATTATGTATGTCCTTCAGGCTTTTGGAGTGTGTTGTGATAGGGAGCTGATTGAGACCATTACTGCACGAGATGTAGTGATTGAGCACACTCTAGTTCAGTGTAGGTATAGGTACCGTGAGAGAGAAAGGCAATGGATGAGATCCTTCGAGATCCAACACCCAGGGATGGAGGAGATACCTCCTGATGATAAGGAGATTGAGCAACCCCCACAGCCTTTAGCACGTGCTAGTAGTTCGAGATCACAACTTAGTATTAGGTTTGAGGCTAAGATACATACTTAGATGGAGTAGCTTAGACTCAAGATGGAGAATCAGACAACCATTCTTCTCCAGCTTTGAGACTCTCTAACTGACATGCATAGGCGACAGGATGCTCAGGAGCAACAATTGACCACATGGATGTGTTATGGATCATAGTGCAACTACTCACTAGTTAAAGGTAAACCATTCCTCATTTAGAAATCATAGTGTAATGATCTAAACCTTGATGAAGTTCTTAACTCCATCAATTGATAAAGACCAATTTTTCGATTATGTGTTAGTAGTCCATAATCTACACCTTATTGTGAAAATACAACCTAATCACGTAGATTACTTACTAATACATTTAGACCTTAATGTCTAATATATGTAAACAAATAACTATTAATGAATGAAGCTTTTATTAATTTCTAAAATACATAAATGCATAGGCCATTTGGGCATATATTTCAACACCAAATTATTTAGATTATCCCGAATAATCACAAGGGGATGATTTTTTTACGTAATAAAGTATAGAAACTCTATTGTATAAATTCATCTTAATTAACTAGAGTCATACACCTAACGTACAATGTTATTGGCCTTAAGATAAGACGTCATCCAGCATATATCAAAGTGTACAAGTCTAGCTATACCAGACCACCAACTTATACTAAAGTTTTAGGGTACTCATCCACACAGTAGCTTCAATAAACTAATCTTTATTTATTTTAGTATTTTTACAAAGATTATTATTGCATGGTCCAGTTCTACATATTTCAAATAAGCTTACACTATTAGTGTGGGTGGACTACTCACTGGTTAAAGGTAAACTATTCCTCATTTAGAAACCATAGTGTAATAATCTAAATTATGATCAAGTGCCTAACTCCATTAATCGATCAGGAATAATTTTTTGCTTATGTGCTAGTAACCCATAATTTACACCTTATTGTGAAAGCACGGCTCATTCACGTACATTACTTACTAACACATTTAGCCTTTAATGTGCAATATATGTAAATGAACAATCATTAATGAATGAAACTTTTATTAATTTTCAAAATACAGAAATACATAGATCATTTTGGTCATACATTTCAACATTGAATTATTTAGATTATCTCAAACAAATACAATGAAATGATTTTTCACGTAATGAAGCATAGAAACTCTATTGCATAAGTCTGTCTTAATTAATTAGAGTCATACACCCAACGTACAAGATTATTAGCCTTACGATAAGATGTCGTCCAACATACATCAAAGTGTACAAGTCCAGCTATACCAGACCACCAATTTATATTCAAATTTTAAGGTACTCATCCACGCAATAATTGCGATAAACAAATCTTTATTTATTTTAGTATTTTTATAGAGATTATTATTGCGTGATCCAATTCTACAAATTCCAAATAAGCTTACACTATTAGTGTGAATGGACTACTCACTGGTTAAAGACAAACTATTCCTTATTTAGAAACCATAGTGTAACTATCTAAACCATAATGAAGTACCCAATTCCATCAATTGATCAGGACCAATTTTTTATTTATGTGTTAGTAGCTCATAATCTACACCTTACTGTGAAAGCATGACTCAATCACGTAGATTATTTACTAACACATTTAGACCATAATGTGCAATATATGTAAACAAACAACTATTAATGAATAGAACTTTTATTAATTTCTAAAATACAGAAATATATAGGACATTTTAGGCATGCATTCCAACAGTTAGGCCCTAAAAACATCTACGTTCATACTAAATCAAATTCCATCTAAAGCGGTTCAAAAGATACCATATGAGATATGGACTAAGAAACTACCTAGTTTGTTATTTCTCTAGATTTGGGGTTGCAGAGCTTATGTGAAGTGATTATTATCTAATAAACTTACACCCAAATTGGATAAATCTATAGTTGTAGGGTATCCTAAGGAAACTAAATAATACTGATTCTATCTCCCAATATACAATAAAGTAATTGTTATTCGAAATGGATTCTTTCTTGAAAAGAAATTTTTTTTCCAAAAGAATCAATGGAAATAAGATATATCTTGATAAAATTCGAGAGCCACAATTAGTGTTTGAACCAAAAATTGAACCTTGATTAGATGACTCACAAGTTAAGAATGAATTTACTTCTATAAAACAAGGTTCTTGAAGGTCTAGTTGGATTTGTTAATCACTTTAGGGATATAGATTTCTCACAATTAACAATCACATTATGAAACTCATGGATAATGATGAGCTAATTTCCTTTCGAGAAGCTATTATGAGTTCTGACTCTAAGAAATGGCATGAAATCTGAGATACAATCTATGTTTGATAACTAAGTATGGACTTTGGTTATCCACCTAAAGGTTAAAAAATTATTAGATGCAAATGGGTTTTCAAAAAAAAAAAAAAAAGATATGGAAGGAAATGTGCATACTTACAAAGCATAATAGGTTGAGAAATGTTATAGACAAACTCATGATATAGACTACGATGAAACATTCTCACTAGTTATAATACTTAAATCTATTAGAATTCTTCTTGCCATAACAGCATATGATAACTATGAGATTTGATAGATAAATATCAAAACAGTGTTTTTAATGGAAACTTACTTAAGTATGTGTACACGACACAATTTGAGGGTTTTATTTTTTAATTCTAATAAAGTATGCAATCTTCAAATTTTCATTTATGGATTAAAGCAAACATCTTAAAATTAGAATCTTCATTTTGATAAAGCAGTTAAGGAATTTGACTTTATCAAAAATGAAGATGAGTCCTATGTCTATAAGAAAACAAGTGGGAATGTAATAGTCTTTTTGGTGCTTTATATTGATGACATCTTACTCATTGAAAATGATATCCCAACTTTACAAAGTGTAATGATATGTTTAGGAAATTATTTCTTAATAAAAGACTTAGGAGAAGCTGCTTACATTTTAGACGTACGGATCTATAGAGATAGATCTACAAAGCTAATTGGTCTAAATAAAAGTACATATATTGACAAAATACTAAAAAGATTCACTATGCAAGATTCTAAAAGAGGTTTCTTGCCAATGTCACATGCTATTTAGCTTAGCAAAACTTAGAGTCCTTCGTCAAGAGCACATAAATAAGATACTATACACTTCCATATAGGATCTATCACTTATGCCATGTTGTACACTTGATCTAATATCTTATATATATGGAGCATAACGAGCAAGTTCTAGTCAAATCCTGGAGAACCACACTAGATTGTTGTTAAGAATATACTTAAGTACTTGAAGAGGATTAAAGATATGTTTTTAATTTTTGGCAGATAAGAAGGTGAGCTAGTTGTAAGCTATTACACTAATGTTAGCTTTTAGTTTGACATAGATGATTTTAGATTACAATCAGGTTTTTGTTTTGTTAGAGATGTTGTAAGCTGGAAAAGTTTGAATCAAGACGTGATAACCTGTTCTACTATAGAAGCTAAATACATAGCTGCCTCATATGCAGCTAAAGAAGCAGTTTAGATCAGAAAGTTCATATTAGACTAGATATAGTTCTAAACATTGTAAACCCAGTGAATCTTTATTGTAACAATAATAAAGCTATTGCACAAGATAAGGAACTAAGATCATATCAGCGATCCAAATACATATTTAGATATTTCCATCTTATTCGAGAAATTATTGATACAAGAGATGTAAAAGTATGCAAGGTATCAATTGATGATAACATTCCAAATCCACTGACAAAGCCCATCCTATTGTCCAAGCATGATAGTCAAACAAGATCAATGACTATCAAATTAGTCAAATGCAGTTTATGTCAAATTAGTCTTAGTACAAATAGGAGATTGTTGGGGATATACCCTAAGCTAATTGTACTTGTACTATTGTTATCTTGTATTTTATAATAATATGAAGCATCCCTTTTCATAAATAGTTTATTTCATTGTATAGTTGTCAAATACATGACTTGATAGTAAAGTCCTATAGCAAGTAGAATGACTGTTCCTAATCGACTATTACTATTATTATTATTAGTGAAATAATAAAAATGAAAATTAGTATGTTTGTAATTTGATGGCTATATTTTACTGGCTATTGATATATGGGATACCACGTCGAAATGTAAATAAATGTTAAAATACATTGTATTAGACATGCCTACTATGAGAGTATTTCATGAGACTGCAGGTCATAAGTACTTTCTTTCCAAAAACGTTATTCTAAGTACTTCGACATAAATTCATCATAGTTTCTTACTTGATGGATTCTATATCTTGACGTTGTCTTAAGTTATTTTTAACTAGATGATTGATAAGACAACTATTGGATATGAAATAAGTCAGGGAGAGGAATATGAATAATAATAAAGAAATTTGTCCCTCTCATTATTCAAAGAGATATCCATAGGTTTTTTAATGAGTTAAACTACTAAAATGTTTATTCGTACTCAAATATATCAATAAAGATAGATTGATATTATTTGTTTGAACAGTTTACTTGGAGTTCAAGACATGGATGATTAAGCTATATTATGATTAATCAGGATATCGTGTGATAAAAGGACTAAGTATTAATGGTAGTTTGATTCAAAGAGATCACCGATCTTTATTTTAACTTGAATAGTTATAATGCTTTGCAAGAAATTGCTTATAATGTTTGGGTCGTATAAATGTATTTTGGGCACACCACTAGTGTTAAATGAATCTATAGAGTCATACATTAAGAGAACAATTTAGGTTATTTTTCTAATGACCAGATTCAATGTATCTAGATTCATTATATCTATAAAAATGTCCAGATTTGATGTATCTAGAGAACGCCTAGATTCTTTATATCTAACTTGGTAGATTAATTAGTAAACTATCAAATATTATCTAAGAAGCTAACCCTATCTTTTGGAATTTAATTTCAAATAAGATATGATATTATATCGAGAGAAGTTGTTGAGAAGAAGACTCTAAAACATTTTCAGATTTTTGATATCTCAAAAACTTAGTTGTCTAACTATATCTTGTGCTCTCTTGTTTTCTTAGAATAGATACTAAAGAAAAAACGCTCCAGAAAAGTAAAAAAATCCTTGAGATTGAGGGCTCTAGCACATCCTAGCCAAGTACAAAGTTCGTAGTGTGAATCCGTAAAGGACGTTAGAGATGAGCAGCGTAACACCCTACCTTAAACTCAACTAAAAATGGAGAATATGTTATTCATGGAGTATGAGCATATGTGCATATAAGCATATAATATGATTCTTTTAAGCATATAAGCATATAATATGTGCATATAGTATGAGCATATGAATTTGGATTGATTATTTGAATTTGCTTGATTATAAAATGTGTATGAAAATTTTATACTTGGCTAATAATTGAGGGAGTCATTGTTTGAATGAGGTAGTATAAAATGTTTGGCACAAAATTATTTGAGTGAGATATGTGTTTTTATTTGTTCATTTACTTGAATATTAATTTATTGGTATAATCCCTTTATTTATTTATTTACTCAAGTATTTATTTAGTGAAAAGAAAAAAAAAATCTGATTCTTTTTATTTATTTATTTATCTACTTATTTAATTTTTTAAAGATAAAAAAGGGAAAAAGAATTTATTTTTGTAGGGTTTTGAACCATAGACTTCCTTAACTTTCTCTTGGAATTTATCCACTTTTGATATTTTCCTTATGTGCCAATTCTTTCAACTATTGGATTTTATTTGTTAAGAAAATATAGGAAAATTATTATTTTTATTTATATGGTAGCTACCACTTTTGGGGAATTAAGGGAGAATTAATTATAATTTAATTTCACTCAGGAAAAGATCTTGGGAGATATTTTCTTAACTTTCTCACATCTAATGTGGTGCCTCTTGCCTAGCCAAATCAGCCTTATTTTTATTTTTCCTACACCAATTAGAACTTGGTAAGAAATAAGAGATAGAGGAAATTCCTTAGGAAAATCAAATCTTATCCTAGCAAAATTTTCTCCCTATTTTCCCTTTCCTTCTTACCACTCTTCACCCCTCTCTTAGCCAGTTATTAGCCTCCAAATTCATATAGAATTTGATGTGAAAAGCCTAGCTGAAACCTAACTTGATCAAAACCTAGAAAAAATAGGAAAAGTCCCTAATTTTTCTCCTTTATGCCGCCACCCCTTTTTCCTACCCCAACCTAACATTTTTCCTCCCTCAAACCTAATACAAAACTAATTTTGATAGCCAAAAATCTCTCACAACCATCACCTCCTCTCCACTCTTCCTAAACACGTGGAAACTCCCATTCTCTCAAGCGCAAGTCGACCCCATTGCCTAAGAGAAAATTTTGCTCAACTTATTCCTTTGGCACATCACTTTTGATCTGAAATTTTAGTGTTCTTAACAAGTTTTAGCACCCAAATAAAAGTTATAAGACATCTCATCCCTTCCCTAAAACTGTTCGAATAAGGCCTTGCAAGAAGTATCCTTCTTTTCCTTTT
Organism: Voacanga thouarsii; assembly: GCA_026120185.1. NCBI lineage: Eukaryota > Viridiplantae > Streptophyta > Magnoliopsida > Gentianales > Apocynaceae > Voacanga > Voacanga thouarsii. Next base: position 2,542,416 of record JANUWF010001547.1, on the reverse strand, counting down.
ATTCTTGGTTGCTGCCACCTATGGAGTAATTAGGGTTTTGTGTTTTAATAACTTCTAGCAAGAATTCATAATGAAATATGATAAAAAAAAATTTATGCACTAAGTTTTACTTGTATAAATCTTGCAAAGGAAACATTCTTTCAAAAGATTTTAATAAAAGAAAACACCTTTTTTCTTTATGTGAAATTGTTCTTGAAAGTTAGAATTTTTTCCAACTTTGTATGTTATTTCTTGATTGTTTCTTGAATAATCTTTGCTTGGATGTTTGATTCTCCTTTATCTTCATAAGTGATTTGTTTTCTTGAAGAAATAAGTCTAAGAAATCAGATTTCTTGAAGCAAAACAAAAATACATGCTTGCTGTAATTTTTGTTGTTTTGTTGTATATGTTTGTTTTAATTCAAGGTAGTGCAGCAAAACCCCTTATCTTTGGTAGATGTTTTGATATTGTATTCTGGACATATTAAGGATGTTATTTATGTTTAAAACTATGCAAGAAAACACTGAGATTAATTCGAACAAATTTTTAAAAATCAGGGAGCAAGAAAACCAAGTTTCTTAGTTCACTAAATGTTCTGTTTAGGCTGTTATTTCTATCCGATTTAGCACGAATTTGGGAAGTGTCAAAAGAGAAACATAGGTTTATATGTGCTGTAGTAAATTGAAAATTTTCAAATTTTTTTGATGTAAGGATTGGAAGTTATGAATTTTTTTATTGCTTTCTTGTACTAGACATATTAGTGCAGTTTCAATAGCGATTTTTTTGGGAGTTATTTAGGCCTGATTTCCTTATTTTTATATTTTATTCTACTCTTAATATTTACCTACAAAATTTGAGCTCAAACAGATGTATTCTCATGGGTAGTTTATACCTAAAAACTTAGATTAAGCTTGCTGGAATTTATGAACAGTTTTTATATTACATAGAAACTTAATAAGATTAATTTGCATACTTCCTCTATGTTCACGAATTGTTTGTAATCATACTTAGGGATGTAGTAAGGACTTAAATATTGATTTATTTTATGTGAATGCTTACTGTGCATAGGTTTTACTTGTCAAGACAAAAGATACTAGAAGCTAGTTAAATTATGTGGAATGTATTTTCCTAATGTATTTAGGGATATATTGTGACTTTCAATTTTATTATCTTTTTATAGATTTGGGAGATTGACAAGCATAAGGACCAACTTATTGTGGTTGAGAAATCTACTTTGTTGCTAGACTAAGGTAAGTTCCCATGTATCTATGAACTATTTGCATATGTCTATATTTGGAAACTTTCCCTAACTCAACCTTTTTAAATTTAGGAACTTTCTATAATTGGAAACTTTCTCTTTTTGGAAAACTTCTAAATTTGGAAACTTCCTAAATGTATCATCTTGACTTAGGAGTCAAATAATTAATTCTAAACTTTGTTTTGAGCAATCAAACTTGTATTTTCATGTTTATACATTCAAATCTTCAAAAGCTATAGTATGACTCTTGTAATTAGGTGGCTCCTATTATTTATACTTCTACTAAATGTTGTATTTGGAACTATATTTGCTTGGGAATATGTGCAATGAGGAAAAGCTTTGTTTGGTTCTTGTACTGAGTTGACTTGATAGGATATGCTATGGGAGCTTTGTGAAATGAGAAATTGGTAACATAGAGTCAATGAGGGTAAGATCACTATACTAGTCTTGATTAGATTAAGAATGTCTTTCTGGTAGGTTACCACCTCCGAGAGTCTGACTCTTTTTTACTAAGTGCCAATATAGGAGAATTGAGTCGGTCCTTAGATAGTGACTGAGTTCTAGAGGAATTGTTGGTCAGACTTAGGACAACTGCACTAGGTTTTAGTGTGATAGGGAGGAGTATCTCTCTCGGTATAATGTACACCTACCCAGTAGTTTGAGATGGCATGTACTATACCCTCAGGGTGCAAGCTACCTTTGTGCCCTTACACTGCTGATTTTGGAAACACGGAATATATTATTTTGTGAACGCAGTTAGAAAATCTTGGAAATTCTAGAAATGATATTTGTAAAAATATTTATTTATGCTCAATACTCTTCCTTGTCGTTATGTTATTGCCAAACAAAAATGTTTTACCTCTTCAAACATGCATCATGAAATATTTTGATTAGCCAATACATACATAGGGTGTTAGTGTTGTGATCTAAAGAAAATCACTTGTACCATGTATATTACATAATAATAAATAAAAAGAGGCATTCTTTATCTTTTAATTTGATTGTTATATCTGAATATGCGTATAAACTGTTTGATAAAGTCCCTAGTACAACACAGTATTAAGGAAATCATGATACAGATCATGATGTGAGATTCCTACTATACTATGTAATGTTTGTACTTGAATAATCCTTAGTCATACTATTAATGAGATGGGACATTATTAATACGCCAAGACTAGCACATGTTATATCCCTTAATTGGACCAAGCAGTGGTTCTTATAACTGTGAATATTGTGATATAGAATTAATATATGGATGCTTGTTATATGAACAAGTTCATTGGATGATCTAACTATGAAATAATCACTTGGATAAGTTATTGAGTGTCAGTGATAGAATCTCATTATAGCAAGTGTACAAGTATCCTTAGACTTGAGATCTCCAAGGTATTTTGTTTATCGAGCATTGTATTTTGATTCTAATCTTTGGAGTCTCACAAGGACTGCCTATGGGATGGATATTGGGTACAACATAAAGTAAACAAAAATAGCTAAGAGGGTCAAAAAATGATTCACCACTTCTAATAGTAGGAGAGTATATCTCAGGGCCACTTATAGAAATCATTACTCATGAAGTCCTTAGCCAAGGTGACTATATGTTGGAAATAGTTTTAAATTTGATACATATATCGAGTAATGGATTTATTGAATAAGTACTAAAATATTCGGGCCAGAATTAATAATATTCTGGGTGAAGTTGACACTAATTCTATACTCTAGACTGAATGAAATATAGTATGGTGAAATGAGTTTATTGCACTGGTTATTTGCTATTGAAAAGTTCATGTCAAGCCACTTGACTTTCTGGACTTTTGGGTGATCAAGAGTCATTGCTAGATGTCGCTCTTGATCTACTAAATATGAATTTATTAATTGGAGAATTAATAAATTAATATTATATTTTGTTTAGGATTATTAATTCTAAAGCTGTTAAAATTGCTACCAATAAGACCAGGAAACCTAATGAGTCACACACAATAAAAGTTGGAATGCTCAATATATATTATTTGATACTACTATGGGGCTAATTGAGAGAAGAAAATATATTTATAGGTGAATTATAAGTTTATTATAATTCATGGGACTTGGTTATAATTATATAAACTTCAAAGGCCCAATTGTAGACATTGGATCTTGGAGGACTTAATTGCAATTAACATAAATCCTAAATCTATAAGTATGGGAAAAGTTCCCAATTGCATGAGACAAAAAAACATTGGAATAACAGAGGAGGGAGAGGCGAACGTTCTCCTCCTTCTTCTTCCCTATTCTTCTCCAATTAACCCTAGCCCCTTCTCTTTTACTAGCATAGTTTTGAACGGGTTTCGTGAGCAATTCAACCTTGTGTGGATTACTACTAGAGACAATCCTACTCTTGGATTGTTGTGGCGCAAGTTGGACATCAAAGCAGAGAAGTTGGCGCAAGAAAAGTTTCTATTTTCTGCCATAGAAGGTAATCTCCGTTTCCTTCCTCTATTCCCATTTTAATTGTAAATACATAATCCTTGGGTATATATTTCATAGTTATTTCCACTACGTTTTTATTTGATAATGATGTGTTTGAATTTGGGTATAAAAATCATATAAAAATAAGCACATTCCCAATCAAATTTAAATTAAAACGTTAACCTCAAATTATGTATATGAGCAAGCGTACTCATCATTAAACATAGCATAGGGTTTAAAATGAGAATCGATCCTCAAGGAACAAGTATGCATTAATCCATTTTCTTTCATTGTTTAACCAACTCAATAAAGTGAAAAAGAATAAAAAGGAAAATAAAATAATAGATACATGTCAAGGATAGAGAATTATGTAACTCAAACCATTATTTTAACAATCATGACCTTAAAATACCCAATCATTATCATAACTAATCATTCTCTTGGCATTATGAATGATTAAAATAGATTCACTTCATTTCCAATCCATGAAATTACTATCGCATCACATATCCTATCTCAACTAAGTCACCCAAAAGATGCATTAAACACAATCCTTGATTGAATTTCTATATCCTGGCAAACTTAAAATATGAAATTAACGAATGAATCAATATCTTGACAGACATCAATTAACCTTTAATTACCCAATTCTTAGCAATTAACCCCTTTTCCAAGCAAGTTAATAGACAACAAATATGAAATTAATGAATTGAGACCACCATCAACCCCTTTTCCAAGCAAGTTAATTGAAAGAAATAACAAATTAATCTCGTAATCAGCATAAGTAATTAAATACTAAGAATAACAATCAATTAATGAAAAGATCAAAATAACTCTAAAAATCATGAATACCTAAAACAATGTCAAATTATAATAAAACAATTAATACATCATTGTTCAAGAAAAAAAAAAGTTAAAAGAAAGCACTTATAGACAAGCCACTTTCTTCTCCCTTCGTAGACTCTCTTGTATAATCCTCCTAGATTTGATGAATTCCTCTTTAATTTTGAGTGATTTATGTTTTGCTCCGTAAATTCATCCCTTTGACATGTGTTTTCCCTCTATTTATAGACTTTAGAAGTGTCTAAATTCGTTCCTCTAGAGTTTTTGGCCGAATAAAAGTAGAAAAACACAAACTCTGAAAATTGCCAAAAATGTGCACGAAAATCAAGGTACCACCTCTGTACCAGTGCACACCCGACACCACCTGTCTTGTCTAGGGCCGGTGCTGGTTATGTTCTGTCCCTATGTTTGTTCGCCAATTTTTCTCGATTTTCATGCCAAGTCTTCCAGGTTGCAACCGGCACCATCTCTCGTCTTCGAACTGGCATCGGCTGTGTTCTGTTCAGCTCCTGTTTCAATGATTTTTCATTACTTCGAAGTGCGTACCAGTAGTACGTGGTCAGCGCCGCCTCTAGTCTGTTTAGCGACGATTTTGCCTTATTTTACTACTAAAATATGAAATAATATACAAAATACCTTTCTAAGGGTAAAATCTCAAATGTGAAGGAATATGACCAATTATTACACAAAATGTATCACAAAATGGCCTCGAATAACTAGGAAATATATGACTAATTTAGACCCTATTAAATAAGCATGATAAAATCCCAACAGTAGTAATAGAGTCTTCGTGTTTGTGTTTTAATGGGTCTTTAATCGCTTTGAAATCATTTCCGAGCATGTAACTGTATGATCATGGTGATTGTATGTCTACTACTTTGTATGACATGTTTGGATTTTCTGGTTTGAAGAGTCTCTGGGTCATTAAAAATGGTTGGGAAGTTGTTTCCATGTGGGTCTCTATTTTGGTGTAAGATTTTCTGCAATCAAGCTTTTGATTCAACAAATTTGGATTGTTGTTTAAATTATGATATTGATTATAGTTGGTTGTTAATATTGATTAACAATGCTTGATATTGAAATTGTTTCGAATGGTATGAAAATCACGTTGCTATTCATGGAAAATTTATAGCAAAATTTGGGGAAAAAGATGAACAGTGATTTTTCCACCTCTAGAGCATACCTGGTGCCAGGTACATTCGACCTACTTGACACCAGGTACACTCCGTTCTTCCTCTGTGCATGCCTCCAGAGCAAACCTGGCACCGGGTACGTTCGACTAACCTAGTACTAGGTGCACTCTGTTCCAGCACTGTTTTATAAAAAAATTAATAATAAGTTTTCCTTTATCTTTTTGAATTTTGAGAATAGGTTCTAATAATGATTAGAATTTATTTGAAACCCATGATTTTGGATAAAAATATTTTAAAAATTACATATAGAACCCACAATTTTTTAAAATTTTGATTTCAACTCAGAAATTTTTAAAATTTGATTTTGGACCCAGATTTCTCCAAAATACTGATTTTGGATGTTTGTGCATTAGATGCTTTATATTCTGTATTTTAAGCACATTTTGTTGTCATGGTAGATGGTTATGGATTAAGACCAAACTTATCTGTTCATGCATCTTTATCGCTTTGTTTTATTTAAATAAGGCCTACGCGTCCTGTCTTATCTTAAAATTCTTGTGTAATTCTCTTCTCATCTAACTTCCCTCGAATCTAACTCGAGATTTCTTCATTTTGAAAATTATGTAATTAGTTTATATAGGTTAGATTGAGGTAGAATTTAATTTTACAAGATTTTGAACATGGCAATCAAAACGAAGCGACATGGTAAGATGTTCTACTTAAATCATGCATAAACACATAGGGTTAACTATATTAATTACCTTGATGGCTTGAAGAAATCTAGAGAGTCCATAACTATGCCACGTAATTGTTTATTACCATGTTTATCAATTTTTGCTGCTTATTGATAAATTGAATGCATGCCAAACGACGAGACAACTAAAAGGAATAAATCCCTCAAATAATATTAAATCTAATGCCTTCCATTAATATAGTAAGAACGAGAGCTCTTTTTCGAGACCAGGTTATTGGGCATACCCAAGCCTACTTGACATTAAGTATGTTCAGGCTATGGAATTTAACTCTTGATTAATGGGTTGGGTTTCACCAATCTTTTTATCCCAGTTGGGCTAACCCAAGCATAAAGAATATTAGAGGCAAGGTTGAGATAGTATTAAATACTTTAATGATTAAAAGATGTTAATCACCTAATGATACAGTAGTTATATTTGATGTAATTGGTATTAGATACCTACCACTGAATTTAAGAGTGGCTTGTTGGGCAAACCCAAGGTCATTCTTAAGAAATTTAGATACTAGTCCATTAGAAAAGCTTCCAACGGGCTTTCCAGTGTCAATAATAGGGGCTATTGATTTGAGTAAAAAATAGAATAAAAATACGTTTAATTAAAGACCTAATTACTTGCATATCATGAGCATATATATGTTCTAATTATTCTATCTTTACATCTAGGTCACATGCATCATGTCGACAAACCTAAACATACGTAACATCTTGAAAACAAATAAACTCACCGAATCAAACTATTTGGATTGGTATAGAAACTTGAGAATCGTTCTCAAGTCGAAAAAGTTGCTTTACGTTCGAGATGCTCCTATTCCGCCACCTTCAGCCTAAGATGCTCCTGTTGATGAGCATGTTGTCCACGAGAAACATAAGAAGGACAGTGACACTGCATCATATATTATGCTGGCGTTAATGACTCCTGAGTATAAAAATAGCATAAGCATATGGATGCTCAAACCATTATCTTCCATCTTAAAGAGCTATTTGATAAACAAGTTAGAACTGAGATATATAAAATCTCTAAGCAACTATTCCGTTCTAAGATGGTTGAGGGTGCTTCAGTGACCACTCATGAGTTGCAGATATTGGGCTATATTGAAAAGCTTGGGTCTCTTGGTTTCATAATAGAGCACGATTTAAGTGTTGAATTAATTCTATAATCATTATCAAGTATATTTTCACAATTTGTGATTAATTACCACATGAACAATATTGAGACCACCATACCTGAGCTTATAAATTTGCTTAAGACTGCTGAATCATCCATGAAGAAGGATGATAAGGTGATCTTGCTAGTAGGTTCTTCATCTTCTAAAAAAAAATATCCTAAAAAGAAGAAGAAGAATCCTACCAAGCCTAAAGGAGGCATGAAGAAGAAGGAAGCAGCCACTAAAGGCCTATGTCATCATTGTGGTAAGATGGGCCATTACAGAGGCAGCCTACTTGAAGACCATGAAGGAAAAGAAGGAGAAGGAGAAGATTGCAAGAACTTCTACCTCTACTCTTAGTATGTTTATGATTGAGATTAATACTGCTTTTAGTAATAAGATATGGGTATTAGATACCGGTTGTGGATCTCATTTATGCAATAATTTACAGGGACTATAGGGCAGTAGAAGGCTGGAAAAGGGCGATATGGACCTGCGAGCTGCAAATGGAGCAAAGGTTGCTGCATTAGCTGTGGGAACTTATCATCTTAATCTAACTTCTGGATTAATTTTAGAACTTCAAAACTAATATTTTGTACTAGTTTTATTGAAAAATATTATCTCAATTGCTTGTTTAGACTTATTTAGATTTCGTTTAAATTTTAAGAATAAACGTTGTTTTTTTCATTAAATGATACTCGTTATGGTTCTGCAATGTTGGTTAATGGTTTATATGTTCTAGACATGGATAATCTAATTCTCAATATAAATGTAAAGAAACAAAGAAAAGATAACTCAATCTTATCTTACTTATGGCATTGTCGTTTAGGCCATGTAAATGAAAAACGCGTGTCTAAGTTATACAAGCTAGGTGATTTTGGGTCATTTGATTTTGAATCATATGACATATGCGAATCTTATTTACTTGGTAAATTGGCTAAAACTCCATTTCTAGAAAAGAAGAAAGGGCTAAAGAGTTATTAGAACTAATACATACAGATATATGTGGCCCAATGTCTAAACAAGCAAGAGGAGGTTATCACTACTTTATAACCTTCATCGATGATTATTCACGATATGGGTATTTGTTTTTAATGAAATACAAGTATGAAGCATTTAACAAAGGTGAATACTTAAGCCAAGAGTTTCTAAGTTATGTTAGAGATAATGGGATATTATCTCAATGGATTTCACCACATACACCTCAACATAATGGTGTATTTGAAAGAAGGAATTGAACCCTTCTTGACATGGTACGAACTACGATGGCTTTTGCAGAGTTACCAAAATTGTTTTAGAGATATACACTGGAGACTACTATTTATATATTAAACAGAATTCCGTAAAAAATGGTTGATACAACTCCTTATGAGCTATTCTTTGATAAGAGACCAAAGTTATCTCATTTAAGGATTTGGAGTTGCCCTACTTTTGTTAAAAGGGTAATGTCAGACAAACTTAAAAGTAAGTCTGACAAGTGTTTGTTTGTTGGATATTTGAAAGAGTCTTTCGAATATTACTTCTATCTTCCTACTCAAAATAAAGTTTTTGTTTTGAAACATGTTGTCTTCTTAGAGAAGGAGCACATTTTTAAAGGAGATAGTGGGAGTAAGCTTGAACTTAGTGAAGTTCAAGAAGAACAAACAAAAATATTGATCAACCGTCTGAACCCACACCTATTAATAAATCTTCTAACACACAAGAGCCTCGTAGGTCAAGTAGGATATGAGTGGCGCATAAGAGATATTAATTTCTCATAAGTGACCACAATGATATATTGCTCATAGAAGAAGATAAGCCTACTACTTACTAGGATGTTCTAAATAGTTCAGAATCTGACGAATGGCTTAAAGCTATGAAATCATAAATAGATTCCATGTATGACAACCAAGTATAGATTATGATTGATCCACCCGAAGGAATCAAGCCTATAAGGTGCAAATGGGTTTTTAAGAAGAAAACCGACATAGATGGTAATGTGGTTACCTATAAGGTACATCTGGTTGCAAAAGGTTATCGACAACAGTAAGGTGTTGACTATGACGAAACTTTTTCACCAGTCGCTATGCTAAAATCTATAAGAATACTCCTAGCACTTGCCCCTTATTACGACTATGAGGTTTGACAAATGGATGTAAAAATAGCTTTTCTTAATGGAAACCTAATTGAGGAATTGCATATGACACAACCTGAAGGTTTCACATCCAAAGATGGCACAAAAGCTTGTAAGTTGCAAAGGTCCATCTATGGACTTAAGCAAACATCTAGAAGTTGGAACATCCGTTTTGATGAGACAATTAAAGAATTTGGTTTCATTCAAAATATGGATGAACCTTGTGTGTATAAGAAGATTAGTGGGAGTGCAGTTATTTTCTTATTGCTTTATGTAGATGACATATTGCTAATAGGAAATGATGTTTCTGTTCTTCAATCTGTAAAGATTTGGTTATCCAAGATGTTCTCCATGAAAGACCTTGGAGAAGTAACCTATATTTTGAGAATAAGGATCTATAAAGATAGATCAAGGAGGTTGCTAGATCTTTTGCAGTTTACATACATAAATAAAGTGCTGAAAAGGTTCAGCATTGATCAATCTAAAAGAGGATTCTTATCTATAATACATAGAGTAAGCCTTTCAAAGTCGATGTTTCCAAAGACACAAGTTGAAAAGGGATCATATGAGTAGAATTTCGTATGCTTCGACAATTGGGTCTATCATGTACGCTATAATATGTACTAGGCCCGATATATCATGTGCTCTTAGCTTGACAAACAGATACCAATCTGACCCTGGAGAGAGTAATTGGACGGCTGTAAAGAATATCCTTAAGTACTTACGAAGGACTAAGAATGTATTCTTAGTATATAGAGATGGTGATTTGCAAGTAAGAAGGTATACTGATTCCAGCTTTTAGTCTGATAAGGACGACTACAAATCACAATCTGGCTACATGTTCACGTTAGGTAGTGGGACAGTAAGTTGGAAAAGTTCCAAACAAGAGACTATTGCCAATTCGACAATTGAAGTAAAGTACATAGCGGTTTCCGAAGCAGTAAAAGAAGTAGTGTGGATCAAGAAGTTCATCACTGAACTTGGAGTGGTGCCGAACATTGTAGATCCGATACTTTTGTATTGTGACAACAATAGAGCCATTGCACAAGCAAAGGAATTACAGTCTCATCAATGATCTAAGCGTGTACTTAAATACTATCATTTGATTAGAAAGATCATAGATAGGTGAGATGTAAAGATAGAGAGAATTTTCACGGATCAGAACATAGATGATCCACTCACTAAAGTACTTTCCCAGAAGAAACATGATAAAAATGTTCAGTTATTCGGTATTTGATATATGAATGACTGGTTTTAGTGCAAGTGGGAGATTGTTAGTATTGTGCCCTAGAAGCTATTACTTGTACTATGTATATTACATAACAATTAATAAAAAAAGTCATTCTTTATCTTTCAGTTTGATTGTTATATCTGAATATGCGTATAAACTATTTAATAAAGTCCCTAGTACAATACAGTGTTAAGAAAATCATGATAGAGATCATAAAGTGAGATTCCTACTACACTATGTAGTGTTTGTACTTAAATAATCCCTAGTTATAGTATTAATGAGATGTGACATTATTAATACACCAAGACTAGTATATTTTATATCCCTTGATTAGATCAAGTGGTGGTTCTCATAACCGTGAGTATTCTGATACTCAGAATTAATATGTGGATGCTTGTTATATGAACAAGTTCATTAGATGACATAGCTATGAGATAATCACTTGGATAAGCTATTGAGTGTCAGTGATAGAATATCATTATAGCAAGTGTACAAGTATCCTTAAACTTGAAATCTCTAAGGTATTTTGTTTATTGAGCGTTGTATTTTGATTCTAGTCTTTGGAGTTTTATAAGGACCACCTATGGGATGAATATTGGGTACAATGTAGAGTAAACGAAAATAGCTAAAAGGGTCAATAAATGATTCACCACTTCTAATAGTAGGAGAGTATATCTCAGGGCCACTTGTAGAAATCATTACTCATAAATTCCTCGGCCAAGGCGACTACGTGTGGGAAATAGCTCCAAATTTGATACATATATCGAGTAATAGATTTCTTGAACAAGTACTAAAATATTTGGGTCAGAATTAATAATATTCTGGATGAAGTTGACACAAATTCTATACTCTAGACTGAATGGAATATAGTATGGTGAAAGGAGTTTATTGCACTGGTTATTTGCTATTGAAAAGTTCACGTTAAGCCACTTGACTTTTTAGACTTTTAGGTGATCAAAAGTCATTACTAGATGTCGCTCTTGATCTGCTAAATATGAATTTATTAATTAGAGAATTAATAAATTAATCTTATATTTTGTTTAGGATTATTAATTCTAAAGCTGTTAGAATTAATTCATATTATGCAACTAATATGACCAGGAAACCTAATTGGTCACACACAATAAATGTTTGAATGCTCAATATATAATATTTGACAATATTGTGAAGTTAATTGAGAGAAGAAAATATATTTATAGGTGAATTATAAGTTTGTTATAATTCATGGGACTTGGTTGTAATTATATAAAATTCAAGGGCCAAATTATAGATATTGAATCTTAAAGGACTTAATTACAATTAACATAAATTCTAAATAAATTAGTACGGGAAACGTTCCCTATTGCGTGAGAGAAAAAAAAATGTTGGAATAACAGAGGAGAGAGAGGTGGACGTGGACGCCCTTCTCCTTCTTCTTCCCTATTCTTTTCCAATTAACCCTAGCCCCTTCTCTTCTACTAGCATAGTTTTGAGCAGGTTTCATGAGAAATTCAACATTGTGTGGATTACTACTAGAGACAATCCTACTATTGGATTGTTGTGGTGTAAGTTGGACATCAAAGCAAAGGAGTTGGCACAAGAAAAGTTTTTGTTTTCTGCCATAAAAGGTAATCTCCGTTTTCTTCCAATATTCCTGTTTTAAGTACAAACATGTAATCCTTGGGTATGGATTTCACAGTTATTTCCATTGCGTTCTTATTTGATAAGCATGATGAAATCCCAACACAGGGCTTGTTGAGATTTCTTATCTCATTCTATTTTAAATTCATGGGTTTTAGGATACCCCAAGTTCTACTCAGGTTGGAAGAATTTTGACCGAGAGTGCAAGACTTGTTCATTTGTGTTTTCATGATGCTAGTTTCACAAACTTTGAATATTTATATTATTTTGTGAACGGTGTAAAAGTTTTGATAAGATTTGTATTAATTTATGGCTTTTATTCTTTTTAAGTACGCATAGTACTTTTTTTTCATTATAAAGATCCTTCATCTAGAGAACAGGGATGACATCCCCAACCCATTTAGGTTATGTAAGTAGTTAGGGTGTTACAAGCAGCATCTATGGTCTTATCTCGAATGAGAATTTCATACCAATTACTCTGAAATATATACTCTACCAAGTCTCTATTAACTTGTTTAGCATGGATCTTGTAAATAATTGAGGATGTTTTCTAGGTTTTGGAGTCTTCAAATTCTTTTAGCAAACACTCTTCCCAATTCTTCAAGTTCTTTTTAGTGTTGGCTCTCAATAGTTGAATGAGTATTTGTTTGACCACTTCTATTTGGCCATCCATTTGTGGGTGACAAGTTGTAGAAAACAAGTGGTTTGTACCATGTTGTGCTATAAAACCCTCTTCAAATGACTAAGGAACTTAGAGCCCCTATCTAATACAATGCTCTTGGGAATTGTGTGTGGTCTTACCACTTCTTAAAAAAATAAATTTGCAATATGATAAACACTAATAGTCTTGTCACAAGTCACAAAATGAGCTATTTTAGAAAAGTAATCTACAATAACAAATATGGAATCATTTTTCGCCTTTGTTCTATGCAAACTCAAAATAAAATCATTTTCCTTCTTTGTTTTCAGCAAACTCAAAATAAAATCCATAGACATATTAGACTGAGAGGTGTTGGGAATAGGTTAAGGAGTATAGTCTATGGGGGAGTGACCTAAATTTAGTTCTTTTGCAAGTAATGCATAGGTCACAATGTCTTTCCACATTCCTCCTCATTGTTTGCCAATAAAAATACTCTTATATTATGTCTAAAGTCTTTGTGATCCCAAAGTGTCCCATTAACCCACCACTATAGGCTTTTTTTTATCATTAAATCTCTAATGGATCCTATAGTTACACAAAATTTACCTTCTCTAAAAAAAAAAAAAAACTTCATGTCTATAGAATTTATCACAAGCATGATAAGTTTCACCAAATAAATATCATTTGTGTACAACTCTTTCAAAATCTCAAAACCAAGTAGTTTAGCATCTAGTGAGTTTAGAAGTGCATATCTTCTTGACAATGCATCCGTAACAACATTTTCCTTACCTTTTTCTTGCACTTGATCATATAAGAAAAAGCACCAAGGAATTCCATTCACATTACATGCCTTTTGTATAATTTTTGTTGTCTTTTAAGATGTTTCAAGGATTCATGGTTAGTATAGATCTCAAATTCTTTAGATATGAGGTAGTGTTGCTAATGTTTGACAGTTCTCACTAAAGCATTAACTCTTTATTCAAGTGGAATAGTTTAGGGGCACCCTGAATACTTTCTCACTAAAATAAACAATGTATCTTTAGCCTTGAGTTAAAACTGTTCATATGCCTACTCTACTTGTGTCACACTCAACTTCAAAAACTTTATCAAAATTTGACAAAGATAGAAGAGGGACTTTGCTCAAATTTTCCTTAAGGATATTGAAAGCTTTCTATTAGTTTTTCCCCATCTAAACCCAACCATTTTTTTTTTTCACAATTTCAGTTAAAGGGATTGTTAGGGTGCTAAATATTTTTATAAATCTCCTATAGAAGTTAGTTAACCTATAGAAACTACAAACCTCAGTAATGGTGATGGATGTTGGCCAACCTTTGGATGGCTTGAATTTTACCTTTATCAACCTCATTCCCCTGTAAACTCACATCAAAGTAAATAAAAGTTATTTCTTCAAACAAAAAGAACATTTATCAAAATTTGCACACAATTTTTCTCTACAAAGAGCAATAAGAACACGTTTAAGGTGATGCAAATGTTCTTATATGTCTTCAAAATAAACAAACATAAAATTTTTAATTAATTCCTCAAAACATGATATATCAAATTCATAAAAATGTTAGGAGTATTAGAAAGCTCAAATGACATGACAAGCTACTCATACAACAACTATTTAGTTTTGAAAGCTGTTATCTATTCGTCCATTCCCTAATCCTAATTTGATGATGCCCGATTTCAAATTAATTTTTGAAAATATACAAGCACTATACAACTCATCAATTAAATCATCAAGTCTAGGGATGCAATAATAGTATTTTACAGTTATGTTATGATGGCTCTATGATTGACACATATCCTCCATGTAGCATCCTTTTTTGGAACCAAGAGGACGAGAACTGCAAAAGACTCCAACTTTCTCTTACATGGCTTTTTAAGTAGCTCATCTACTTGTCTTTGAAGTTCATTTACTTCCTTTAGATTGCCCTTATAATATGGCTTATTTAGAAAGATAGCGCCAGGTATAAAGTTTATTTTATGCTCAATGCCCCTTAGCAATGACATGTGGGCCAGTTCGACCTATCAGTCCGTGCTAGTTTGTGATCGGGAGCCAAACCAACTCTACTGTAATAGGCCGATCTGTGGCCTACCACGGGCCAGCTCGTGGGACCGTGGACCGCCTGTAAACCAGTGGGTCAGGTTTAACTCTTTTAATTGTAGATTACTCCCAATAGTTCTTTTATGTTTTTTTTTTTTTTTTTGGCATTTTAGCCCTCCAATGTTATTTCATATCTCTAACGCATAAAACTATAAAAATTCCCCACAATTTACCCTAAAACTTACCAACTACTCTCTAATTCTCTTTAGATCTCTCCAACTCTCTATTTTTATTTTTCTTACTCTCATAACTTTCAATTCTCTCTATTTTCTCTGCAAAAAAGTGTTAGAATAGAATTTATTATTTATTTATTTTTTGAATTATTCAAGCAAATTCTTCACATTTGAGAAGATTATTAAGTGGCAGAATAGCGGATAGTTCAAGTCTTGAAAAAGACAAGAAGAAGTAAAGCTCAATAAAGTATTATTGTTTCTCAACCATCAATTAGTTAGTGTTTCTTAATCCTATATTTTTATTTTTTAGCTTTAATAATTGTTTATTTGTTTTAGTTATTTGTTTAATTTCAAGTTAATTTACTAATTATTTATATTTTTTAATTCTCTTATTTCATTCTTTGTTAATATTTTGTTTTATTTTATTTGAACTATTATTTATTTGTTTAAGCTTTTATTTGAATTTTAATTGATTGTTCTTATTTAGTTTATCTAGTAAATATTTGAAAAACGGATCTACATCAACATCATCATTTTTCTTCTTCATAATCATCTGCACATTTTGAGTTCAATATAGATCTAGCCTTAAATTTAATAAATAATGAAACAAATGGTGAAGATGAAGGCCTTAGTATGCAACAACCAGGTATTAATCATGAATCTAATATGGATGTACCTCAACCAGATGGTGAATCTTCAGAAGCTGTAGTTAAAGCAAAAATATCTATAGTTTGAAATCTTTTTAAAAAGGATAATGATAACGATAGGGTAACATGTAAAATTTGTAAGGTGGTGTATGCACAAAAAAATGGAAGGAGGGACAAGAACATTAGTTAGACACATGAAATGATCACATAATAATTAGTTAAAAAACTTACTTAAACAACAATAAATTCAAACTACAGGAGGTCAAATTATAGGTAATTTTTAATACGATCATAAAAAATTACAATTGGGTTTGCTAAAATGAATTTTAAAACTAAATTACCCTTTAATTTTTTTAAAAATCCATATTATGAATAATTTACGCAATGCAATTACCAACTTGCATTTAAAAGGATTCCTAGAATAACATTAAAAAATAATATAATAAAGATATACAAAGAGATAAAAAAAAGTGCCTTATCACCATGTTTGATTCTTGTAGTTGGAAATTTTCTCTTACTTATAATAGTTGGAATGCAATTACTAAGAAAACTTATTTATGCATTATATGTCATTAGATCGATTATAATTGACTAATACAAAAAAGAACTATTTGTTGTAAGTTATTTGAATATCCTCATTTAAGTAGTAATATAGTTAGAATGATTACTCAAGTATGTCGTGAAATATAATATATTAAATAAAATTATTTATATTTCTTTAGATAATACTACAAATAATGATTCTGCCATAATAATTTTGACAAATAGTATGAATCCTATATTAGATGGTACTTTATTTCATATTAGGTGTGCTTGTCATGTAGGTAATTTGTGTATTAAGGAAAGATATAAATATGTTAATGATATTATTAATATAATTAGAAATATTGTCTTATTCATTAAAACTTCTCCAACTAGGCTTCAAATTTTTAAAGTTTTATATCAAGAGCAAAGTGTTTCTTTTAAAAAATTTAGATTAGATTGTGAAATTAGATGGAATTCAACTTTTGATATGTTTGAAATATTATACCTTATCAAAATTAACTTATTAAATTTTATAACAATAATATTTTTCAACCTCAACTCATTGATGCTCATTTTGAAAATTTTATTGCGTTTTTATCATTTTTAATTACTTTTACAGAAGAAATCGAACTTTTATCGTGATCTTATTATCCAACTATTCATCATAGTCTTCATACTCTTGCTAGGGTAGCACATATTTTTAGTGAGTATATGACGCATCCCCAATATAATTCTTCTATAAAAAGTATGTTTGAAAATTATAATAATTATTATGAAGATATTTCTATTTTATATTGTATGATATTATGTTTAGATCCTTGAGTAAAAACTCCTGGATTTAATAATATTATTAAATATCTTTACGAAGCATTAGATTTTGATGAATCTTCAATGCTTAAGCAACTTATGATAAAAGACATAAAAGATAAAACAACTAAAGCTCTATCTGACATGTATAACTTGTATGAGTTTGATTCTTCTTGTCCTAGTTCTAATATTATAAGTAGAGAAGGTTCATCATTATCATCTGCCAACCAATTTCAACACTATGAATATTCACTTCTTTGATTCTATCAAAATTTAATCCATGAGATATCATGAAACGTCAAATAAGATATACTACCATCTATAATGCGATAGTAATTTACAAGACGCAACCTCTGGAAGAAACTGAAGATCAAACCTTTAACATTTGTTGTTGGTAGAAGGATCATGTAAAGGAATATCTAATTTTATCCAAAATGGCACATGATCTTTCGACACCACTTGTCTCAACCATGCCATCAGAAAGTGTAGAGAATGTTCGAATAATTAATGAAAAGAAGAACTCAATTGGCTCCTCACACTTTGGAGATGTTAGTGTATTGTAGCAATTGGTTCGCAACCAAGGATAGGACAACTAATTCGTGAATTATTAATGATGACTCAGATAAAGAATGTGGTGAGCCAAATAGTTAGTATTTCAAAAAATTAGACTAAGTAATTATGTAATTGTTTAATTTTTTAGTATTTTATTTTTATGTTATTTATTTTATATTTAAATTTTAATCATTGTAATATTTTTAAGAAGTTTAGGCATCAAGACCCATTCTTATATAATTTTTATTTTATTAATTAATAAAATTGTTAGGGTCCAAGTCAAATCCCCCACAACTTCAAATGAACTTTTTTATAATTTTAGAATTAAGAAAAAAAATTGGGAAGGAAGAGGCCCATGGCCCGGTGCGTTGAGACTGCTGACATTGCTGTCCTAGGGGCTAAGCCGGTCTGGGCCCAGGGTTTCTAGCCTTAGGCCCCAGATCAGTACAATGCATGTGAGTCTAGGACCAGGGTCTCATACCAATATAGACCATGTGAGTCTAGGACCAGGGCCAAAAACCATTGGCCTGAACTGACCCGACATACTGGCTGGCCCATATTCCAATGCTAATGCCCCTTATGGGTGGTATACGTCCGAGTACCTCCTTTGAAAAATATCTTTAAATTCTTAAATAATAGCTATAACTTCATTAGGCAAAGAAAAAGTAGAATCATTAGTAGAAATATAAGAACTTTTGCAAATAAGAAGAATAACTGATTTCTTAGGTACTATTACGGCAAAGTAATTCACCTTTTTCTTACCTTCACTATCTTTCTTTTGATCTCTCTTTTTCTTTCGGGGTTACTTGCTTTTGAAGCTTTAGTTTCTCTTTTCCCTCTTTTTCTTTTTCCTCACTTTTTTGTTTTGTTTGCTCTCTTGTACACTCTTTTTCTTTTCTTTGTCTCTCATAATCTTTTGGTCTTGATTCACCTTACTTGGAGTTAATGGAAGAAGAATTTACTTCATCCCTTCTTTGTAAACTGTATATGTGTTTCTTTTTCCATTGGGCACTACATTTCTATCATATTGCCGAGGCTTCTCTAAAAATGGATAGCCAGCTTACATTGGTACTATGATGTGTCAGATTTGAGTAAATAAAATCATTCATTTTTGAATTCATTCTCAATCAAGTTTTAATTAAAATGTTAACTCTAAATCACACATATGAGTAAGTATACCCATTATTAAGCAAAGTATAGGGAATTAATGAGTATCATTCCTCAAGGAACAAGTACACACTAATTACCCTTCATCCTTTGCTTAACCTACTAGCTAATTTGATCGAGAGAAAATAAAAGAAAAATAAACAAATAAAGATATACAAATAGGAGAGAATTCATGTACATAGATAGAAGTCATCGAAGACACAATAATGATTGACTAGCAAATATCTTAATTAATCATTTTCTTGGCACCATGAGAGAATAAACTAGAACCATTGTTGTTAGCCCTAAGGGCTTTCTTCTATGTTTTGATTTATGACAAACGTTGATATGGACTAACTTGTCAATTTCTTGTGATTGGACATGTTTGACCTTTATTTTTCTAAAGTCTTCAGATAAGAATTGTTGGCAACTCCTTCATCGCTGATTTCAAGATTAGAAGATCAAAATGAGAAAATTAAAGAATGAGGGGTTATATATCAAGAAAGCTCTTTATGAAGAATGATAGAGTAGGAAGTGTTGTTGAGGTATATTTATTAAATCCTATGTCTTCTTATCTTTTGATTCATTTGACTTTACGTTGAAGCTTCAAAGGAGATGCTTTTCAAAGTTTTTGAAATTCACAGAATTTTAGATGAAACAGTTTGAGTCCAAAATGTAATACCCCACCCAAAACCACCTTTAACTATGGGGGAAAAAAAGTCATGTATTGTGTAGCATTTCGCATTTCACGTGTTATCTTAAAATTATTCTTGCATGGGTGCATATGATTTTCAAAGTTGCTTTTGCATTTGATTTATTTGGTGTGAAATAATTGTGTTGTTTAAGAGTTGGTTAAGTGAAGTTTAGTCGAGGAGATGGAAGGATGAGAATTAGGGTGGAAAGAATTTCTTAGAGAAATATTAGCATTGGAGTTGGTTTGGAATAGCGGGGAGGTTGGTGATTCCCTTGGTGACCCGAGTTCGAATCTTACCTCTTGCGAATCTTAGTTTTCTTTTTGAAAATTCTTTTCCCTAGACTTCTACATGTCTTGGCCGAAAAAGACCTATCCATCCTAGTGAATTTTCAGCGCTATCGTTCTAAGGAAATAAGTCTCTATATTTATTTCCTAAATTCAAGGATTTTTTATGTGAATAAAGGTTACTGTTATTTTCAGTTTTTGTTCCTTTTGATTTTCGAAAAAACCCTAGCTGAATAACTAAATTCCAACTTGATTTTAACTTACTTGATTTTGTAATGGATAGTTGGAATTAAAGTGTTATTTTTCTAGTTGGATACCTTGTGGATTTTGAACCTAGAACCTTAGCTAAAAATATGGAAAATTTCTCCAACTAGGTGCCGCCACTTTTTGAAGGAGTTTTAGCCCAACTCAAACTCTTCCAACACTAGGAAATCTTATCCAAAATTCTTTAGCAAATCAGATTTTATTTCAATCCTACTTCAACTAGGTTTTGCTTCCTTTTTCTAGCAGAATTTCGGCAGCCTTGTGCAAGCACAAGTTGTCCGAAATTCCAGCACTCCTAAGTGCAGTCCAACTCTTCAAATCCTAGATCAAAACATCTAGAACACTCCTCATCAATTCAAATTACCTTAGCCACACAAAAACCAGATTTTACTCACCAAAATTCCAGAAATTCGGCCAGCTTAGGAACCAGAATTTCGGCCAGCCTTGCACGGGAAATTTCAGCTAGCTTGCACTCCAATTCAAACAAAAATTCTGCACCCCAAAACCTACCAAAATCCTCAGCTGATTAAACCAATTTTCAGCGCCTAAAACCCTCGCCTTTTCTCTGTAAATCGCGGCAGAACAACAGCTAAAACAGTCTAGAATTTCTCCACTCTGGTTCAGTGATTTTTGCACAGCACATGAGCCATTCTTGCACAGAATTTTAGTTCTCAAAACCAACTCAAACTCTTCCTTATTTTGGCCAAAAACTCTGAACGCATACAGCCCTTTTCTTGAGCAATATTTTGGCTAGCATAAGGTAGCAATTGCAGAATATTTTCTCCTTATAAACCCTCCCAAATTTGGCAGCAACAAGGTGCACAGCAAGTTGCAATTTTCAGCCTTGCTGTCCACGAAACCTAAAGCCATTAGGAGTCTTTCTTAACACCACCATCTAAACCTAAACCAATCTTCTCTAACCCTAAATCCCAGTAGCCAAAACCCTCTCCATTATACACGAAAATTCCAGCAAGAATCTCCCTACAATTTTCGAAAATCACAAGAACAATTCCTAGCAAGAAACCGATCACACTCTAAGGTAAGCAAAAACCATCTTAACCTCTTGATTCCTTTCTTCTAACAATTCTTCTCCTTTTCTTCCCTTGAATCATGCCACCTAAAGGTTAATTTCATCCCTTTTACCTGCTTTCGGTCAAAAAGAAGGAAAGAAGGCAGCTTTTCTCTTCTACTCAAATGAACACCATAGGAGTATCGAGATCTTGTTAACCCGGTTGTCGCAAGGTAAGGGAATCCTTACCCTTGATGTTGAAATTAAGGTTTAATATAGTTGATGATGTCCATTAGCATGATGAATGGGTATTTTGAGTCAAGTAATTAATTAAGCATATTCGATGCATAGCAATGCCATATTTTACTGTGGTAATGATAGATATGAATTGTGATGGTCAAGTCAAGCCTTTTTGATATAGTATTCATGTCTTTGATGAATATATGGTCATAGAATATGAACTTTGGGGATTGGTTAATTTATTGAGAATTAGATAGTGGATTGTGAATTGTTATGGGAATAAATGAGTTTAGAGCATGTTCGAATCAATTGAGACCCTGATCATGATATTATATAGTTTTAGATCAGGAAGATATTTGAGGAAAGCAAGCTGTGATTTTATCTCATTTGTCTAAAGCATATCAAGTAAGTCCTTGCATAAACTCTTTTGTTAAATGTTGTGATGGCAAGCCTATGTTGTAAAGCTTTGTGAAGCTATTGTTAAACTATGTTCGCTTGGGTTGTAAACGTGGATATTTAATCTTTAAACGGTTTTGTCAAACTAACGATTTTAGAAGAAAACTATTATTTCTTCTACATTTTTAGAAAACTCTTCTAAAGAAAACCATGTTGCACACAGCCAAGGTATGGAAATATTTTGAATCAGGAATTAACGGATATGTTCGTTGAGTACTCAATAAGGATAGGCTAACAATACTAGTCTTGGAGGGTTAGAGTAAGTCTTCTGGCAGGAGGCCACCTCCAGAAGATAAGCTCAACTTGAAAAGGTGACAGTATTGGTTGGTCAAGCCGGTCCGAGCTAGCATTTGTACCTGGTAAAGTATTATTTATTTTTCCAGCATGGACACTCAGATGGTTTTGTTGGGTGTAAAGAATGAGGAGTATCTCACCCAGTGAGCTGTACACTCACCCTGATCAGAACGCCCAACATGTGGTAATCTGGTCCCGGCAAGGTGCACAAAGTGTGGTGCCTTATCCTCATGGAGCCCAACGTGTGGTGACATGACTGTTTATTTGAGTAGATGATTTGTTTTGTATAAAGTGTGATTATGAGAAAAACCCACTCCTTGCGAAAAGAAAGTATTTATGACTTGCCAAATATTTCTGCAAATGTTTTCCACTATGCATACACAAACTGTTTGAAACACCATATGTACACACAGGACTTACTGAGATTTCATCTCACACTATTTTATATCATGTTTTCAGGAGATAGATTATGCTGAGCCAGCGAGGCATGTGATAGTTGAAGCTTTTGTTATTTTTTTTTCCCATTTTGTTCTAGGAGCCAGTTGTTGTTTAAGCTTCTGAACGATATTTGTTTTATTTCGTATTGCTCCAATTTGAGCCGAATGTAATAAGAGTTTTTCTCTATTTATATAAGTTAATTCTTTTAGGGTTGCCTTTACATTTTATATCTCGTTTTAAAGACCCCTTATCCTATGGGATGGGGCGACATCCCCGCCCTTTTAAGGTACGTAGTAGTGGGGTGTTACACAAAAGGTTCATCCAAAATCTTGTAAACCACGTTGAAAAGTTTCTGTCTGGAATGTGCCATTTTGGACTTACCTTTTGGATGCATCTTTGTCTAAAACCCGAGTCCAAAATTCGAATGAGTTTAAATAGAAAAATTTATAGCCATTTTTTTATGACCGTTGGCACTCCACTTTTTGGCTCTATAAATAGCCCTTAAGGTAAGATTAGAGTAAGATATTTTTGAAACATCTATCTTAGAAACATTATTGCTCAATATTTTCAAAAAATCTCATTTTATCTAGCTTCAAAGTGAATTCATTGTGTATCAAAGATAAAAGCATTTTGTGGCTTGTATCCGAGAGAACATCTGCTTAAGTAAGTAAGCTTATCTCTGTTCTATTGATTTTCAATTCTCTGTTGTAGTGCAAGGTTGTGGTGTAAAACCCATAGAAATGAGCCTTGTGTTTTATGTATGTTCAAGGTTGTATGGTAAAACCCATTGGGGTGATCCTTGTTTTGTATTTGTGTCAAGGTTGTGGTGTAAAACCTATAAGGGTGAGCCTTGTGTTTTGTGTATGTTTAAGGTTGTGTAGTAAAACCCATTACGGTGATCCTTGTCTTGTGTTTGTGTCAAGGTTGTGGAGTAAAACCTAGTGAGGTGATTCTTGATGTGTTTGAGAGGTTGTGGAAAACCTAGTGTGGTGATCCTCTCTTGTATGTGAATCAATTTCATTAAGTGAGGTTAATGAAATAGGGTTGAAAATCCTTAAGTGTGAGGCTTAAGGTAGTGGACGTAGATCATTATTGATCGAACCACTATCCATCTTTTGTCTCATTTTATTCAGTGGTTCATGTACTATCTTTTTATGATCTTTTACTGTCTAAATCTGGATATACATCTACAAGTACTTGGATAGCTTTCTATGCATCTATAAAGTCAGTCCAAGTATCTTGGTGATCATTCTTGTTCAACATTTTAGAAAATTTATTTTTGCTTACCAAAAACCTTATTCACCCCCCCGCCCCCTCTCCTAAGGTTTTCAACTTCTTTTGCAATTCATGATTCCCTATCTTCTAATTAAATTAGTGGATATATTCTATCTCATCAATTCATTCAAAAGATACATTAAACTCAATCTTTAACAAGTACTCCTATATTCTAGGTGATATGAATATAAAATTAGCCAATAACTTTATATTCTAGGTGAAATCATCCAATCTTTGATTACCCAAGTCCATATTCTTAATATTTTTTTACAATCTAATTAAGACATAAAAAATATGAAATCAATTAAATTGAACGCACTCCTAACTTCATTTTTCAAGTCAATTAGAAAGAATGAGTGTTTAATTAATTCGTCAAATAAATCAAGTAATCAAATATTAGAAATAATATCTAACTAATTAAAAATATCTAATTAACTCAAAATCATGTATCTAAAACCATCATTTAAATACAACTAAATCATTGATCTTATCATTGTTTAAGAAAAAGAAGACAAAGAAAAAAGAAAGAACTCATAGACAAGCACCATTCTTTCCTATTAGAAACCCTCTTGAAACAATACTTCTTTTGATAAATTCACTTCTTCAATCTTGAATTCACAATTGATCGTCTAAATTAACCTCATTTTGTTTGTGTTTTTCTTATATTTATAGCTTTCTAGGTTGCCAAAATCGTTCCCTAAGAATTATGGGCTATGTACAAGTCGGATACCAAAAATCTTCTTGGGAATTTCTAATTTCTATTTAAAATTAGACATTATGCCAACATTGAGCAGTCCAGGGCCGGCATAAGCTTAGACCCTCTGAGCCGGCACTGACTCTACTTTGTCGATGTCGGTTAATTCTGTTTTTCTCTAGTTTTGCCCTGTTTAATCCAGAATTGAACCAGGGCCAGTTCAGACACCATGGGGCCGGTGTCGGTTCACCTCTGGAATGCTAAAATTAAGTTCAAAAATTCACCAATTCTATACAAAATCTAACAAAAATCTTTCTACAACCAATTATCTTAATTTCATCAAAAAGTAAAGGTATTGGTAAGCTACTACATAAAAAACCATCACAAAACTACCTCAAATATCTTGGAAAATATAGGTATAATTAGGCTCTATCACACCATATCATAAAGGATTTCATATTTATAATGAACGTGTTAGAATGTATGCCATTTTAGAATATGTTTCTGATGTATTTTTTACTTGTATTAATAAAAGTATTTTTCTCAGAATTTATTTGTGAAATTTTCTTTATATTTGTCCACGGAAACGACTTATTGTATTTAAGTAAACAGTTCATGTGAATGAAGGACTTTCACAGTAAGGTATGGACCATGAAATACTTAACACATAAACTATTGTTCCTAACCAGATGATGAGAATGGGAATCTCATTATGGCAAGGTTTTTGTGTTATGAATTCCAAATAGGGAATGGCTTACCTTTAGCCAATGAGTAGTCTACTAATTTCATAACACAAGCGTATTTTAAATACGTAGAATTAGACTTATGGTGGTAGTTTCTAAAAGTACTATATGATAGAAACCCATACTACTACTACTACAACGTGGACTTGTACTCTACAGCTTGAATATATGTTGGTAGTCTGACGAAACTGGAAGTGTATGCTTTGATATACTATAGTTAAGGTTCATGAGAAGGACCAATATACTTGTATGTTGGTATATGCAACTAGTTAGTCAAGACAGACTTGTATAAGATAGTATCTACAATATATCGCCCCTTGTGGTTGTCCAAATGATCTAATTATCCAGGGCCCTAAGGAACATGACTTGGATATTAGCTTTAGGGTAGCTCCCTTGGAAAGCTGAAATATTCTAAGAAGTCGTGAATCATTGGATTAGAAACCTAAGGATGATAGATATCATTTAGAAATATGTTAGTACACTCTTTCCTCTCTAAATGAACGGTTATGTGTAGAGGGGTATTTTAGTCATTTCACCTGTAGGTCGAAAACATAATTAACGCAGCATTATCCTTGGAGTTAATATTTTCTTATGGTGATAATAGAAAATATTTAAAATGTAAAATATAACTACTTATATAGTAAGGGTATTTTGGTTATTTTAGTAGCTAAGGCAATGTGTCTTTTTGGTCCTCGGAATAACCCATAAGTCCTAATTATTTTACGTTAAGGAAATGGTCACAATGGAAAAATGATTTTATTTTATTCAGGAAGTATAATTTATACTTGGATTGGAATAAAATAAAAGGAACGAGAGAAATTAAATTTATTATCTAATTTGATTGGTTAATTAATTATTTAGGGCCTAACCCTAGATTGAATAATTAGAAAAATTAACAT
The DNA here is from genome assembly GCA_026120185.1 of Voacanga thouarsii. Lineage (NCBI taxonomy): Eukaryota > Viridiplantae > Streptophyta > Magnoliopsida > Gentianales > Apocynaceae > Voacanga > Voacanga thouarsii. The sequence continues at coordinate 2,516,004 of JANUWF010001547.1, read as the reverse complement.
GGGCTTAAACTAGTTAATAAAATGCTTAATAATTATCTTAGTTTATTTGGACTCATTAATTATTTATTGAGTTATTTTAATTGGCCCAGAAAATAAATAATTAATGTTTATTATTTTTGGGCTCATTGGGTCCAAGAAAAAATAAAAAATTATTTTTGCCCAATAACCTGGACTAGAGGGTTTTTTATTATTCACGGTACAGAAGAGTTGGGGATTACCTAAACCTCTTCTGTTGATAATCTCTGGATGTTTGAAACATCAAAACATCGGGGTTGGGTTATCTGGGATGTGAATAGGAATCATGTAGTAGAGAAAAAAATCTGAACTCACGACACTGAAGGACTCTGTTATCTCTCTCTCTCTCATTTTGTTCTGTTTTCTCTTTTTCATCTTATTATCTTTGCTAACTAATAGCAAATGATTAAGAAGGACCAGTCCTCACCTAAATTGTTTCACCAACATAAATAGGCAGAGGAATATTTTGAGAAGCGAAAAGCTTTGCGTACATGCCAGAAGAAGCCAGTGGATTGCTGGTTTCTCACCGGAATCGCCATCGAGATAGGTAGCTACTCCCGTGGTTAGTGCCTCGTCTTCTCAGCCAAACCAGAAAAAGACACGTAAAGGTATTAATTTTCACCTTCCGCTGTGCCGTGTTTTTGTTTTCTGGGTCTTGTTTCATGCGTTCATGGCATCCCCTATTTTTTGTTTCTGCAAGTGGTATCAGAGCGTTTGCTTTCAAAGGCTTAGGATTGATGCATGCTAATTAATAAAACCTGGCAAAACTAATGAGATCCTTCGCTATTTTAGTATGGGTAGATTGTCTGCACACCTCACCGTTGAGGTATAAGAGCCTGTGTAAATTTTTTTGACCCATTCTTTGGTTAGCTTCGTGTAAACCCAATTTGAAAGGGTATATGTGGTTGTCATGTTTTTTGTTGAAAAATGTAACAAGAAACAGCCTTGGATGATTGCAAAACATTACAGAGAAGCCCAGCGAAAAATTTGCAGAGAAATTGCAACGGAGGAAATTTTTTCGCCAGGAAGAAGATGACCCGAGCTGCAAGCCCAGCCAGGAGCCGAGCGGAGCCACGGCTCAGTGTGAGGGGAGCCAAGGACGCCCATGCCAACCGCGGCTTGTAGCCGCAATCGGGCTCAAGCATTTCCTCGGCTCTAGGCGCACGCAAGGAAGCATCCTCACATATGCAGAGCTTCCTCACGGAAGCTATTGCATCAGGCGCTCAGGTCATGGACACCCGCCCACGGACCATGGTTCATGGGTTTTCTCATGGGCCATGATCCAGTGTGGCAAGTACATTAGACCAGATTTTTTTTTTTTTTTAAGTTTTTGGTCTCATACCAGGCGAAGTTATTTTTATTGCAATAGTTAATATTCATTGAATATTTTGCATGAAAAATAATAGTAAAGGATATTAGGATTAAACAAGATCATTAATTAATTTAATTAATGTGTTTAATTCTTTTATTTGGATACTTAGGATTAAAAATAGAAAAGTATGAAAACGTTTACAGTTTTTTAGTATGCTAATTATTTAATTCCTATGTGCACTTTTCTCAAAGACTAAAGTCTTTGAAAAATTTTATTTGACGAGAAAAAAATTTTTTTAAAATTAAATGGTTATTTTAACTTAAACCAAAATTAATCCTTGGTAATTTTCTTAAAGGTTTTTTATCCTTAACATAGAAAATATTACGGATTTAGAAATTTTTGAAAGTTAAAGTGGAAAGCCATTTTAATTCATTTTGGCAAAGGAAAAATTATTTTTGTCAAATAAAGCCTTGAGATCAAAATCTCTAACAATTCTTAAATGGAAAAGTTTTGAAATTATTAAGTTTTTGACTTAAATAAAATTAATCTATGAGGAAAGATTTCTCAAATGGTATAAACCTTGACATATAAAATTTTTATGGATTTAGACATTTTATTTTAAATTAAAAGAGAACGTAATTGGAATTTTTCAAATAATATTTTTTCAATAAAACCCTTATTTAAAAACTAAGTGGGAGAGGGGTTCCAATGATTCCACGGCTTCCATTACGATCCTCATTAGATATTTTAGGTCTTCTCGCTTCACCCTGGGAGTGAATCCGTATAGGATGAAGATATCACAAGGATCTAGAACTAATAGAATGATGTAATTAATAACCAGAGACACGTACTATGATCGGTCGACCCACGTTAAAGGTTATAGTATGAGATATGTCCATAGAAAATAAGAAGAAACGGCCATCCTCTCGATGGAGTTATCTTGTAGATCATTACCTAGAAGGAAAATTAATTTGTGGTGGTTAACATACTTAGCTTAGAAAACTGTTAATCTTTCCAAGAAGCTATATCAGTTTTCTTAAGAGCCAAATTAATCATGTTAAAGATAATAGTAATGGGGCTAGCTATTATCAAGTTTAATATGAGGATAAAGTGCATAAAATTATTATTGTTTTACAAATATTAAGAATTTCTTTTATTTTTTAAAATTTCAAAAAAGTTAGTGGAGATTATTTTAGTCATTTGGTCATTATTCTCCGTGAGAATAAGCTAACAGGTCCAAACTATGTAGACTGGATTGAAAAAGGAACTGAGATATAATACTCACAGCCAAAAAGTATAAATATGTTCTATACGAGACCTGCCCAGTAATTAGGGAAGGTTCCACTGCTGAGGAGTGTGAGGCTGAAAAGGCATGGAAGAAAGCTGACGAAATAGCCCGATGCTATATGTTAGCCTCCATGTCGAGTGTACTACAGTCCAAACACGATCATATGACTACTACATATGACATTAGCATATCTCTAGCCACAATATTTGCGGATAAGAGCCGGCCCACAAGGCAAGTAGAAGGCTCTTAGAACGATCATAAACACCAAGATGGCTGATGGAGTATCAGTCAGAGAGTATATACTCAAGGTGATTGTTGCTTTCGAGGAAGTAGAAGTTTTGGGGGCTGTTATTAACCCCGAGAGCCAAGTGGGCATGGTTCTCGAATCTTTGTCGAGCTATTCACTCAGTTCAAATTGAATTACAATATGAACAAGTTAAACATGGGTTTAACTGAGTTGATAAAGGAGCTCCAGGTGGCAGAGAATGTCATAAAGCCACAAGCTAGAACTATGATGGCTTTTTCTTTGAGAACTGGGCCCAAGCCTAGAAAGTTCAAGAAGAAAAAGGCTAATGTAGTGCATCAGCCCAAGTCTGAGCCCAAAGATAAACCCGATGGCAAATGCTTCAAATGTGAGAAGAAAGGATACTGAAAAAAGAAGCGTCCAGATCTCCAAGTCAAGAAAAACACCACAGGTAATGTTCTCTATCTAGAGTCTATATCAATAGTTGGATCAACTTCTGCTTAGGTTGTTGATTCAGGAGCCATTGATCATATCTGTAACTCATTGTAGGGGTTTAGGAATGTTAGAAGACTCCAGAAGGGCAAATATGGACTGCGCATAGGAAATAGAACACAAGTTTGGGCTTTTACTGTGGGAGAACTGAAACTTACTTTTGATTGTAATAGAATAGTTATTTTAAATGATATTTTATTTGTTCCTAGTTTTAGATAGAATTTGGCTTCAGTTGCAAAACTAATAAATTAAGGATATTCTGTTTCTTTCCATTCTGGTATTACTATTAATAGAAATAGAGAAGTTATATGTACTGGGCACATGTATAAAAATCTATTCTTCATTAATCCTATTAACAATTAATTGAATAAAGTTCAATCAGAACCTTTAAATAGAAAGAGAAAGACCAATGTTAATGACTCATAACTTTGGTATTTAAGATTGGGTCACATTAACTCAACCAAGATTCAGAGGTTAATTCATGATAGGCCTTTGACTCATTGAGATTGAAAAGTTGGCCTCAGTATGAATCTTGTCTTATAGGAAAAATGGCCAAAAGATCCTTTACCCAAAAGGCAGATAGAGCCAAAGAAGTATTAAGTCTTGTTCATACTGATATGTGTGGTCTTTTGTCTACACTAGCAAGAGGGGAGTTTGAGTACTTCATCACTTTCACAGATGATTCTACAAGGTATAGTTACGTTTATCTGATGAGACGCAAGTCTGACTTTTTTGACTAGTTCAAAGAGTTTAAGGCTGAAGTGGAACGTCGAACAACTAAGCTAATCAAGACCTTACGATCGGATCATAGTGGACAATACCTCCTTGGTGAATTCAAGGACTACATGATACATTATGGGATAGTATCCTAACTCTCTACACTAGGGACACCTAAGCAGAATGGAGTATCTAAGAGAAGGAATACGACATTGATGGAAATGGTCCGAAGCATGATGTCTCATGCTACTCTTTCAATATCTTTTTGGGGATATGCCCTAGAAACAGCTACATATATTCTAAATTTGGTGTCTACCAAGTCAGTACCTAGGACTCCCTATGAGATATGGACTAGGCGTAAGCCGAGTCTAAATTATCTCAAGATATGGGGTTGTCCAACTTATATACTGATCAAGGGAGATAAGTTAAAACTAATATCAGAATTATACTATTTTGTAGGGTATCCAAAAGGTACAAAGGATGGTTACTTTTATCATCCTAAGGAGCAGAAAATACTCATGAGTACTAATACTATATACTTATAAGATGAACAAAGTACATCCACTAAAGGTTCAACAAGGTTAGAACTTGAAGAGAAATTATCTTTTGAATCAACTTCTCCTAACTCGATTATAGAACAAGTTGAGGCACATCCTCAAGAACCTATACAAATGGAGCCTCATCATAGTGGAAAGATATCTAGAGTTCAAGAAATATGGACTGGAAAGGCTTTTGACCTAATCTCTGACCATCAGGAACAAGATCCCACTAGATACGAGGAGGCTATTGCTGATGTCGATGCAGACCTATGGTATGAAGCAATGAAAGCCAAGTTGAGTCTATGTACTTCAATTAGGTTTAAAATCTTGTAACTTCACCTGAAGGGATAAAAGCCATTAAGTGTAAATAAGTTTACAAGAGGAAGAGGGGAGTGGATGGAAAGGTGAAAACCTTCAAAGTTAGGCTTGTGGAGAAAGGGTATACTTAGAAATGAGGGATCGACTATGAGGAAACATTTTTTCCAGTAGCCATGCTTAAGTCCATCCGTATCCTCCTTACCATCGCATATCATTATGATTACGAGATATGGCAAATAGATGTCAAAACGGTATTTTTAAATGGCTATCTTAGTGAAGACATCTATATATCCCAGCCAGATAGCTTTATTGCTAAAGGCCAAGAATATATGATTTGTAAGTTTAAGAAATCCATTTATGGACTTAAGTAGGCATCCAAAGCATGAAACATTTATTTATATGAGACTGTAAAGTCTTACGGTTTCATTCAAAATGAGTATGAACCATAGGTGTATAGGAAACTGGAAGGCATAAATGTAGTTTTTCTTATTCTACATGTAGATGACATTCTACTAATTGAAAATTATGTAGGGACACTGTCATCTACTAAGGTTTAGCTATCTAGTTCATTTAGTATGTAGGACTTGGGTGAAGCCAGTTACATTCTTAGAATAAAGTTTCTTAGAAATAGGAAGCAAAGAATGTTAGAGTTATTCCAAGCTATATACATTAACAAGATGTTGGCAAAATACAACATGAACTCATGCAAGGGGGCATTGATCCCTTGCAAACATGGGTTATCTTTTTCTTCAAAAGACTATCTAAAGTCTTAAGAAGAAAAAGATATGATGAGTAAGATTTCCTATACTTCGACTGTAGGAAGTCTCATGTATGCCATATTGTGTACTAGGCCAGATATCTGCTTTGTCGTAGGCTTAGTCAGTAGATATCAGTCAAACTCCAGAGAGGTTCATTGGTAGGCTGTAAAGCATATTCTTAAGTATCTCAAAGGTACGAGAGATTATATACTGGTTTACATGACTGATGATTTGGTTCCTACAGGATACACGGACTCAGACTTCCAAACGAATAAGGATGAAAGAAAATTTACTAGTGGATATGTCTTCACTTTGTCTAGGGGAGCCATTTTATGGAAGAGTATCAAGCAATTTTACATTGCAAACTCAACCATGGAAGCTAAGTATGTAACAACTTTGAAGGCATTCAAGGAAGCAATTTAGCTCCGGAAGTTCCTTTTGGAATTTGAAGTGATACCACACATGAACAAACTAGTTGTGATGTATTGTGACAACACTGGTGCAGTCTCATAATCTAAAGAACCAAGAAACCACAAAAAAAGGAAGCACATAGAGAGGAAGTACCACCTGATCCAGGATTTCATCTAGAGGCGGAAAGTCATGGTGGAACAGATTACCTTGGAGAACAATCTAGCAGATTCTTTCACCAAGCTTTTGGCGAAGAGAGTCTTTAGAAGACACTTAGACGCCACAGGGGTAGGCACCTATGGACTTACTTAGTCTTAGAGTGCAAGTGAGAGATTGTTGGAATATATACCCTCTTAAACTAGATTTCTGATGCATTTTTACTTGTACTAATAGAAGTATTTTTCTTAGAATTTATTTGTGAAATTTTCTTTATATTTGTGTACGATTTTATTGGAAAAGACCCATTGTGTTTAAGTAAATGATTCATGTGAATAGAGGTCTTTCACAGTAAGGTATGAACCATAGAATACTTAACACATAAACCATTGTTCTTAACCAAGTGATGAGAATGGGAATCTTATCGTGGCAAGGTTATTATGTTATTAATTCCAAAAAGAGAATAGTTTACCTTTAACCAATGAGTAGTCTACTCATTTCATAACACAAGTGTATTTCGAATACGTAGAATTTGACCTGTAGTGGTGGTTTCTAAAAGTACTATGTGATAGAAACCCAAACTACTACTGCTACAGTGTGGACTTGTACTTTACAGCTTGAGTATAAGTTGGTAGTCTGACGAAACTAGAAGTATATGATTTGATATACCATAGTTGAGATTCTTGAGAATGACCAATATACTGGTATGTAGGTAAATACGACTAATTAGCCAAGACAGACTTGTACGAGATAGTGTCTACACTATATCACCCCTTGTGATTATCCAAATAGTCTAATTATCCAAGGCTCTGGAGAACATGACTTGGATATTGGCTTTAGGGTAGCTCTCTTGGAAAGCTAGAATATTCCAAGAAGTCGTGGATCATTGGACTAGAAGCTTAAGAATGGTAGATGTTGTTTAGAGATATGTTAGTACAATATTTCCTCTCTAAATGAATGGCGATGTGTAGAGGGGTATTTTAGTTATTTCACCTGTAGGTCGAAGACATAACTAGCACAGCATTGCCTTTGGGTCAATATTTTCTTATGGTGATATTAATAAATATTTAAAATATAAAATACAACTATTTATATAGTAATGGTATTTTGGTTATTTTAGTAGTTAAGGCGATGTATCTTTTTGGTCCTCGAAATAGCCCGTAAGTCCTAATTATTTTAGGTCAGGAAATTGTCACAATAAAAAAAATGATTTCATTTTATTCAAGAAGTATAATTTATTTTTGGATTGGAATAAAATAAAAAGAATGAGAGAAATTAAATTTATTATCTAGTTTAATTGGTTAATTAATTTTTTAGGGCCTAACCCCAGATTGAATAATTAGAAAAATTAACCTGGCCTTAAACTAGTTAATAAAATGCTTAATAATTATTTTAGTTCATTTTGGTTCATTAATTATTTATTGAGTTATTTTAATAGGTCCAAAAATAAATAATTAATGATTATAATTTTTGGACTTATTGGGTTTAAGAAAAAATAATAAATTATTTTTGGCCTAATAGCCTGGATTAAAGAGTTTTTTATTATTCACAGTACAGAAGAGTTGGGGATTACCCAAATATCTTTTGTTGATAACTTTCGAATGTTTAAAATATCAAAACACCGGGGTTGGGATATCTAGGATGTGAATAGGAGTCGTGTAGTAGAGAAAAAAATCTGAACTCACGACACTTAAGGGGGAAAAAACCAAAATTGGTCCTCTCTCTCTCTCTCTCTCTCTCTCTCTCATTTTGCTCTGTTTTTCCTTTTTCATCTTCTTGTCTTTGCTAACTAATAGCAAAGGATCAAGAAGAACCAGTCATCACCTAGATTGTTTCACTAACATAGATAGGCAGAGGAATATTCTGAGAAGCGAAAAGCTTCACGTACATGCCAAGAAGAAGCAGACGGATCGTTGGTTTCTCGTCGGAATCATCGTCAAGACAGGTAACTGCTCTCGTGGTTGGTGCCTCATCTTCTCAGCCAAACCAGAAAAAGACACATAAAGATATTGATTTTCACCTTCCGTTGTGCCATATCTTTGTTTTCTGTGTCGTGTTTTATGTGTGCATGGTGTCCCCTGTCTGATAATATTCATGCTCAACTCCTCCACTATACATGCACTAACGACATTGGCATAACTACCACTATCTATTATCACACTACAAGGTATCTTATTAATAAGACATCTTGTGTAAAAGATATTTTCTCTTTGTTGATTGCTTTTATTTCGTAACTTAAGTGCTCAATGATCTTTTTGTAACTTCAAGTAGTGAAAATACTTATGCTGCTACAACTCTTTCTTCACTCATCACATCATTATCATCAACCTCCTCTTCATGAGTCTTCTCTTACCTTTCTCTTTCTTCATTTTCTTCAAATGAGACTTATCCAAATGTATTTGTGTACACAATCTTATTACTTGGACACTCATGGGTTGTGTGTCTATAGCTTAGACACTTAAAATGCTTTATGTCCCTACTTCTTTGAGTCCTTTCCATGGCCTTTTCCCTATTCTTTTTCTACTCCTCCCTAGGCTTGTTGTGCTCTCTAGGGGGTAGTTTTGAAACCCCATCTCTATTGGAAGGTAGCTTGCTAGAAATGGGGGTTGTGCTTGGAATATTCTTTGTAAATGTCTTTCTCTTCAATTATCTCTCAACCTTCATTATCATGTGCACTATTTCTTCTTATATCTCATAAGAATGAAGTTAAACAATATTGGTTATTGTTTGGCTCAAACCACTTAACATTCTTCCCCTCGTAGCAATTTGATCCTCAACTACATTAGCTCTTATCATTGTCATTTCCCGATCTTTGTGATAGTCCTTTACATTTGTTACTTCCTTGTTTAGGTACTTAGAGTTTTTGATAGAGTTCATTGTAGCAGTAATTAGGCATAAATCTTCACCTTATTAAATTCTTCAATAATTCCTAAGTGGTAACCATGTTTTCGCCCATTTTTCTTCAGTTTGTGATGGTTTGCTCCTACCACACCAATATATATTCTGAGAATACCCAAACAAGAAATTTAAATATGTTTCTCTCACTATAATTATGACAATCAAATAAGATCTTCATCTTCTTTTCCCATTTAAAGTATGCTTCTAGATCACCTTTTCCTTAGAAGGATGAAACTTTCATTTTGATGTGTTTCATTTCCCTTTTCTCTTCTAGTTCTTCTCTTCTCTTACTTCTCCATCCATTTCCTCAATTTTACACTCCATAATTCTCATCTTGAAATCCATCTTCCCAATCATATGTCCTCTCAAAATTTCTTTTTGGATCTCTTAAATTGTTTCCCTCAAACTTGTCTTATATTCTACCTCTTCCTCTTTTTATTGGGATTTATTGAAATCCTCCAATTAAGTATTCGTCATATTCTCCTCCTTATTGTGCATTCAATAGAGGAGTATTGAAGCCTTCCCTCATGTGAGGGTTAGAAAGATCTTGTTGCTTTTGATATCTTATTTGTGCTATGGTTGAGGATTGACATGTTGTGTTTGGAGATTAATCACATCTCTAAGGACCCCCTTAAATCAAACATATTTGAACTAACTTCATTGTATGTAAATGCTCATCTCCTTGTACCACTATTAAAGAATTTTCAGTGAAGAAGTTTCCTACAAAAAATTGCTTAGAGATAAAAGAAATTGTTCCTCACTTCACTGCCCTAGTACATACTCTCAATTGGATGTTCACTCTGTACTCGTGTATACTCTTTTGGCTCTTTTCACAATAATTTCACTCTCTTACCTTTTTCCAATCACTCCATTTCTCTTCCAATTCCTCTCCAATTACTAAGGGTTTAGTTCAAATAGTTGGTCAATCTAAATTCTAAAGTGTTTTCAATGTCATATAGAAATTTTATAGAACACTTGATAGGCATTATAAAATAAAGTGAGTTTTTAGCAAGAATTCAAAGAATTAAGAGCTCAACAACCACGAATAGCAAGTAGAAAGATAGTAAAGAAACAAGTAAAACAAGGAAATAACAACGATAGATAAGAAACAAAGTTACAAAGAAAACTAATACATAGAACAAAATGAACAAAGATGACTATAACTTGATCACTAGGCAGTAACAATTTAAGTGGTTCAAATATGTAAGAAATTAAATAAGAAGAGATGAATTTAAGATATAATCCCCAATAGAATGAGGCAAGTAAACATAAATCGTCATATAAGCCACTTTTCATCTTCTAGGACTTTCATCAAGCACTTGGTAGATAAAGTGGAAACTCAAGACAAAATTAGAATTTTTTTTTCCCCCTCATACAAGCTCAATTTCTTCACATTCACATGCTAAATTCATTCCCAGTGATTAACCTAAATCAAGGAACAAGTTTTATTGAAAAACTCAAGAAAAATTGAGGAAATCTTGTTCTTTTTGTAGCATACTTTTAAACTTTGAAAATAGCCTTATTTTGCCCAACCTCTTAGGCTTCTTTCATGAAAACTAAGTGATCTTGATTAAAATTAACACTTTTTCTTACTTTGATACCAATTTGATATGAAATGGAGGGGATTAAACTCTTATTAGATTCATAGCTTAACATAACCCAAAACAAAATCAAACAATAAAAGAACTAAAATAATGAAAAACTGATAGAAATAGGATACCTAGAGATTACTTTATCCACAAACTAAGAACTCTAGAGGAACAAAGTAACTAGAACCTCTAATTTAGTAGATTTGGTCCTCTATAACAATAACCAAACTCCCTTAATCTAGCAAAGAATTAAGAACAAGTGGAATAAGGATTTATAAGCACCCAATTTGGCTCCTCGAGAGAATCTAAAAGAACAAATAAACTAAGATCCAATCTAGAGAACTAATTGAATTATCATTTGTCATTTAGAGATACAAACACTAGGGAGGACTAAGCTCTAAGATTGATCCTAGATTTTAGAATAAACAAGGAGAAACTTCCTCTCAAAGTATTCAAAACCTCTCAATTATCTTTGTATATTCAATATGTGTCTTAAGAGATGGTTATAAAAGTGTTTATATACATGCTATGTCCTAAGCTATTAGGGTTATAAATCTTAGTTAAAAAAAGCCTAAAAATAAGTTTGATGTCCTTTAAAGTCAATACAAATCATACGATTAAAATCAAAATGATAACAATGTTCCTTCAGCAAGCGATGTCACTTGGGATGGAGTAGAGTGCATTGTCTACCTCAACTTGAGTGGTATCACCTGCTCTTTGACTCTTACCTTTCTTGATTAGACAGCGCCTACTCTTTGGAGTGCTATGCCTTCTTTTGTTCTATTTGCACTTTAAGACTTCTACAAGTTCATCTCCATGGATTACTTTTGTTTCTCTTTGATCATCCACTTGTGTAATTATCAAGTTGTGTTATTTAAGGCCTTTAAATGATTACTAAGGTTCCTCCAACCCCAATGAGCTTTTATGAATCCTTGGAGGCTTTTTTGGAACTTCTTAACTCTTGCCTTAGTCATTGATCTTTGATTGATTGCTTGAGTGATTGATCTCTCGTCCTATAATTGAGATTTATAGTGAGATTGATTCCTCTCAACACCCTATCAGTTGGTTTGAACTTCACATTTAACTCAAAAGGAGTATCAACACATCTATTATCAAGTAATCTATCTCTAGAGATCATACATCACTTTATAGGTATGTTTAAATTGAGACAAAAAAATAATCCTCTTCATAGTATTCTTTTTCAAATGCCCCAAAAAAATATAAATATTCAAAATCTTTCATTTCAAACTATTCATGAATATGCCCTTTTAATCCTAGAATGTCTTAGTTATTATCCCCTGTGATAATCATATCATCAATATAAAGCAACAACAAGATCCTACCACGTGAAGAATTGGAATAGAATAAGCCTGAGTTAAAAACACTATTAGAGAAACCAACATACTTCATTATGCAACAAAAATTTTTCAAACTAAACACGATGTGCTTATTCAAGACCATATGGGGCACACCTTAGGTAAAAAACATGACCTGGAAGAACAATATATCCAATGAGAGGTTTCACAAAATCCTCTTCTTGCAACTCACCATTCAAAAAAGTATCATTTACATCCTTTTAAAACTCATTCCACTTTTTCTTTTTTAACTACAACAAAAATTAAAGTATTTATAAATGTCATCTTAGATACAAGAGCAAAAGTTTCTTCATAATCAAGTCCATATTCTTGAGTGAAAAACCTTGGGGGTGAATAAGGCATTTGGCAAACAAATGCAGATTAAAATTTTGGTCCCTTAAAAAATTCGAATTGAATAGCAAAAATGTTTCGTGGCTTCAATAGTACGGGCAGGGGTCTTTTTAAATCAGCACAAAATGATAAGAGTATGTTATGAAATAATGATGGGTAGTTGAGATGTCAAGATAAGTTTAAATCAGAATGCAAAGGTCATAAATAACCCACTGATTTTGACGAAAATGATATAACATTTAAGGTTAGAAAATAGTGAAAATGCAGTGAAGAACTTTAAGCAAATAGTGTAAGACAAGACTCAAAGATATATAGTAGTTTGATCCTTAAATGATTTACATCCACTACTTTAAGTTATCACTTAAGAATTTCAACAACACTTACTAAAAACTTTTTCTAAACTCAATAATAGTAGGTGACACCAATCTTACATAAGAGGATCACCACACTTAGTTTTCCTTACAACCTCTTTAATCACAATACTCAAGGCTCACTCTAATTGGATTTTACCTCATTAATCTTGATACAAAGTGGATTTGAAAGAGGGTAAGCAGATTTGAACAACTAAGCACTAGTACCTTTTTACATTTGGAACAATTTTATTTCACTTTAAAGCACAAATAAAAAATAATAACTTTGTATTATGAAGTATGGGAAAGATAGCACAAAAATCTACTTCAAAATTGAGTTCTAAAGGCTTTTATAGGAGTCAAATCCGAAGTCCCAACGGCTAGTTACTTTCTGTCAGGATTTCCAAGATTTTTGATTCACAAAGTAGAAGGATGTCTGTCAAAAATAACACTTTTTTAAACAGAAACATTTTGAAAGATGCTACAAATTATTGGATGGAGTTTTAGATTTAGAAGTCCATCCAAATTACTCAATCCAAACATTTGAAGACCAATTCTTTGAAAATATTTTATTTGTGTGCTTCAAAGTAAAAAAAAAAAATGATCATAAGGTAAAGAGATATAGAAATTTAAATTTAATACCTTAATAACGATTCCTAATCTATAGTCTTTCACAAAAGCTTCAAGGTATGCGAGCTTTCAAGTTGAAGTTATACTCGATCAATCACTCCTTTGGGTTCCATTCGCTTAAGAGCTGCCTAACAGTCTTATTTGCATGCCTTGAAAGAATTGAGGTCGAACATGTCCTATCACATGTAGATTACTCAAGTTAGTCCACATCAATATTTGTCATAAATCAAAGCATAAGAGAATGCCTTTTGGGCTAACAATTTTTTCCTTTTTGAGTGATGACAAACTTGATGGGATTGTGACATGAAAATAATTATATGTCTAGTATGGACATGTTAGATGAAAAGCAATATGAATTTTTAAATGGAAATGCATTCTCTCATTATAGAACTCAAAGAGTGCTTATGAGTTTAAGATAAGAAAAATGAAACATAGTCTCATAAACATGGTTCAATGAGCCTATAGCCCAACTAACCTCCTTATCCTACTTCCTTGTATAAAAAGGACTATTTCTCAAGGAAATAACCAAATAGTGTCACCAAAAAAAAATATGTACATGAGGAGGTGTAGAGGATAGATCATCAAAGCAATACTCCCCTTATGTATGTGCACATATGAATAGTAGTTAGAAAGATGATAGCTATGAAGTAAGTTTGAAAATAAAATTGGATTTCAAGGTTTTGGACTTCCAAAACGTGCGTCCAAAATTGGTTAAAATGGGGTAGAAGATAGCCTTTTTAAAAAGTTAGTTTTTGATTGATATTTTGGATTGAAGAAATACAAGTCCAAAACTCCCCCTGTGTATATGCAGAGTAAGATCAATGATTTTCCTGGAATTGACCGAACTTATTTTTCTCAAAGAAATTCAACACAAGGATTTCACTATGCAACCAAAAAGAAACAACGCAGTCCACTTAAGATCCTTATCATTCAAATAATATTGAGCATTATATTTATAGTCAAAACAAATCATCTAGCCCAATATCAATCAGTCAAAATTCACAATAAACTCATACCCATACTTCAATTTCCTTAGTCCATAATAGCAACGTCTCAACATAATCTCCATCAAGTCATAAGGCCAAATTTTTCGTAGTCTGCATTCTTCAAACCATAACTATAAACAGTCACCATTCATCTCAAATCATATAAATGTATTCCAATTTATCACAATCACAATTTTTCCCAATTCATAGTTATAATCACAAACACAATCACAATCACAATCCATCATATTCATCCTCATAGTCACAATCACAATGCATCTCAAACCATATAAAATTTCTCCCTCTATGTCATCAATCAAAAAATAGAAGAGAAACACTAAGATATAAAAAAAAATAATAATAAGGTGCAGATTAGCAATCACAAGTTATAAGATAGCAATCATATAATCACATAATCAGCAGGAGATTAGTGCAAAAAGTAAAATTGTTCAGGCAGAAAACAAAAAAAAAAAAAATTGTTCAAACGCTTAGAACAGAAAGCATAAAATTGTTCAGGCAGAAATGTTGCATAGGCATTCAGCAAGCAGCAATCGTGATGTGTGAATTAGGAAATGTGGATGGTCGTAGGCTTTGTATGGCACCCTTCTTGGAATGCTGTCTAGAAATTTTGCTAGACTTTCTCTTGACTACCACATACTTCTGGCGTTTTCCAGAAGAGCTTCCAGGTATGGCTGGCTTGGAGGGTTGCAATGCAACTGTTGGGGCAGCAGTTGTAGGAACTTCACTGTCATTTCCTCTATCTTTCTCACTGTCTTCTGCTTCCTTTTGTTTCTTTTTCTTTTTCTTTTTGTTGCCGCGCCTCTTGTTCAATCTGTTTACCAATCGCTTCTTCAACTTAGGGAGAAGGAGTTTCCTTCCCAGGCATTTGTTCTTGAAAAGGAACCTGTTCATCAGGGATTCCCTCAGTGGTCTTTTCTACCTTCTTTTTCTCTGCATTCCTCAATCTAGTTCCTAAATTCTACAATTCAGTTGTAACTTCTGTCCGAAATCCATCAAAATTTTCACCTAAACTGCTTAAAGCATTTAAGATGCTTTAAGTCAGACCACTTTCCTCAATCTTTTGTTTGCTCTTGTTTGAGAATTCTTCTCCTATATCATGTTGGGTATCTCTCACGCATATCATATATGGCGCAGCGGAAAAATAAAACGAGATACCTGTAAGTTTGAAAAAAAAAAAAAGAGCATGCTTACGGGAAATTAAAAAAACGGAGGAAAAATAAGAACGAAGAATAACAACAATATGAAAGCGTTTAGACCATACCTCTGCGTGCCTTTACCTCTTAGGTTGTGGAAGAATAGATTGAATCATAGGGACAGCTCCTTCTACCCCATTTGATGAAGCCTCCAATTGTTCTCTTGCCGATCTCCTACTTCTCCACAGGTACATTAACACCAGGCTTTTCAGCTCTCAGAATATGCCACTGCCCAACTTTTTGTTGGTGAACACAACGAATGAGGAGAGCATCAGACTCAATGTTCTTGGTTAGCTTCTTTGTTTTATTAGCAAAACCCCAAGAACAGAGAATGAAAAGTCATGAGAGAGAGAGAGTCGCAAGAGAGAAAAACCTTAGGAAAATAAAAGGTTTTATTTTCCAAACAAAGAGCCAAGAGTAATGAAGCCAAAAATAGGTTCTTAATTAAATTGATAACAATATCCCCCGGGATTTAATATTTCAAACACCCGGATATTATTAACAGAGTAAGTTTGGCTTCACCCTAAACTCTTTTGAACCGTATCTGGAAAAATCCTATGGTCCAGGCTATTGGGCTAAAATAATATTTATTATTTTTCTTGAACCCGAAAAACCCAAAATAATAAACATTAATTATTTATTCCTTGGGCTTAAATAAATAACCCAATAAATAATTAATGAGCCCAAATGAACTAAAAATAATTAAACTTTAATTATTTATTTCTTGGGCGTAAATAAATAATCCAATAAATAATTAAGCATTAATTATTTCCCTCTAGTTTAAACCCAGACTAATTTTTCTAATTATTCAAACTGGACCTAGACATTGAATAATTAATTAACCAATTAAATCAGATAATAAATTTCTCTCAATTTATTTTATTCCAGTCTAATAATAAATTAGACTTCCTGAATAAAATAAAATCCTCTTTAACTGAGACCAATTCCTCAACCTAAAATTAATTAAGACTTACGGGCTATTCCGAGGACCAAAAAGACACATCGTCTTGGCTACTAAAATGACCAAAATACTCCTACTATATAAATAGTTGTATTTTACATTTTAAATATTTTTTAATATCACCATAAGGAAATTTTGACCCCAAGGACAATGCTGCGTTAACAAAGTCTCCGACCTACAGGTGAAATGACTAAAATACCCCTCTCTACATCGTCGTGCATTTAGAGAGGAAGACATGTACTAACACCCCTCTAAATGACATCTACCATCCTTAGGCTTCTAGCCCAATGATCCACGACTTCCTGGAGTGTTTCCGCTTTCCAAGGGAGCTACCCTAAAGCAAACATCCAAGTCATATTTCCCAGGGCTCTGGACATTTAGATCATTCAGACAACCACAAGGGATGATTTTGTGTAGAAACTATCTTATACAAGTCTGTCTTAACTAACTAGTTGCATAAACCCAATATGCAAGTATATTAGTTCTACCATAGAACCTCAACTATAACATATCAAAGTATATGCTTCCAGCTTCGTCAGACCACCAACTCATACTCAAGTCGTAGAGTACTAGTCCACGCTGTAGCGGTAGTAGTTTAGGTTTCTACCATATAGTACTTTTAGAAACCACTACTACAGGTCCTGTTCTACGTATTCGTAATACGCTTATGTCATGAAGTGAGTGGACTACTCACTGGCTAAAGGTAAGCCATTTCCCATTTGGAATTCATAACATAATAACCTAAATATTATGAGATTTTCATTCTCGTGAATTGGTTAATAATAAATGTTTATGTGTTTAAATAACTCATGATCCATACCTTGCTGTGAAAGACCACCATTCACATGGATCACTTATTTAAATACAACAGGTCTTTTCCAAACGAAATTGTGCACAAATAAAGAAAATAAATTCACAAAAGATTTCTGAAAATAAATTTTTTTATTAAAATATTTGATATTTACATCAGAAACCTAATCTAAGAGGATATATTCCCAATAATCTCCCACTTGCACTCTAAGACTAGGTAAGTCCGTAGGTGTCCACCCCTATGACATCTAAGTGTCTCTTAAAGACTCTCTCAGCCAAAGGTTTGGTGAATGGATCTGCTAGATTGTTTTCTAAGACAATCTGTTTCACCACGACTTCCCGTCTCTGGATGAAATCTCGAATCAGGTGGTACTTCCTCTCGATGTGCTTCCTCTTCTTGTGGTTCCGAGGTTCCTTAGATTGCGATACTGCTCCAGTGTTGTTGCAATACATCACAATCGGTCTATCCATATGTGGCACGACTCCAAGTTCTGAAAAAAACTTCCGGAGCCAGACTACTTCCTTGGATACCTCTGAAGCTGCCACATACTCAGTTTCCATGGTTGAGTTAGCAATGTAAGATTGCTTGATACTCCTCCATGAAATTGCTCCTCCAAACAAGGTGAAGACATATCCGCTAATGGATTTTCTCTCATCCTTATCCACCTGGAAGTCTGTGTCTGTGTATCCCATAGGAACCAAATCATCAACCCTGTAAACCAGCATATAATCTCTCGTTCCCTTGAGGTACTTAAGAATATGCTTTACAGCTAGCCAATGAACCTCCCCATGGTTTGATTGATATCTGCTAACTACGCCTATGGCAAAGCAGATATCTGGCCTAGTACACAGCATGGCATACATGAGACTTCCCACAGCCAAAACGTATGAAATCCTACTCATTCTGTCCTTTTCTTCTTGAGACTTAGGACAGTCCTTTGAAGAAAATGACAACCCATGTCTGCAAGGGATTAGAGCTCCCTTGCATGAGTCCATGATGTACTTGGCCAGCATCTTGTCAATATATGCCGCTTAGAATAATCCTAACATTCTCTGCTTTCTATTTCTAAGAAGTCTAATCTCGAGAACGTAGCTGACTTTTCCCAAGGCCTTCATACTGAATTGACTAGACAGCCAACCCTTTGTAGATAACAATAACCCTACATCATTCCAATGAGTAGAATGTCATCCAAATTAAAGACAAGAAAAACCACATTAATACCTTCAAGTTTCTTGTACACACATGATTCATCCTCGTTTTGAATGAAACTGTAAGACTTTACAATCTCATCAAAACGAATGTTCCACACTCTCTATACCTGCTTGAGTCCATAAATGGACTTCTTAAGCTTGCAAACCATATGTTCTTGGCCTTTAGCAATAAAACCTTTTGGTTGGAACATATAGATGTTTTCTCTAAGATGGCCATTTAAAAATATTGTCTTAACATCCATTTGTCATATCTTGTAGTCATAATGACATGGGATGGCAAGAAGGATACGGATGGATTTAAGCATGGCTACAGGGGAAAAGGTTTCCTCATAATTGATCCTCTCTCCTTTTACTACAAGCCTAACTTTGAAGGTTTCCACCTTCCCATCTGTTCCCCTCTTTTTCTTGTACACCCACTTACACCCAATGGGTTTTATCCCTTTAGATAAAGTTATAAGATCCCAAACCTGATTGAAGTACATAGACTCAATCTCGGCTTGCATTGCTTCATGCCATAGATTTGCATCGACATCAGCAATAGCCTCCTCGTATCTCGTGGGGTCTTGTTCCTGATGGTCAGAGACCAACTCAAAAGCTTCCCCAGACTATCTATTTGGAACCCTAGACACTCTCCCACTATGACAAGGCTTCATTTATACAGCTCTTGAGGCTGTGCCTCTTCTTATTCCAAAATCAAGTCAAAAGAAATTGCTTCCAAAGATAACTTCTTCTCGAGTTCCAACCTAGTTGAACCTTTCGTGGAAGTACTTTAGTCATCCTTTAAGTATCTAGCATTGGTACTAACCAGTACCTTCTGCTCCTTAGGATGGTAAAAGTAACCACACATTGTCCCTTTTGGATAACCAACAAAATAGCATAATTTTGATCTTGATTCCAACTTGTCTCCCTTGACCAGTACATAAGTTGGACAACCTCATATCCTGAGATGATTCAGACTAGGCTTACACCCAGTCCACATCTCATAGGGAGTCCTAGGTACTGACTTGGAATGCACCAAGTTTAAATATACGCCGCTATTTCTAGGGCATATCCCTAAAAAGACACTGGAAGAGTAGCATGAGACATCATGCTTCGGACCATTTCCATCAATGTCCTGTTCCTTCTCTCAGCTACTCTATTCTGCTGGGGTATCCCCGGCGCAGAGAGTTGGGATACTATCCCATGATGTATTGATATGGGCTAATTTGGTTATATTTTGCATAGTTATTTGAGGCTTTTTTGTAATACATTTTGTGCAATAACTAGTCATATTCTTTCATATTCGAGATTTTACCCTTGAAAAGGTATTTTGGTCATTATTTCAGGTTTTTGGGTAAAATAAAGCAAAATCGTCGCAAAACAGAGCAGAGGCGGCACCGACTGGAAGCTTGGAACCGGCGTCGGCTGTACACTGGATGCACGGATTTCAAAGCGATGGAAAAATTGGAGAAGCAGAGTAGAACAGAGCATAACCGGCGCCGGCTGCAGTCTGGAATGTATGCGCAAAATTCGGAGAAAGTCGGCAAACGAGTGGAGAAACAGAACACAAGCGGCGCCGGCTCCGAAGGACCAAGGCGACGCCGGCTGTGGTCTGTTCCTAAGGCGATTATGTGATCTTTTGACACGTTTTTGGAAATCTGGGGAGTTTTAACATCTTCCAACTTCTACTCGGCCAAGAACTTTGTACCTACGAGTTTAGGCACTTGTTAAACCTATAAATAGATGAAAAATACAAGGAAAATTGGGAGAATTCATTGATCATCATAAAAAATCACTTAGTCTAAGGAGGAATTCTTCAAGTTCAAAGAGGGTTGTACAAGAAGGTTTTCGAAGGAAGAAGAATGAGGCTTGTCAATGAGTTCTTTCTTTTACTTTGTTTTCTTTTTCTTGACAATAATGTTTTAATTGTTCTATTATAATTTGACTTTGTTTTAGATAATCATGATTCTTGGAGTTATTTGATCTTTTGATTAATTGACTGTTTTTCTTGGTATTTAATTACTTGGGCATATTCCGAGATTAGTTGGTTGTTTCTATTATTAACTTGCTAGACCAAAGAGGTTGATGATGGTTGCAATTGAATAATGTTCGCATTCATTGGCTGTTAACTTGCTAGACCAAATAGGTTAATTACTGAGGTTTGAGTAATTAAAGGTTAATTGATGTTTGCCAGACCAAGGATTCATTGATTAATTTCATGTTTTAAATTTGCCATACCACAAAAATTTAATTAAGGATTATGTTTAATGCATCTTTTGGATGAATTAGTTGAAACAGACCAAGTGATGCTAATTTATCTAAAATGTAGTAATTAGTTGAGACAGATCAAGTGATGCTAATTTACCTTAATCCTTCATGGTGCCGAGAGAATGATTGATTATGATAATGGTTAAGTTCTTAAAGATCATGGTTGTCTAATCAATGGGTTAAGTTGCATACTTCTCCATCCTTGACATGCACATATTTTTTATTTTATTTTCTTTTTAATTTTCCTTTTTATTTGATTTTCACTTTGTTGAGTCGGTTAAACAATGAAAGAGGGGTAATTAATGTTTACTTGTTCCTTGAGAATCGACACTTGTTTGAACCCTATGCTCAGTAATGATAAGTACACTTGCTCATATGTGGGATTTGGGTCCAACGTTTTAATTTAAACTTGATTGGGAATGTGCTTAGTTTTTGTATGATTTTTATGCCTAAATCTAAACGCATCAAGTTTTTGGCGCCGTTGCCAGGGAACAATAGCATGAAAGCCTGGATTTTATTGATTTAACCATGTAAATATGTAAATATGTATGTTTGTTCTTGCTGCAAAACGGTGCTATCTTTTGTATTTCGTGTATTCTTGTATAACCTCGTAACCTAACCTAACCTGACTAACTAACTTAGACTGAGTTTAAATTACTAACGTTGTAAACTTATAATTGTGTATGTTAACCAGTAATTATACCTCTAACTTGCTTCTTGTTTTCTTAGGTATTACCCTTGGTACATAACCCGAAAATCCAACAACGAGATAGTCAATTTTGACCCTGAAATCGAGATGACGTTAACAAAAATTCATCGAACAATTCAAAGGAATCTGATTGTCAAAATGGATGGTGCTCAACAGAACAATGCTGGGAATAATAGGAGAGTTATGGACGACTTTGTAAAACCCGCAATCTCGGGCACAGGCTCGAGTATCACTAGACCTAGGGTAGATGCCAACAACTTTGAAATAAAGCCCAACATTATTCAAATGGTACAGAATATGGTTCAATTTGACGGGCTACCGGAAGAGGATCCCAATGCTCACTTAGCTAGTTTTCTTGAGATTTGTGATACCCTCAAGATGAATGGTGTTTCTGAAGATGCCATTAAATTAAGACTTTTTCCTTTTTCCTTGAGAGATAAAGCTAAATCGTGATTAAAGTCTTTACCTACAGATTCCATCACAATTTGGAATGCCTTAGCTGAAAAATTTTTGGCCAAATATTTCTCTCCAGTTAGGACAGCCAAGATTAGGAATGAAATCTTTGCCTTCCAACAATTAGACTCTGAGCCATTATATGAGAGTTGGGAGAGATTTAAGGAAATGTTAAGAAAATGCCCACACCACGGATTCTAGCTAGGAATGCAAATGCTTATCTTCTTGAATGGCCTCACATTTGCAACACGACAAGTGATGGACTCTTCTGCGGGGGTTCCATCAACCATAAGACCCCGGAACAGGTATTTGAGCTTATTGAAAATTTGGCTTCTAATAACTATTTTTGGGGAAGTGCAATGTCAAAGGCTCGTGTGCAAGGAGTGCACAAAGTGGACGCCGTGGTAGCATTAGAGGCTAAGGTAGACGCCTTAACTCAAAAGATAGAACAGTTGGTGATGCCTCAAGGCCAAGTGTTAAACGTTAATTGCGATTTCTGTGGAGAGGGGCACCCCAATCATGAATGCCAAAAGATGGGATCACTCCAAGAAACTTCTGAACAAGCGACTTTTGTAGGTAATGTCCGGCCAGGTAATAATTCATATAGCTCTACCTATAATCTTGGCTGGAGAAATCACCTTAATTTCTCTTGGAGTAATGGGAATCCATCTAGGCAAAGTTCTTTCAATCTTGGAGGTAACCAAAAGAATCCAAATTCCATGAACAACACAGCAGCACCTCAAAAACCACCTTTGGAAGAATTGATTGGACAATTGGTAAGTACCATGGAGACTAAGTTCCAAGAAGTCGATGCGACAACAAGGAACTTAGAGGCTTCCATGAGCAATTTGGAAAACCAAATTGGTCAATTAGCCAAACTCCTGGGGGATCATCAAGCAGGGACACTACCAGGGAATACGGAGGAAAATCCACAGGATCACAACCGTGGAAAAGCGTGAAGTAATTTTTTTCTCTCTTTTCTTTACTTATCTTTTTTTTTTTTTGTTAAGGATAATTTTTTATATATAGTATTTTTTTTTCCGCATTCGTGTGTTTTCTGCATCATTATCATAAAAAAAAAAAAGTGACCCGGACAGACCAGAGCTGGTGCCGGCGCCGGTTCCTGTCGGGAGGACCCCAATTAAAGGGCCATTTTTGGCCATTTTTTTTCTTCAAACCTTCCTTTCCCTCACAAATCCTCTCAACCCGCGCCAGCTTCACACCCATAAGTGCCCAACATTTGATTTTTTCAGCTTCTAAACAGCTCCATAACATCTTTTACCTTCTTCTTTGTTGATCCTACGGATCACACACATCACAAGCTTCAATTTTTCACACCAATAGCACATTCAATCCACAAGAAAATGGGGTAGCTTTTCGCAGAAAGTTTGCATCTTTTGCTTGCCCATGCATAGAACAGCCTAAAGGTATGATTTTTACTTAAGTCCTACGGTTGCGTTGATGGAATTGATTTTGTCTAATTGTATGAACAGTGTTAGCCAAAAATTGATATATATATATATATATATATATATATATATATATGTTATGATTGTGCATATTTCGTTGAGTTTCATTCATTGGATTACCTTAGGAGTTATTGAGCTTTTACTGCTTGTTCATGCTTGTAAACAATCAAGAATTTATATAGCTCGGGCTAGACTCATGGTTATTGGTGAATATATGGAAACTGCATTGTTGATCACATCATACCATGATATTGCCTTCATTCACATGATCACGTTTACTAGTATGTCTTGAGGATATTAGCGCAAGTTATGCTTTATAGTGGATTCTTACATACATTGTGCAGGTTGTGTTGAAGTGGTTGACAGTGATTGATTGAGTGGGTGTTGGAGTTGATATACATTGAAGGAGTTTGGGATTTGTGCATTGTGAGCTTGGTTGAGGGTTGTGTGCCATTTTAGGATTTATTTTGTGCGAAGGTTGCTATACTCTCTCCAGTGATTAAGCATCTTAGTTCCCTCTTCCTATTGTTCCATTCCTTCTTTGGCCATGTCTAGAGCAAGGAGTCAGCCATCTAAAAGGGCAAGAACTTCCTCGTCCTCAGTTCCATCATCTGTTGACCCCTTATCTCTTAGACCTACGGAGTTTGTTGATGCCTCGTGTGAGGAATGGTATAGTAGGCGAGCTTCAAACAAAATTATTGTTGAGCGTACCTTTTCCCCCACCTTAGACCGAGCACTCAAATTAGGAATGATGTTTAGATGGCTAGGTTGGGGATCCATAGTCCAATTGAAAGGAAGGTATTATCTCGTACTTGTTAAGGAATTTTATGCTAATATGACGGACAAGGGGAATAAGCATCTTCCACATATTGAAACACGAGTGAAAGGAGTTCCTATTCTCATCACCCAAAACCAATTAGCTAACCTCCTCCAGGTCTTTGATGATGATATTTGGCAAGGTATTGATGTAAATAATCAAAAGATTCTGTCGGATCCGGATTGGGATGTTGGAGGGACGCGAGCAACCCTAGGCTTATACAAGCATAATGCCTTCCAAGCTAACAGTTTTTATTCTAACAATGATTTGGCAGCCAACTTTCGCACATTGGTGTATATGTTTGGGTTTAATGTTGTCCCCCGGGCCAGTGGTTTTAATGAAACTAGGCTTATCGACACTTATATTTTGCACCGGATGATAAACACATTACCTATCCCTCTTGCTCCTTTGATCATTCAATCTATTAGAGAAGTAGTTCATCGTCGTCTTTCCACGAAAGCCTTTGTTTTTCCCTTGGTTATCATGAAGATTCTAAAGAACTTTGGGGTGAGTCTTGAAGGAGAACTCATGGAGGCTACCACTGAGCACGATATAGTCATCGAGCAAACTCTCATGAGTTGCGGATATAAGTACAACCCAGAATTGAACAAATGGCTTACACCCTTCGAGGTCTAACATCCCGATCAGGTAAGACCACCTACAGTGGAGGAGGAGCAGCCACCACCACCAGCACGTGCTAGAGCTGGCAGTTCTCAATCCCACTCCCGGACTAACTTTGAGACCACAGTACTGGGGCACCTCGACCAGCAAATGGAGATGCTCCTACGTTTGCAGGGTACTATAGAGGATATGGCACGACGGCAAATTACCATGGAGCAACATTTGACTGAGTTGAGGCAGCATTCTTCTAGGCCACATGATGGTGCGGGCACCTCCACACTTGTCGATGAGGGTGATGATGCTGCGACGGACTGATGATGCATTCTTGCTCACTCTTGTTGTTTCTTTTCTTTCTCTTTTCATGTTTTTGTTCAAGTTAGTTTGACTTTCTTTTCATTTTATTTTCCATTTTTTCTATTTTTGCTTTCTTTTCTTTTCTAGATTTATGCTTTGGTATTTTCTTTTGTATTGTTTATAGGTACTTTGATGATGTCTCCCTCTTCAAGCATTCAGCTCTTGTACATCACGATTAATAGAAGTTTGTTTTTCTTATCTCTTCTCCTTTATCTGGTCCCTTGGTTCTATTTATTTGGCCATTGAGGACAATATCCAGTTTAAGTGTGGGGGAGTGGTTTGATTGACAAGTCTTCTACATACTCTTTAGCTTTCTTGGGAGAAGCTTTCTTGGGAACAAAATTAACAAAATTTTTCTAAGATTTTCTAAGAAATTTTTTGATTTTCTGGAGATTTCAAGTCGTATTTTTAGTGCATGTCTTTATGATGAATTATAGAGCATATGTTCTAGATTATTTATGGCTTATGCATAACTTTTTGCACTCACTTGGACAAAGTAGTTCTTGATCAAATGCTTTGCATTATTCTTAAACCTGTTTTTTTTTTTTTTCTCTAAAATGCATGGAGCATTCTAGAACTTACTTGAATACTTCTCGAGGTGAAATAAGAAAGACATTCATGATTTAACTTAGGGATGACGGTAATAGGCATTATTTGGATAGTTTGAGCTTTTCAAGCTTACCTAGTGCTATATTATCCCTAGTGCCTATTTTGAGCTTAAATTGGTGATTTCTTTCTTTACAACCCGTCACGATATTTGGTCCATTACTTGTGCTGAGAGTTTGTATAATTTCCAAATCTTTATGCTCTTCAAGGATGAAAGTGTATGTATGTTGAGAACAATGCAGGGAGAGAAATCATGACTTGTTACTTTCAGTCATGGATCAATTACAATTGGAGTTAGGAAAAGAGAGGAAGTGGAATGAAAGGAAGAAGTTGAAAGATTGAGAAAGAAAAGAATGCAAGCTGAAAAAAAAAAGATGAGAAAGAAGAAAAGAAACGAGTAAAGAGAGAAAACAACAAACTGCTAGAAAGATAAGTAAATGAAAAAGAAAAGAACAGCAGCAGAAAAAGAGAAAAGAGGTGTAAAAGAAGAAAGAATTGAAAAAGAATTGAAGACAAAAAGAGGGGAAAAAATCACAAAAGGGATGGTGAGTGAGCTATAAAAGTAAGTTCATATAAGATACTTGCTACCATTGCTAGAAAATTGATTGATCTTGTGAGGAAAAGAATTGATGAAAAAAAAGAGCAATGCAGGATTTGCTTGAAATGCGTAAGGATTGTTATATAAAGTTATGGTTTGATTGGTTCTTGGAATAAGAGAGTAAGAAGAGTTGGGAATTACAGGTTTATTTTGGTTGCCCTTTTCTTGCTTACTCTCAGTTTTTCTTTGACTTTTGATGTTCCTATATCATTCGTTTGCTAAGCCGCATTACAAACCTTTAGCCTTACATTACAAGCTTAAAAGTCCTACTTGATCTAAGTAGAATCATAGTATGTCTCGGATTAGTGGAGAGAGTGTATAAAAAGTAAGCATATGGAATGCATATTCTTTTTGAACTAATTTCTTTCTAATGATTTGAGAATATTGTGAAGTATTGTGATGGTTCTACTAAGTCATTTATCACTACACAAGTCTTGCATTGGCTGTGAAAGATTTAGTATCATATGTTTTATGTTCATAAGCAAAGAAAGCATTGAAGATATGTTTTGGGAATTGATTGAGTGATGTGAGTAAAACCTTGTGTTTTTCTACTTGTTCTTGATACTTTGCTTGAGGACAAGCAAAGAGCTAAGTGTGGGGGAATATGATAGGGGCTAATTTGGTTATATTTTGCGTAGTTATTTGAGGCTCTTTTGTAATACATTTTGTGCAATAACTAGTCATATTCTTTCATATTTGAGATTTTACCCTTGGAAAAGTATTTTGGTCATTATTTCAGGTTTTTGGGTAAAACGAAGCAAAACCGTCGCGAAACAGAGCAGAGGCAACACCGGCTGGAAGCCTGGAACCGGCGCCGGCTGTAAACTGGATGCACAGACTTCAAAGTAATGGAAAAATTGGAGAAGCAGAGTAGAATAG
This sequence comes from Voacanga thouarsii, assembly GCA_026120185.1. Taxonomy (NCBI): domain Eukaryota; kingdom Viridiplantae; phylum Streptophyta; class Magnoliopsida; order Gentianales; family Apocynaceae; genus Voacanga; species Voacanga thouarsii. Next base: position 2,488,648 of record JANUWF010001547.1, on the reverse strand, counting down.
AGCCTAACTGGTGCTGGCTGTAAGGCTGGAGGCAGCGCCGGCTGCAGTCTGGAACGTATGTGCAAAATTCAGAGAAAAATCGGCAAACGAGTGGAGAAACAGAACATCATGTAGTCCTTGAATTCACCCAGGAGGTACTCTCCATCATGATCCAATCGTAAGGTCTTGATTAATTTACCTGTCCGATGCTCCACTTCAGCCTTAAACTCCTTGAATTTATCAAAAGAGTCAGACTTGCACCTCATCAGGTAAATATAACCAAACCTTGTACAATCACCCGTGAAAATGATGAAGTACTCAAAACCTCCTCTAACTAGTGTAGACAAGAGACCACACACATCAGTGTGAATAAGACTCAATACCTCATTGACTCTATCCGCCTTTGGGGTAAAAGACCTTTTGGTCATCTTTCCCATCAGGCAGGATTCATATTATGGCCAATTTTCCAGTCTCAATGAGCCCAAATGCCTATCATGGATTAGCCTCTGAATCCTGCTTGAGTTGATATGACCCAACCTTAGATGCTATGAGTTATTGACATTAGTCTTTCTCTTCTTAATTAAAGGTTCAGGTTGAGTATTATTTGATTGATGGTTAATAGGGTACAAAATATCCTTGATTTATTACTTTTGCAACTGAAATCAAATTCTACCGAAAACCAGATACATATCAAATATCTTTTAAAACCACTATTCTATTACAATCAAAAATAAGATCCAACTCTCCCACTGCAAGGGCCCAAACTTGTACTCCATTTCCCACGCGTAGCCCATGTTCGCTCTTCTTGAGTCTTGTAATCTTTTTAAACCCCTGCAAGGAGTTATAGATGTGATCAGTGGCTCCTGAATCAATAATCCAAGTGAAAATTGATCCAACCATTGATATAGACTCTAGATAGAAAACATTACCTGTGGGGTTTTTCTTAACTTGAAGATCTGGACACTCTTTTTTCCAGTGTCCCTTCTTCCCACATTTGAAGCACTTGCCCTTTGGTTTGTCTTTGGACTGGGTCTTGGGCTGAGCCGCTACGTTTCCCTTCTTCCTTTTGAACTTTCTAGGCTTTGGCCTAGTTCTTGAGGAAGAAGCCTTAGCAATCATGGCCTTTGATTGTGGCTTCATGACCTTCTCTACTATCTGGAGTTCCTTCATTAACTTAGTTAAACTCATTTTTAACTTGTTCATGTTGTAACTCAACTTGAACTGAGTAAAGGAACCCGGTAAAGATTCGAAAACCATGTCCACTTAGCTCTCGGGGTCAATGACAACCCCTATGATTTCTACCTCCTCGAAAGCAGCAATCATCTTGAGCATATACTTTCTGACTGATACTCCTTCAGCCATCTTAGTGTTTATTATAATTCGAAGAGCCTCCTGCCTTGTGGGCTGACTCTTGTCTGCGAACATAGTGGCCAATGACGGACTAATGTCATACGCAGAAGCCATGTGCTCGTGTTTTAACTGGAGCACATTAGACATGGAGGCTAACATATAGCAACGTGCCATTTCGTCAGCCTTTTTCCACGCCTTCTCAACCTCTCGCTCTTCGGCAGTGGAACCTTCCCCGATGACAGGGCAGGTCTCGTAAAGGACATACTTATACTCCTCGGCTGTGAGTATTATGTCCAGGTTCCTCTTCCAGTCCACATAGTTTGGTCCTGTTAACTTATTCTCTTGGAGAATAACAGCCAAATGACTAAAAGAACCTCCCACCATTTTTGAAAAGTCAAACAAATAAAAGAAAGGATTTAGTTTGTGAAAATAAATTTATGCACCGAAATTAATTTAGCTCTTAGGAAAACTAGCATAGCTTCTTAGGAAGATTAACAGTTCCCTAAGCTAAGTGTATTAACCACCACAAATTAATTTCCCTTCTAGGTAATAATCTAGAGGATAACTCCATCGAGAGGATGGTTGTTTCCTCTCATTTCCTATGGACATACCTCACACTATAGCCTCCAACGTGGGCTGACCGATTATAATACGTGTCCCAGGTTATTAATTACATCCTCCCATTAGATCTAGATCCTTGTGGTATCCCCATCCTATATGGGTTCACTCCCAAGGTGACGCGAGGGGACCCACGATCTCTAATGAGGATCATGATGAAAACCGTGGGGCCGTTGAAACCCCTCTCCTACTTAGTCTTTTAAAATAAAGGTTTTCTGAAAAATATCCTTTTGAAATTTCTATTAAGTTTTTCTTAACTTAAAAATAAAATATCTAAATCCATTAAAATCTCTATGTCAAGGTTTATATCCTTTGAGAGATTTGTCCATAGACTAATTTTATTTAAGTTCAAACTTAATGATTTCAAAAAAAAATTCAATTAAAACTTTCTAGAGACTTTGGTCTCAAGTTTATTTGACAAAATAATTTTTCTTGTGCAAAATAAAACAAAATGGCTATCTATTTTAACTTAGAAAAATATCTAAATCCAATATATTTTCTATGTCAATGATTAAAATCTTTGAGAAAATATCTAATGATTAATTTTTGTTCAAGTTAAAATAACCATTTAATTTTTAAAGAAAAATATTTTTCTTGTAAGAAATATTCCCAAATACTTTGGTTTTTGAGAAAACGCGCACATAGGTACACAAAAATAAATAACATGCTAGAAAACAGTAGACGTTTTCATGCTATTCTACTTTTAAATCTACGTGCCCAAATAATAGAATTAAACACATTAATTAAATAATTAATGGTCTTGTTTAATCCTAAAATCCCTTAGTAATATTTTTCATGCAAATATATTCTAAGAATAATAACTATTGAAAAAATTTTAACTTCGCCTGGTATGGAACCCAAAACGAAAAGAAAAAAAACCAAAAAAATGCAAAAAAAAAACTGTCGGTCCATGTACACCTGCCGCACCGGATTGGAGCCCTTTTGCTCTGCGGTCCACCCCGACCGGATGCACCAGCCGCACTGGATCGCCATCTGCTGCAACCCACGGAGCCCGCTCGTGACCCACTCCAGCTGCTCCGCCCGCCTGTATGCCCAATTGCCCCGCTTGACCCGCGCATTAACCCAGAAGCAATTGCAATTTGCATGCAATTGCAAATTGCATTCGGCTCGGCTTCGAGATGCACGGACAGACGGCTCCAGGCACAATTCGCGATGGCAACTCGGCTCCAGTGGTGGCTTAGGAATAGTAACTTTCTTCTTCGTGAATTTTCTCTAGGTTTCTTCTGCGTTTTTTCTTCTATTTCTTTTCCAATAGCTTCTTTGGACATTTTCCATTACAAAAACTCATCCAAACCAAAACACAATCACCTATACCCTTCCAAATTGGGTTTACATGATTGTTCTGTGAAAACATAAAATTTACAGAGAACCTATGCTTCCACTGTGAAGCTTACAAAAATGCCTATCCCATACTAAAACAATGAAGGATCACAGGTTTAAGCACCAAACAATAATCTTCTCCATTTTTTATTAACTAACATGCTCCCTAAGCCAATCAAACAACATGCTCTGATACTACTTGTAAGTTTGAAAAAAACAGAGAGCATGCTTACGGGAAACAAAAAAAAAAACAGAGGAAAAACATGAACGAAGAACAACAGCAGCATGAAAGCGTTTAGACCATACCTCTACGTGCCTTAAACCTCTTAGGCTGTGGAAGAATGGATTGAATCACAGGGACAGCTCCTTCTACCCCGTTTGATGAAGCCTCCGGTTGTTCTCCTGCCAATCCCCTACTTCTCCTCAGGTGCATTAACGCTAGGCTTTTCAGCTCTCAAAATATGCTACTGCCCAACTTCTTATTGGTGAACACAGCGGCTAAGGAGAGCATCAGACTCAATGTTCTTGGTTAGCTTCTTTGTTTTATTAGCAAAACACCAAGAACAGAGAGTGAAAAGTCACGAGAGAGAGAGAGAGAGTCACAAGAGAGAAAAACCTTAGGAAAACCAAAGGTTTTATTTTCCAAACAGAGAACCAAGAGTAATGAAGCCAAAAATAGATTCTTAATTAAACTGATAACAATATCCCCCGGGATTTAATATTTCAAACACTCGGATATTATTAACAGAATAAGTTTGGCTTCACCTTAAACTCTTCTGAACTGTATCTAGAAAAATCCTATGGTCCAGGTTATTAGGCCAAAATAATATTTATTATTTTTCTTGAACCCGAAAAGCCCAAAATAATAAACATTAATTATTTATTCCTTGGGCTTAAACAAACAACCCAATAAATAATTAATGATCCCAAATGAACTAAAAATAATTAAATTTTAATTATTTATTTTTTGGACTTAAATAAATAACCCAATAAATAATTAAGCATTAATTATTTCCATCTAGTTCAAACCCAGGTTAATTTTTCTAATTATTCAAACTGGACCTAGGCCCTGAATAATTAATTAACCAATTAAACTAGAAAATAAAATTTTCTCAATTTATTTTATTCCAATCTAATAATAAATTAGACTTCCTAAATAAAATAAAACCCTCTTTAACTAAGACCAATTCCTCAACCCAAAATTAATTAGAATTTACGCGCTATTCTAATGACCAAAAAGACACATCGCCTTAGCTACTAAAATGACCAAAATACCCATACTATATAAATAGCTGTATTTTGCATTTTAAATATTTCCTAATATCACCATAAGAAAATATTGACCCCAAGGACAATGCTGCGTTAGCAAAGTCTCCGACCTACAGGTGAAATGACTAAAATACCCCTCTACACATCGCCGTGCATTTAGAGAGGAAGAAGTGTACTAACACCCCTCTAAATGACATCTACCATCCTTAGGCTTCTAGTCCAATGATCCACGACTTCCTGGAGTGTTTCCACTTTCCAAGGGAGCTACCCTAAAGCAAACATCCAAATCATGTTTCGTAGGGCCCTAGATATTTAGATCATTCAGACAACCACAATGGGCAATATTGTGTAGAAACTATCTTGTACAAGTCTGTCTTAACTAACTAGTTACATAAACCCAATATGCAAGTATATTGGTTCTACCATAGAACCTCAACTATAACATATCAAAGTATATCCTTCCAACTTCGTCGACCATCAACTCATACTCAAGTCGTACAGTACTAGTCCACGTTGTAGCAGTAGTAATCTAGGTTTCACCATATAGTACTTTTAGAAACCACTACTACAGGTCATATTCTACGTATTCGTAATACGCTTATGTCATGAAGTGAGTGGACTACTCACTGGCTAAAAGTAAGCCATTCCCCATTTGGAATTTATAACATAATAACCTAAACATGATGAGATTCCTATTCTTGTCAATTGGTTAAGAACAAATGTTTATGTGTTTCAATAACCCATGATCTATACTTTGCTGTGAAAGACCACCATTTATATAAATCACTTATTTAAACACAACAGGTCTTTTCCAAACGAAATTGTGCACAAATAAAGAAAATAAATTCACAAAGGATTTTTGAAAATAAATTCTTTTATTAAAATATTTGATATTTACATCAGAAACCTAGTCTAAGAGGGCATATTCCCAATAATCTCCCACTTGCACTCTAAGGCTAGGTAAGTCCGTAGGTGCCCACCCCTATGGCATCTAAGTGTCTCTTAAAGACTCTCTCAGCCAAAGGTTTGGTGAATGGATTTGCTAGATTGTTTTTTGAGACAATCTGTTTCACCACGACTTCCCGTCTCTGGATGAAATCTCGAATCAGGTGGTACTTCCTCTCGATGTGCTTCCCCTTCTTGTGGTTTCGAGGTTCCTTAGATTGCGATACTGCTCCAGTGTTGTTGCAATACATCACAAATAAAGAAAATAAATTCATAAACGATTTCTGAAAATAAATTATTTTATTAAAATATTAGATATTTATATTAGAAACCTAGTCTAAGAGGGCATATTCCCAAAAATACCATCCCAAGATCTGCATATATGTGGAAAACAAGACATCAAGAGATCAAAAGTAACAGCTTTTTACCTTTCTTTGATCATCTGAAGAACAAAAATTTTTCTTCTTCAAGTCAAGGCGCGATCCAGCAATCCTCTTGATCAAACACCACGAAAGTTGAATGTCCAACCATTATAATCACAGTGTGTGATTATCTCTAACAGAAATCCACACAAAGGATCACATTCAAGCACCAAAATATTTCTGTGCTAGCAGAAATCAACAATGGCGGCTAGGGTTTTCTTGGTTGTTCAAGAACCACGAGAGAGAGAGAGAGAGAGAGAGAGAGAGAGAGAGAGAGAGAGAGAGAGAGAGAGAGAGAGAGAGAGAGAGAGAAGAAGGTTTTGGAAACTATTTTTTGTGTGTATTTTTCCTTCACATAGTAGGGTTTTGTGCATATCCTATATGTCACAAAAGATTACTGAAAACTGAGAATTCTAAAATAGTTAGAATTCCCTAATTGTAATTATAAATATTAAGTTCTCATAATTATAATTTGGCCTATAAATTATAACTAACTATAATTTGACCATAACAACTTCTCTTCCTCGCAATTAACCCCACTATGTTATTAAATAACATTTTAAGTATATAATCCTCTATTGTGTGTGACCTATTAGGTTTCCCAATCAATTGGTAGTGAACATGAATTAATCCAAACGTCTTTGAGATTAATAATCTATAATTAATTAGAATTAATCTTATTAATTCTAATCAAGATTGGTTTATTAATTCATCAATTAATAAACTTATATTCCCAGATTATGAGTGGTATCTAGCAACACATCATGACCACCCAAGAGTCCAAGAAGTCAAGTGGTTGACATGAACCCTTCAATAACAAACTACAGTGTAATTAACTCCTTTCACCATACAATATCTCATTTAGTTTGGAGTACGGAATTAGTGCCAACTCCCTCCAGAATATATATTAATTCTGGCCTGAATATAATAGTACTTATACCAGGAACCCACTACTCTAGATGTGTATCAATTGGAATTATTTCCAATACACAATCGCTTTGGCTAAGGACTTCTCGAGTAGTAATTCCTACAAGTGGCCGTGAGATATTCGCCCCTACTATTAGGAATGGTGAATCCTTTATTGACCCTCTCAACTACTTTCGTTTACCTCACAATTTACCCAAAATCCATCCCATAGGCAGCCCTCGATCTGGCTCCAGAGATTGGAATCAAAGCACAATGCTCAGAAAACAAAGTACCTTGGAGATCTCAAGTCTAAGGATACTTGCACGTTTGCTATATTGAGATTATATCACTGGTACTAAATAGTTATCCATGTGATTATCTCATAGCTAGGCCATCCAATGAACTTGTTCCATTAACAAGCATTCATGTGTTAACTTTGAGTATCTCAATACTCACGGATATGAGAATCACTGCCTAATCAAATCAGGAAGTCTAACACATGCTAGTCTTAACGCATTAATGATGTCCAATCTCATTAATACTACGACTAGGAACTATTTAAGTACTAACACTATACAGTGTAGTAGGAATCTCATATCATGATCTCTATCATAATTTCCTTAATATCGTGTTGTATTAGGGACTTTATCTAACAGTTATATTACACAAATGTAAACAAAAGAAACTATAAGATAAATAATACCTTTTTATTAAAATAAAATGTGTTATATACAACATGCAAGTGATTGCCTCTAAGGCATAACACTAACATATCAGACTTCTGTTTCGTTCCCGTTCAGGCGGCAGGTGCAGTTCTTTTTCCTTCAACCTTAATTTTTATCAACTTCTCTCTTTCCTCATCCAACATATCTTTAAGCAAGACCTATTCCTTGTTTACTTGTACAAATCCTATTTTTTTCAAAGGATTCTATGCTATACACATTTGTCTTAAGATGTCCAAGAGTACAAGTACTTAAATTCATATTGAAATGCCTGAAGACTTCGATTAAGAGACTGTCGTAAGGCAGTGCCTTGTGAGATGTATTTCTCAACTGAAGCATAAGTTTTACTGCCAGAAAACCAAAACTTATCTATCTTCCCTCAGACAGGGCCAACATCAGTATCATTTGCATGATACTCATGGATATTTTATGTCCAAAACTTGGAGCAACCATAGTCGACACATATAGTGTAGAATCCTTCCAGAAACCATTCAACCACTTTGAATTTCTGTCACTTGAATTTTAAAACTTTTCCCTCCAGTAAACCTTGCCTCAAACCTTCCCAAATCAAATTGGTCTAATTCTTTTAGAAATTTGTTCATTTCAAAAAATTGGATCCCTCCATCTCTAACTCCAAAAATTCGATTCAACAATCGATGGTCAAATTCCATGTTTACTGAGCCTACTCTAGAAGAGTACCATTGCACCATAAAACCTCCCCCAGTCTCTTCAAACCTTCCCTTTTTCAAGTTCGCATAAAAATCCCAAACCAGAAAGATGTATAGTTTCTCATCTATTGATAGCAAAGCCCCCCATCCAAGATTCTCAAACATATTCAAGATGTCAGAAAAGTTCAGAAATGCCTCAGTATCAACTCGATATCTAGAGACCACATTCCTATTTCTAGATAGTCAGTCATTAAATTCAAACTCACATTTTAGATCAAAAAATCGAGGTACTTGTGTCTCAGAGCTATCTGGTATAGGAAGCTCGATTGATCAGTCGGATTGCAAAGCTGTTTCTTCAGCAACGATTTTCTTTCCTTTCTGTTTGGTGGCCGATTGTACGGTAGCAACAGCTTTCATCTTAGCCACTACTTTACTTTTCTTGCCCTTCTTCGTCTTTGGTTCTATTTCTCTGTCTGATTTTAGTAGTTTTGCCATGGCAGAAGCAGGAAGAAGATGAAGGATTTTTTTGTTTCAATGGGGAAGATAAAGATACGAAGTGAGAGAAGTATAGAGAACAATGGCGGTTTCATATTTCTAGGAGAGGGAGAAATAACCTTTTTGTGATTTCCTAGATTCTAGAGCAGATAAGTACAATTAAGTACCCTTAATCAGAGATTTGCACTAGAGATAGGGTCACCCCTTTTTTTTAAAAAGCAAGGACATTTTGAAAATTCAAAAAGTGGGTTATGGACTCATGCACTTCTTTATCCAAATATTAAAAAAAAAAGAAAATTGGCTTTACACAATTTTGGCCACTCAAATTGAGTCCAAATTTGTTCGTCCCAAAAGCGAATGAGAGATATTTTGTTGAGAGGATTTTAGATTCAAGTTTCTCAAGTATTGCATCCAAAATCTCCATTCGAAAGGTGTATCTTCAGAGATTTTGCAAGAATGAACAAACAAATCCTTGGCAAAGATGTTAGCTACATAATTTTGGTAATTCCCAAACCTCTTCTTAAATGATTTGAATCTTTCTTCGGTCAGAGGTTTAGTGAAGATATCTGCAAACTGTTCATCAGTTGAAATATATTCAACACACACATCACCCTTAAGTACATGATCTCTAATAAAATGATGCTTAATTTCAATGTGCTTAGTTCTAAAATGTTGAATAGGATTTTTGGTTAAAGTGATAGTACTAGTATTATCACATAAGATAGGCGCGCAATTAAAATTTAAACCAAAGTCAAGTAAGGTATTTTTCATCTAAAAAATGTATGCGCAACAACTACCAGTTGCTTTGTATTTAGCTTCGGTTGTTGAAAGAGAGACACATGCTTACTTTTTGCTATACACAAAGGAATGTCTAAGAAATTGACAGTGTCCACTGGTACCTTTTCTCTCAACCTTGCAATTGGCATAGCCAGCATCCGTATATCCTATAAGATCAAATGAATCAGTTCGTGGATACCACAAGCCATAATCATGCGATCCAATTAAGTATTTAAGGATCTGTTTTACATCACATAGATGAGATTCCTTTGGACAAAACTGAAATCGAGCACAAAGACATATTAAGAACATAATATCAAGCCGGCTGGCAGTAAGATAAATGAGACTTCTAATCATACCTCGATATTTCAATTCATCTACTTTTTTACCTTTCTTATCTTTATTAAGCTTTAACGATGTGCTCATAGGTATACCTATTTCTTTTGTTTCATTCATACCAAACATTTTGAGTAGTTTCTTGGCATACTTAGATTGATTCCATCTTTGGTTTGCTTGATTTGTAGACCGAGAAAGAAATCAAGTTCTCCCATCATGCTCATTTCAAACTCTTACTGCATTATCTTGGCAAATTTCTTGTACAAAGAATCATTAGTAGCTCCAAAAATAATATCATCAACATAAATTTGCACAATTAAGATATTATAAGAATTTTCATATTTTATAAATAATGTGGTGTCAACTAATCCTCTTGAAAATCTTTTTCATAGAAGAAAACCACTAAGCCTTTCATACCAGGCTCTTGGAGCTTGTTTCAAACCATAAAAGGCTTTGGAGAGTTTAAAGACATGGTTTAGAAAACGTTCATAAGTAAAGCCAGGAGATTATTTCACATATACTTCTTCTTTAATAAAACCATTTAAGAAAGCACTTTTGACATCCATTTGGTAGAGCATAAAACCTTTGAAAGATGTCAATGCAAGCAACATTCTTATTAATTCTAACGAGCAACGGGAGCAAAGGTTTTATCATAATCAATGCTCTCTTCTTGATTAAATCCTTGGGCAATTAATTTAGCTTTATTTCTAATAATAATACCTTGCTCATCAAGTTTGTTTCTAAAAACCCACTTAGTACCAATTACGGGATGGTCAAGTGGTCTAAGGACAAGCTTCCAAACTTGATTCCTTTTAAATTGGTTCAGCTCTTCTTGCATGGCCATAATCCAAAATTCATCATGTAAGGCTACATCAATACAATTGGATTTAGTGCTAGAAAGTAGAGAAAAATTATCAATAAAATACCGTCTAGTTTTGACTTTGTAACTAGGATCACCAATGATCTGTTCTTTTGAATTGATAGTTTTAAACTTCTAATATCTTGGTAGATCTTAATTCATGGGTTCTTCAGTCCTTTGATTGATTTCTTCAGCCTACTGTTCTTCTAATTTCTCTTCTTTAGCATGAATATCAAGTGGAGGAACCATATGCTACTCACTACCCTTTTCTTTTGAAATACCTATATCATCATTATCATTTCTAGAAGAATATATATTTGATTCACCAAACACAATATGTACGAATTCTTCCATACATAAAGTTCTTTTATTGTATACTCTATATACCTTTTTGTTGGAAGAATATCCAAGAAATATAGCCTCATCAAATTTGTTATCAAATTTTTCAAGGTTGGTTCGAGTATTGAGGACAAAACATTTGCATCCAAAAACTTTAAAATATAAAATGGATGGAACTTTGTCAAATATGAGTTCAAAAGGAATTTTTCTTAAAAAGGGTCTTAGCATAACACGGTTGATGATATAGCAAGTTGTATTCACAGCCTCAGTTCAAAAATATTTTGGAAGGGAGTTTTCATACAACATTGATCTTGTCATTTCTTGCAAGGTTCTATTTTTCCTCTCAACCATACCATTTTGTTGAAGAGTTTTTGCAAATGAAAAGTTGTTTGAAACACCACTTTCATCACAGAACTTTGTAAAGTCATAGTTGCGAAATTCTCTACCAATGTCACTTCTAATTAAGATCAACTTGCAACCAAGAAAATTTTGAACACATTTGAGTAGTTTTGAGATTTTAGAGAAGGTTTCATCTTTTTAAGCAAGGATTAAAGTCCAAGTGAATCTTGAGAAGTTATCCACAATTACATAAGCATACCTCTTACCACCAAGACTAGTGGTCCTCATTGATCCAAACAAATTTATGTGTATGAGTTCAAAAGGTTTTGATGTAGAAATTATTTTCTTAGATTTAAAAGAGGCTTTGGTATGTTTTCCAAATTGGCAAGCATCACAAACTCGATTTTTATCAAATCTTATTTTAGGCAATCCTTTAACAAGGTCCTTTGAGAATAATTTGTTTAGCAAATCTATAGATACATAACTTAACCTTCTATGCCAAAGGTAGGTATCATCATCATTCACGGAAAGGCATCTAATATCATGTGTTACAAGATCATCAAGATAAAGTACATACACATTTCCAACATGGTTAGCAACAAAAATAGTCTTATTGCTGGAATTATCCATGGTAATGGAAGAATCTTATTCAAAAATAACTTTGCATCCATTATCACATAGTTGGCTGATACTAAATAGATTGTACTTCAATTCATCAATTAATAGCACTTGTTTGATAATAGTTGAAGATCCCTTACCAATATTACTTATGCCAAGTATTTTTCCTTTTTTTTTTTTGTCTCCAAATGTGACAAATCCATCGCTTGTAATTTGAATATTTTCTATCAGTGTAGCATTTTCAGTCATATGCCTTAAGCATTTCCAGTATTTCCAGTCCAGAGGCGGTGAATTTTCCTGCTCATACGCGGATTTAGAACTTGCCTAAGAGTTTTGGTATTTTTCAACTTGTTCTCGACCTAAAACTCTTAGGGAATGATTTTTGGCATCTTGGGAGCCTATTTAAGCAAGAAAAACACAAGAGAAACATATGAATCCAAGGATCAAAGTTATCAATCAATTATTAGAAGACGAGATTCATTACTCAATGAGCATTGTTCAAGAAAGTCCTCAAAGAAGAAGAAGGGAGCTTATCTATAAATTCTTTCTTTTTTCTTTATTTTCTTTTTCTAGAACAATGATACGATTAATGTTTTCATTATAATTGGACATTATTTTGAGATTCATGATTTTTGAGTTAATTTAGTTTTTTGATCAATTGATTATTATGATTGGTATTTGATTGCTCGTTTTACTTAAGGAATTGATTAATTGATTTTTCTTATTGACTTGCTTGCAAAAGAGGTTGATAATGGTTTCAATTTAATTAATTTCATGTTTGTTGTCTCTTAACTTGTTTGTAAAATGGGTTAATTGTCAAGAACTTAGGTAATTAAAGATTAGTTGATTATTGTTAGAATATAGATTTATTGGCTAATTTCATATATACTTTAAATCACCTAGAATATAGGAATTTATATGGGATTGATTTTAAAGCATCTTTTTGGTAAATTAGTTGAGACAAAATATGTTTACTGATTTAGCTAAAAGGTAGTGATTCCATGGATTGCAAACGGCCAAGATAATAATTGATTATAATAATTGCTAAGTAATTCATGATCATGTCTTCAAGAATATTCATCTAAATTGCATAGTCTTTTATCCTTGAGTTGTATATATTTTTCTTTAATTTCTTTTTTATTCTCTTATCACTTTATTGGATCAGTTGAATAATGAAAGAAAGGTAACTAATGGTAGTTGTTCCTTGATGATCGATACTTGTTAATTCCCTAAACCATGCTTGATATTTAATTCCCTATACTATACTTGTGATGGGTATACTTGGTTATATGTGTAATTTAGGAATTAATATTTTAATTAAGACTTGGATAAGGATGGATTTAAAATTATATGATTTTTCTACACCTGAATCTTACGCATCAATAGTATTAGATAAAGGATTTATCTGAAGTGAAAGATCATGGTAGCTAATATTACATATATGTCTGAACTGCTACAAGTAAGTCCTTGCATTAAATATTTGGTACTAAAACTCTGAATTGCAAGTCATTTGTGAAATGAATGTTGTGTCAATAATGTGATTATTTGGAATGCAAATTTGACTATTTCTCATTAAAGTTTTTATACAAACAAGAGTTTTAATGAAAATCACATTTTATTTGTAAAATGAGTTTCAGTAAATTATTTGGAAATCGTGCTTGCATATCCAATATTGAGATTGGATCTTGAATGATGTAATGAAGCGTTGAGTATTCAATAAGGTTAGGCTCTCAAAAGGAAGGCACCTCTGAGAGATGAGCTCTATTCAAAAAAGTGTGTCAGTCCTAGTAGGTCAAGTCGATCCGAACTTACACCACAGTCCAAGTGGACTGTTATCCCGAAGTGGACAATCAGTAAGTTAGGATAAGAGATGGAGAAGTATCTTATCTAGTGGGTTGATCACCCACTACACTGTGATGCAAGGTTTTACAGTGATTTGTCATGATACAGGGTTTCATGGCAAAGATTATGATGTAAGATTTCATAACTCATTTATTTTGAGTAGTTTCTTTTATAAAATTACGTAATTGTATTTTTTTTTTTTATGTAAACGTGGCAAACACCACTCATTGTTATTTATAGAAAATGCTTGACTTGCAATTAATTTTTTATGAATGATTTCAAAGTGCATACACGAAATCTCTTTTAAAATATGCAAGCGCACACAGAGGATTTATTGATATGTATTTTTTACATTTCTCTTGATGTCATGTTTTCAGGACCTGCTAATACTGACAAGGTTAGGTTTGATTAAGATATTGCTTCATTTGTTAGCTGATTTATATTTGTTTTGAGGACTTTGTTTTGGTTAAGTGGGATGTTTTGTAGACAATGTTTTTTCTCGTAACGAGATTTTAAGTTATTTCTGTTTTGATTTTATTTTATTTACCTAATTTTAAAGATCCAGCTATTTTGAATGAGGCGACATATTTTGAATGAGGCAACATTCCCGCCGTTTTGGATATATGTGTAGTGGGGTTTTACCGTTTTACAAATCCTTTACAATAGGATAGACTATCGGAGAGAATTTAAAGCAAAGCGACGCAGCAACAAAGCTTATCTAACCCCAGGACCCACAAGCTTTCACAAAAGAAATGAACCAGCAACAAAAATCATTAAGCCTTGACACTCGAATTCTCAAAAACCCTTCAAATCCACAAAGAAATACTCAAGTAGACTTGTGTCCATGGACGAAAATTCCGCAGAGAAAGCGAGATACAGAAGATGACAAGAAGAGACATTTTTGAAAGAGGAAGTGAGGGTTTAACAAACGAGATGGGAGCCAAGGGAAATTTGGCTAAGATCGAAAGAAAATGACGTTAGCTTTGATACCATGTAAACTTTTTACAAGTGAGGAAGAACAGAGAACAAACACCCTGCTGCAAATATTTTCTTGTTCAATATTATTCTCAATATATGGTTACAAGACAAAATGTAGAAGAGTGGAAAACAGCTGTATAAGGAAAATGACTAATCTGCCCTCTAAACTATACAAAATGTCTAGAATATATTCTCTCTAACCTAAAAAAAATATCAAAAATTTCTATTTTTATTCTATTAAAATACTTGTCAATTTTATAAATTAAGAATATATTTATTACGTATATTTTTAATTTATCTTTCCTTCAACTACTCAATAAATATTTGACTCATTAAATATGTATATATTCATAATCTAATTAATAAAAATTTATTTTTATTTAAGAATATAATAATTTTTTATTATAATTATATAAATTTTAACAATTTCTTAATTCATGTGTCATTTGTTAGATTGACATCCTTTTCAGAATGGAAGGATTATCATTTTATTGTCTATCAATCCCTACCGTTAGTTGCTCATTCTCTAAGTTTCAAATTGACTCAACTTTGAGAAGAATTACCACAGTGTCATTGAGACTTTCCTTTGATAAATTGCTAGCTAGAAAACACAGCCCGTTCTGCAGAACGTGTTAGCTGCACCAGATGGTTAGATACCCAGTCAACAATTGTGGATTGATTAAGAAATTCTACCGATACCATGATATTCGAAAGCAAAAGGCCCTTTCCATAAGTTAATGGGAGTTATAAATCAAGATTCTAATTGATAACCTAAATGTTTTCGACATTTTCTCAGTGTAATTTTTCATGAAAGGGGAGAGAGACTTTGAACAGATGTGTGTCAGCTTCAGTGAATAAGAAGCATTAGAAATGAGAATTTGTGTCCAAATGTCTGGCATATGGTTTTCAGCATCAATTGATTCGACTAGAATAATAGAAACTCGGCTCATAAGGCATCTTGAATGACAGAAAATCTTGGAACCGGGAGCTATCTGCAGTACTATGGAATTCCATGGCAAGCATTGGGAGAGCAGAAGAAGGCGCTTGTTCCTTCGAAACGTGTTCTGATGAAACTACTGGCCAATTCTGTGATTCTAACTGCATAAATGAGTGAGCCGTGCTGATATTTCCCTGCATAATCTGCTCCAGAGAACATGGCTCCGGTTCATTCAATCCCCAAGAAGAAGTTGACAGAAGAGAGAGAGCACGTGGACCTGCTAGTGCTTCATCCAAGCCTGTGGTAGCAGAAGATGTATCTTTGCCTGTAAGTTCTTTCAAGAGTTATACAAAAAACATGATCTGTAAATCTGATAGATAAATCATGGCAGGTACACATAAAAAATCAATTACTTGATCTTATGAATGTGCATTCTGCTGCAAAAGGTATATGATTTGTCATTTTTAGAAGGACTGTAGCATAACAGTACTCCCTCGAATGGTGGTTTGATATATGGAAAGTTTCCATTCATTTCTTGCTTCTCCTAGAGGTGCAGAAGTGCTAAAAAAAGACCAACCAGATAGGGCTCAAAGCAAACCCTTGCATAATTCTTGAAACTGGAAAAGAAATAAATAGGAAAACGGGCTCTTGCATCCAAGTGGCAGTGTTCTGTTAAGTTCACTTTGCAAATTTCCTCTTGATCAAAGAGTTAATTCAGGTGTAGAGAATTTCTACATAAAGAAACCCTCTTTCCTCTAGGGGGCCACTGACTCCAGTTATTATCATCCTTAAGTATCGAGCAAAACTGAAAAAATATTCTTGCCATAAAGTCAAAAAGTCATAGACATCCCTAAAACAAGGAAGACTAGCCCTTAGATTGAAATTCTGAAAACAAAAGGACCATTTCCAAACAAATATGTACTTGTACCATAAATAAACATATCAGAATGACAAAACACCAATCCATTCATTCATTTATCAGCTTTTTCCAGAGATCGTGAAAGAGGATATCAATTCAAAGGGAGTTCTACCATGATCAAATTCACAGAAGGTGGATATGGTTTTATTGGTTGATTTTAATAAGGGTGTTATTATCCAGCTGGAGATTGTTAGAAAGTGACTAATTCAAGAATGCAGCCTAGTCCTCTGCTCCGTTCGCTTAGTAAACGATTCACTTTAGTTCTTTCAAAATCAATATGTAGTCATGCCTGTTAATAATCTAAGACACTGAGCACTTCAGATATGAGAAACAAACCTACCTGAGTTCAGATGTTGTAAAGGTAAATACTGTTTCCTATCAATATGAGCTGAAGGACTGACCAGGGAATTTCCTGCCTGTGCCATCTTCAAGGTGCAAAAACTTTCCCCTGGCCTATGTGAAGCTGAGGCCGGCATCTTATTCAAGAGAACATTTTGTGGTCTCCCATCTGTTCGGATTCCAAAGTAGCAAGCAGTAACATGTCAGGAATCTCATGTTGCTTGCATATAAATGGACAATTGAGGATATAAATTCACTGTAGTTCTTGAAATAAATGAAATGATAATGCACTATAATTTCAAAATTGAAAAGACAAAACTGGGATCACCCAAAGGCAATTTAATCCTTAAATTTTTAGTCAATATGTTCATAAAATGAAACAAAATGTGCATATATAGCAGAAGAAGCTAATTCAAGACCAAAGAATTGAGAAAGCACCATAAATATAAGATGAAAATCCTGTTGAGCTAAAAGGGATTGCCCCCGGATGTGGCCTGCGCCTCCTGGCATTGTGGTCAGAAAGACGCCTACGGCAGCTTCGTTTCTTGTCATCAAATTCAGACAAATTATGGAATCTGCAAAAGTTTTCCAGTAGCTCTCTTTAGCATCCTTATGGAACTCAATTTGAACTGTGCATAATGTAAAGCATCTACAAGTGACTAGCCTGCTGCACTGTTGACAAAACCGGCGCTCAAAACCAGCTACAATGACCTGTGGGCTTTTGGAATGGCTTTCACAGATTTTGTGGCGACGATGGTAATCTTTTGCCGATGTAAGGTCGAGGTTGCATCCTTCAACTTGGCACCGAGTAATCTGCATGCTCGGATGGGACAATTTTGATCTCTTTGGCATTCTGGAAGACAAGGGAAATAAATAAACAGATGGACTTGAAGTACCGCAAGGAATAGTTTGGGAATCTCCCGATGTTCCAACCTTCAAATTAACTATAGCTGAAGAAGGATTCAGTCGTAAGTATCTGTCAATTTCTTCGGGGGAAATTAAGTCCAGCTTCCTGGATGAGGAGTTGTGCTCCAAACACCTCGACACCAGAAACCAACTTCAACCTCACGGCTTGAAGCTTTTAGATGTTTGAGCATTCCAATTTCTTTACCAAAAAAATTCTGCAAATCCCAACTGATGGAGTTTCTGAATTCGGGACTATCAAATAAATAAACTGAGCAAAAACAGCGCGAAAAGCAAATAGTAATTTCACTATTTCTTCATTTGAGGAGAGAAATCACCCTCAAAAGAGGAAGTGGATCACCAAAGATTCAGCGAAATGAAGATGATTTTTAAGGATCAAAAGCTAGAAACTAAGCTCACATCAGAATTCCCCGACTATGAGGCAATACAAATGGACTAGCAACAACAAATGTAGGGTGGCTAGCAAGTTGCATTTTTGCTCCCTTTAGAACAACAGATGGCCTAGAAGAGACCCACACCGATTGCCATAAATTCACAAAGCCAACAAGAGAAGAAGTTAAGCCAAACAGCAATGGCGTGTAAATTGTCACCTAAGAGATCATTTTTCTTCCCACGTAGAATTGAGAGGGCAATTCAACATGTCAGATTTCCCATGTGGGCTCTTCTCCTTTCCATTTTGGTCAAGACATCAACCGATAAGCACACGCTTTTGAAGGCATGGTCCCGGCAGCAGTCACATTTCCCACTGAGACAAAAGCAAACACCATTCCTTACTCAATTACCACGAGAATCTCTTAAAATGTCATTGACCTGACTTGTCAGGTCACATAACTAACAAGCCAATTTGGGACCTCATGCACTACTAATAATATCTGTATTAGTTTGTCACGAATAAAGGCCCCAAAATTAGATTTTTGCATTTACAATACGGATAGCAAATGTCATTTCAATCATATCAAATTAGATATTTTGCACGTATTTTAAAAATATAAACACATATGAATAATACATATAATATTGTCAATTTGTTAATTAAAATATACGAAATGATCAAATTTTTTTTATTATAACAAATATTATTTAAAAATTATATATTAATAACATCTTATGACAATATAAATATAGATATATTTTATGGGTCGGTGCCTAACATCTCAAATCAAAATTATCTATTCTCAATTATCTATTTATGAATACATATTGGCAAGAAAATATCTTAGTCATCCTTATCTAAGGAAATGGTTTCCCTTTTGATTTCTTATATCTCTGGCAGTCTATTCTGTAGCTTTCTCTCTCCAATAATTCTATGTAGAAGAGAGATTTCTACACTACACAGAAGGCTTTATATGTTACAAAAATTGAAACGCTAAGTAACGTTGGTGAAGGAGCATTAAATCATGAGGAGTTTCAACCGCTCAAAACATCTAATTTCTATATTAAATTCATTCATGTTATTTCATTTTCAAGAATTGTTTTGTTCAAGTGCAATGTACTAGTTAAACTTACATATTTTTTTATTGATTGGTGACTGAACAAATTAAGATAAGAAATGCAAATGTACACGTGTTCAAAATGATTTATAACTACAATTTCTACAGTGCCTAAAAGGGCAAGAAAAAGGGGAAAAAAAATAAAAGGTTCCAATTGAATATTCTACTTCTTGAGCGAGAAAAGCATATAGTTTCTATTAAAATAATTACTTTTCAATTAAATATTTAACTTGTGATTTAAATACACTTTAGTCTTTTCAATATAAAAAAATAAAATATTTATTTACTTATAGAAGTTTAAAATGAATTACTATAAAAAGAGTTCATTGTTATTCATTCTAACGTATTTCTTTTTTTACCTCACTTTAAAAATTATCTTTTGACTTATTATACTGATAAATGATAAGTAAAATACAATTTATAAGAATAACACTTTTTATGTGTGTTTTTTCTATTCTTTGTAAACGGAAACACAAATAATCACAGTATGAGAATTAAAACTTCTTTGAATTCTAAGCTCTGCTTTACACTGGTTTGAAACATCTATGTAGCTTTTGATTTTTTATTATTTTTTTTTTTTTGGGGGGGGATTGGGAAGGGGTAAAAATCAAGCTTCTTTTTCACCAATATGGGTTTCAATTTCAATCGAGAACATACAAATTCCTTTTGGGTCGAGAGAATATACAAATTTAGTACAGTCAGTATTTAAAAAAAAAAAGATGCATCAAGTCATTACCGAAAGGAAATATTTTGGTGGACGTAATTTTATTAGATTACAAACTTTAGACATCCTTTTTAGAAAAATATTTTGAATTTTACAAGGCCAGTATGCATTGATTGCTAAACAAATATATTTTTCATACTCTTCTTCATCTATATATATATATAGGACAATGAGAACCTACTACTAGATATTGTTATACATTGGCGTTAATTAACCTAAATAGAATCAAATCTCATCAAAAATTCCATTGATCATATTATTGATCTTCAACTTATCAAAATCAATAAAACAGATACATACTTTAGGTTTTCTTTGAATAAATCAGAATAGAATTCAAGCACAGAACAAATTAAAATTCATACAGCAGGTATGTCGAAAGTCAAATCAAGCTCCATATATAGTTACAACAAACAACAAACAACAACAAACTAAGTTTTAATCCCAAAAAATTTAGGGTCGGTTATATAAATCAATATTAGGCAATGTGTGGTCATTTACATGAATCCTCTCTTTATTTCCTTCTATCAACCATCGTACTCTCATCCACATCTAACAAATACATACATCTCCTAATCACCTATATTCATGTCATTTTAGACATGCCTCTACCTCGGTTTAACCTATGCCGCCCTCCCTCAATCCTCCTAATAGGAGTATCCTTCGGTCTTCTCTGTATATGTCCAAACCAACGCAGGCAGCTTTCTATCATCTTTTCCTCAATAGATGTCACTCCCACTTTTTTCCTAATAGTCTCATTTCTGACTCTATCTTTTCTAATATATCCATACATCCACCGCAATATATGCATCTCAGCTACTTTTATTTTGTGAATATAACACCTTTTAACTACCCAATATTCCATGTCATATAGCAAAGCAGGTCTTACTACTCTTCTATAGAACTTTCCCTTTAAATTCAATGGTATATTACGATGACATAGAATATCAGTCGCACTCATCCATTTCAACTAACCCGTCGTAACTCGATGTGCAACATTGTCATCGAGCTCTCCATCTTTCTGAATAATAGATCTTAAATATCGGAAGCAATCACCTACTGGTATATCTCTGCCATCTAAAGTTACACTTGTTAGAATATATACCCTCTAAACTAGATTAAGTTACACTTGTTAGAATATATACCCTCTAGACTAGATTATCTGATATAATTATCGAATTTATTAATAAAAAAATTTATTCTCAAAATTTGTTTGTGAATTTACATTTTATGTGTGCACGATTTTTGTTTGGAAATGACATATTGTGTTTAAGTAAGTGATCTATGTGAATGATAGTCTTTCACATAAGGTATGGATCACGGGTTACTTAATATACAAATATTTGTTCTTAATCGATTAATAAGAATGGAAATCTCATCATGTAGAGGTTATTATGTTATGAATTCTAAATGGGGAATGACTTACCTTTAACCAGTAAGTAACCCACTAACTTCATAGCATGAGCATATTTCGAATACTTAGAACATGACCTATAATAGGAGTTTCTAAAAATACTATTTAAAAGAAACACAGACTATTACTGCTACAGCATGGACTAATACTCTACCGCTTGAGTATGAGTTGGTAGTCTGACAAAGCTAGAAGCATATATTTTGATATACTATAGTTAAGTTCTTTCGTAGAACCAATACACTTGTATGTTGGGTATATGTGACTAATTAGTTAAAATAGACTTGTACAAAATAGATTCTACACTATATTGCCCCTTGTAACTATTCAAATGATTTAATTATCCAGGGCCCTGAGAACATGACTTGGATGTTTACTTTAGGGTAGCTCCCTTAAAAAGTGGAAGCATTCCAAGAGTCGTGAATCATTAGACTAAAGGTCTAATAATGGTAGATGTCCATTAGAGAGGTGTTAGTACACTCTTCCTTTCTAATTGTACGACGATACATAGAGAAGTATTTTAGTCATTACACCTGTAGGTTGAAAACTTTGCTAACGTAGCATTATCCTTGGGGGATCAATTTTCCTTATGGTGATATTAGAAAATATTTAAAATGCAAAATATATCTATTTATATAGTAGGGGTATTTTGGTCATTTAGTAGCCAAGGTGATGTGTCTTTTGATCCCCAAAATGGCCCTTAAGTCATGAAGGATTTGGGTTAAGGAATTAGTCTTAATAATTATGGGTTTTTATTTTATTAATCTAATTTATTATTGAACTAGAATAAAATAAAATGTTCGAAAGAGTAGTTATTTTATCTAGTTTAAATGGTTAATTAATTATTCAAAGCCCAAGGCCCATATTGAATAACTAGAAAATTAATTTGGAACTAGATAAAAGGTATGAAATTTTATTTGGTCTATTTGGGCTTGTTAATTTTTATTGGGTTGTTTAATAAAGCCCAGAAAATAAATAATTGAGATTTATTATTTATAATTGTTCAAATTTAAGAATAAATAATTTATCTAGCCTAATGAATAAGACCAAGGTAAAATAAAAATTATAAAAAATTAAATTAATTAATTATTAGTTTATTTAATTAATTAAATAAATAAACAACATGGGATAGAACCCGTGTTGTTTAGCATGCAAGATAACAGAAAGTATGGAACCTTTCTATTCGCACACATAATATCTTCTCTCTTGGGCATCTAATTTGATTAATTGAAATGGGTCTTCATAGATTGGAGGTCTGGCTTTTCAATTGGCAATCAAAATAGCATCACAGAAAACCAATTCTGAAGTAGGCTTCGTCTGTGAAGAATTCACAGAGAATCAAACTCATACCAAGCCTTCAAAATTGATCAAAACCCAAATTTCAAACCTTCACTGGCTGTGTTACGGGCACCATTTTAGAAGATCAAAAGTTTCACGTGGATGAGACGCAGTAAACTTCAAACCTTCACCAGATGTGCTACGGGCACCATTTCAGAAGATCTAAAACTTCGCGTGGATGAGAGCAGTAGGCATTTGCAAGGATATGAGCTACTAGCTTCGAATATCCTTATAAAGACATCTACACCAGTTCGTAGAGGGCCATTTAATCACAGAGATAACATTTTCGTTTTCCTAACATGTTTTCGTTTTAATGATTTTTGCTATTTTAAACCTTCAATTGATATCAGAGCTATGATTTGGCGAATGTAGGAAGTATGTTAGGTTTAACTAAAACAAGAAAATATTTGTTTTGATTGAAATCTGTGATCTTTTGTGTTTATTGGTATGAGTAGTTTCACTGTAAGTTTCATGAGTAGAAGTATAGGAATAATGTATTTTGATTGCTTTCATAGATATCGTGTAAGCTCAGTGTTTTTCAATAGTATAAGCAGTTGTTTGGATGATATTTAAGTGAAAATAGAAGAAAAATCGCAGAAGAATTCGCAGAATGTAAAAGATGAGTCGAGCCGCCAAGCTGAGTCGAGCCGCATGCATGTGAAAGGAGCCACGAGCCGCAGCTCCAGGCCTTGCATGGCTTGCACCTGACGAGAAAGGCTCCTCGCGGAAGCCTAGCTTTGGCTTCCGTGAGGAAGCAATTCTCCAGATTGCTGCGGTCAACAATTTTGACCGCGGCAATGGGGTGGGTCGCGGACACCCGTCCGGATCCGGCCATAGGCCGTGATCTAATGTGGTAGGTGCATGGACCCGACTGAATTAAAAATAATAATAATAAGTTTTTAGTCTCATATCAGGCGAAGTTATTTTTATTACAATAATTAATATTCTTTGAATATTTTATATGAAAAGTAATAGTAAAGAAAATTTTAGGATTAAACAAGACCATTAATTAATTAATGTGTTTAATTTTATTATTTGGACGCTTAGGTTAAAAGAATAGAAAAATATAAAAATATCTATAATTTTCTAGCACGCTTATTTTTTTTTGTACCCTATGCGCACGTTTTCTCAAAGACCAAAGTCTTTGGGAATTTTTTACAAAGAAAAATATTTTTCTTAAATCAAATGGTTAATTTTAATTCGGACAAAAATTAATTCTTGGATATTTTTTCAAATGATTTTATCGTTGATATAGAAAATATATTGAATTTAGATATCTTTATGAATTAAAATAGAAAACTATTTTGATTGAATTTTAACAAGAAAAATTATTTTTGTCAAAACTTGAGATCAAAATCTCTCAAAAATTTTATTGAAATTTTTAAGTTTATTAACTTAAATAAAATTAATTCATGAAAAAATTTCTCAAAAGGTATAAACCTTGACATAGAAATTTTTATAGGTTTAGATATTTTATTTTGTGTTAAAAGAAAATTAATTGAAAATTTTAAAATATATTTTTCAGGAAAAAAAAAACCCTTAGTTTAAAATACTAAGTAAGAGAGGAGTTTCAATGGTCCCACGACTTCCATCACAATTCTCATTAGAGATTGCGGGTCCCCTCGTATCACCCTGGGAGTGAACCCGTATAGGATGGAGATACCACAAAGATCTAGAACTAATGGATAGATGTAATTAATAACCTAGGACACATGCTATGATCGACCAGCCCATGTTGGAGGTCATAGTATGAGGAATGTCTATAGGAAATGAGAAGAAATAATTATTCCACGATGAAGTTATCTTCTAGATCATTACCTAAAAGGAAAATTAATTTGTGGTGATTAATACACTTAACTTGGGAAACTGTTAATCTTTCAAAGAAGCTATGTCAGTTTTTCTAAGAGCCAAATTAATCATATTAAAGATAATAGTGATAGGGTTAACTATCATCGGAATTAATATGAGGATAAAGTCACAAATTATTTTATTTTTCACAAACTGAATTTTCTTTTATTTTCGATATTTCAGAAATGGTTGGTTGATATTCTTTTAGTCCTTTGGCCGTTATTCTTCGTGGGAATAAGTTAACGGGTCCAAATTATGTGGATTGAAAAAGGAACTTGGACATAATACTCACTATTGAGGAGTATAAATATGTCCTTTTTGAAATCTGCCCTATAATTGGGGAGGGTTCCACCGTAAAGGAGCGTGAGGCTGAAATAGCATGGAAGAAGGCCAACAAAATGATTCGATGCTACATGTTGGCCTCCATGTTGAATGTGCTTCAGTCAAAATATGAACACATGGCCACTGCATACGATATTAGCTAATCATTAGCCACGATGTTCGCCGATAAGAGCCGGCCTGCAAGGCAGGAAGCTATTAGGACGATTATAAATAATAAGATGGCTGAGGGAGCATCAGTCAGAGAACATATACTCAAAATGATTTATGCTTTCGAGAAAGCGGAAGTCTTAGGGGCTGTTATTGACCCCGGAGCCAAGTGGACATGGTTCTCAAATCTCTATCGGACTCTTTTACTCAGTTCAAGTTAAACTACAACATGAACAAATTGAATATGACTTTAACTAAGTTGATGAAAGAGCTCCAAATAGCGGAGAAGGTCATGATGCCACAATCCAAGGCTATGATTGCTAAGACTTTTTCTTCTAGAACTGGGCTCAAGTCCAGGAAATTCAAAAAGAAAAAGGGAAATGCACAGGCCCAGCCCAATAACCCAAAGGCAAATGCTTCAAATGTGGGCAGAAGGGACACTGAAAAAAGAAGTGTCCAAAACTTCAGGCCAAGAAAAATCCTACAGGTATTGTTCTCTATCTAGAATCTATTTCAATTGTTGGTTCAACTTTCACTTGGATTCTTAATTCTGGTGCCACTGATTATATCTATAACTCCTTGTAGGGGTTTAGGAAGATAAGAAAACTCCAGAAAGGTGAGCACGGACTATGAGTAGGAAATGGAGTACGAGTATAGGCCCTTGCAGTGAGAAAGTTGGATCTTATTTTTTATTGTAATAAAGTAGTTATATTAAAAGATATTTTATATGTACCCAAATTTAGACAGAATTTGATTTTAGTTGCAAAGCTAATAAATCATGGATATTTTATTTTTTTCCATTCTGATATTATTATCAGTAGAAATGAAAAAGTTGTATGCACAGGGCATATGTATGGAAACTTATTCTTTTTAAATCCTACAAATAATCAAATAAATAACGCTCAATTTAAACCTTTAAGTAAGAAGAGAAAGACCAATGTCAATGACTCATATCTTTGGCATTTAAAATTGGGCTATATTAACTCAATCAGGATTCAGAAATTAATCCATTATGGGCCTTTGGGCTCATTAAGATTGGAAAGTTAGCCTCAATGTGAATTCTGCCTTATGGAAAAAATGACCAAAAGGTCGTTTACCCAAAAGACTGATAGAGTCAAGGAGATATTAGATTTTGTTCATACTGATGTGTGTGGTCATTTGTCTACTCAAGCTAAAGGGGGTTTTGAGTACTTCATCACTTTCACGGATGATTGTATAAGGTTTGGTTATGTCTACCTGATGAGGTGCAAGTCCGACTTTTTTGACAAGTTCAAAGAGTTTAAGGCTGAAGTAGAGTGTCGGACAGGTAAACTGATCAAAACCTTACAATCGGACCGTGGTGAAGAATACCTCCTCGGTGAGTTTAAGGATTACATGATACATCATAGAATAGTATTCCAACTCTCTGCACCGGGTACACCCCAGCAGAATAGAGTAGCTGACAGAAGAAACATAACATTAATGAAAATTATCCGAAGTATGATGTCTTATACTACTCTTTCGGCCTCTTTTTGGAGATATGCCTTGGAAACAGCGGCATACATTCTGAACTTGATACCTTTCAAGTCAGTACCTAGGACACCCTATGAGATGTGGATTTAGCATAAGCCAAGTCTAAATCATCTCAGGATATAGGGTTGTCCAACTTATGTCTGATAAAGGGAGATAAGTTAGAACCAAAATCAGAATTATACTATTTTGTTGAGTATCTAAAAGGGACAAAAGGAGGTCTCTTTTATCATCCCAATGAGCAGAAAGTAATGGTGAATACTAATGCTAGATACTTGGAGGATGATTAAAGTATTTCCACTAAAGGTTCAACAAAATTGGAACTCCATAAGAATTTATCTTTGGAATCAACTTCTTCAAACTCGATTATGGAACAAGAAGAGGTACAGCCTCAAGAACCTATACAAACGGAGCTTCGTCGTAGTGGGAGGATATCTAGAGTTCTAGAAAGATGGACAAGAGAGGATTTCGAGCTAGTCTCTGACCATCAAGAATAAGATCCCACTAGATACGAAAAAGTTATTACTGATGCCGATGCAGATCTATGGCATTAAGCAATGAAAGCCGAGATTAAGTCTATGTACTTCAATCAAGTTTGGGATCTTGTAGCTTCACCTGAAGGGATAAAACCCATTAGGTATAAGTGGCTATACAAGAGGAAAACTGGAGCGAATGGGAAGGTGAAAACCTTCAAAGCTAGGCTTGTGGTGAAAGGGTATACTCAAAAAGAGGGAATCAATTATGATGAAACCTTTTCCCCAATAGCCATGCTTAAGTCTATCCGTATCCTCCATGCCATTGCATGTCATTATGACTATGAAATATGGTAGATGGATGTCAAGACGGCATTTCTTAATAGCCATCTTAACGAAGACATCTATATGTCCCAACCGGAAAGTTTTATTACCAAAAGCCAGGAACATATAGTTTACAAGTTTAAGAAATCTATTTATGGACTTAAGCAGGCATATAGAACATGGAACATTCGTTTTGATGAGATTGTAAAGTCTTACGGTTTCATTCAAAATAAAGATGAATCATGCATGTATAGGAAATTAGAAGGCATAAATATGGTTTTTCTTACCCTATATGTGGATAACATTCTACTCAATGGGAATGATGTAGAGACATTATCATCTACTAAGATTTGGCTGTCTAGTCAATTTAGTATGAAGAATTTGGGAGAAACCAGTTACATTCTCGGGATTAAATTTCTTTAAAATAAGAAGTAGAGAATGTTAAGATTATCCCAAACGACATACATTAACAAGATGTTGGCCAAGTTTAGCATGAACTTATGCAAGGGAGCTCTAATCCCTTGCAGACATAGATTGTCTTTTTGTTCTAAGAACTGTCCTAAGTCCCAAGAGAAAAAAGACAGGGTGAGTAGGATTCCTTACGTTTCGGCTGTGAGAAGTCTCATGTAAGTCATGCTGTGTACTAGGCCAAATATCTATTTTGCTATAGACTTAGTTAGCAGATATCAGTCAAACCCTGTGGAGGTTCATTGGCAAGCTGTAAAGTATATTCTTAAGTATCTCAATAGTACAAAAGATTATATATTGGTTTACAAGGCTAACGACTTGGTTCCTACTAGATACACAGACTCAAATTTCTAGGCGGATAAAGATAAAAGAAAATCCACTAGTGAATATGTCTTCACCTTATCTGGAGGAGCTATTTCATGGAGGAGTATTAAGCAATCTTATATTACTGACTCAACTATGGAAGTTGAGTATGTGACAGCTTCGAAAGCGTCCAATGAAGCATTCTGGCTTCGGAAATTCCTTTCAAAACTTAGAGTTGTGCCACACATGGACAAACCAATTGTGGTGTATTGCGACAACTCTGGAGCAGTCTTGCAATCCAAAGAATCCAGAAATCATAAGAATGGGAAGTACATTCAGAGGAAGTACTACCTAATTTGGGATTTCATTCAGAGACGAGAAATTGTGTTGAAACAAATAGCCTCGGAGAACAACCTAGCAAATTCCTTCACCAAGCCTTTGGCTGAGAAAGTCTTCAAGAGACATTTAGATGCCATAGGAGCGAACACTTACGAACTTTCTTAATCTTAGAGTGCAAGTGAGAGATTGTTAGAATATATGCCCTCTAGACTAGATTATCTGTTATAATTATCGAATTTATTAATAAAATAATTTATTCCTAAAATTTGTTTGTAAATTTACATTTTATTTGTGCACGATTTTTGTTTGGAAAGAACCCATTGTATTTAAGTAAGTGATCCATATGAATGGTGATTTTTCACAATAAGGTATGGATCGCAGGTTACTTAATACATAAATGTTTATTTTTAACCGATTGATGAGAATGAGAATCTCATCATGTATAGGGTATTGTGTTATGAATTCCAAATGGAGAATGGTTTACCTTTAACCAGTGAGTAGTCCACCCACTTCATAGCATAAGCGTATTTCGAATATGTAACACATGACCTGTAATAATGGTTTCTAAAAGTACTATTTAAAAGAAACTCATACTATTACTGCTATAGCGTAGACTAATACTCTACTGTTTAAGTATGAGTTGGTAGTCTGACGAAACTACAAACATATACTTTGATATATTATAGTTGAGATTCTTTCGTAAAACCAATATACTTGTATGTTAGGTATATGTGACTAATTAGTTAAGACAGACTTGTACAAAATAGCTTCTACGCTATATTACCCCTTATAATTGTTCAAATAATCTAATTATCCAGGGCCCTGGGAACATGACTTATATGTTTATTTTAGAGTAACTCCCTTAAAAAGTAAAAATATTTCAGGAGTAGTGGATCATTGGATTAGAGGTCTAAAGCTGGTAGATGTCTATTAGAGAGGTGTTAGTACACTTTTCCTCTCTAATTGCACAGCGATGCGTAGAGGAGTATTTTAGTCATTACACCTGTAGGTCGAAAACTTTACTAGCGCAGCATTATTCTTGAGGTCAATATTTTCTTATGGTGATATTAGAAAATATTTAAAATACAAAATATAGCTATTTATATAGTAGAGATATTTTGGTCATTTTAGTAGCTAAGGCGATGTGTCTTTTAGTCCCCAAAATGGCCCTTAAATCATGAAAGATTTGGGTTAAAGAATTGGTCTTAATAATTATGAAATTTTATTTTATTAGTCTAATTTATTATTGAACTAGAATAAAATAAAATATCTTTGAGAGAGTATTTATTTTATTTAATTTAAATTTTTAATTAATTATTTAGGGCCCAATGCTCAGATTGAATAATTAAAAAATTAATCTGTACTAGATAAAAAGTATAAAATTTTATTTGGTCTTTTTGAGCTTGTTATTATTTATTGGGCTATTTAATAAAATCTAAAAAATAAATAATTGAGATTTATTATTTATGGGTGTTCAAGTCTAAGAATAAATAATTTATCTAACCCAATGAATAAGGCCAAGGTAAAATAAAATTTATAAAAAATTAAATTAATTAATTAAAATTTTTAAAAAAATACGGGATGGAACTCGTGTTGTTTCGCGTACAGGATAACAGAAAGTGTAGAAGCTTTCTGTTTGCATGCATAATGTCTTCTCTCTCGGGCATCTAATTTGATCAATTGAAATAGGTCTTCATGAATTGGAGGACTGGTTTTTCAATTGGCAATCAAAATAGCATACAGAAAACCAATTCTGAGGTAGGATTCATCTGTGAAGAATTCACAGAAAACCAAACTCATAACAAACCTTCAAAGTTGATCAAAATTCAAATTTTGAGTTTTCACCGGCTGTGCTACGGGCACCATTTCGGAAAATCGAAAGCTTTGCGTGGATGAGATGCAGTAGACGTTTGCAATGACGTGAGCCATTAGCCTCGAATATCCTTATACAAACATCTACACCAGTGCGAAGAAGGTCATTTAATTACAAAGGTAAATTTTTTGTTTTCCTAACATGCTTTTGTTTCGATAATTTTTGCCATTTTAAACTTTCAACACTCTGAGTTATATTTCTGTTATTACTGAACTTGCATTCCATATACTCTATTTTACTCCTACTAATTTTGAAGCCCTTGGATTCCAATGTCTGCCGCCACAACTCCAATTTAGCATTTACACCGGCTCTAGTCTCATCAATCAACACAATATTATCAGCAAATAACATACACCATGGCACAACCTCCTGTATAATGCAGGTCAACTTATCCATAACGACCGCAAAGAGAAAAGGGTTAAGCGTTGATCTTTGATGCACCCCAATAGTAATAAGAAACTCCGCAGTCACTTCGGCATAACTCTTTACACTTGTACATGCTCCCTCATACATATATTTAATGAAAGTAATATACTTTAATGGTACACATTTCTTGACTAGTACCCACCAAATTACTTCTCTAGGCACCTTATCATAGGCTTTCTCTAAATCAATAAATACCATATGTAAATCTTTCTTTCTTTCCTTATAATATTCAATCATCCGCCCTAATAAATGAATTACCTCTATAGTGTGGCACGCCCAGACATAAAAATAAATTGATTATCTAAATTTTGTATAATACTCCTTAACCTCTGTTCAATTACTCTCTTCTAAAACTTCATAGTATGACTCGTGAGTTTAATCCTATAGTAATTAGCACAATCTTGAACATCCCCTTTATTTTGGTACAGAGAAATCAGAATACTCTTCCTCTATTCTGTAGGCATTTTATTAACTCTATATATCTTATTGAACAGACTTGTCAAGCACGTAATACATATCTCTTTTAAACACTTCTAAATCTCGATCGGTATACCATCCGGTCTTACTGTTTTTTTTTTTTTGTCTCATCTTTTTAAGGGTATCTCGAACTTCATGCTTCTGAATACGACGAATACACGCATGGTTAACCTCTTCGTTCAAAATCGCAAGGCTACCCACACTCGAAACTTGGAGTTGACTCCCGTTAAATAACTTATCAAAATAGAACTTTTATCTCTCCGTTATTTCTTCGTCTTTAACTAAAATTCTGTAGTTGTCGTCATTCACACATTTCACCACACCGATATCTCTCGTCTTCTTCTCACTGAAACGCGCTAGTTTATATATATTCTTCTCTCCGTCTTTAGTATCCAACTTTTTATATAAATCCTTATAAACTATGGATCTTGCTTTTTTAATAGCTTTTTTAGCTTTTCTTCGCGTAACCTTGTATTTATCAAAATTTTCATCACTCCTGCACTTTCCTAAGTTTCTATATCACTCTCTTTTACTCTTTATGGCTTCTTTTACTTTGTTGTTCCACCACGACACGTCCTTGTTTAAAAGTACTCTTCCTTTAGATTCACCAAGCACTTCTTTAACTACTGTCCTAATACATTGAGTCATCTTTCTCCACATAGTATCTGGATCTGAATCCATATCAGAAGACCAGTCATCTACTTGAACTACCTTATAAAAAAAGGCTATTCTTTCATCCCCTATAGCTTCCACCACTTGATCCTAGGGTTAACTCGATGATTTCGCTGCTTATTATTTTTCCTAAAATTAAAATCGATGACTAACAGCTTGTCTTGCGTAACTACACTCCCACATGGAATAACTTTACAATCCGCACGACCATTACGAAACCTACACCTCATAATAAAGAAGTTTATCTAACTGGCATTTAACCCTCTTCTAAAAGTCATTAAGTGAGAATCTCTCTTCTTAAATCAGGTATTTGCTATGGTCAAATCATAGGCCAAGGCAAAGTCAAAAATAGCAATTCCTATTTCATTTCTAACTCCGAAACCCTAACCTCCATGAATACTCTCAAACCCACTTTGATCAGTATTCACATGTCCATTTAAATCATCACCAATGAAAAGCTTTTCTGCACATGGTACACTTTGTATAATCTTATCTAAATCATCCTAAAATTGTTGCCTAACTGAATCATCAAATCCCACTTATGACGCATACACACTAATAACAATAGTAATCTCGCCGTCAATCATGATCTTGATACTCAAAATCCTATCATTCTTGCTCTGTACTTCAACCACATCATCAATAAAATTACAGTCAATAATAAACTTGACTCCATTTCTATTCCTAGCTCTACCTAAATACCAAAGCTTATAACCCTAAGACGTTACTACTCTCGTCTTCTCACCTACCTATTTGGTTTTCTAAAGACACAAAATGCTATTCTTTCTCCTCTGTATAATCTCAACTAATTCTGTTAATCTGCCGGTCAAAGATCCTATATTCCATGTAGTTAGACGGATTCTATCACTATGGATTATCTTTTTTTACCCTACACCTCTACATATTTGACACCGTATCTGGGGACTGACACGGCGCGTTGCTTCCGAGCAACAACTTAGCAATCCTCGCATATTTATCACTACACTCGGGCCTAGGAAATACAGCGCGTTGTTGAGTAAGAAACACCCCCACGAAGTCAATCGATTGATTCATGTCATAAATGTAACTATATTTTACGCTAACCGTCACAAACTTTATTGCAACTCTCCTCCTTTATTTGAGCTTAAGACCGGCGATGAATACCGCAAACAAAGCCCACGGGACTCATAGGCAAAGTTAAGGCCTATATATCATTCCTTAAAAAAAAAAATAGAAGCCACTGGATATGGACCGAGTACTTGATCCTTTTAACATTAGCTTCCCCGTACTAAGCATACAAGTCCATGGCTTTCTTAATTATTCTGCTTGTAATTTTGCTTGTGAACTTAAAATTACCAACTTTTAACAACATCTGGGAAAGCATCTGTAATTTGTTTTTGGGTTGGGAGAGGTTGGGGCCAATCAATTCGAGACATCTATACCAACTGCAAGTTAGGACTCAAATTTCTTTTTATTTCTTAAACTCTATTGTGAACATATAGGAACTCTATTGTGAACAAATACTATATATGGTAACAAAAAAAATTTAAGTAATGTTCACTTCCGACATGTGGCTTGATTCCAAATCCAAAAGGTAACAGTGTCTGGCAGACATATGTAAGAATTCTACCCTATCAGTACTTCTACCTTCTGGGAAATTCTTGAAGCAAAATGGTAAAAAACATTTCTCTAATGCCTCTTCATTTCCCTGAAAATATTGGCCACCCTTGGAGATAATCTTGGCAAAAACTTGAATAACTGAGAAAGAAACAAAGTATGGAACTGTAAGAATAACTCTAAACAATCAAATATTATGAATTGTAGCAAATCTGAAATGAGAAAAAACAACTAGAATCGGAATTCTGTGATTGCAGCGTATCAAAATCACGTAATTGTGGACTATTGCATTTCTTGCGTGTATGCACATAGAACTGTGGATTTTGAAATACATGCATGCACAGCAAGAACATCAAATGCAGTGCGCTACCTGGAATCTAACAATTAGAAGACATAAGGAGGTTACAATGCAATCATCTGAGGGAGATAAGATGGAACGAAATGGGGGTGGAATTGGCCAATCTAAACACTTAGTAGAGAGTAAAAGAATCAGCAGGACCTATAAAGTTGCCCTTTAGATTAGTGAGGCAAGTGAGGGGAGAGGTGGTTTATCAAAACACAACGGAAAATTACTTTCATTGTATCCTTAGATAACACAAGTTTATCAATTAGTGGTATGGTAAAACATAGCATAGACAATCCAAACAATATTTTTACTAGCAACTACTCTAATTAGAAGCTAGCACCCAAGTAGCAGCAATAAAGAATGATGTAGCTCTATTTAGAAAAATATTAGTTGAACTTAACATTACGAGAACTTACAAAGCAAAGTACATCTAAAGTTAAAATTGAAGGGAAAGCCAGAGAAACCTTCATATATGACAAGCAGTAGATGAGAGTCACACAAGACTCTTGTCCAAACAGAGTCTGGAAACGTGTATCTAGTAGTTTATTAATTGTGAGATTCCTCTCTCATCCCGATTCCTTTTCTTACCTCCAGATTTGTGAATTCCAGATTGAGCATTAACCAGTTATGATAGAGGTTTGAATTTATTTCATGCCTTTGCTAAGATTATAATCTACTATATGATCATCCCGTCCTGCGGAGCAACTTGACTATTCACTATGAAGAGTAAAACGCTTGCTGAAATCATATATGTATTGCCCCAGTAAAGCATCTCTAACAAATACAATATACCAAAAAGAGACGGTTGCATTTTGCAATACAAAACGCCACAAGAATTAACAAAATGAACATACACAATATCCAAATATTCTAGCAAAATCTTTAATTGTTCTAGGAGCAGGTTTCTCAGCCATACAGTTTTCAACAGCTGACCATGAAAATGGGAGAAGTAAATATTTGGAAGTTTCAGTGTCTTCCTTTTGTATGTTGAAAAGTAGTCACAATGGATGGAGTTGTGAATTTCTAAGCCAAGCCAAGCCAAGCATCTAGCCATAAACCGGGAAAAGGGAACCGATAAAAAATACAGAAAAACTAAACTCATTCCCTTAAATATTATATATCTATCTATAGGTTATGCATTTGAACTGAGAAGCATGTCCACACCAGAAAATAGATCAAGAAAACCAGCAGTGAAGTTTATAGAATGAGTTAGTCTACCCAAGGCTGAGAGTTGCACACCCCCGTATTGTAAACCTTTCTTCACATTGAAACCAAACCAAATCTGAGTCTTATGTTATCAAATCTTATATTATAGGCAATTTCTTAGCATTTCTAGAACAAAACTATAGAACAGATGAAGGATATTCCAATTTTAGAAGAAAAACATACCCAAAGCTTCACACATGCATCAATGACAACTGGAACTAGGCAGATGAAAATTGTAAGGACAGCCTGATCAACCTCCAGTCCATAATGTTCAACAATTACTTCACACAGAGTCTGCCAACCAGATTCTGAATGATACCTGCAGATTAGGATGTTGTTATTGCGTAAATACTATTATAGCAAGACTTAATACAACAAAAGTAAGC
Source organism: Voacanga thouarsii (assembly GCA_026120185.1). Classification (NCBI taxonomy): domain Eukaryota; kingdom Viridiplantae; phylum Streptophyta; class Magnoliopsida; order Gentianales; family Apocynaceae; genus Voacanga; species Voacanga thouarsii. Next base: position 2,453,031 of record JANUWF010001547.1, on the reverse strand, counting down.
ATTACACTAATAAAGTGAACTACAAGCAAAAGATCAAAGCATCATTACTGGTTTGACACCATATAAGAATCCAAAAGACAAAAGTTTCTAGTCAGGGATATTGCCTGTGGGACATTTTGCCAAAATGAAACATGATATCTAGCTATTGTGTATCTGTGTCAACGAGCAATCATTGAATCGGAAAGCATAAAGCATTACATCTGAAGAAGAGGGTAGAAACACTTACCCTAGAAAAATATCGGTGATAAGAATAATTAAAAATGCCTTCCCAGTATCGGAAATATTATTTAGTATTTTATAGCCTGTAAATTTCAGCAATGCTACCTGCAAAATTGGCAAGAAAATCAAAAAGGATAATCAGAAGTTTGTAAATTTTGCAGAAAATGCAAAATACAATAATTTAAGATTATCTCTACATACATATGTTAAGGTAACAAGAAAAGTATGATGCCACAGACAAAATGTTGACTACTTGTAGTCAGGGGAGTGAATTGTCATATGTAGATATGTGCCATGTCACAGCATCAACTTTGTCAAGAACTCTATCGAAATCACGTCAAGCACCATTACAAATATTGGACCAATAAATGGAAGCTGTTGATTTAGGCATCCTCAGCCCTTAAAGCACATCCTGTCAAGGCCTCCTCTTTCTTAAGCAGTACACAAACAATAATATATTTATGAGCTTCAAGGCAGTCAACTTACATGCAGCTAAACTGCTTCAAACCCTTCCCCCTAGTTACAGATATCACCAATTTTCTTTCTCTTCAGTATCAGACGTACAGTTTTTGTTTTGTTTTGTTTTTTTTTTCCCTCTTGGTTGGGGGTGGGGGGTTGGTTTTGTGTGCAATGAATGATATTTTGTAGCTAAATGGAGGCTATCAACTAAGCATGTAATGCATGCATAATTAATACAAAGACTTTTTACCATATTGTCAATTTAATATGTAGCAACCATATGTATATTAAGTGTTGGTGAGAAAAAAAGACCGAGGGTATTCAAATTCTCCAAATGACTTGACTGCTCTGGAATGTTTCAAACAAGTTTCTGCTGGTCTTTTCCTTCCAATATCCTTTTAGGAGGAAGGTCCGTGGCTATTTCAATCTTATTTAGCTTAATGGGAAGTGCAAAAGAATTATTTTTCCATTTTTTGACTAAGCTTTAGAATACTATTTTGAAGATAAACAAAATGAAGATGTTAGGCGTAATGTGCTACAATACGGATAGAAATGATATTTTACAGTCAATTACAAATGAAAATTAGTAAAATACAAACAAATGGATAATAACTCACTTTACTTTGATTGAAGTACAAAAGAATGAATAACGAAATCCCATAAACCATATCTGACCAAATATTTGCAAATGATCTACGATTTTCTAGCCTCCGTTCATCTCGCAACTCCAACCTGCCACCACATCATGCAATGTGTAAGGAAAAACGAATACAAATAAGACCACTTATCTTCCAACCATTAGTAATCAACAACTGAGTCCTGCTTCATATCGGAAGTAGAAATAAGGACCACAAGAACCTGACAGTTATTATAACATCAAACAATCACCAAAATCTGATTCTACTGCAAGATTACTAGAGTATTACAACATGAAGTTCCTCAAAATTTCTCAATCCAATTGCTTTTGCATTATCTATTGTGTTGGAATTCTACATTAGGCCTTAGACTGTCATCAAAGATATCGGAATCAATTGTTGACAGTTGAACAGCTGACACAACATGGAATCTCAATAAGGAAAGACAGACTTGCAGCAGTACAACCACATACAAAAAATAAGCGAACAGCATGCAACATACATGCAATTACTGTCAAATCAGCTTGGGTTAATTCTCAGGTAATTATACAACCGCAATCTTTGCCTTTCCATAAATCATAATCATAATATGAGATTTGTGGAATTTCTAATTTTTTGCCGACTGTATAGTCCTGTTATCATTGAATGCCAACCCTATTGATGTGCATTGAAATCTGAGATGGAGTTCATTCTCGATGAACACATAAAAAAACTCTAACGGATAGAGAAGCTCAGAATCCTTTGCAAGTTAATAAGATCCAAACAGAAATAGGCTACAACAGTCAGTAATTCAATATTTAGCAAAGAACCATAGAGGTATAAAATTAATAAAAGAGTAACAATTTTCGAGATCTTTAAATCTTTCTAATCCAGATTTAGTCCATCTGCATACAAACCTAGTATTTTGCAATTCACCCTCTGAAACCCCAGCAAAGTACCAGTAAGAGAAGTCAAGAACATGTTTGTGCTTCAATCATAACTAGAATGGATGCTGTCAAACCTGACAAGTATAACAATATTCTGCATTCAAGTTACAGAAACAGTAGTAAATATTTTTATGCATTGAAATGAGTCAATAAGGACTCATATGTCATTTACAGGGGGCAAAAAACCAAAACAAATGTGCAGAATACAGACTAAAACCTCTATAAACTATCTAAAACCAGCATGATGACAGCATGAAGTGGTTTTCGCTTGCTGCCCAAGGAGATTTCTAGGGGGAATGGGAGATTTTGACCTCAGTAGGGATGTTTGGTTTTAAAAAAAAAAAAAATGGTTCGGATATATCAAATGGCTTTCTTGGTCAAATTTCCTAGTATGATTTGAATAGCTATGATTGTTCTTCCCTAATACTAAGAATAACAGTATAAGAAACAAGGTACCAAGCCGGGGAAAAAAAAAAAGAAAAAGAACAATAAGAAGAAACCTTACGCTTTATTTCGTAACTCCAACCACAGCTCCTCATCCGAAAGAGGTGGGGATTTACCAATCTCTACCTCTAGCCTATACCGTGCCTTCTCAAGCTTTAATTCCTTGACCATTTCAAGCTTCTGATTCCTCTTCACATCAAGCATCTTTGCCGCAAGTGGTACTGTCTTTACATATCTGTCAACGACATGAAATCAGCTAGGAAATGTTTTTGCTGATGATCCCAAAGGTTAACAAAGAAAGGTTTTATTTCCTTTTAAGCATGCAATTTCTGAGTATTGAAATGAAAGATTTAAATCCTAGTATTGGGGTGGACAAAGGAGAAAGAAAAGGTAGAAGTTTAGGAGGGTACAACAAAGTAGATCTAAAATAGAGCAAAAAGAGAGAAAATCCTGAAAAAAGATTACTGAAAAAAATTCATTGATAATTAGGATTGAAAAATATTCATTGATAATTAGGGACACTTTTCAACAAAGAAAATAAGAAGAGACAGAGATGTCGACTACATGCTGGCACTTTGCACATTCACTGTTCAAATTGGAATTTAGTTTAAAATATCAAAAAACAGAAAAAGATTAACTCTTTAGAAATTACCTCGATAATTTCCCACCACCCTACTATAATAAGAAAAATAATCAAAGTACAGTAGAATTTAATGCCTCTTCAATTGACTTGATTAGAAACAAAATTATTAGCCTTATTAAAAAGTTAAAAAGAAAAAGAAGAAATACAACTTGAACTAAAAATATTTTAAAATTTTGAAACTAAAATTACAAAAAGGAAAAAGAAAATCTAATATTCAGATATGATAGCTATCAGAGTTTAGCAACTACCCTAATATGACCTGATAGATCTCCACTATACTGCTCTCTGATTCTTAAAATACCATGCCTTGCATAGATGTACAAGATCCAGATACATGTATGTGAATAACACCACATTCTAGTTACCAACACAAGGCATTTTGGATGATTTTTTTTTCCTAAGAAAAAGCAAAAACAAGGAACTCCTATTCTCTTGTTTTATGTATATGTACAAATAGCCAATTACATGCTTCAGGCATCATTTGACGGCATTAGCATATTGTTTTCTGAAATTCTAGTAAATGAATTTAACCATACCTAGAAAACCAGAGCAAACATTTTCAAGGTACTTATCATAAACACAACGATCACTGATATACGCTTCACCATTCTATGTCTATGCATGCATATCCATGGTTGAGAAGCCCTGTGCTTTTTATTCTAGTCAATCATAAACCTGTAGCTACAACTGTACTCTTATGGTAGCATTTAAGAAAGAGGAGAATTAACCTGTAATCCCTACGTTTTAACACAGCCCCCCCCCCCGCGGGGCCAAAAACACCGAAAAAAAGGAATTCCATAAATCTTTCTGAGAGTTTACAATGTGACATTTTTTTTAATGGAGGAAACAGGGGTGATAGGCTGTAGGTGATGCTGGAAGCTTAATTCCATATCTTCAGGAATAGTGATTGGAAGTGGGAAAAAGTAGCTCAAATGAAAAAAAGAAAAAAAAAAGTGGGAAAAATGAAATTGAGAAGCAAAAAATGCAATTAAGTACAGAACACACAGCTAAATAATTTTGAAATCCTACAAAAAACCATCTCCCCCTCCTAAATGAGGAAAAGAAAATATTAGTTTCTAGGCATAGAAAAGAATTATGAATTTCATACTTTAACTAGTACAATCACATAGCCGAAACAACTCATTCATAGTACACTAGCAAGTGCAGCAGAAAGAAGTTCCTTTGGATCCACTTCAGTAATTAATCAACTAGAAGTCAACAAGTATTTCATACAAGCTAACCTGTCCAAAAAAGGCATGAGTACATAGTCATGAACCAAAAAATCCAAAGCCAATGGAATAATCACCAAAACTGCCAAAAATTTAGCCTGCAAAAAGGATGAAAACTAGATTTAGTTCATAACCCTTATGTACATGAAAATATTAAAACAACATGCAGAACATGAAGGAAAAGGTTTATATGGAAGAAAACTTTATTAATGCTCCACACAACTTCAAACTGCAGTAAACCCACAAGGGACATAGTAGATCATCTATATGAACAGCAATTCAAAATAATTCTTGGGATCAATATATCAATACAATGATGATTCATGGCCAATTTGAAACCACAGGTGGGCTGAACATAATCTACCACAAAGGAGGAGATATAATTTACAATGCTTTGATATATGCAATGGAATCTAGTGTAAGTTTCAGCAATATCCTAAACAATGAAAGGGATAAAAAAAATTTTAAAAAAACTAATTATTTAAGAAGAAAAGAAGTTTTGTTTAACCTCTTTCTTTGCTTTTAAATATTGTTCAGAATTATTCAGAGAGGCCAATAATATGATTTCACAAGAATACAAATACTAGATTTAACCACATTTCAATGCTATTGCTCAATCCTTTGTTGTGAGGTTGACAGATGAGTGCATTGCCACATGGTAGCACCATAGCTAAGCACATCTATTTGAGCATCATATGCAAGAACAACAATAGTGTAAAAGGGTGCAATACAATAAATATATCATCTACTGACATCAATTAAGCATGAATAGTGAAATAAGCTTTTATTCAAGCATCATGTTACAAAATAGACAGTCCTCTAACTGCACTAACCGAATTGAATGAGGCATAACGGAAAACACGATCTTCATAGAGCAAGTCATCTTCTTCCCTCCCAAGAACCACATCCCTCATTGACTCCACCAAACCTCTCCCAGGAATCATGTCAGTCGGATCTTCTGTTATGTCATTTCCAGATTTTCCAAAAGCACCATTTGATCTATAAATCCATGAAGAACTATTGGCAGCATCATTATTTTCTTCTACAATCCAATCCTCCCACCTTCTATTCTCCTCATTCATCACATCCTCTTGTGCTTCCCTTAACTCGACGATTGCCTCAGCTCGCCTTCTCCAAGCCTCAAACTTCTCATTCTCAGTTAAATCCGGATCACTGGAGCCCTCAGGCTCCACATCATCAATCATATCCTCATCCTTCAAACCTAGCCAATTCCCATCATCATCAAAAAAGAACTTTTGCCACCAACTTCTTTTCTTTTTATTATGCCTTTTTTTGGCTTCTGGCACCAACCCACCAAATTTCCTCCTCCGACTACTCAGTTGAACCAAACTACTTGATGAATGACGCGAATACAGTGAGCTTCTACCAACATTCCCGTCGAAAAAGACTAAATTATCACATAACACCACTGAAGTGCTCATTAAAAACATGTATAAAAGAAGCCCACATTTTTTAGCCTCAGAGAATAGTAAAGTTGCAACTTTTGTCGAAAAAATTCACCAAGAATACAAAAGAAACCATTGAATTGATCAAACACTTCGAACCCACAAATACATAATCATACTGCAGGAAACTTCAGTAGCTCCTTATCTAGTACCCCACGGAGGAGCATATTCCTCCAAGCCAAACTAACCGGAGCTCCCAGAAATTTATCATATACAACAGTCCGTACACCTATACGAATACAAGATTTCAAAGTCTCAATTGTAAACGCACAATTTTTTGAAGAGGAAATTGCAAGAGAAAAGGTGTACAATTTGCAGCGAGACTGTGTTACGAGGCGTCCAAACCATGTTGGAAAAGTAAAGGATAACGGTTTTTGGTCTGATTCTGTTCAGATAAACCTGTTACATGGTTTGACAGTTTTACCCTCCCAAATGTGCACCGGATTTATGGTAACTTGGGTGATTATGTGGATCTCTTGGCGCAACTAAGTCTATTTATTTCTGTCTGGTCTGTTTATCTTCTATCAAGGTGTGCAGACTGATGTGGCACAATTTGAAGTTATGAATAAGTGTAGCAGTGGCAATTGGGTTGGTCTGTACGATTTCGGACTGTGTCGGGTCGAGTCCGAAGATTGGTCCGCCTGAAGGGCGGGCCGGTCCCGGAGAGGGGCGGGCCGGTCCAAGTTGATTCTTGGACCAGAGGCCCTGGGACTGGACCGGGACCTTGGCCCGTGTGACCCGCAGGCCGGCCCGTGGTTTATTCTTTTTTTTTTCCTACTTAATATAATTTTTTAAAATTATAAAAAAGTCACCTTGAAGTGGTGGGGAGTTTGGTTTGGACCCCTACCTATTTTATTAATTAATAAAATAAAAATTACATAAGAGGGGACTTGATGCCTAAACCTCTTAAAAAATATTACAATGATTAAAATTTAAAAATATAATAAATTTCCTAAAAATAAAATTAAATACATAATATTACTTATCCTAAATTCTTAATTACAAAAATACTAAACTAACTATTTGGTTCACTCCATTCATTATCTGAGTCATCATCAATAATCCACGAATTAGCCGTCCTATCTTCGGTTGCAAACCAACTACTACAACACATTAACATTTCCAAAGTTTGAGGAGCCAATCGAGATCTTCTTTCATCGATTGTTCGAGCGCTCTTACTGAAGACGCTTTCCGATGGCACTGTAGAGACTGGAGGTGTCAAAAGATCACGTGCCATTTTAGATAAAATGGGTATTGACTTACATGAGCCTTCCACCAACCACAAATATCAAAATGCTGATTTTCATTTTCTACCAAGGGCTGCATCTCGTAAATTGCTATCCCGTTGTAGGTAGTAGTCGATCTTTTTTTACGTTTCATAATACCCCATGGATTAAATATTGATGAAATTGATGAGGTAGATTTTCGTAGAGGTTGAAAGTGACTACTAGATGATGAAGCTTGCCTACTTAAACTAGGAGAACTAGAACAAGAAGACTCAAACTCATACAAATTATACATGTCAGATAAAGTTTTAGTTGTTTTATCTTTTATATTTTTTATCATACATTGTTTAAGTGGTTGTGATTCATCAAAATCTAATGTTTCATATAACTATTCAATAATACTATGAAAACCAGGCGTCTTTACTCTAGGATCCATACACAATGCCATACAATATAAAATAGGAATATCTTCATAATATTTTTTATATTTTTCAAACATACTTCTCATAAAAAAATCATATTGGGGATGATACATATATTCACAAAAAATATGTGCTACCTTAACAAGTGTTGGAAGAATATGATGAGTAGTGGGATAATAAGATCCCGATAAAAGTTCAGTAGTTTCTTTGAAAGTAAATAAAAATGTTGAAAGTGCAGTACAATTTTCAATATGAGTTTCAATTAGTGGAGGTTGAAAATTATTACTATTACAAAATTCAATAAGTTAGTTTTGAAAAAGTATAACAATTTCAAACATATCTAAAGTTGAGTTCCATCTAATTTTACAATCTAATCTAAATTTTTTAAAAGATACACCTTGTTCTCAGAATAATGCCTTAAAATTTTGTTACCTAGTTGGGGAGGTTTTAATAAATAAAACAACATTTCTAATTATATTAACAATATCATCAATATATTTATATAATTCTTTAACATATAAATTAAGCATATGACAAGCACACCTAGTATGAAATAAAATACCATCTAACATAGGATTCATAGTATTTTTTAAAATTGTTATGGCAGAATCATTATTTGAAGCATTATCTAAAGAAATATAAATAATTTTATTTAAAATCCTATATTTACGACATGTTTGAGTAATCATTCTTGCTATACTACTACCTACATGAGGATATTCAAATAATTTAAAACAAATAGTTCTTTTTTGTACTAACCAATCATGATCTATCCAATGACATGTAATGCATAAATAAGATTCATTAGTAATTGCAGTCCAACCATCACAAGTAAGAGCAAATTTTCAATTACAAGAATCAAACATAGCAATTAGATACTCTTTCATTTCTTTATATATCTTTATTTTCCATGCTGGTTGACAATTATTTTGCATATATTGTTCATAATGTGGATTTTCTGCAAAATTAAAAGGTAATTTAGTTTGAACAATCATTTTAACAAATGCATTTCTATTTTTTCTATGATCATATTGAAAATTACCAACCATTTGACCTCCTATAATACGTATTTGTTGTTGTTTAAGTAAGTTTTCTAACCAATCATTATGTGACATTTTCATATGTCTAACTAATGTTCCCGTCCCTCCTCCCTTCTTATGTGCATATACCGCTTTATAAATTTTACATGTTGCCCTATCACTATCATTATCTTTTTCAAAAAGATTCCAAACCATAGATGTTTTTGCTTTAGTTGTAACATCCGTTGTTTCAACATCATCCTCACCTATATTAGATGCGTCGGGATTAATTATTGGAGTTGATTGTGATTGTGCAACACTAACACTAGGTCTACTAGGACCTTCATCTTCATTACCTATTTCATTATTTATTAAATTCAAAGTTGGATTTATATTAAAATCAAAATGTGCAGATGATTGGGATGAAGAAAAATGATGATATTGATTTGTTGGATCCATTATTTCTTTAAAAAAAAACAAGCAATCAAAATTCAAATAAAAGTTCAAAAAAAAAGTATTAACAAATAATGAAATAAGAGAATTGAAAAATATAAATAAAAAATTAATTTAAAAATTAAACAAATAACTAAAACAAATAAACAACTAATAAAGCTAAAATAAAAGAATGTAAGATTAAGAAATACTAACTTGTTGATGACCAAGATTCAAGAATAACAATACTTTGTTGAGCTTTTAACTTCTTGTATCCACTATTTCACTACTCAACAATCTTCCAAAATATGAAGACTTTCTTGAAGAATTGAAAAAGTATAACACAAAAATAAATTCTATTCTAATACTCTTTGTAGAGAAAATGAATAAATTTGAGGATTATGAGAGAAAGATGAATGGAAATAAGAGAGAATTTGAGAGAATTGGAGAGTGTTGATGAGTTTTGGGTTGAATTGGGGGGTATTTATAGAGTTTTGGGGGGTTAGGGACCAAATTGCAAAAAAAAATAATAATAATTCAACCGTTTTAGGGGTTAAATTGCAAAAAAAAAAAATTAAAGGACCAAATTAAAAAAAAATCAGAGGGCTCTCTCAGGCGAGCCGGCCCTCCAGGCCGCGGGCCCAAGCGGGCCGACCCGTGGCTGGCCAGGGATTTTACCCCTGGCCCGAACCGGCCCTAGGCCTGGACCGGAGCACAGTGCTCGGTCTGCCGAGCGGGCGGGCCCGCCATTGCTAAATAAGTGATTATCCAAATATTGAAATTAGCTATCAAAATAGGAATTTTATTTTAGGTTAGTTTTATATTAAGTCTTTCCTATGCAATTATGGACTTTTATTGGGTTTATATTTCTTTTCTTCCTCATGGTCTTTGAATAAGTATAAAATTTTCAACAAGAATATTATGTTAAAAGCACTAGAAATTATTTATTTGTTAATTTATAAAAAAATATATAATGTGTTAAAAACGCTTTGTTTTTCTTTTTATATTGTTAATACATTAAGAATTGAAGTGCACAATATTAAATTAGATCACGAAACAACATTATATAAATGACTAGTCGATGAACCTTTGCAATTAATAAGTTGGAAGTTCAATTCCTATTACGTTTTCTTTTTGGTGCAATCAAAATGGCAGCAATACAGTGTTTTTATTAGTGCTAAGTATTTTGAATTATTTTTACTCTTATATATATATATATATATATATATATATATATATATATTAAATAATTTATCTAGTCTATTTAAAGGTTAACTTAGATTGAAACTTTTTTAAAAAAGTATTACTTTAGGCATATTTTAATTGAAAAATGGATTTAATACAAATACATTTTATTATTCATTTTATGTAAATTGTAATATTAAAATTTTTATTTATTTTTTATAAAATTTAAAATTATATCATATTTTAAAAAAATTCAATATAATCCTAATACAAGTGCACCCTAAATAACTCAAAATGAGAGCAAGTTTGAAAAAGGATTTTTGGAATGTCTAGGATTGGACTAGGAGGTTCTCTTTAACACTTCCAAACTTTTATTTTTGAAACTTTAGCAACATCTTATATAGATAAATCAATGAATGGCTAAACTAACTAATGAGTATTTGGATCGATAATGTAAAGAATCTATGGTTATGCCAATAATAGCGAAAAAAATATATTACAATTAAAATTGATGGGCAACTTTTTGCTACCATTTTGAGTATGTTATTGCATGTTTGTTCTAAGGCTGCATACGGGATTGGAGAATAATCGAATCGAAAAGAACTGGAATTAAAAAAAATCATTGACTTTTGACTTTTTTCGAATCGAATCAAATCGTCCCGAAATTTTTTATGTAATATCCATACCGAGAACCGTTCCGAACTATACCGAACCGAAGAATTAAATATATATAGTCATAGAGACATATATATATTATATTTAAAAAGATAAATAAGATATTCTATTTTTTTTTCAAATGAGCAAAATATTAGAAGTGATGGAATCAATCCAAATTTTTTCTTAATGATAAAAAATTTAAGATTTATGACTAATATTATTAAAATTCATTATCTTATATTAAATTTTTTCAAAAGTATCCTAAATTTATTTTAATAGTATTTCTTTTTTTATGTAACTATGTTTAAAGTTTTAATATATATATATATATATATATATATATATTGATTATATTTTTGTAATTTAAAATATAATAATTGATTATAATTCAAAAATATAAGTATAACTATATAAGAAAGAATGAATGATGCAAAATAATATTTACAAAATATTTGTATACTATGTGCATATAAAAAATTAAGTTTTGTATTACTATTTTATTGAACAAAATCAAATTTATCATCTTTATTGGATTTTGCTTATTTTCTAAAGAGCACACATCTTGGCCTCCAACACCATAAGAAGTTTGCTTATTTTCTCTTGGATTGTTCCTATCTCTTTATTGGATTTTGATTTATGTTTTCAACTAATTTTTGCTTAGATTTCAACCGCAATCCAAACTTAAAGGAGGACTAATATAATACGTTTGTTCTTTAAAAAACTTTTTAAAAAAATCAATTGTATCGGAGAATTAATTGAATTTTGATTACATATCAATCACCCTAAATTTAAAGAGGACTCGTTTTTTCGTTTGAGGACCATTCCACTTACTACCTCATCCTTGAAGAAATCTTGCAATGAACTAAAACAATAAATTTCAGAGATACCATGGCCTAGAAAGAGGTAGAATAATGAAGGAAGAAAAACAACAACAATGCAAAAATCAATTTTTTAAAGAAATCTAAATATCACTCGCTTTCGTTCAAAATTGAATCTTTCAATTTGGTTTAATATCAATATTTAAGAGATTATTTATTCATATAAAAATTACAAAATATCAAATCGTTAATTTACTCTAACTAATTAAGGAAGTAAGTGGTGTAACTCATGTATTAGTAAACCGATATCTCTTAAAGTAAGATAGTTAGTTGTAAGAGTTTAAATGAAAATATGTATATATAAAGAAAGTAGATATTCATTTGGACAAATTAAAACGGAAATGTAGTTTTTCTTTTATTAAATAGAGGGTATATAAAAGGAGAAAGAATGAAATGATAATATGTATGCTCAAAATAAGAATTAGATATCAAAGCTTATTATTCAAGAATATAATTTTATTAATTGAGTTACCCTCTCTACTTCAATTTACTTGTAATAGTTGAAGAAAATACACAGATTAAGAAAATTTTAAATCTCTGTCCCGACTTGTCCCGAATATCCGTCCCGACTTGTCCCAAAACTTTGGGACAAGTTGGAACGGAAATTTTGGAACTTCGATTTGGGTCTGGTTCTGAAGATTTGGTGGAACCGAATTTTCAGGATGATACCGGGAATACCAAAATCCACGAACCAAACCAACCCGTGAGTAACCCTAGTTTGTTCTAATGTTTGCTATTTTTTATGTTAAGACACTTTTTTCTTTATCCTTGAATAAAAGTATGAATAAAGAGTTAGGTAATTCGTCTAGTCTATAAAAGAAATAAATGATTAACTATTTTTTATTTATTTAAAAAAAGAGAGAATTAGTTACTTTAGTCCATCATAGGGAATTAAGGATGACAACTGAATTGAGACGAGACAAGGATTAAAAATCCTGACCCTTCCCCCACCTTCCTATATACCAGTCTAGCCCTAATCCATCCTTGCAATGGAAAGAGGTAAAGATTTTGATCTCAGCCCTTTAAGGACAAAATCATCCATATCCCTAACCCATCTACAAGGTGCAAAAATGAGGGTTGTCACAGGTCGACCCGTGATGTTCCACATATGTAGATTGTTGCCCATGCACAATCTAGCTGCCAATAAACCCAATGAAATGCTCATGTGTCTCTGAATTTACTCAGGAATTGAAATGACCAAGCATTTCTAAGCGTAATTATTCACCTAGCATGGTTTGGTCAAGCATGTCTAGGAATGTCTGTACTTGTCCTAAGGATTACCTGGCCAAGTTAGAAACACCTTGGGATTTCTAAACTGAAAATTGAAACAGACAACTCAACATCTAGCCAAGACACCTAATGCCTAGCCCGATGCCCCACAATCAGCTATATCTAGTTTCATGTGTACATTTATAGATAGACTTTTAATGTATTTTATATCTTTCTTAAGGCCTATTGGGTTAAGAATGTAAATTTTTGTAGATTAGTTTTGTGTCGATTAATATATCTAAATGGACAAAACCTTTCCACTTACTCGAAAACGAGTATCTACTGATATCACCTAGGAAAATTCTACCAAGATTATTATAGGAGTGAAGAATATTGAGATCAGCAAAGTACAAATGTTATCGATTGTTATCTACAATATCTCATTTTACCTAGATTTGTTGTAAATACTGCATACAAGCTTCCATTTGAATGAAATAAGATCTTTATGCAAATTATTGTGCCTTTAAGTTTCTGCTCATTATTATTTTTATTTGCAAACATTACAAACAGCCTTGGGCAAGCTAGTATGACCTTAGCTCCATCTTAGTAAGGTCACAAATATCATGGTTAGTCTACAAATATCCCAAAAGACTACTCGTGATAGTTGGTATCAAAGTTAATATAGAAGTAGTGTGTTCAAATTACCGCAAGAACAACTAGGTAGGAACCTAGAAATAAGAAGGAAGAGGATATCGAGGCTTGAACCCTAACTTGACTTAGCTTGTATGGGAGGATTTGAATTGTGAAGTGGCTATAGGCAAGAAATAGGATCGAATATCACACAAGTGTAGCAGAATATAATTAAAAATCAAAGTTTTAGGATAACATGCATATTTTCAACAATCTCCCACTTGCATGACAAAAACTAAGATAGTCTATACATGCCTAACTCTATGGCATCTAAGTATCGACGAAACACCTTTTCTGCTAGAGGTTTGGTACATAGGTTTGTCAAATTGTTCTTTGAGAAAATCTGATCAACTAATATATTCCATTATTGAATGAATTCCCAGATTATGTGATACTTCCTCCAATATGCTTACCCTTCTTGTAGTTTCTAGGTTCTTTGTATGGTGATATCATTGCAGAATTATTATAATACATTATTAGTGGCTTGTCTATATTTGGTACAATTCCAAGTTATGTTAAGAATTTTTAGAGCCAAACTACCTCCTTAAATACTTTTAAAGCTACCACATACTCAGCCGCTATGGTAGAATCAGAAATACGTGATTACTTAACACTTATTCACGAAATTTCTCCTTTAGACTTTCATTTTTTTCACTTGGAAGTCTAAGTCCATATATCCAACTAGAATCAAATCATTAGTCCTGTAAATTAACATATAATTCCATGTTCACTTAAGGTACTTAAGCATATACTTCACTGCCTACTAATGAGCTTTCCTAGGGTTTAATTGGTATCTACTAACTATACCAACAACAAAATAGATATCGAGCTTAGTACAAAGTATAACATATATGAGACTTTCTATTGCAAAAACATAATAAATCCTACTCATTCTAACTTTCTCTTCTTGTGTCTTAAGATACTACTTGGAAGATAAGACCAATCCATATCTAACGGGTATAAGTTCTCCCTTACACTGATCAATGCTATACTTTAACAACATCTTATCAATATAAGCAGTTAGGGATAAGGATAACATTTTTTATTTTCTATTTCTAAGAAGTTTAATTCTAAAAATATAATTGGCTTCTCTCATATATTTTATTCTAAAATGACTAGATAACTAAACATTAATAGATGATAATGTCTTTGCATAATTTCTAATAAATATCATCTACATATAACACCAAGGAAGACACATTCTCACCATCTAGCTTCCTATATGTATATGGTTCATCCATGTTTTGTATAAATCGTAAGACTTTATAGTTTTATTAAAACGTATATCCTATGCCGTTGATACTTGCTTAAGTTTATAAATAAACTTTTTAAGTTTGTTAACCATATATTCTTGACTTCCAGCAATAAATTCCTCCGGTTAGATCATATAGATATTTTCACTAAGATTACTATTAAGAAAAGTAGGCTTAACATCTATTTGTTATGTCTCGTAATCATAATGATATGCAATGGCAAGAAAAACCCTAATAGATTTAAGCATGGCTACTAGTGAAAAGGTTTCTTATAATCGATTCTCTTTTTCTAAGTGTACTATTTTGCAACTAGTCTTACTTTGAAAGTTTCAATCTTCCCATATACTCCCTATTTTCTCTTGTATACCCACGTATATCCTATAGGTTTAATTTATTTAGGTACAATAATAAGATCCCAAACCTAATTAACATGCATAAATTCAATCTCTTATTGCTTCTAGCCATTAATCTACATCTAGGTCCGCAATAGCCTCCTGTATCTAGTAGGATCTTATTCCTAATATTCAGAAATTAGATTAAAGATCTCTTATATCCATTTTTCTAGAACTCCAGTAACTCTCCCACTACGACGTGGCTTCACTTATATAGGAATGTTAAGTTGTGTTTCTTTAGGTTCTTCAATTGGGGCATTTTCAACTGAAGATGTACACGTATTCTTTTCTAATTCCACTTGACTTGAACTACTAGTAGACATTTTCTAACCATCCTCTAAGTATCTAGTATAAATACGTACAAGCACATTTTGCTCCTTGAAATAATAGAAATATACATTTTTAGTTCCTTTAGATATTTAATAAAGTGGCATAATTCTGATCTTGATTCTAACTTCTTCTAGTCAGTACATAAGTTGATCATTCTCATATTTTGAAATAATTCAAACTAGAGTTGCATCCAGTTCACATCTTACAAGGAGTCCTAGGCATAGATTTGGAAGTTACTAAGTTCAAAATGTATGCTATCATTTCTAGAGCATATTCCCAAAAGGATATAGGAAGAGATGCATAACTCATCATACTTTTGTTCGTCTGAAGCAAAGTTTTATTCCTTCCCTTAACTAATCCGTTCTGGTGAGGTTTCCTATACACAATTAATTAAGATACTATATCATGATGTGCCAAGTAGTCCTTAAACTCACCAAGAAGATACTCTCCATCACGATCTGATCTCAATGCTTTGGTTTGTTTATCTATTTAACACTCCACATTAGCCTCATATTCTTTAAAATTTTCAAAATAGTCAAATTTGCACCTTATCACATAAACATAATCAAAACGTAAGTAATCACTAGTAAAAGTGATAAAGTACTCATATCTACTTCTAGCTGGTGTAGTCAATGGACTATAAACATCACATAGATAATGCTTAGTATTTCCTTGGCCTTTTCTGCTTTTTAGTTAAATGACCTTTTGATCATCTTTCTCTTAAAGCATGATTCACATTGAAACCACTCTTCTAATCTCAATGAGTCCAAAGACCTATTATGGATAAGCCTCTGAATTCAATTAGGATTAATATATCCCAATCTATGGTCCAATAAATACGAGTAACTTGTTATGGTCTTTCTCTTCTTATTAGTTCGTTCCATTTTTGTGTTTTTGATTTGATGTCTTATAGAATTCAAATAGAATAAGTTTCCATATATATTTCATAATAAATAAAGTTCCCATCTATACCGATAAGAACACAAAAATAGAAAGAAATCAAATAATCATGATCCATCAATTTAGAAATTGAAATTAAATTCTATTTGAAGACTAGAACATATAAAATATTCTTTAAAATAAGAATTCCATTTGGATCAAAATATAGTGTCAAATCTCCTACTACTTCCACCCGTACTTTGATTTTATTGCCAACTCGAAGTGCATGCTCTCCCGTATTAAGTCTCCTTATCTTCCTTAACCCTTACGAGGTGTTACATATATGATTAATTGCTCCGAAATCTACAATCGAAGTGGATAAAAATTGAACCATTAATATAGACTATAAGTAGAGAAGTATACCTATACATGGCTAAGAATTAAGTACAGTCTTTCTTCTAATGTCCCTTTTTCCCTATACTTAAAGCTCTTTCTCTTGGGCTTAGTATTAGGCCTAGCGTTGGCTTGTTCATCTGCATTGCCTCTCTTCCTCTTGGACTTCTTAGCTTTGGGTTTAAGTCCAGAATATGATGCCTTTGATACTAGGGTTATAGACATGGGCTTCATGATCTTCTCTATTACTTGGACCTCTTTCATTAACTCTGAAATATTCATGCTCATCTTTTTCATGTTATAATTTAACTTAAATTAAGTAAATGCGTCTGGCAAAATCTCAAGAACTATATCTATTTAACTCTTAAGATCAATGACCATAACAAGAACCTCAGCTTCTTCGAAAATTGTAATCATTTTGAGTATATACTCTTTGACTAATACTCTATCAACCATTCTAATGTTTATTATTGCCTTAAGAGTTTTTTACTTTGCAGGCTGGCTCTTACCAGCAAACATCCCCCTAAAAGAGCAATCTGTGTCTTAAACAGTTGCCTTATTCTCATGCTTTGATTAGAGAACGTTGGATATGAAAGCTGACTATAGCATTTAGCCATCTCGTTAGTTTTCTTTCATACTTTCTTAGTCTCACGTCCTTGTTCGGTGGAATTTTCCCTAGTTTCGGGATAAGGATCTATCAGAATATATTTGTACTCTTCGACAGTAAGTACTATGTTGAAGTTTTTTTTTTTTTTCTAATCCATATAATTTAGGCTAGTTAACCTTTGTTAAAACTTATGTTAAACCTATGTTAAAACTTGAAACAATGTTAGATAAAAAAGAAATATTATTAAACAAATTCAGGATACTCTTAAAAAAATTAAACATAAGATAAGCCTTTGTTATTCTGAAAACCTCTTAGCCTTTTGGGATAAAAATTATAGAGGAAGCAAAAATATAATTAAAATATAAAAACAAGATTATTAAAGTAAAACCAATGAGAAATAATCTTGAAAATCAAGAAGAATTTAGAAAACAGATAAGAGAACATTTAGACTTAAAACGTATAAAAAAGAGTAAGGCTTCTCATTCTTCTCATACATTTATGGTAAGAAACCATACAGGACAGCTAACAGAAAGAGTTAGAATTGTAATTAATTATAAGAAATTAAATGGTGAAACTTTATGGATATTTCCTAGCACATAAAAAAGTCTTATTAATCAAATTCTGTTATGAATTATTGGAATCTCCATTAATTAGTGGAGGCTCCACTAATTATGGATTTATGTGAATTATTAGAGAAGATTTTTATGAATGTCCACCATTTAGTGGAGACACCATTAATTGAAGATGATGTATGCCATGATGTATTTCACTAATTAGAGCTCTATAAATAGAGCTATTCTCTAAGCTTGGAATACACCATTATTTTGTGAAAGAAAGATTAGAGAAAGAATTGTGAGAGAAAGAAAGAGAGAAGTTTGAAGAGAAATTCTTGTGCAAAGAATAGTTAGAATTTTCTTAGTGTGTAGTGTGTAGATTTTATTCTAACACTACCCTAATTTTATAACACGTTATCAGCACGAGTCTCTACCGTTATTAAAGCCAGAAGACAGCACGAGTCTCTGCCGTTATTAAAGCCAGAAGACAGGTACGCATTTATTGATCTCTATGGCAAATCTCGCTAAACTCGAATTTGTAGCCCTTGATATTTCTGGAAAAAATTATATGTCATGGGTTCTCGATGCAGAAATGCATCTAAATGCTGAAGGCCTTAGTGAAACTATTCAAGCACATAATAGTGCATCTACACAACACAAGGCTAAAGCTTTGATTTTTATTCGTCGTCATCTCGATGAAAATTTGAAAATGGAATATCTTACCGAAAAAGATCCATATGGTCTGTGGGTAAATTTAAAAGAAAGATTTGACCACCTGAAGATGGTCGTACTACCTACTCGCACGGTATGAATGGTTGCACCCGAGGTTGCAAGATTTTAAAACCGTGAATGAATATAGCTCCGCAATGTATAAAATTACATCTCAATTAAAATTATGCGGAGAAAAAGTGATCGATGAAGATATGTTGGAGAAGACATTCTCCACCTTTCATGCCTCGAATATTGTCCTGCAGACAACAATATCGAGAAAAGGGGTATACAAAATTTACAGATTTAATTACTGCCCTCCTCATTGCGAGAGAAAAATAATGAGTTATTATTGAGAAATCATGAAGCCGGACCAATCGGCTCTACAAGCACTCCCGAAGTGAATGCTCGTTGGCTCCAGCAGAAGCCATCGTTATAGTCGTGGTCGTGGCCGTGGCCGTGGCCGTGGTCGTGGTTATGGTCGTAGACACGCTCGATATTTCCCTTATCACAATTATAATCAAACCGTGAGAAATACTGCCACCGAAGTGGAACGAGAAAGATCAAAAGGGAAAAGAAAAAGAAATTGAAGAAAAGCATGAGGATATATGTTATAGATGTGGCATGAAAGGTCATTGGTCACGAAACCGTCGTATCGGCTAAGCATTTAGTTGAATTGTATCAAGCTTCATTGAAAAATAAAAATGTGGAAGCAAATTTTTCTCAACATCCAATAAATAATGTTGAGGATGACGATAGTGATCCTGAAGATCTTAATATCAATATTACCCATATGGATGTATCGGATTTTTTTGAACACCCAGACGGTAGGATAGACCATTTAATTGGTGATGGCAAGTGTCCAAAAGAACTAAAGCCTCACCCCGATATTTTTGTATTTTCATTTTCATTCTATTCTAATAATATTTACGTTTACATATATATATTTGTGTTCGGATAGGCTGTTGTTAATGATAATATATGCATTATTGATAGTGGAACTACACACACCATACTAAAAAATGAGAAATATTTTTCTGATCTCAAAATGGGAGAAATAAATATTTATACGATAAACGGTAGTGCAAATGTAATTGAGGGCTCCGGAAGAGCTAGTATATTGTTGCTTAAAGGAACAACAATTATTATTGATAAGGCACTATTTTCCTCAAAATCCAGAAGAAATTTATTGAGTTTTAAAGATATCCGCAGAAATGGGTATCATGTTGAAACAAATGAGGAAAATGTGATTGAGCATCTTTTTATTACTCAAATGCATTTGGGTAAGAAATCGGTATTAGAAAAACTGCCGTCTTTTTCTACTGGTCTATATTTTGTAAAAATACGTACAATTGAAATTCATCATCTAGTAAACCAGAAGTTTACTGATCCTATTACTTTTAGCATTTGGCATGACCGGTTGGGTCATCCGGGATCTACCATGATGAGAAGAATCATTGAGAATACACATGGTCATCCTTTAAAAAATAAAAGGATATTAACATCGAAAAATTCGCATGTACTCGCATGTTCCCTAGGAAAATTAATTGTTAAACCATCACCAGTAAAAGTAGGAGCTGAAAGTCCTACATTTCTCGAACAGATTCACGGAGATATTTGTGGACCTATTGATCCACCATGTGGACCGTTCAAATATTTTATGGTCTTAATTGATGCATCATCTCGATGGTCACATGTATGTTTATTATCTACTCGCAACTCTGGCGTTTGCGAGATTACTTGCTCAAATAATTAAATTACGAGCACAATTTCCGGACCATCACATTAAAAATATCCGTTTGGATAATGCTCGGTGAATTTTCATCACATGCTTTTGATGCATATTGCATGTCAATTGGGATTAATGTTGAACATCCTGTAGCTCATGTTCACACATGAATGGTCTTGCTCGAATCTTTGATTAAACAATTACAATTAATTGCTAGACCATTATTAATGAAAACAAATCTCCCAACATCTGCACTGGGGACATGCTATTCTACATGCCGCAACACTTGTACGTATAATACCAGCTTAGTTATCATAAATTCTCTCCTTTGCAATTGGCTTTTGGGTCGAACCAAATATTGCTCATTTAAGAATTTTTGGGTGTCTGTATATATTCCAATTGCACCAAACCAACGTACAAAGATGGATCCTCAAAGAAGAAAGGGGATATACGTTGGATATGATTCTCCCTCTATTATCGTGTATGTTGAACCCCCGACAGAGATGTATTCACAGCAAGATTTGTCGATTGTCATTTTGATGAATCATTATTCCCTAAATTAGGGGAGAACCAAAACAAGATAAAAAGGATCTTGCTTGGACAACATCATTAAATTATCTTGATCCGCGCACAAGCGCATGTGAACTTGAAGTTCAAAAGATAATTCATTTGCAAAGCATTGCAAATCAAATGCCGGACGCTTTTGTTGACTCCGGAAGAGTTACAAAATCGCATATTCCAGACTATAAATGCTCCTATTCGAATTGAAGTTCCAGCAGAACAAAATATTATACCTATAGTCGTTGAGTCAAAAACACGCCGTAAGCGTGGCCGACCTCTTGGTTCTAAAGATAAAAATCCTCGAAAGAAAAGAGGATTAAATGATCCAGAAGATCATATTGAAGAAAAGAATGATAAAGACCAAGAGAGAACCGATGACAAAGAACCGTAAGTTGATGAAAGTAACACCGAAATTTCTATCAATTATACCACTTCGGTAGAAGTTGGAATCGGATAGAAACTGTTATTGATAATATATTTGCATACAATATATCTCTTGATGTTACACAGGATAATGATGATCCTGAACCAATATCGATTGATGAATGTCGGCATAGAAAAGATTGGCTGCAATGGAAAGATGCGATTCAATCGGAGTTAAATGCACTCGGCAAAACGTGAAGTCTTCGGACCGCAGTCCGAACACCGAAGGTATAAAACCCGTTGGCTACAAATGGATATTTGTGCGAAAGCGCAATGAAAAGAGTGAAATCGTTCGATATAAAGCGCGATTAGTAGCCCAAGGTTTTTCACAAAGACCAGGTATTGATTATGATGAAACTTATTCTCCTGTTGTTGATGCTATTACACTCCGATATCTTATCGGTTTAGCAAGTACATGAAAAGATAGATATGCGCCTATTAGATGTTGTCATCGCTTACTTGTATGGAAATTTAGAAAATGATGTTTACATGAAAATCCTCGAAGGATTTCATATGCTCGAAGCATATAAACATTATCCTCGTGAAAATTACTCCATCAAGTTGCGTAAATCATTATATGGCCTGAAGCAATCCGGCGCATGTGGTTCACACGTCTTAGTGAATATTTATTGAAAGCGGGATTTAAAAATGACCAGGTATGTCCATGCGTTTTTATTAAGAAATCTGGTTCTAAATTTGTGATATTAGCTATATATGTTGATGATATTAATCTTATTGGAACTCCTGAAGAGCTCCAAGAAACAATTGATTATTTAAAAAGAGAATTCGAAATCAAGGATTTTGGTAAAACCAAATTTTGCCTTGGTTTACAAATTGAACATTTGGAGAGTGGAACATTTATTCATCAATCAACATATACGACAAAAGTGCTAAAAAGATTTTACATGGACAAAGCACATCCATTGAGTATTCCAATGATCGTCCGATCATTAAATGTGGATAAAGATCCTTTCCGACCTCAAGAAAATGATGAAGAACTCCTTGGTCCTGAAGTACCATATCTCGAGTGCAATTGGTGCATTGATGTATCTTGCTAATAACACACGGCACTGATATTGCTTTCGTTGTCAATTTATTAGCAAGATTTAGTTCTTCACCAACACGACGACATTGGAATGGAATTAAACAAGTCCTTCGATATCTCCAAGGTACAATTGATCTCGGATTATTTTATTCAAATAAAACCAGTCCAACATTGATAGGTTATGCAGATGTCTGGTTATTTATCCGATCCACATAAAGCACGTTCTCAAACGGGCTATATATTTACATGTGGAAATACTTGCTATATCATGGCGTTCTACGAAACAATCTATAGCGACTACTTCTTCAAATCATGCTCGAAATTATAGCCATTCATGAAGCAAGTCGAGAATGTGTATGGCTAAGATCCATGATTCATTATATCCGAGAAAGTTGTGGATTATCATCAATCAAAGGTATTCCAACTCCTCTTTATGAAGACAATGCAGCTTGCATAGCTCAATTACGAGGAGGATATATTAAAGGAGATCGGACAAAACATATTTCACCAAAATTCTTCTTTACTCATGAACTCCGGAAGAAATGTGAAATTGATGTGCTACAAATTCGGTCATGTGACAACCTCGCGAGATATTTTCACGAAGACTTTACCGACGGCAACATTTGAAAAGTTGAGATATAAAATCGGTATGCGTCGGTTTAAAGATTTAAAGGAATCATCTCATCAGGGGGAGTAATAAACATACATATAGAATAGTGTACTCTTTTTCCTTCACTAGATTTTTTTTCCCACTGGGTTTTTATCTAGTAAGGTTTTAACGAGGCATATTCTTTATGTATGGATGGACATCCAAGGGGGAGTGTTATGAATTATTGGAATCTCCATTAATTAGTGGAGGCTCCACTAATTATGGATTTATGTGAATTATTAGAAGATTTTTATGGATGTCCACCATTTAGTGGAGACACCATTAATTGAAGATGATGTATGCCATGATGTATTTCACTAATTAGAGCTCTATAAATAGAGCTATTCTCTAAGCTTGGAATACACCATTATTTTGTGAAAGAAAGATTAGAGAAAGAATTGTGAGAGAAAGAAAGAGAGAAGTTTGAAGAGAAATTCTTGTGCAAAGAATAGTTAGAATCTTCTTAGTGTGTAGTGTGTAGATTTTATTCTAACACTACCCTAATTTTATAACAAATTCACAATAAAAAAAAAGTATTTTCTAAGTTTGACTCTAAAAGTAGATTTTGGTATATCAAAATGCAAAAAGATAGTATTCCCTTGACAACTTTTCTACTCCACAAGGATGCTATGAATGATTTATAATACCTTTTGAATTAAAAAATGCATCTCAAGTATTTTAAAGAAACATAGATAATATTTTTAAATCCTATCCTTTTTTGTTATGTTTATGTTGACGATATTTTAATAACCAATAATTCTATCTTTGAACATTTAGATCATCTTAATATTTTTGCTGATATATGTTTATAGCATGGATTATGTCTATCTCAGAAAAAGGCAAAAATTGAGTTATCTAATATAAAATATATTGGTTTCAAAATAAATCCACTAGGAATTGACTTATAACCTCATATAGTTGAAAAGGTAAATCAATTTTTAGATAAACTTGTAGATAAAAAACAGCTTCAAAGTTTTTTTGGAATATTAAATTATACTTGAGATTTTATTCCTAACTTAGCTTTAAAAAAAAAATTCAAAAGCTTTTGAAAAAGATCAAATATTTCTTTTTCTAATAAATTAATTTGTCAAGTTAAAATTTTAAAACGATTATGTTAGAATATTCCACCTTTATCCTTACTTAACAATATTGATAATTTAATTTTAGAAACATATGCTTTTGAAAATTATTGGCGTGCTTTACTAAAAAGGTTTTATGATAGTTCTTTTAAAAATGTTTGTAGATATGTCTCTTGTAATTTTACAAATACGTAAAACCGACATCATATAAATGAAAAAAGAATTATTAAAGTAGTAAAAGGTTGTAATAAATTCCATTACTTATTTTTGTTAAAAAGGTTTTTATCATAAACTGATAATGCTCAAGTAAAAGTCTTTATTCAAAATAATTTACGTTCAAAACCTGAATTTAAAAGATTAATTCGATGGTAAACTTATTTGTCTGAATTTTCTTTTGATATTTTTATTGTCAAATATGTTAAGAATGTCTGTATAGATCTCTTAACTCGAGATGGAAGATCTCCCTAGTAAGAAGTTATAGATGACAACGCTTATAACTCGTATGAGTGAAAAGATCGATAAATTACAACAGTCATTTGATAATATCATTAAAATTTCTAATTTTGCTTCTATCCTTACGGAATTTTCCGATATCCTTATAAGTCATGTGCAGTTTGGAAAAACCATTACAAGAGGATATGGAGTTCTTGAAATAGAATTATTTGATCTATTCAAACATATCAAGATAAATGATAAAAGCACATCTCCATCTGAAGGTGATGCAAATATATATACAACAAATAGTTGATCAACATACTAAGCATCCTGAAAAAAATACTATACATAATAATATTTTGAGACCTCAAAAAGGATTACAATCTCTTAAAGAAATATTATTCTTGACAATATAAAAGAACCATTAGTATTAGTTATGGAAAATTTTCCAGATAATGCAAGAGTACACTCACAATAAAACATAAATACTATGTATGTGGATTTTTCAAGGATCTATCCAAGACTAAATTTTATTCAAGGAGTAGATCCAACAGAGATAAGAAAATAGTAATTTTGGTATCATAAATGTGATATATATGATCCCTCCGAAATTTACAACAATAACTTCTGTATCTTCTTGGATTTCAATAGAGTCTAGAATTGTTACTTTAACAATTCAACTATAACTCCCATAGACATTTTGATGTTAAAATTTGTCTCAACAGGCCCAGATTTTGAAGGATTAGAGAGATATGATTCTTATTATTTTATTTAGTTAACTAAAGTAGAGAATTTTGAAATAAAAGTTAATTTAGATAGAAAAGATATGATAAAGTATGAAGAAAAAAAGATTCACCACAAAAGAGTGTTTGGATTAAGGATTGTTATTTCTACAATCGAAGCAGCCTAGAAAAAAAGATTTAGAAGATTGCTAGAAGCATAGCATTCTTTCCAATTGTGATTGGACTAGCAAAAATTATGCCAGATTCAATCAAGAATTTTCTACATTAAAAAATAAAATTGATAGAGACCGAAAAGATAAAATTGAGCCTAACATCTTAGAAAAACTTTGTCATTTCAGGAAGCAAACTCAAAATATTTTTCCAGCATACACTACAGCTACTACGTTAGCTTGAAAAAGATTTCTACAAGTACACAAAGAAAAATCTGATAAAGATTGGGATAGATGGACGAAGGATTGAAAAAGAAAGATTCTTCACGAAAAGATTATTGCGACCTAGTGTCATCATCAAGATAGCTTTATTCATTATCTTAGATTGTAATTATGTAACTTTAGAAATTAAAGCATTGTAATCATGATGTTTTATAAAATATTTAAAAGATGTAATCATTAGGTCTTGATTAGTAAACCTTTGTAATCATTAGGTTTGTACTTATAAATGTAGTAGAAGTAAGCATTTAGGAATCAATCATGAAGAAATCTTGACATTTTGTATTTGCCTCTGAATAAAATTTTCATTCTTCTAATGTATTCATTAGCCTTTTCCTTTCATTTAAAGCTTTTTTCCTCCTACAAGAAGAAATAATTAACCATGCAAATGCTATTTCTCCACTAATAAAATATTGGCTTCAATCCTCTTCCATTCTATTATATATATATATATATATATATATATATATATATATATATATATATTCCTTATTCTCTAAGGTAAGAAACGAAATAGAGCTGTGTTGGCACTCTCTGAAGGAGCTTCAAGGGAAGTTACCTAACTTATGTTAGGTTGAGACTACAATGCTTGGTAAAAGTTTCGAAGAAAACCTAGAGGTTGTATGGTTAAAGTAGAATAAACTGGTAATGAAGGGTGTTGGACCCATGTTTTATTAATTTTGAAATAGTAATTTGCATATTTAATTCTTTCTTTGGTAAGATATAATAATTATAAAAGTGCATTTTGAAGATAATAGTACTATACCTTTTTATTTTCCTCCCATTTCTATAATTCTACATGGATATGAAATTTGGTTTGTGCTAATGATTACTCCTATTAATATTCGAGGTGATATTTTTATTCTGTATGATCTTGTTTCTCCACCCCCTCTCATAATGGTATCAGAGCATAGTTTAGATAATTCAAATGAAGATGAATATATTTCTAATGAAGATTCTGAGACAAATAATTTTTTGGAAAATTATTCGTATAACATAGATAATGTTGTTCTTATTAGATTCTATAATGATGATCATATTTATGATGATAGTGATTGGACATATCTTGAATATTAATAAATAATTATTCATCTAGAAAAATATGGATAAAAATTATAAAACTATTGAGCCTAGAAATTTAAAAGTTGAACAAGATATATTAGAACTTAAAAAAAAAACGATTTTATGAGTTTATAAATCCTTATCAAAACAAATAGAAGAAAATAGAAGAAATATTAATACCTTAACCGAAATAAATTTTATCTAATATACCTCCTTATAAAAGATTTCTTATTGAACATCTGTCCAAAATAAAATAAACTAGAATAAGATGGATAATTTTGATTCATTCTCATAATCTAAAATAGAAAGATTATCAAATCAAATATCTCAATTATATATAGCTAATATTAAACCTGATATGAAAATTAAAATAATTCTTGAAAATACTAATATAAATGATATTCCTCATAGTTCTAGAGAATCTACTATAGTAAGACCTCCTCCTAGAGGATATGTTGGAGTTGCTAGTACAGTAAACAAAAATGCTTATGATGAATAAGGATATATATACTCCTTTAGATAAAATTAAGCCTGAAACAATTAATCCTTTTGCAATATATTTAGATTTAGATTGTGTTACACATGTAGAAGAAGTTATTGATAAATGTGCATTAGCATTAAGATTAGCAGTTGTCATAAATAAAATAGATTATGATACTTCAAGAAACTTCTTAGAAAAAACTATTGTAAATAGTGTTAATTGATATTGGAAAAATATGGTAATATTGTAAAAGCTTCAATCTTTTCTAATAATGATATAGCAAATATAATAACAAGAGTTGTTGAAGCTCTTAGGGCTAGTTTGGGAGTTTGGGAGAGAAAACAAAAGAAAAGAAATTTTAAGTTAGGAGAGAAAGAAAGAGAAAAAAAAGGTAGAGTGATATATGTCGTCTAAAATTGTTTGGAAGTTTATAAGAGAGAAAAGAAAAAAAAGAGCTCTTTCTTTCTTTCTTTCTTTCTTTCTTTTTTTTTTTTGGACTTGGGAAAGAAAAGAAAGGATACAAATCAACTTACCAAAATCTCTTTTGAGAGTTCAGGAGTAGGACACATGCACGTACCGTAAAAGTTGAAACTATGAATACTATATTTGTAATGCTTTACTCCAAGCCTTGCCAATGTTCCTTGCAGTTTATAATAACATCATAAGGACTGCCAATATGTAGTTATGTCCCTTTAGTATAGCCACAGTCAAATGAAACCACAAAGGCCCGACAACAATTTAGATGCCATGAGTGAAGCCCTCCAGAAAAGTCATGGTTTTGGATGATATTAATAGTAGAACTGCTATTTGTACTTTGTGCATTCTTCTTTAAACTCTACCAGAAGATATATTTGTAGTTATAGTCATTTGACCACTATTTTTGCATGCTCATGGGTAAATTTCAGCCCCCAAAAATTAACCTTAAATAGTAACACAAAAGATGAAGAAGGAGAAGGAGGTAAAGAAAAGAGAGAAAATGCTCATTATCTTTGTCCTTAAACACACCAAGGCTGAAAATATATTGATCTTTAAAATCCTTGTTTCCAACCTTTAGGAAGAACAAACTGATCATGAAGTATCCAACAATTCTAATTACAACAACAACTGCCAAACTATGGATCTTCAAACAATTCAACTCAACAAAAAGCCACAAATATATATAAAAATGATCTTTGCCTTGCACTGCATCCAAGAATAAGTTAGCTTATAAGAAGAAAACTAATAACTTCTTTTTTCTTTTATCCATCCCTATACAAAGGAGAAAAATATCATTTGAGAAATTATACAAAATATCGCCTTATGAGAAACAAAAGTCATATGGATGCCAACAAGCCTCCTGAAGGTCGATCGTGGCCTCAAGAAGCATTTAAAATAATCAAACGATCGCAGAAAATATTGCACAGCGAAAGAGTTACACCTCTGTGTTTTCTCACTGTTTGCGATGGTTGAACTGAATGAGTTGTTTGAACTACTTTAGGCTGACTGCTTGAAGCTACTAGTTCTGATCTCAACGTCTCTGGCTGTTGTCCTGCGAGCCTACGACTTCTTCTTATTCACGTTGGACTCTTGGCTTTTGGAATATAACCGTTGCCTAAAGGCTCGATGAAAGCCAATAGAGAGCAAGAATTACTTTTTGAATGTCTCTTAACAAACTGCTAAAGAGCAGTATCAAGAGTGGTAATACTCTATTTTTGTATATTTTCCTGAAGACAATACACAGAGAAGAAATGCAGAGAGAATGATAGACGTAGTGCAAGAGCTAGACACACAGTGAGTTGAACTACTTTTTTTTCCCGACTATTCAACTATATTAGAGTCCCGATAGTCCTGTAGAATTCAAGATAGATACAAACACTATCTGAGCTATTATTTGGGAATTCAAAATGACTGAACTAGACTCGTGTCTAAACTAGTTAGCCCAACGCCAAATTGGCTCAAGCTTAGCCTGTCAGACCTGGTTTAAGCTTTTAGGCCAAATTAATTATTTTAACCAAGACTAAATAAATAGCCTAATAATTAATTATTCAACCCAAATAAACCGATCTAATACTGCAGTATATTTTTTTAGTTTAGGCCCAAGTTAATTTAATTATTCAATCCGGGCTCAAGTAGCAAATGGCTAGTGCACCGGTCCGGGCCTAAGTCCCGGGCCAGGGGGTAAAACCCCCGGCCCGCCCGCGTCCCGACATGCCAACTTGCCTGGAGAGAGCCATTGCCAACGATCTCCAATTTTTGTTTATTGCATTTCAACCCCCGTAACGACTGAAATATATATATATATATATATATATATATATATATATATATATATTTGTCTTTTGGTCCCTAACGGTTATATTTTCTTTTTTAACTCTCAAAACTCATCAAACACTCTCCAATTCTCTCAAACTCTCTCCAGTTCTCTCAAACTCTCTCTAATCTCCATTTTATCTACAAAAAGTATTAGAATAGAATTTATTTTTGTGTTATATTTTTTCAATTCGTCAAGAAAGTCTTTATATTTTGGAAGATTGTTGAGTAGCGGAATAGTGGATACAAGAAGTAAAAAGCTCCACAAAGTATTGTTATTCTTGAATCTTGGTCATCAACGAGTTAGTATTTCTTAAGTTTACATTATTATATTTTGGCTTTATTAATTGTTTATTTGTTTTAGTTATTTGTTTAATTTTTAAGTTAATTTCTTTTTTATAATTTTCAATTCTCTTATTTCATTATTTGTTAATACTTTATTTTTTTGAACTTTTATTTGAATTTTGATTGCTTGTTTTTTTTTAAGAAATAATGGATCCAAATCAATATCATCATTTTTCTTCATCCCAATCATCTGCACATTTTGATTTTAATATAGATCTAGCTTTGAATTTAATAAATAATAAAATAGGTAATGAAGACGAAGGTCCTAGTAGGCCTAGTGTTAGTGTTTCACATTCACAACCAACTCCAACAATTAATTCTGATGAATCTAATATAGGTGAGAATAATGTTGAAACAACGGATGTTACAACTAAAGCAAAAACATCTATGGTTTGGAATCTTTTTGAAAAAGATAATGAAAATGATAGGGCAATATGTAAAATTTGTAGGATGGTATATGCACATAAGAATGGATGAGGGACGAGAACATTAGTTAGACATATGAGAATGTCACATAATAATTGGTTAGAAAACCTATTTAAACAACAACAAATATGTACTACAGGAGGTCAAATTGTTGGTAATTTTCAATATGATCATAAAAAAATAGAAGTGCATTTGCTAAAATGATTGTTCAAACTAAATTACCTTTTAATTTTACAGAAAATTCATATTATGAACAATATATGCAAAATAATTATCAACCAGCATGGAAAAGAATTCATAAAACAACATTAAAAAATGACATAATAAAAATATATAAAGAAATGAAAGAGTATCTAATTGTTATATTTGATTCTTGTAATTGAAAATTTGCTCTTACTTGTGATGGTTAGATTGCAATTACTAATGAATCTTATTTATGCATTATATGTCATTGGATAGATCATGATTGGTTAGTATAAAAAAGAACTATTTGTTTTAAATTATTTGAATATCCTCATGTAGGTAGTAGTATAGCTAGAATGATTACTCAAACATGTCGTGAATATAGAATTTTAAATAAAATTATTTCTATTCCTTTAGATAATGCTTCAATTAATGATTCTGCCATAACAATTTTAAAAAGTACTATGAATCCTATGTTAGATGGTATTTTATTTCATATTAAGTGTGCTTGTCATATACTTAATTTATGTGTTAAAGAAGGATATAAATATATTGATGATATTGTTACTATAATTAGAAATGTTGTTTTATTTATTAAAACCTCCCCAACTAGGCAACAAAATTTTAAGGCATTATGCCGAGAACAAGTTGTATGTTTTAAAAAATTTAGATTAGATTGTAAAACTAGATGGAACTCAACTTTAGATATGTTTGAAAGTGTTATATCTTTTCAAAACCAACTTATTGAATTTTGTAATAGTAATAATTTTCAACCTCCACTAACTGAAATTCATTTTAAAAATTGTACTGCACTTTCAACATTTTTATTTACTTTCAAAGAAGCTACTGAACTTTTATCGGGATCCTATTATCCCACTACTCATCATATTCTTCCAACACTTGCTAAGGTAGCACATATTTTTTGTGAATATATGTATCATCCCCAATATGATTTTTTTATGAGAAGTATATTTGAAAAATATAAAAAATATTATGAAGATATTCCAATTTTATATTGTATGGCATTGTGTATGGATCCTAGAGTAAAGACGCCTAGTTTTCATAGTATTATTGAATATTTATATAAAACATTAGATTTTAATGAATCACAAACACTTAAACAATGTATGATAAAAGATATAAAAGATAAAACTGCTAAAACTTTATTTGACATGTATAATTTGTATGAGTTTGAATCTTCTTGTTTTAGTTCTCCTAGTTTAAGTAGGCAAGTTTCATCATCTAGTAGTTACTTTCAACCTCCGCAAAAATCTACCTCTTCAATTTCATCAGTATTTAATTGATGGAGTATTATGAAACGTAAAAAAAGATCGACTACTACCTAAAACAAGATGGCAATTTATGAGATGCAACCCTTGATAGAAATTGAAAATTAACATTTTGATATTTGTGATTGGTGGAAGGCTCATGTAAGTCAATACTCTATTTTATCTAAAATGGCACGTGATCTTTTGACACTACTAATCTGTATAGTGCTATCGGAAAGCGTCTTCAGTGAGAGCGCTCGAACAATCGATGAAAGAAGATCTCGATTAGCTCCTCAAACTTTGGAGATGTTAATGTATTGTAGTAGTTGGTTTGCAGTCGAAGATATGACGGCTAATTCGTAGATTATTGATGATAACTCAGATGATGAATGGGGTGAACCAAGTAGTTAGTTTAGTATTTTTGTAATTAGAAATTTAGGATAAGTAATATTATGTATTTAATTTTATTTTTAGGATATTTATTATATTTTAAAATTTTAATCATTGTGATATTTTTAAGAGGTTTAGGCATCAAGTCCCCATTTTTATATAATTTTTATTTTATTAATTAATAAAACAGGTAGGGGTCCAAGCCAAACTCCCCACTACTTCAATGTGGCTTTTTTATAATTTTAAAAAATTGTGTTAAATAAGGGGGAAAAAAAGAAGAATAAGCCCACGGGCTAAGGGCCCGGGCCATGCCGGTCCCAAGAACTGGCCCGCACTCCACGCGGGCCGGTCCTTGGGCCCGGCCCATTAGCCATTACTAGGCTCAAGCCCTGAACAACTAATTAACCCACTAAACTAATTAATTAATTATCTCTCTAAACCTTTTATTTTATTCTAATCCAATATATAAATTAGTCTACCTGAATAAAATAAAATCTATTTTATTTAAGACCAATTCCTCATTCCAAAACTATAAGGATTTATAGGCTATTTCAAAGATTAAAAGACACATCACTTTGGCTACTAAAATGTCCCTATTATAGAAATAGCGGTATTTTATATTTTAAATATTTTCTAATCTCATAAGAAAATATTAACCCCATTAGGAATTGACCTTAAGGACAATATTGCGTTAGCAAAGTCTCCCACCTACAGGTATTATGACTAAAATACTCCTCTACGTATCGTCTTACATTTAGAGAAGAAAAGTGTACTAATACCTCTCTAAATGAGATTTACCATTCTTAGACCTCTAGTCCAATGATCCACAATTTTTTGGAATGTTTCGTTTTCTAAGAGAGTTACTCTAAAGTAAACATACAAGTCATGTTCCTTAGGGCTCTAGATATTTAGATCATTCGAACAGTCACAAGGGGCGATATAGTGTAAAAGTTATCTTGTACAAGTCTGTCTTAATTAACTAGTCACATATACCCAACATACAAGTATATTGGTCTTACGATAGAACCTCAACTATAACATATCAAAATATATGTTTCTAGCTTCACCAGACCATCAACTCATACTCAAGCCATAGAGTATAAGTCCACGCTATAACAGTAGTAGTCTAGATTTTTACCAAATAATACTTTTAGAAACCACTACTATAGGTCTAGTTCTAAATATTTGAAATACGCTTATGTCATGAAATGAGAGAACTATTCACTGGCTAAAGGTAAGCCATTCTCCATTTGGAATCCATAATATAATAACCTTATTATGATGAGATTCTTATTCTCATCATTTGGTTAAGAACAATAGTTTATGTATTAAGTAACTCGTGATCCATACCTTACTGTAAAAGTCTTTCATTCACATAGATCACTTACTTAAACACAATGTGTCTTTTTTAACAAAATTGTACAAAAATTAAATTTCGAAAATACAAAAAATTTATGAGAATAAAAATTTTTATTAATCCAATCAAAATTACATCAGAAATACAGTCTTAGTATGCATACATTCCAACATCTCCAATAAAAGTGTCAGCCAATAGTCTAGCAGAAAAGAAGAGAGCTAGAACAATTTTCAACAACACTTACCAATCTATAATCAATATAAACTGCATATGAGTCAGTCCAGAACCAAAACTCAGTATGGTAAAAAGAGCAGTAAACACATAATTAATGGAACAGTTCTTTGCTCTGCTCCTCTAACTGATGAACGTTAACCAAGTTTAGTGTTCACAGTTCCACCCCACTCCAAATACTTGAATTGACTAAGTTGATTCCTTAAAAACTAGAATTTAATAAAATGATTTCTATAAAAAGTCAGTGCACCTCAAACTAGATGACAAATTTGAAAGTAGTTATACCATCATATTGTCCAACCCTCACCAATTAAAACTGAAGTATCATAAACTACAAATTGTTCTAAGAGTTTCCTACCAAAATTCATCAAGAGGATAACAGGAACAACAATGCATTTCTAGTGTCTGGCTCAAGAGAGCCAATGCAGGTTTGTTGCCTAATACTTTTGTGGAAAACAAGTACAGCCTATGTTACCTAAATAGTTAAACATCTGAAATCTTGCAATCATTAACTATTTTCACAATTCATCCAAAAAAAATAAAAAAAAAAACTACTTTCATAGATATTCAAGGACATTACTCCCAAACTCACAAGAATATACACACGGATTAGTCCTAAATATGTACGTATCTCCCTTTTTTTTTTTTTTTTTTGTATTCTATAAGTATGGCACAAGGATATATTAAAGGCCAACCATTTTAAACAATAAAATGAAGAGTAAAAAATTATAAAGGAAAATGTCATTCTTTGGCAACTAAGCACTCAATTACCATACTGAGGCATTGCTAGCTAGGGTTTTTCTACAACTTTCTTAGTGGTGGACATTGTTAACATATTCGTCAAAAAATATGTTTAAAAAAAGACAAAGAGAGAAACCAATAAGAACTCCAATATAATACAATCACAGAGTGAAATCTATCCATTCTTGTGAAGTTTCTTCAAACTAGTCTATAATTCATTCTTCAAAAAGACCTTGAAAATATGTGCTAGAGACTAATTTTTGAGCTCTTCCACTTTTTTTTTGTTTAATATTACCACACACAATGACTTGAAAGCAGCAGGAGTAGGCATAGGGGGCTGAGATGAAGTAGCATCTTCTGGATCCTTTAGCAATTAATAGATTCAAGAAGAAGAATCCAGGCTTCATTTAGAATGAATGTAACCTAAAATTTCCCAAGAGAAAAAAGCTAATAATCTGTTGGAACTTGGAGCTAACAAATAATCAAAACAAAATCAACTCTTTATAACTTCAATTAAGAACTAAAAAGAATCAAGAAATAGTTAACCAATTTAGTATAGGAAAAAGAGTACAAAGTACACATCAAAATCAAAATAAAAAAAAGAAAAAAGGGAACGAGAGTTAGTCCTATTTGTCCATATTTGCATACAACAAGAAAAAGGGCCAAAAGGGAAAAAGAAATAGTGGATAATGCTAAACAAACCTCCGTTCAATCAAAGAGTGAGGGGCTTGTGATAAGGGTTAGTTTTAGCTTCAACAAAGTAAATAAACAAACTCCTTCCATCTTTCATATCCACATCAATATACCTTGCATACTGCTTAAACCCAACTTCTAGTTGTCCAGGCAAAACTTTTACAAAATCCTCCTTTAGACACCCATGCCCAACAACCAAAAGCCCCACCATCACTAACCCACAAAACCATCATAGCCCCATTTCAAGAAACTACAATTCTCTTATAGAATAAACTAAGTTAAACAATCTCTTTCCCTTCCTCACAAAGAAAAAGGAATTTTCTTGTGCTGAAGTCTCCAAGGCAACTAACATTATTATATAAATAAAAAGATGGAAATAACAACAAATGATTACAGATGATGCAAAATTCAGTTAAAGAGAAAGAGTATGTGAATTATGGGATACCTTTAACAAAAAAACATGTCCTGAAGATCTGAATTATGCTAAAGATAAATTGCTAAGTATAGATAAGCCATGGAAAATAAGTTATAGCTAAATATGTTATAGTTAGGTTACATTTATATTATAGAAGATTAATTACAACAAAAGCACTTTTAAGTATGTTGTCTAATCCAAATAGATGGTATCTATTAATACCATAATGGTAGTTAGGAGAAAACTGGGAATTTCAAGTAAACAAACCATACAAAACATCAAAGTATCATGGTATTCTACATATACTATTCCGTATTCAATAAAAAATGATTAGAACTTTACATGTATCGCCTCTAAACTGTAAAAAACATAGACATTCCAGTCCATCGAATGTTCAATCAGGTGCGATTAAATGCATCCATAATCCTGAATACAATATTTTTTCTCCTTTCAAATGGATAACCAAAAAACCCCCTTAATTTATTTGGATTTTGAATAAGAAATAAAAAGCAATCATCAATAGACTTAAAATCAACCTCAATAGTAACCAATTTACTAAAAATCTCTACTTCTGAGTACACACATGGCCTAGATTTTTCAATCACATAATTTCCCTCTCTAATAGCCTCAACTACATTATTTAGTGTATCTTTTAAGATCTCAACTTTATCATCATTTGAAACCTTCATTTTCTTACCTTGCCTTGCACTTTTTGTTGGCAATTGGGATTTAATCTTAGATGCCTTCTCTTTAGTCCCATTTGGCATAGTATTAAAAGTTTGTAGTGAAATTTCATTCTAACAAAATAACTCATCAATTTCTTCTATTTGTTGCCTAGTAGATTCATTTGCCCATCTCTTTCACTTTTCTTTAGCTGTTATAGCTCCCTCTCCAGCAACATAATCCTTGGCAAAAAATTCTTCCAATCTTTCATAGTTATGGCTCTAGCTCTTTATCTTTCAAAATCAGGCTTTTTCTAAAAATAATGAAGATTATATCACAAACTATTAAAAAAATTATCATTAAACATTATAGCATAAGATACCAACATAATAAGATAAAATAAAGATAAGATGTTCTCACATTTATGAGCTCCTTCCAGTCTTCTGGTTTAGCTGTTCAAAGTTTTGTTTGAGAATTCTATGCAAATCCACTTAACCTATTATTCTTGAAATATCGTAACATTCATTGAAGTGCTTTTTGAATGTCTTCATTCTATTCTTCAAATGTGCCTTTGTAAAGTCTATACCAAATATTGTCTTTAATTCTTGTATCATGTTGTTATATATTGTGGATGTAATTGTCCCATTGACTCGATTTCCTTCATATAGCTGGTTAAGTAATATTTGAAAATAAACATCATTCATATCTTGAATCCATTTCATCATTTCCTTCTTAACTATTCCTTGCCTCAAATTTTTTTTTTTTTTTGGGCAATCTATATTATACAAAGAATGAATGCAAAACAAATAAAAAATAAGTTAAAACTTGAGCATTTCTCGACATATATTTCTCCTTTTGGGCTTACAAAAGTTAGAGAGATATCCTATACATTATGTACAAAATATATTCACATAAATATAAAAAAAATTACAATATAAGAGATAGTTAAGATGAAAACTCTCATATCTTTACAATAAGGGGAAATGGAATATCAACTATTTAGAACAATAAGTATTAAATATGTCCATTCAAAAGAATATGTTTTATATAAAGTTATTTCACAAAAGAGAGAGAACAACATTAGATAACCAAAGTAGTCAACTATGAATATTGTTTGATATATAATCATTCCACATATTAAATGTTGTATCATTACTTAACAATTCTCCTTGTAAGGAATCTTCTTCCAAAGGTATTTAAACACAAGTTTCTTCTGGAGGAATAGTGTTTTTCAACTCTTAATCTGCCTCATTTACTTGCTCAATATCTATATCTACTTCCATTAAAAGGTTATGTAAAATGCAACAAATAAGCACAATTTCTGATTGTGTGTCAACATCATAATTGGATTAATTGTCCCTCATGATTGGAAATCGTTTCTTTAGAATGTTAAAAGCTTTTTCAATTGCATTCGTACTTATGCATGCCGGTGATTGAATAGCTCTCGATAGTTTTCTGGGGTTGCCATGCTCTTTAACATGATATCGTACACCTCTATATGAAGCAAGAAGGTTGCTTCTTAGTATGAAAGTGACATCAACAAGGTAATATTTTCCTATTATTACAAAAGTTAAATTAGAATATTATAATTTAGTAAACAATTACATAAATATTTAGAAGACATAAATTACCTTTAGGGATAATAAACTTATCCTTCCTTTTAAGTGTATTTTTTATTATTCATGAATTTGATGCAGTAACTTCCCAACCATATGTGAAATTTAGATAAAAAAAGCAAGCAACTAGTACATTCATTGTGGGATCCTACTTCCTACCACAATACCTCGGAAACCTTAACTCAAATATGTCATTCATCAATTGTTCCCATATAATCTTGTAATTTTCTATATTGTGAAACACTAAATCATTCAAAAACTTTTCAATGTTTAGATACAACTATCACAAAAACTTCACCTTAAAGTATGGATAAAATCGCTTATATTAAAGTGTTTTTGGACGAACTTGTGATCTATCAGGCTGTCGAAGAAATTGATCTTCCATTGATATAAATGCCTTTAGCACTCAATGGAAATGACGACTAACTGTTTCGCATGATTGACGATAAACAAAAAAATGATATACTACTATTTTTTCCTGGCATAGCTAATATATAGAGGAATTTAGCAACTTACTCTTCTGCAATTATTGTTTGTGTAGGTTAAAGTCCACCATAGCTTTGTAACAAGTAATATAAATTCAAAAAGGTTTTTGGTTTTATATGAATAACCTTATTTACCTGTCCATTTGTCCTAAGCTGTATTAAAATTTTGTCTGTAACTGCACAATGATCCTCAGAAGCATAACCTAGAGGTCAATCAACATAATTGCTACCTCGAGATGCTAAAAACTCTATGACTTGACAGATTACTTCAACCCCAAGTAATTTTTTACTTTCTCATACAAACAAAATTCTTCTAAATTTCTATTTTCTTCCTTATCCATCTACAAAAGAATTATTCCAAAATATATAGTTAGGATGCACATCTATCTAGTACACATAAAAAATTATGTTTTGAGATTTTTGTATTCTGATTAATAAAACTAATACTTGTAATAACAATAACATTAATTCTAAATAAATGAACTCCATTTTATTTTCCACAGGGGACAAATGAACTTTAGGTACTGACTCTAGAAGATCAATAACATAAAAACTCAAAGAAAGATATCAAAGTAAAAGATAATGCCATAAAATTTCATGGAGAAAATAGTACTATTAGAAACAAATTAAAGAAACAGAAGTAGAGTCATAAAAGGAAAATGGACAATTAAAGAAACAGAAGTAGAGTCATAGAAGGAAAATGGACAATGAAAAATAGACTTCCATAGTTATTCTTAACCTCTTAATAGAATGTATTTTAATCCTTCATTCCATGTAGTTTGTGGCCCTAGACTAAGAAGTATGAATTGTGGCAGAAAAGTATTTCTGGCATAGGAAAACTCTTTCTTCTAACAATCATGCTGCATGTGGATGAAAATTTGGAAACCATTTTGAAATCCATTTGTATGCATTTTTTCACTTCCGTCATCGACTTGTCAAAAAATGAGATTGATGAAAACAACAATATGATGGTAATATGGTGCTATTATTAAAAGAGTAGAATGGGTTGCTTGTGGCAATATAGATTTATATACTTTCAGATAAATCCTTTCTAGACAATACAATAATGGGGGAGAAGTGAGGGAACTAATAGGGAGAATTGTTGGGTAATAGAGGCTAAGAATAAGCCCTTTTAACTAGATTGTGTAATGCATCTTTGTAGAGAATACTTGCCTCTGAAGCCTAGTGGAAAAAAAAATAATTGAAAAAAGGATGATAAAAAGTGTTATCAAGTCTCTAATTCAGCAGAAAATTCCTGACAAAATAGAAATACTAAAGAAACCTTGCTAAAATTAGTATACAGGCATATAAACTAGATGTAAAATATTGGTGCACAATGTTCAGACTATATGGATAGAATTTTGTAATTGTTTCTTTAGCATATTCTAAGGGAAAGAATCAATTTTTCATCCACTATGAAGGAAACTACATGACTTCTAAGTTATAAAATTACCTACTTTTAGAAGTAGCTTTTGATTTTGCAAGAGTTGTGAAGCAAGAATGGAGAAGGTAGAAGAGATGAGAAGGCGGGAGTCTAGATGCCATTCCTGAAACATGGAAGAAAAAATAAGGGTTTTATTTCACATAAGATATGGAAGGAATTAAAGATTGTTATATTATAATAAAAAGGTTAAAAGCATCATTAAAAAATAACTAAAGGCAGTTAATGATCCATCCGTTTCTCTCAAAGGATGGAGAGAAATGAATGTGGGGGTAGGAGGGATCCCCCATCACCCTACTTCTCTCCCTTTCTTTCCTAACAAATATAGAAAACAAGAGTAGAGGAAATTTTTTTTTCAAAACCCCTTCTTGGCTCTCCATTTTTAAACTCCCAGACTAGGCCTTAAAGTTGTATTTGCTGGAAAATGACAATATTATAAATATCCAAATTCTCAAAGAAAATATGCTAATTCTTTGATAAAATTACAATTATGTGATATGCGTGAAATTAAAAAATATATGTGTTTTTCACGATAATTATTATAGATGTGTATTTTTCAAATCCTTGATTCTATTTGAATATGTTTTATAATAAAATTTCTTATCTTTGGGGAAAGAAATTAATAGATACATATAATCCTAGAATACAAGATACTTTAGGAAAAAAGAATAAATCTCTTACAAGATAAAATTGAGTAAATAGTGTGATGAAGCTTGATAGGGGTCAAAAGATCTATATTTTTAGAGTCACTTATATTATGTTTGTGTTATTTTTGTGTTCAAATGACTATTAATTCTCATCGCTTTGTCTTCTTATGTACAAAATTATTAGAAAGGACAAGGTTAAGGAAAGAAAGTGAAAGTTGGCAAAATCTATGTGAAACAGGGCAATTCTAGTGTCCAGGCAGCGCCACTGAGTGCTAAGAAGCATAGTTGTCCGCTTTCTGCCCTAAAGGAGAAAAAATAGGGCAAACTAGAGGAAATTCGCCACCTATCCATGCAACGCTGCCTGCTCTCTGTTGGCATGAGTTTGAATTTTGTCAATTGAGCAAGGCCATTTGGTGATCTAGTAAGGCTATTTGTTGTTCATAATTTGATGCAAAAAAAGATTTTTGAGCACTTTTTAGAAGCTAGAAGCCTATATAAACAAGTAAACAGAACTCTAATGACGAGAGAAACAGTCTTGAGTCATAAACTTCATAAAGAGCAATACTCTTACACAAGGAAAAGTCGAGAGGTGAGTCGTAAGGAGTTCATCAAGAAGAAGGAGTATTGCTTGAAGAAATTTTGTAGAGAGGAAAAGAATCAAACTTGTCTATGAGTTCTTCTGATCTTTTTGGTACTTTTCGTTTAGCAATAATGTGTTTATTTTTTTAATTGTATTTTGGAGATTTAAATTTAAATATTATGTCCTTGTATTGAATATTTATTCCATGGCTAGTATTTGATTACTTAATTTGATTAGTTGAATTAATTATTTGTTACTTTCTTCTAACTAACTTGAGAGAGAGAGAGAGAGATTAGGGATTGAGTCTCAATTCAATTGATTTTATATTTGTTGTTTACCAATTAACTCGAGAGAGAGGTTGGGGAATAAGAACTTAGTAATGAAAATGAGAATAATATTACATAGAGATAAGTATCCTTATTTCTTCTATGTCTAAAGGGATTAATATTACCTTTAAAAAAGGATAATTATTTCTCATGTTGGAATTGATTTTAATGCATCTTTTAGTTAATCTAACGAGGTAGAGATATTCATTAGTTGGTTAGGTAGGAATTTCATAACTCGAGAGAGAATGGACTTTATAATTAAATCCTTCATAATACTATTTCAATAGTATATTGATTGATAGAATATCCAGTACTTGGTATTTTCTTGAGGATTTTTCATCTAAATGCATGTCTTTTCTCCTGATCTTACTTCTTGATGTCCTTATGATCAATTTTGTGTGGTGTAACTATGATTTATGTAAGTAGCTATATTTTCTTATTTTTTGTATTTGATAGGCTAGACAATAGAATGGTGGTGATTAATTGTGTTTACTCCTTAAGGATGATACTCATTGATACCATATGCTATGCCATGTGATGAGTGCACTTGCTCAATTGTGGTATTGGTGTATAATTTTAGGAATTGACATTTTATAAATTTAAAACTTAGATGTTTGTGGAATTAGAATTAGTATTTTCTACACCAAAATTTTCACAACAAATTTATTGTGCTGTTGCCAGGAAGTAACATAATGAAAGTTGGATTTTTATTGATTTTGCTATGTATATTTATAAATATTACTTCGTGTTGCATTTAGGCACCTTGTGAGTATTTATGTTGTTATATACTCATATTTTGTATGAAATCATATATGTGTATTGTGTATGAAAGTCGTTTATATTATTTTATGTTGTTGTTTAATTAGTTTAATTTTTTATTTTTATTTTAAATTTTAGTAATTATTGATTACATTGTGTGTCTCAAATCAATCTCTTTAGTTTATGCCTCGAGACAATGGAGAAATTATAAACCTCGATATGGAAATTAAACGAACTCTCCATCAACTTAAGATGGGAAATAAGCAGAGACTTGATCAGTTGGGATAAATTAAGGATCGCATTACAAAGGTTAATCAATATCTTGAGGATATGGATGTCAATCAAAATAGTAATAGTAACAATGGTTATAATAGCAATAATGGTAACAATGGTGTCAATGGTAGAAGAACATTAGCTGATTTGCTAGACCAGCCTTATTTGGGACTGATTCAAGCATCACTAGACCAAAGATAAATACTAATAATTTTAAGGGCAAGCCTAACATTATCTAAATAGTTTAGCAGACTGTGCAATTTGATGGCTTACTAGAAGAGGACCTAAATGTTCACATCCCAAGTTTCTTGAAAATTTGTGATATTTTTAAGATGAATGGGATTTCTAATGATACAATTCATTTGAGACTGTTCCTTTTTTCTTTTAGAGATAGAGCCAAATTCTGACTAAAATCATTGCCAACAAGATTAATTACAACTTTGAATGATCTCGTCGAAAAGTTTCTTGTCAGATATTTTCTACCAGCGAGGACCACAAAATTGTTAATTAATATCTTTGCCTTCTAGTAGATGGAATCAGAAAGTTTAAATGAGTGTAAAGAAAAGTGAAAGGAGATGCTCAGAATGTGTCCCCATCATGGTTTGGAGTTAGGAGTACAAATGCAAACAGTCCATAGTAGTTTGAATTTTGCTTCAAAATAGTTGGTTGATGCTTCAGCTGGTTGCATGACGAGGATTAAGACTCTAGATGAGTTATATGAGTTGGTTGAGAATATTGTAATGAACAACTACTCTTGGAAGAATCTAAAATCAAGGTCTCGTGTTCAAGGTGTGCACAATATTGATGCCATAGATGCTTTGGAAGCTAAGGTGGAGGCATTCTTAAGGAGAATTGATAAATTTGTTGCAACCTCTCCTCAAGGCAAATGATAAATATTAATTGCAATTTTTTGTGGTGGAAGGCACCCTAATTATGAGTACCAAAATATGGGGTCATCTCAGGAACATCCAGAACAGGTTGACTATCTGGGAAATGAGTATCAAAATAACAATCCTTATGGTAACACACTTACAACCCAAGCTAGAGTAACTATCCAAATTTCTCCTGGAGTAATCCAGGCTATGCAACCTCAAGGCTTTCAACCCAATAGAAATCAAATATCCCAAACGTTTATGTCACACAATGCACAATAAGCACCATCTCCACCAAATCCACCTAAGCATTCATTAGAAGACTTGGTATCCAAGTTGGTAAATTCTATAGATTTGTGCTTCTAA
Organism: Voacanga thouarsii; assembly: GCA_026120185.1. Lineage (NCBI taxonomy): Eukaryota > Viridiplantae > Streptophyta > Magnoliopsida > Gentianales > Apocynaceae > Voacanga > Voacanga thouarsii. The sequence goes on along the minus strand of JANUWF010001547.1, from coordinate 2,409,175 downwards.
TGTATATAGGCTTTGATGAGAAATTAAGAGGTTTCTATTAATAATTTGAAAAATCAAATTGGCCAACTAACAAAACTTTTTGGGGAGAAACAAGCTGGATTCTTACCTGGAAACACTTATATGATCATGGGAAGACATGAATTTTTTCTTCCTTTTTTTGATCATTTAATTTGGGGACAATTTAATTTATTTATTTTAAATTTTACTTTATTATGGACAATTATGCTTTGAATTATTCTGGGATGTTATTTTGTTATTAAATTTAATTTAAAAAAATAGGTAGGGTAGCAGCCGAACGATGCCAGTTTATTTAAAGAAGACGGTGTCATTCCAATTGGCCTATGTGAAACAAACAGCTTCGTCCGCTTCGAACATAAGTATAAGTAACAGCAACTGTTAAAATTTTTCTATAAAAATCTTCCACTTCCTCAAGTTGTTTCATGCCTTCCTTCTTGCTCTAAGGCAGCCACATGCTTCCCTTTCTTGCCCAAGCTTTCTTTTCTTCTTCTATAACCAATTTCCCGCTAAAATTTTGAATTTTCTACCTTCCTTCTTCAAGCTTTGGTGTTTTTTCTTTATTTAAAGCTTTATTCTTGTTGAATTCAACTCCTAAACTCACCACCAAAAGCTATGATTTTAACCAAAATTTTGAAGTTTTTGAGCAACCTATTAAGCAAAGAACAACATTGTGGTGGGTTTCTTCAAGTCCAAGTACTAATTCTCTTCTTGAGTTTTTGATATTTTGGATTATTTGGTGTTGAAAAAGAATTTTTATTTGGCTTGAATATATGTTTTGTGAGTATTAAAAATTGCTAAAAACTTCTCATTTTGGATTTTTGGTGATTTATATGCTCACTGAACTTTATTTTTGCAATTTTCTAAAATTTTTTAATTTGTGGATTTTCTAGAATTTTCTTTGAATTTTGAGCTACATTGAGGGTAATTTTTGGTACTTTTTTGTGTTGTGGAGTTATTGGATTTGCATTCGCATTGAAACATATGATTGGAGTTTTGAATTTTGGAGGTGGTTGAAGTGTAATATGGAGGATATTGTACTTGATAAGTTGTAAGAAATTGTTGGAGTTGAGGAATTGTGGTGAGAAGATTTAATTGATCGTTCTTGTGAATTTTTAACCTTTGATCCTCTAATAAAAAATGAGGAGTATTCAAAGCTCAGCTAATCCCTTTAAAAGATCTAAATGAGTTTCTTCTTCTCAAACTCCTCATCCTTTTTCACTTGAGCTAACTTCCCTTCATCTTAGGCATTTGTATGATCATGAATGTGAGGAATGGAATTCAACGAGAGCCTCTAACAAAATCATTATTTAAAATTTTATAAAAACTTCTCTTAACCACTCTCTTGAACTTTCAAGTATGTTTAAGAAGTTAAGATGAGAGCCTATTATCCAGTTGAGTGGAAGTTATTTTTTGGCTCTGGTGAAGGAATTTTACGCAAACATGAGAGAGAAGAAGACAAACTGTTTGAAAAAGATTAAGACTATTGTTAAGGGAGTTCTTATTACATTTGATAGGCATAGACCTGCTATGATTTTGAATGCTCCAGATGATAGGCATTGGATTGAAATTAACCAATATAATATGAAAATTTTAGTTTGATCTGGACAAGAGTTTTGAGGATGCCTATAAAAGCTTAGGTTTATCGCATAGAATAGTCAATAGTACTTATAGCATATCTACGAATGATCTTAGTTACTCCTCAATTGAGAGCTCTTGTATATATCTTTACTTTTAATGTCTTTCCTAGTGTTAGTGGTTTAAATGAAGTAAGAATGATTGATGTTTATATTTTGCATAAGATACTTCATGACGAATCTATTTCCCTAACCCCTTTTTAATAACTTCGATGCATGAGGTGGTGGCATCTGGCCATATCTCCAAAGTATATGTGCTTCCTCTTATTATTACGTAAATTTTACAGGCTTTTGGGAAAAATACTAAGGGGAGATTAAGGACTCCACAACTCCTAGGGTCATTGTTACTAAGCAAATGTTTAGTAAATGTGGTTACAAGTATAATGACTGAAAGCATAGATGGATAAAGCCATATGAAGTTAGATATCTTGGTGTTCATGAACCACTTCTAGAAGATGATGAACCATCGCAAAGATAACATATTGGGGGGAGCTTCAATATTAATGTAACTTTTGAAGCTGAGATGCATGTGTTTATGGAAGAGTTGAGACTTGATATGGATGAGTTAAAGACTTGACAAGCTGTTCAGAATTGATCAACTTGTGCAAGCTCAATAAGCATATGTGCACATGTTAGGCAAATTGTGGATTAAGCAGGCTACGCAAGATATACATTGGCAAAATTATTATTTAAGAAGGACCACCAGGACCTCGTGGACATGATCCAGACCAATTCTAATTTGTTAACTTGTTTCTTTCTTTATTTTTCTTTTGTTTTCTTTTATTTTGTTTTCATTTTATTTTATTTTCTTCTTTTATCTCTTTTTATAATTTTACTTGTTTTGGTGTGTTTTATTTTTCTTTTGTAGGTTTTGAATGTCATTTAAGTAATACTCTCTTTTAAGATTTTGAAGATAGACTTACCTTTCTTTGAAGCTTAAGAATTTGCGGAGTATTTAATTTCTTTTTCCTTTTTGTTCTTTTTTGTCCTTTAACTGTGCTTAATTTATGTATGTTTTGGCCATTAAGAATAATGCCCAATTTAAGTGTGGAGGAGAGATTATTCAATACTTTTGCCAGATGTTTTATGCTATGTTGTGGTGTTTTGGGGTTAATTATGCTTGGATTTTTGTTCATATAGTTGAGACTTTACTGTTTCTTATACTTTGGAATATGTCATGTTTTTTATTTAGGTAAATCAATCCTTATTTAACTTGTGTATTAGGTTGGATATGTTTAAGTCTTGAGATTTAGAGTTACTCTCGTTCATGCTTGATTAAATGGTAAAAACTTTGTTCTTTGAAACTTCATATGGTTAAAATGATGAAATAATAGTAAGGATGAGTAGCTATTTTTTGTTTAATGGTAATTTATAAATAATGATGTTAGGGGTAGCTCCAATGTTAATGCAACTTTTGAAGTTGAGATGTATGCATTTATGTGACAGTTGAGGCTTGATATGGATGATTTAAAGACTAAACAAGCTGTTCAAAATTTGAGAATTGATCAACTTGTGCAGGCTCAGCAAGCATATGTGCACATGTTGGCGAAATATGAATTAAGCAAGCTATGCAAGATGCACAATGCCATGATTATTGGTCAAGGATGAATCAAGAAGGACCACCTAGATCTAGAGGATATGATCTAGGCCAGTTCTAAATTGTGGACTTGTTGCTTTCTTTATTTTTCCTTTGTTTTATTTTATTTTATTTTATTTTTGTTGTGCATTTATTTTATTTTCTTCTTTTATGTGTTTTATTTTTCTTTTGCAAGCTTTGAATCTCATTTGAGTAATACTCTCTTCTAAGATTTTGAAGATGGACTCACATTTCTTTGGAGCTTAAGAATTTGGGGAGTATTTGATTTCTTTTCTCACTTTATTCTTTTTTGTCCTTTGGCTATACTTAATTTGTGTATATTTTGGCCATTGAAGATAATGCCCAACTTAAGTGTGGGGGAGAGATTATTCAATACTTATGCCATATGTTTTTGTGCTATGTTGTGGTGTTTTTAAGCTAATTTATGCTTAGATTTTTGTTGATATGGTTGAGACTTTACTGGTTCTTATACTTTGGGATATGTCATGTCTCTCATTTGGTTGAGTCAATCCTTGCTTAACTTGTGTATTGGATTAGATATACTTAAGTATTGAGATTTAGAGTTACTCTTGTTCATGTTTGATTAAATGGTAGAAGCTTTATTCTTGGAACTTGGTATGGCTAACATGATGAAATATCAGTAAGGATGAATAGTTATTTCTTGTTCGATGGTAATTTCTAAACAAGGATATTAGGGTGAAGTCCAATGCTAATGCATCTTTTGAAGCTGAGGTGTATGCATTTATGGGACAGTTGAAGCTTGATATAGATGAGTCAAAGATTGGACAAGTTGTTCAAAATTTGAGAATTGATCAACTTGTGCAAACTTAGCAAGCATATACACACATGTTGGTGAAATATGGATTAAGCAGGCTATGCAAGATGCATATTGGTAGAATTATTAATCAAGGATGAATCATACGTTTTATTTTTCTTTTGTAGGTTTTGAATCTCATTTGAGTAATACTCTCTTCTAAGATTTTGAAGATGGATTCACCTTTCTTTGGAGCTTAAGAATTTGGGGAGCATTTGATTTCTTTTCCCTTTTTATTCTTTTTTGTCCTTTGATTGTGCTTAATTTGTGTATATTTTGGCTATTGAGGATAATGCCCAATTTATATATGGAGGGGAGGTTATTCAATACTTTTGTTAGATATTTTTGTGCTATGTTGTAGTGTTATTAGGCTAATTTATGCTTAAATTTTTGTTAATATGGTTGAGACTTTACCGTTTTTATACTTTGGAATATGTCATGTCTCTCATTTGGTTGAGTCAATCCTTCTTTAACTTGTGTATTAGGTTAGATATGCTTAAGTCTTGAAACTTAGAATTACTCTTATTCATGCTTGATTAAATAGTCGATGCTTTGTTCTTTGGGACTTGGAATGGTTAACATGATGAAATATTAGTAAGGATGAATAGTTGTTTCTTGTTTGAAGGTAATTTCTAAACTGGTTCTTATCCTAAGTTTAAGTAAATATGGTGAGAGGAAAAATCTGAGTGGAAAAAATCAAAGTGAAAGGAAAAAAATAGATATGCAAGTGCCTACAATTGGTTGCATTCTCTTGAGTGAAAAAAGATGTAAGTGCCTGAAATTGGTTACATTCTTTTAAGTGAAAAAAAAGTAAGAATAAGAGTGAAGATTTTTTTTTTTTTAAAAAAAAGGGTGAGTATCTAAAGAAAATTGCTTCGAATAGAAAAATGAAAGGGAGCGGAAACAATAAGGTGGAGCATAAAGTGCACTCGCTTAAGACTATTAATCCTGTTTGAGTGCGAAATGTGAGAATGTCCTAATTTACTATTCAAGTTGTAGTAGTTTAGAGTCATTTAAAACTTGATGTAGATATGAAGTCTTGGCTTAGGCTTATATAAATAATATTTGCTTTGTTCTTGACTTGAGGAAATGATGAATAATATTTAATGAGTATGGACTTGTGAACTTTACTTTGACGGTCTCAAATATGTTTAGTCTAATATATGAGTTGGATTTGGGTTGATTGAGCTGTATAAGTGTTATGATATTTTCTTTAATGGAATGGATGATAATATGTTTACTATATTGGCTATATTTGGTATGAATGATTAATGAAGTTCGAATTGTTAATGTCTTGTTTGCTTAAGGACAAGTAAAGATTTAAGTGTAGGAGAATTAATGAGGGTCAAAAGTATCTATATTTTTAGAGTCATTTATGCTATGTTTATGTTGATTTTGTGTTCAAATAGCTATTGATTCCTACCACTTTGCCTTCTTAGTGCAAAATTGTTGAAAAGGACAAGGTTAAGGAAATAAGGTAAAAGGTTAGCAAAATCTGTGTGAAATAAGGCAATTCCAGTGTGCAAATGGCACCACTTGAGTGTTAAGACGTAGGGTCGCCCAATTTTTGCCCTTAAGGAGAAAAAATAGAGTAAAATAGAGGAAATTTGCCACCCATCCAAAAGCCAAGCAGCACTACCTAGAAGGTGTTGGGTGGCGCTACCTACTCTCTATTGACGTGAGTTTGAATTTTGTAAATTGAGCAAGGTCATTTGGTGATCAAGCAGGGTCATTTGTTTTTAAGAATTTGATGCAAAAAAAGGTTTTTGAGCACTTCAAGTAAATAGAACCCTAATGAGAAGAGAGACGGTCTTGAGTCATAAACTTCATAAAGTGCAATACTTTTACACAAGCAAAAACCAACAGGTGAGCCGTAAGGAGTTTATCAAGAAGAATGAGCATTACTTGAAGAGATTTTACAAAGTGGAAATAATCAAATTTGTCTATGAGTTCTTCTGATCTTTTCTATACTTTTCATTTAGCAATGATGTGTTTATTATTTTAATTGTATTTTGGAGATTTGACTTTAAAGATATAACTTTGTATTGAATATTTTCCATGGTTAGTATTTGATTACTTGATTTAATTAGTTGAATTAATTATTTATTGTTTTCTTCTAATTAACTCAAGAAAGAGAGAGATTTAGGGTTGGGTTTCAATCTAATTGATTTTATATTTATTATTCACCAATTAACTCAAGAGAGGGGTTGGAGAATAAATACTCGGTATTGAAAAGGAGAATAATATTGCCTAAAGATATGGATACTTATTTCTTCCATATCTAAAGGAATTAATATTATGTAGAAATAAGGATATTTATTTCTTGTGTTGGAATTGATTTTAATATATTTTTTTTATTAATCTAATGAGGTAGAGATATCTATTAGTTGGTTAGGAGATAGGAATTCCAAAACTTAAGAGAGAATGGACTTTATAATTAAATCCTCCATGACACTAGTTTGGTAGTACATTGATTGACAGAATATTCAATACTTGGTATTTTCTTGAGCACGTTTCATCTAAATGCATGTATTTTCTCCTTATCTTACTTCTTAATGTCCTTATGATCAATCTTGTGTGGTGTAATTGTGGTTTATTTAAGCAGCTATATTTTCTTATCGTTTGTATTTGATAGGCTAGACAATAGAATGGTAGTGATTAATTGTGCTCACTCCTTGAGGATGATACTCCTTGATATCCTATACTATGCCATGCAATGAGTGCACTTGCTCAATTGTGATTTTGGTTTATAGTTTTTGGAATTGACATTTTACAAATTTAAAACTTGGATGTTTGTGGAATTGGAATTAGTATTTTCTACACCAAAGCTACCTTGTTAAAATGAACAAAAAGATTAAAAAGATAAATAGGATTATGTTGTGGATATACCACTTACTATGATAGGATGTGATTATTCTTACTACTATCAAAAGATTAAATGAAAACACAAAAAAATGAAGATATTTTAAGAAAAGAAAAGTAAGATATTATTTTAAAAATCCAATATATCTAAGAAAAGATGTATAAACGAACTAAGAAAAGAAAGATTACTGAATGTCAATGTTATTTCTGTAAAGAAAAGGGGTATTATGCTAATGAATGTGCTAAAGGATTTAATAAAAAGAAAATAGAAATAGATGAAGATATAGATCAAATGATAAATGATGAAGATTTTGTTTTAATAAATAGATTTGAAGACTTAGAAATACTCTTTTTCTGATGAAGACGTCTTTATAATTACAGATATTGAATATAAAACTCAATCTAAATCTGACTAATAGCTGAAGATAAAGAAAAATAAATTCAATCTATAAGTGATACACTTGAACGCTTAAGAGAGTATAGCCAAGAAGCTATTATAGATAGAAAATTAATAATTAAGATACAAAAATCTTCATATACTTTTGATTCATACTCAAGATTTCAAGTATCAACTTTAGAAAATATAGGATTATCGATAAGGAAACATCATATGTTTTATGGAATAAGTTTAAAAGAAAAAGCCATAGGAAATAGCTTAACTAGTAATAAAGTAACGATACCTTTATTATGGAAAAAAATATTTTACAAGATAAAATGGAAAAGATTCTAGAGAAAATAAGAGAATTTGGAGGGTACATATAGGTATAATACAAATGATAATAAGAGCAACCTTTAGAAAAATAGTAGATACTCCAATTATATGTATTATATGTATAAGATATTCTTATATATGTTGTGTATATACATACAAAATATAAGTGTATATAAGTAGTGTGTAAGAGATAATATGTATATAAATGAATTAATTATAAAAGTATTTATATTTATAAAAGGGTGTGTATATATATTATATTTATACAATATATGGTATTTGTGTATACTTATATATAAATAATTAAATGCACATATTAGTATGTAAGTAGGTAAGTTTATATATAACATATTAAGGTCCATAATTTATTATCGATCATATAATTTAGTTTTTTAGAATTTATTTTGGAACTTTATTATCATATTGTGAGTAAATTGTATTGAAATTTTAATACTGAATGTGTTTTACTCATTTTTTAGATTTTTATTTTATTTTTTTAGCTTTTGGCCTAATTAGAAAATTTTAAACTCAGTTAACACGTTGAATTCCCGCTTCCCAATTGGGTCAAAATCAGAGATTATTTTGTCCCTAGGGGTCTGGAAGTGGAGATCCCTACCTATCCCCATGTACAGAACATGCTAGAAACAGGGGGAAATAAGGAAATGTGAGAGTGGGGCTAGGATCTATGGTCCTCAACCCACCAGCCTCCAATTGCCATTTCTATCTAAGATAGACAAACTCTTTAGTTTCACAAATGGATCGAAATGTTGAGGCTGAAATGAGCTCAATAGACAACCAGTATAGGACTTGGCACAAGGTATATTAAGAGGATTTGTATTTATAACCTAAAGGAGAGCCTCAAAGTGCTAGTAAGGGACACGACTCTAACCAGTCTCAAGGAAAGAATGGTAACTCCTCTAAGCCATTTTTCAAGCCACGTCCAAACACAAGTGGGGAAGACAAGATGTCTATTACGAATAGAACATATACCAAAATGAGGATATGGGGGGTAGAGATAAGAATATTCAGGTGCTTCTTGGGCAATAGATGACACCCTTATAGAAAATGTCTTAGAAGGACCCTTATAAAAGCATTCTGGGAACTTGGCATTTTGGGAGTAATGGTGGAAGCTATGAGAGTTGCCAATTAGTAAACAAGCCCTAATAGAACTAGAAGTGGGAAGGATGAGGAGGGTGCTATTGGTGTATTATACTAAGGATGCAACACCTTTTTGTTGGGAGAGTAAGGAAAGAAACAAGAGAAAGGTAAAGGAGTTGAGGTCTATAACTCAATAAGAGTGAGGTTGTAATTTTTTCTAATGCAACCTAAATGTAATATAGTCTTCCAGTGGTAGAAGGAAGGTTTTATCTCATCTTTTCTAAAGTGCTAGGCTTTGTATATGTCTGTTGCTAAGAATTGCTTTTATTTCATTAGTTCAAATAACAGTAAATATCTAGAGTCATATAGGGGACACAAAAGTTGTGATGATTTTAATCAAGTAATATGCTGATAATCTTTTAGGTCACTTGCTTTAGCTTTTTTTATTGTACTTATATAGGCTGCCAGTGTAAAGCTTATATATATATATATATATATATATATATATATATATATATATATATATATTTACATCAAGGTGCTTTGATTGTGGATTGTGCATAAAATATTGAACTCTTTCATCTTAATGCTTACATAAGATAAAATATATTAGAAATTAGCAAATAATTCTGTTTAAAATTATCTTTGCTAAAGCATAACAAAGCTTGTTCTTACTCTTTGTTCGATAGTTTAACATTTGAATTGAGTTTGAACCCCAAATATAGCTTGAACAGTAGTTGAATATGTGTAACTTAACTCATGAAATTAAAAGAGTTAAAAAATAAACAAATGAGTTTTTTTTAAAACAAATCCTAATATTAATGAGTCAAATTTGAACTCTTGATGTTTAGTTCGTTAAAATTCAATTATGGCTCTAGTTTTTGCAAGAAAAAGAATTGATTTCTTCTTTTTTTAGGCCTTTTTAGACATGTTATAATTTGTTTGTCAATTGCGGTCATCTCAATTAAGGAATAATATTAAGAAGAAATATGTAACATCAAGATGTAGGGATGATGCAAAAAGAATTAAACTGGGGAGATGTAAATCCAAGACCGAGGACTCTACAACCGAAACCAATCATCCAAAAGAAGCACACCTCTTTTAGATGGCAAGGCCAACTAGGGTGTACAATCGCTTATTATTCGGTAAAATTCAGTTTTAATTCAATTTTTTAGGATTTTTATTAAAACTAATTTGAATTGAAGTTTTTAAGAAACTGTTTATAATTGGACCAAAATAATTTTGGTTCCATGCAATTCGATTCGATTTTGAGCTGAAAATTGAGAGATTTTGATTTGTTTGAATAATCCATGTAGTTCATTGGCCCACTAAGTCCAATACAAATTACAATTCAAATAAAAGTCTTTTAGGGTATATAGATCATGTTAGCAGAAACGAATGCAACAATAGACATGACAGTATAGAGGTTACAATAAAAGTTATAAAATAAAGTTTTTTAAGATTTCTAAAATTTAATTATATTTTTTGCTTATCAAATTATTTATTTTAGTAAATTCGATTTTTTGGTTCAGTTTGATTTTAGTTAAAAAAAATTGAAACTGAAGCAAAATTATAGGAAAAAATTAAAACAAATCCAATCGAAATAGTTAAAAATCTAACAGAATTTTTCTATTCGAATTGATTCAGTTTGGAAATTCAAGTCAAATTAAATAGTACACAGTCCTAAAGCCAACAACGCTGAGTGAAATAGACCATCAAGACAACTGACCCTAGAAGCTTCAAGTAGAATATGGTACCGAAGACATTACCAAATTAATAATATGTCAAGCTGAGGGGTAAAGTCATGCAGGTTTGACACTTCAGCAAATTTAGGTTTATTGATTATTTTTTTGTTGATCTCTTGATAGCTTTATCAGAAAAGTATCTGTGAAGTATTTTGTAGTATTCCTTTAGGTTTTTTCTTAGGTATATTAACTAGGTATGGATATTGGTCTCAGGATTTTGGGTTTACTTCGTAGGTTTCGTTTGATTGTTATTGTTCTTAGAGGAGTTTTTTTTTTTATGAGAATGAAGTAGGATATTTATAGAATTGTTCCTCGGTTTGATTTCTTCATATTTTAGGACTATATTTATAACAGATGCTTCGAATTAATTGCATTTTTTGGGATTTGTTTGTTTTGTTGGTCTTCCACATGAGATTGCATTGGAGATCTTGAACTGGAAGATGGACCATCCTCCATTAAAGGCGTGAGCCTCCATCAATGCTCGCATCTTCGAAATCTTTCCTAATACTATTCTTCCTTTTGAGCTCTGAATTACTGAGCCATTGATTTTGAGCTCTAAAGAGAATAAGCAAGATGAAGATGAAGATAATGAACTTGACATTTCAGAAGAAGGTGCTGATGATCTCATTCGTTGCCCTCCGCATTTTCCATACCATTTTCTTTTGGGAATTTGGTCGACACAGTTAAAGAATACTGCAGGTTTGCGGTTTTTGCAATTATTGGCAATGTGTTCTCGGCAATCTTCACTTTTTTCTTTGCATCAGGTGAGCGTTTAGCTTTTATGTTTCTTCCATTTTGATTTCTCGAATCATATTATTCTCCTTTTTGGTTTTCCCTCTTGTCGGCCTTCACTGTTCGTTGGCTCAAAGTTTCTACCTTTTTGATACAATGGTCACTGATTTTGATTCGCCTGTGCTTTTTGTTTTGGGTTTGGATACATGTGATCTGGACTATTAGGATTCTCCCTAATTGTAAAGTCATGAAACTGATTATGTTTTGAGACTATTTAGTTTTTCGGAAAGGAGATCAGAGTTGATAGCCATTTATATTGTTGTCAGATTTGTAATGTTGTCTTATGAAATGCTGGGGAAAAGAGTGAATCTTTAGGATTTGAAGCATACGGTCATTTTATTATGCTTTTGAATTCCAAATTTTGCCACGCATATGCTGTATACCATTTTGTGGCCATGAATCAGTAAGTGGGCTCTTGATTCACTCTAGCTGGAGTTCAGTTTTGGAGGCAATACAGTTTGAGAAAGCTATTATTCTATTAACTTTTTGGGCTGATCAAGGTGTGATAGGAAGGTTCTTGACGGAGAAGAAGATTGCATATTTGATCCCGAGAGTGCGTAAGACGGGTCCTTTATCGGCGAAATGGTGGTTGAATCAGTGAGATTGGTGATGGTTGAGGAAGAGGGGAAGATTTACAAGGAGAAGATCAAGGAAATGAAGGGACTGCTATGTGATCAAGCTAAACAAGATAGCTATATAGACAATTTATTGGGATTTCTTCAAGCTACCAAAGGAGGAAAGATTGAAAACTTGAAGAAAGTATAAATGAAAAAAGGTTCTTATTTTGAAGAATAATCTATGGATTTTAGGTTGGATTTTCGTTTTTTGTATTTTACTACCGGTATACTCTCTGACCACTATCATTTGCCTTTTGATGAAAATTGTTCAATGTTTTAAAACATATTGTGCACATTGTCACAACAGAAGAAGAATTTTCATTAAAATGTGGACAATGTGTTCAATTGTCACAATTTTCACATTGTCACAACTTAGAGAGATGTAGATTATAATGTGCACAATGTGTTGTAAAACTTAGAGAGATATAGTATTTTAAATTTTAATGCCAGAAAAGTAAACTTGGACAATGTGTCATATATTCTACATATATTCTAATTAAAACTTAGAGATGAGTCATTCTTCACAATGTGTTCTTGCTATGGTGTAAACTTGGACAACCATGTCTACTCATCTTACATTCTCATCAAGCCTTCTTGGGATGTGTTGGAATATTCTCAGAAAAGTAATTTGATTTCAGAGGTTGGAAATGATGATCCTATTGAAGAAGATAGTAAACTAGATAGAGGTGGATCATATTTTGCTGCTGATCAATGTGAAAATGAACATAATTGTATAATCAAGAATGAAAATCAGATGCTTCCTGAGGTTGATAGTGGTTGTATTGAGAAGGAGGAGGGAGAAACAGAGGATGGCTATATTTCAATATCAATCTGTGGGATGAATGATTTGAAAGGAGATGAAGGTGAAAAAGTAGAAGTCATAGAAAAAGAGAGGGAATCAACAGTTGAGAAAAGCCCAAAGATCCTTATGAAAGATAAATCTCATCAGGTTTCTACTGGAGAAGATACTTCTTTTTAAATCCTCCCTTAGCATCTGGAATTCTTTTTTGATTGCATAGGTAATCGTTTAGTTCCAGTTGAATTGATTGATTTAGCAACAGAGGAGGATCAAAGCAGATATAGATTCCATGAGGAGGATCAGTCCAATGTTTGTCATCAAGAGGCCAATTTGGAATCTGATGTGTCTGTTGAGGGAGGAGACCAAATGACTACAGAGAAGACTTGCAGGGAATTGGAGGTAGAGGCAGCATTTTTTCACCACGAGATTGAAGAGGAACAACCTAAGTATGCAACGCTTGAATCCATGGAAATGGAAAAGGATGAGAACTCATTAGTTTTTCATGCTAAAGAATGCCACTCAGTGACAGAAGTGTTTGAAAGCACTCAGTTATTGCTCCATCTCTGGATACGGATGATTTTGAAGCCGTGGCAGCAGCAGAATATGAAGAAAAATGCCTGGATTTAACTCCAGGTATGATAGTTTTCATGTATAAAGTCTTTCTTTTGTATGTAAAAATTATTATGTGTTTTTGAATAATTTGCCTATACATGTAGCCCTTAACGATGTTCATCAAGTTATTACCAATAAAACTGATGCTGAGGTCTCAATTGGCACTGAGATTCCTGATTTAGATGCAACAGATGATATTCATCAAACTCAAGACATTATTTTTTCATATGAATGCAACCCTGAATATCCATCCACAACCTCTGCTAGTTTCCATCTTGATGATAACAAAGGTAAAGCAATGATTCCATAAGGGCTAATTTGTAAAGGAGAGTATTATGAGTATTATGTGGTTTAGTCCATGTGTTTTTTCAGTAAACTGAAATGGCTTTTATTAGGAGCACGGCATGACTGGGGAATACGTCCATTCTAGCAGGGATCATTCACAAGAGTTTCAAAGTCGAGGATGTACTCCTTAATTAGCCCTCTTCAAGATTTTCTTTGGAGAAGATTTAGAAGGAAACTATCCATGATCATAACCCCGCATTTCACAAGTCACCAACAGTATGCTATAAAGCATTTTGTACACATAGTTCCTTTACCTACATATGGATGATATTTGGTTTTCATAGGAATTTATCTGCTTCAACTCTTATTAATTTTTAAGAAGTTTGTTTTACTCTGTCATATTGAGTTGGTTGATTGGCATGGAAGTCTGCATACTTTTCTTTGTGCATTAGAGTTTCTAATTCTAATCTATAAAGTTAACATCTTTTCAAAACGTAATGGTGATGGTAAGTGTTGTTGTGGGGGACAGCATGCACTCTGTTTATGTTCAGCATGTACTCTGTTTATGTTCTGCAATAGGCACTCCGAATGGACATTTGCAGGATAAAAATATAGAACACAAGAGTTGAGTAGGTGGCAAAAGCTAAACAATCTCCTATATAGATACAGTTGTTTGATTTCCTAAGAGTCCCAATTGTCAAACCTGCACTGCTTATCCGGCATTGTTGAAGAAGCTAATGCACATTGTTTATTGAGTTATATCCTTATTCTTTTTGCTCTGTCTTTGGCTTCTAAATTGTACATTTTTTCCCCCTCTCATGACTTCCACCAGTGCTTTTAAATACAGATGAAAGCTCAGGCCATTGTTAACAAGAAGACAGAATTGACATTATAAAAATGAACGGTACTAATAGCTAGAATGGAAAATGATCGCAGATTGTTACATGAGTTTGCTGACATTTAGCTTCTCAAGCTTCCTTATGATGGGCATGACCCATGGTATTTCTACTGCACACATCATAGTTGGAGGACTAGGCAAGACAACTATGACTCAACTGGTTTATAGTGATGAAAAGGTGAGAAATTATTTTAATTTGAAGATCTGGATTTATGTGTCTAAAGATTTTGATAGAAGGAAGATCATGGTGTACATTGTAGAATCTGCCATAAAGAAGAAATAAGAACTCCTGGCTATGGATCTACTTGAATCTCAACTTTACGACTTATTGAGTGGGATGAGATTTTTGATTGTTCTGGATGGCATATGGAATGAAAACAAAGAAGAATGGGACAAATTGGGTGACCTCCTAAAAAAATGTGTTGCAGAAGGAAGCAGAATTGTTGTCACCACTCGAAATCATGCAGTTGCTTCAATCATGGGTGCTACTTCTATGTACGATCTCAAAGAATTGACCAAGGAAGCCTACTGGGTTTTGTTCAAGTAACAAGCCTTTGGCCCTGAAGAAAAGGATAGGTATCCTACTTTGCTGGCAATAGGAAAAATGATTATCAATAAATGTGATGGTCTGCCACTGGCAGCAAAAACTCTGGGAAGTCTATTGAGATTCAACAGGGAGGAGAAAGATTGGTTCAATGTCGAAGAAAGTGAACTTGGGAATCATGAAGAATGTCAAAAGAGTGGCATCTTGCCAGCTCTTAGGCTGAGTTACACTAATTTGCCAGTGCATCTCCGGTATTAGTAAATTTCTCTACCAGTATGATCATGGAAGCAATGCATGAGCTGCCATTAAATTCCAAACCTCCACCTCCATTTCACAGTAGTTGCCTTTTTTTTTTTTTTTGTGGCTAAGGCCTTTTGCGTTCACTCTTTTTTTCACTCATTGTTGTTAACTCTTCATTTGAAGCATAACTGCAATAGACCCAATTTCTATTAAGAGAAATTTAGAAACAAATTTTTACTCTTTTAAAATAAATAAAATTTATTATAATTTATCCTTATTAAGTTATGAGTAATAATATTTTAGCACCATAAGTTGTAAAAAAAATACCACACTAACCGTAAGTCAATGACGATATTGATTAATAAAATTTATTTTTTTAATCAAATATCTATTTTGCTGAAAATATAATAAATCAAAGTTGTAAGATCGAGAACATTAGTAATGCACCAATTTAAATTATATTTTTCTTGCTATTTTTTATACCCATGAACATAATGCAAAATGAGTTCACCAAGAAGTCTCAATTCTTTGGAAGTAAGATTTACGGTGCAATTTGTGTATATAAATTTACGAATAATTGATAATTGAAATTAAAAAATTTAAAATTTAATAGCAATAGAATGATTGTGTAATTTTTTTAATAAAAAAATATTAATTTTGCGTGTGAAGATTTTTTTTGTTATTTATTTTAATATTAATACAAGTTATATTCGTGCATTCTAAACAAAATAAAATTTACTCCCGTACAATGTATGAGTTATCAACCTAGTTAAATTAAAGGGGATGTGGTAGGCTGATTTGTGACATTCCACATGAATGGGTGTATCGTTGCCCATTCTAATCTAGAAACCAACGAATTCAACGGAATGCTCATGTGTCTCCAAATTTAACTAGAAAATCGGAATGATAGGATGTTTCTAAGCATAATTGGGCGTTAGGCATGGCTTGATTGAGCATGTCTAGGAATGCTTGTGCATTATCCTAAATAGGATTTCCTGATCAAGTTTGGGAGTACTTGGGTGTCTCCAAAGGCCAAAACAAATAGTCCAACATTGCCAGATGCCTAGCACCTGACACCCAACCTAGTGCTCGACGGTCAACTACCTCTGTTTTCTTGTGTACATTTATAGATAGATTTTGTTATATTTTGCATCTTTCTTAAGGCCTTTAGAGGCCAAGTGTGTAAATTTTTATAATTTGGTTTTGTGTAAATAAATGTATAGCGAAAGATAAAATTTTCCCTCTTCCTTAGAAAATGAGTACTTATTGCTGTTACTTGAATTTTTTTTACCAAAACTATTATAAGGGTGAAGAATATTAAGATCGATAATGTGTAAACATTATCAGTTATTTTTTATAGTATTTATCTTACTTAAATTTGTTGTAAATATTTTATACAAAATTCTATTTAAATGAAATTAGATCTTTATTTAAATAATTGTGCCTTTTTATGATTTCGTTCATGGCTGTTTTTTGTCGCTTTTATTTGCAAACAATTTTGAGAAAGTTGGTGCGATCATAAGCATTGCGGTTAGTCTTTAAATATCCCAAATGAGAACCCGCGACAGGTTTCAACAGGCAAAGTGGAAAAAAAATGAATTTACAAAAACTTAAGTAAGTGAGAGAAAAAATTATGAAGAAAGATTTAACAAACTTACAAGTTGAGAATATAAAAAATTCATGCAAAAAAATAATGAAATTCTAAGATATAATTTCAATTAATAAATAAAATACATCAAAATATTAACAGTACTAAAATATAACAAATTATGGAAATAGAGTTCAATTTTGAAAATTTAATCTCTCAAAATCCAATTTCATTTACTCAAGATTTAAGAATATTTTGTAAATTAATAAAAATTCTAATATGAATATTATTTGATTTTGTAGAGTTAAATATTTCTTACATTTTACTTTAAAAATAAAGAATAGAAGCCTTTCAAAATAATTCAAATTAATAAAAAAGAATACCTCTCTCTCTCTCAAACTAAATATTATCATTTATTTTTTAGAAAACTTTAGAAGTGTTTGACAATTTATTATATACTAAATTATGAGAATATACATTTTAAAATATATTAATAGTCATTTTTAATAAAATACTAAATGGGTGGGAGATAATACAATCTCCAATCCCAAATCGTCCGCGCCTAATGGGCCAAGGTACAGGGCTTGACTTCATTCTTTTCCCTATCCGAGATGGAAAATTCCAAACCTAATTGGACTGGGTCATTGACTTGTATTATGTTTGGTACTTTTATTTTTAGTAGGCAATATAAATATAATTTATTTTTATTTTATTGAATTGAAGTGAGAGGAAAGTAAATAATAAATACTATCTTAGTTTACGTTCCAATCTATTTAAATTTAAATAGAGCTATTTTTTTTACGAGATAGGAGAGATGTTCCATTTCTAATTTATTTCTCCTCTATCTTTTCTTTCTAATCATATGACGTAAATCATTTGTTTACCTCTAAATTTATATCTCTTTTATTTTTTCCCCCTCTTTTTACCCTAATCAAATGTACTGTTAAATGAGAAAATTACTATATTTTGTCATTTAACTATTTTCAATTGTCTACATTGGTCTTGAAACTACTTTTTAAAACTTTTTTCTCAAACTATTTTCAATTGCTCACATAAGTCTTAAACTTATTTAAAAACCTTTTAGTCCTTACAAAATTTTAATTTAATATTTCTTATCCTCTACCGATTTTTTATTATTGAAATTAGTCCTGAAATAATGATTTTAATTTTTTTAGTCCTCAAACAATTTTGGGTTTTTATTTTATAATCATGTAAAGCCAAATTATAAAGATATTAAAATATATTGTCATACTCATTTTCACCTGTTTGAATAAAAATCCAAAATTTTATAATCTTGAATACTTATAAATTCAAAATAATAAAATTTCAGGTTATTTAATAGAGTTTCACACCTCAAAATTATTTTTTAATTAGAATTTAGTCATAAAAAAAGCTTCCAAAGTTAGTGATTTCATTGAAGCATATATAAAATTTCATAACTAAACGTTAACTTGAATTTAAAAAATTTAGAAAAAATATCAAACCTAGTCCAAACTATCTCAAAAATTAACCATAGGCATAATAAAATATGGGATAACTTTGAATAAAAAATCAAAGTTGAAAATAATTTTAAAAATTCTAAAAAATTTATTATCACAAAAAAATTCAAGTTAAGGAAAATTCAGGAAAACTTTATTGTACTTAAAGTTAATTATTTGAAATTTTGGAAAATGTTTGATACATTTCTTAGTTTTTTTTTTTAATTTTTAGGCGAGCTTTTTCAATTTGAGCCTTGTTAAAGGACTAAGAAAAACTAATATTGTTTGAGGATTAAGAAATTAAAGAAAAAAAATTAAACAATTAAAAAATTTTCAAGATTAAAAATCTTAAACGGAGAGAAATCAGAAACTCGGCGTCTGCCTCCTCCCCTTCCCTAGTCCCGCCGTTGCGATCACTCAAAGAGTCAAGCTACTCTCTTGCTCTCTTCTGTCTACTAAGTAATTTCAAGTTTGCCTCACAGAGATCCACACGGTCGCCGTCGCCAGCGCCAGCTCCGGAAGTTGCATCCCGAAGGTGAAGAAAGCGAGAAGCTACACAACTGCCATCCCAAGACAGGTTTGTTTTCTTGCTTCTCTCGCCTACTTAGTACCACAGTGCTTGGTATCTTGATGGCGTGGAATAATTACCTTTTAGTTTGTGCATTATATTAAAGCAGTTCTCATCCAAAAGGAGAAAAAAAAAAAAAAAAACCAATGGAAAATACAAACAGAAGCAGCAATTCTAAAATGAAAATGTCACCATTTGATTGGCTTTGCTGTTTTGAGGTTTTTCATTTTTTCTTTGGAGGGAGGAGAGCTAGAGAAATAGGGTTTTAGAAGAAGAAGAAGAAGAAGAAGAAGAAGAAGAAGAAGAAGAAGAAGAAGAAGAAGAAGAAGAAGAGAAGAAGGAGAAGAAGGAGGGAGCTACGATGAAGCCGGTGGTTGGGATGGTGGTTTCCAACAAGATGCAGAAGTCGGTAGTGGTGGCTGTGGACAGACTTTTCCACCACAAGCTCTACAATCGCTATGTCAAGCGCACCTCAAAATTCATGGCCCACGACGAACGTAACGAATGCAACATCGGAGATCGGGTATGTGTTTTTTATTTTCTATTTCATCAGACAAAAATTAGTTTTGCATTTGAGAATTTGAGTCATTTTGCTAATTACATGTACTTATGAGGCGATGTGGCAAATTTTTTTTTTGGTGCGGAAAAGGGTGTTATTTTGGAGGGGGATGGAGGTAATTTGATGTGTTAGGAGGCGGCAAATTGATATTGATTCCCTTTTGGGTTGGGAAGGAGACTTGTTGTCCTGGTGCTCGTACACTGCTGCCATTTGCTCTGAGTTGATTTAATTGTGTTTTTGAGAGGACAAAAGAAACTCCTTGAAATCCCTTGTGACATCAATAAATCCAGTGTCCTCGGCATTTGAAAGAATGAATGATGTGCTCAAGAGAGTGTGAGCACAATTTAAATTGGTGGCTTGCTACTTTTTCTCAAATAAGGGACTACTTCTGTTATGGTTGCACCCTGGTAAAATGAGCTTGTTTAAACAATACTTCTTGGGTATTTCATATGCTGGGAAAAAAGTTACTCCTATTTATTTAATGCACTCCTCCAGTTCTTAGGTCTATTCATATTATTCTTGATGATGAAAGTAGGCTGCTAGCATTTGTGCAATATGGCTAGAAAACGCAAAAGTGATCACAACAAAGCCAAGTATAATCAGTTACTGTATTCCATTCAAAATCCTTTACAGTTGAAGATCATACTCTTTGAAAACATTTAAAGCATTGGTTGATTGGGGAATTTGGTTCCCTTGCTTTATACCTACTTACTACGAGAGGATTGCATTTCTTGTTAAGAAATAATGCTTCAGATATGGTGCATTCTTATGTATATGTTCACACTCAATTTTTTAGGCAGAGTAAGTCAGATATTTGGCTCTTTTTATTTCATCTTCTCTGTGTGTGTGTGTGCACACGTTCAATTAGAGGGCTATAACAGTTCCATAGGTTTTTCCGATGTATGCTGTAGTCATTGTACCTGCTGCAGACTACGTACATGGTATTCATGGTGATACCATATTGTATGTAGACACTGTGGTAGAAGATTCTTTCTATCCATCTATCCACCACCGCTGACACTAACTTCTGTATCATTTATTGGTTGTCTTATGGTGTGATTTTGGCTTATGAATTTATCTGATTCATTTTCTACATGCTAAATTTTGGTATCAATTCAATGATTTAAAACTGTGGATAAGGATGCTAAGAAAGAGTGCGGCTGGGAGTGGGAATGGAAAGGTGGTGTCGTCCTGGTATTAGTCTTGCTAATCCAGTAATGGCTTTGGCTTTGAGCAGCTTTTGCTTAATGCTTTTAGTGCAACAAGGATTAAAGAAGTAAGGATTACTGAAGGTGCCAGTTCACAGTACCTGAACCCACACCACTGTAAGTTGTGGGCTGAGTATGTTAGTGATTGAAGTCACAGTTCTAATAAGTACAATTGAGTGTGTTTACTGAGCCACGGTGAAGTTTTAGCAAAAGTGAGAGGCCTACTTAGATCAAAAGAAGACAGAACCAACAATTGCATAGAGCATAATTTTATTTAAATTTCAATGCAATTAAACTATTGAGGTCCTTTGATATTCTGCTTCACTGTTATCCTTATGCTTTTCCTTCTGTTTTATTCCCCTCTCTCATTTCTCTGTCAGAATACACAATCTAGATAAAGAAAAGCAATACCTTCTATAAAGGGTTCCCTCTAAATAATAGAAGAGAATGAGCTAATTTTTCAATTTTTTCTCCTTCCCCCCCCCCCCTGCTAGGATTTGAATGGGGCTTACTGAATATTCAAATTATTAGTTTAGTCCATGTCAATGATGTCTAAGACAAAGCAAAGTCCTTGTATATTCTGCCTGGGAATGGTAGATGGAAAGGAAATTGCAGTAACGCACCTATTACTTCTTGGATTTTCTTTTGTTTTCTTGTTACATGAAGACATATCCTTGTAAGCCAATCATGTTTGATAAGGTTTGTAACTTTTTATATAATTTCTTCAACGTCTATTGCTAATTTCTTGGTTCAGTTTCCTGACTATAATACATTCTGTTAGCGTCTTATGTTGCTATTCAGACATGAATAAATGAAAGACCATTAGATTTATTGTCATGTTTCACAATCACGAACCTTCTGAGAATGATTTTAGTTATTCTTTATGGAACTCTATTTACAGGTCAGATTGGATCCTTCTCGTCCATTAAGCAAGCGGAAGCACTGGGTTGTTGCTGAAATTTTGAAAAAAGCACGAATTTATACGCCTCCATCTCAAGCCACTATGAGCTCAAATAGCCAGATAGATGTATCATCTGCAACTGGTTCATCCTCCACTTAAGCCACTCTGGGGCAGTTGTTATTTTTTGAGATGCATTCATAGGTGGGGTTTGATGACTTTGTCAAAATAGCATTAAATAGGCAAATATTTCTTGATGCATCATGTACAAGGACTAGCTTTCTTTTTTATTCATAAATGGTTGGCAAACTTATGCAGTCTTCCTTTTGAATGTAGCTCGAGTGTCCACTGAAAACGCAATTAGTAAAAATATTTGGAAGTTAAAGCTTGGCGTCTATTGTGGGAGACATTAACTCTGATTGGCAATGCTTTGAATTTTCTCCTTCCTTTCGCTTTTTAACTTTTGCTTTCCTATTCGTAATGAGTTGTTTCAATATTCTAGTTCGAATTCTCTGCTCTGTTTTGCCCTAACCTTTTCTCTATGTTATTGATTAAAAAGAAAAAAAAAAAAAGAAAAAGGAACCGATATTGCAATTTGGATACTATGCAAGTATTCACATATTTGTTTTGTGTGGAGTTACATTTGCATTGGATACAACCTTATAAGGTGTTGAAGTGTGTTTAACGATTTAAAGGTTTAAGAAACTAGAAGAGAATGATCTCTTTTCATTATATTTTAAAATTTACAATGAGCTGATTATATACAAGTTGTTTAAGAAACAAATATGGCAATTACTAATAAATTGATAGCAAAATCTCCTGATCAATCCCTTAATTATTGTTCACAAGATCTCCTAATCACTGATTACAAAATTTCATAATTTAAGAGTCAAACTTCCCTAATTTATTCTAATTCTAGTGTTATAATATTTACAACATTACTTTTCTAAAATACACCCATTAGCCATATTTTCCCACACTCCCCCTCAAGTTGGTGAATAGACATTCTCCATTCCGAGTTTGGATACAATACTTTCAAACACTGGACCACTTAATCCTTTGGTTAACACATTAACAAGCTGATCATTTGTAGACACATAAGGTGTTTAGATCAATCCACTATAAAATGTCTGTCAATTTTGATATGCTTTGTCCGATCATGCTGCACAGAATTGTGAGCTATTCTAATTGTAACCTTATTATCATAGTAAAGCTTCATCGGACGCTCCAACTTGATCCTTATGTCTTCTAGAATGATCTTTAACCAAAGTAACTCACATACTCCTGGAGCCATCGCTCGAAACTCAGCCTTTGCACTAGACCGTGCTACCACATTTTGTTTTTTACTCCTCCATGTCACAAGATTTCCACCAAGGAACGTACAATATCCAATAGTTGATCTTCTATCAACTAATGACCTAACATAATCAGTATCTGTATAGACTTCAAGCATTATACCCCCACTTCTCCTAAAGAGAATTCGTTTATTGGTGTACCTTTAAGATATTGTAACACTCTGTGTGCTGCTCGAAGATGAACCTTTTTTTGGACTGTGCATGAATTGGCTAATCACACTTATTGCATAAGCTATATTTGATCATGTGTGGCATAAGTAAATGAGCTTTTCTACCAAACGTTGATACATCCTTTTGTCCACTATAGCATGTTCCTCTGTTTTTCCAAGCTTTATATTCGGATCTATTAGAGTACTCACCGGTTTGCATGTTGTTTTCCCTGTCTCTTTGAGTAGATCTGTTACATACTTTTGTTGAGAGAGAGAAATACCCTTCTTTGAATGTGCGACTTCAATTCCGAGAAAGTACTTTAGCTTTCCAAGTGTCTTAATCTTGAATTCTTTTGCCAAGCACTCACTCAAAGAATGTCTCTCCTAATCATCACTTCCTGTAACAATTATATCATCCATATAAATTAAGAGAATTGTGACTCCCCTTGAAGACGAGTGCGTGATGGACATAGTATAATTTCTTTGACTTTGCTTGTATCCTAACATCACCATAACCTTGGCAAACCTGTCGAACCATGCTCGAGGAGATTGTTTAAGCCCATACAATACCTTGTTTAACCTACAGACTCTATGATCAGTTACTCTTTTTCTATAACGAGGTAGTATCTCTCTATATATCTCTCCCTGGAGATCTCCATGCAAGAAAGCATTTTTGACATCAAACTGCTGTAAATCCCATCTAAAGTTAGCTGCTAAAGACAATAGAACTCTAACAATATTCAACCTTGCAATTGGGCCAAAAGTC
Source organism: Voacanga thouarsii (assembly GCA_026120185.1). Lineage (NCBI taxonomy): Eukaryota > Viridiplantae > Streptophyta > Magnoliopsida > Gentianales > Apocynaceae > Voacanga > Voacanga thouarsii. The sequence goes on along the minus strand of JANUWF010001547.1, from coordinate 2,385,339 downwards.
TCTAGATAGTTCACTCCATACGTCTGAGTATAATCTTTGACAACCAGCCTTTGCCTTGAATCTTTTCACCGACCTATCAGCTCTATATTTCACTGTGTACACCCATTTACACCCCATTGGTTTCTTCCCTGCTGGTAACTCTACAAGCTCCCATGTTTTGTTCTTTTCCAAGGCCTCTATTTCTACATTCATAGTTTGTTTCTATTTTTCATTAGATAAAGCTTTGGATAGATTGGAAGGAATGACAATGGTTTCTAGGTTACTGAGGAAGGCTCTGTATGACGAAGAAAAACACTGAAAGGATAGGAAGTTGGCAAGGGGATATAAGGGTCTTTTAGTGCACTCTCTCGCACCTTTTCTCAAAGCAATAGGAAAGTCTATGTCACTACTAACCCCATGGATCTCACCCTCTACCTCTGGTTCTGTTTTAATTTGTAATGTGTGTTCAGAAGTCATTACCTGATCAGATTTTTGGACTTGCGTAGGGTTGGGGTAGTTGTCTTCTTCCTTGAATACATTTTGCCTTTGCCATATCTAACATCCTTGTGAATAGACTCAGTGTCAGATTGAGCAAATATTGGTTCAGAGGAGATTTTGACAGACTTAGATAGCTCAGAGTGAACTAGGGCATGATCATTAGTAGATGAAGAAGTAAAATGATTTGAAGCCGAAAGATCCAACAGCAAGTCAAAATCCTAACTCTTATATTCTCTCACTAACTCCTTCCCCTGAAGATAAGGGTTTGGAAAGTAAGATTCATGTTCATTGAAGGTAACATCCATACAAACAAAGAATTTTTGCGAGGGTGGATGATAATACTTATATCCTTCCTGGGTTTACGAATATCCTACAAATACACATTTTTTAGCTTTTGGATCCAGTTTCTCTTGGTTGTGACTTTGAACATGTACAAAGGATGAAAATCGAAACACTCTAGGAACAAGATTATTTATGGTGTGGAAGTTAGGATAAAAGGTGGATAACACGTCCATAGGACTTTGAAACCCTAAGACTCTAGATGGCAATCTGTTTATAAGATGTGTTGCTGTAAGTATAACCTCCCCCTAAAAGGTTTTAGATACATGATGTTCAAATAACAACGCTCGTTTTTTTTTTTCAAGGGGATCACTATTTTTCCTCTTTGCAACTCCATTTTGCTGCGGGGTATTTATACAAGATGACTCATCATGCATTATTCCTTCCTTTTGAAAATATGGTCTTAGAAATTGATTGAAATAGTCCCGTACATTGTCAGACCTAACTTTTTTGATAGTCACTCCAAACTGATTGTTAATCATGGAGCAAAAATTTGGTAAAACAATACTGCATCAATTTTTTTTTTTTTTTTAAAGAAGAAAGACCCAGCAAGCTCAAGTATAGTCATCAATAAAGAAAACAAACCAGCATGCCTCAGAGAGATTAGCAATAGGAGATGGACCCCAGGCATCACTATGGATTAAATGAAAAGGAATGAAACTTCTTTTATTGCTCACTGGAAAGGGTACACGTCTGTGTTTGATAAGTCCACATTTTTCACGATGAAAAGACTCAATATCTAAATGTTTAAACATAGATGGAAACAAGAGTTTTATGACTCGAAATGATGGATGTCCGAGTCGGCGATGATAGACCTAAATTTTCTTTTTACTAGATGACAAAGACTCGAAAACAAATGACACTGGCTGTTTACCTTTGGTGATGGTTGGTTGACTTGCTTTAAGAAAGTAGAAGCCACCTTGTTCTCTAGCATGTCCAATTATTTTCCCCGAACCCTTTTTTTGAAATACACAACCATTATGATAAAAACCATAGTACATTGTAAGTCATAGGCAAGTTTTTGGATGGATATCGGATTGGTAGTTAGCTTAGGGATATGGAGAACATTTTGTAAGGTTAACAATGGGTTCATTTGGACACTTCCAAATCCTACCACAGTGGCCAAAGAACCATCTATATTGGCTATTTTTCTACTGTTTGGACACGGGGAATAGGTGGTAAAGACATTTGGTGAGTGGGTCATATGGTTGGTAGCTCCTAAATCCATAATCCAAGAGGTGGCAAAAGTTACACCCGAAACATTTAATCCAATGCAAAGTGGAAACTCACCTGAACATGCCACAGAACAAGTACCTGAGGGCTTTTCTAGACTGCTGATGAGAGCTCTAACCTTTTCTAATTCATCTGGATTGAGACCAGCTATTTCTGATTTTGATGGCTCATCAAATTGGCCGGTAGCTGCATTGGTTTGTCCACTTTTGCATTGTCCCCCATTTTGTTCCTATTCTCGGCTAGGTGGCTTCTCATGAAGCTTCCAACATTTTGCTCTTACAACTCGTGTTTGGAAGGTTGATATGGTGAAGGAAAGATATTTGCAGAAATTAAGGTTGCCTGAACAGAAAGTGGAGAAGGAAAAATAAAGAGAAAATGACAATAATGAAGGCTGCTCAAAAGAGAAGACTGCAGCAATGCTGCTTGAAGAGGAAGAAGAATCTTAGAAAGCCTAGAGCTCTGATACCTTGTAAGAAATTGGGAGAGAATAATTTCTTTTCATTATACCTTAAAGTTTACAATGAGCTGATTATATACAAGTTGTCTAAGAAACAAATAGGGCAACTACCCTAATAAATTGATCACAAAATCTCCTAATCAATCCTATAATTATTGCTTACAAGATCTCCTAATCACTGACTACAAAATTCCATAATTTAAGGGGCAAACTTTCCTAATTTAGTCTAATTCTTGTGTTATAATATTTACCACATTACTTTCCTAAAATACACCTGTTAGCCATATTTTCCCACAAAAGGGGTAATTCTTGATCTCCCAAACTGAGAGTTAAATATTTATTGGTGAACTAAACTCAACAACTATTGTTCTGTATGCTGATGCTTTTATCTTCTCCAAACTCAAGCATGCAGTGTGTGTGTATATACACAGGACTCTCAGAGGCAAAGGTGCATACAGGAGTTCTTTTCTTCATTCATGTTTCTGCCTTTTCTTATTCTCAGTCCTACAGAGTGGTGCTGAAATATTGGAAGATTCAACTTGTAATTCTGGGCTTTGAAATCTTGTGTGGCCTTATCCTGAAGATGAAGTCCCACTCTGGAAGCTAGAGTTGCCATCATGGGATATCAATTCTGATGATTCTGCTAGTGTAGAGAAGGATTCTGATCTTTTGCATATCATTCATGTGATGGCTGGAATGGGCACCCATTACAAAAGTTGGAGGTCTTGGCGATGTTGTGACTGGCCTTGCTCGACCTTGTTTGTCATGTGGCCACAAAGTGGGTGTCATGCGTCCTTTCTATGAATGCATCCAAAGGCACTACATTAATGACTTGGCATTGGTCCATATAAATAATGTTCTTCGATGGAGGTTGGGTCCCAACAAATGTTTGCAGGGGAGAAGTACCTAGATGCATTCATTGAGCCAGCCAACCAGTTCTTTAGGGGTCACAGTGTATATGGAGGTTCATATAATGAGCTAGAGGCATATTTATTCTTTAGTTGTGCTTGTCTTAAATGGATGCAGGTTTGTTGCTGTTGAGATTTATAGTCCTGCTGTTTGTGTATGTCTTTAGCAGAAGGAATGGAAGAAAATTTATGGACTTGCACCAAGAATACAATTTAAAGGTGCATGAAACTGGGTTGACTGTTCAGAGAAATTCCATTTTTTCTACTTTTGAGATCTTTTTTTCCCCCCCTTATCAAAAAAGATTATTTTCTTGACAAGTTGCACTAAACAATTTTGGATGACTGGGAGCTAAATAGTTTACTGATTTCTTGGTAGCCATGGGACAATTTTAGAATAAAGATTCCTTCTTTGCAGGTAACTGGGACACAACCTGATGTTATTCATGTCCATAAATGGAAGGCTGGTGCTTTACCCTTACTTTACTGGGATATGTACCAGTATCTCTCTCTCAAGGCATGAACTGCAGCAGCTTGCTTAAGCAAGTGTTTTCTTCCTTGATTTCTTTCCAGAGATTTTAGTTTTATGCTGCTGTCTTGATTCAGTTGATGTTCATTCTTCTTGATTCAGTTGATGTTCATTCTTTTCTTAGAGACCAAGAGTAGTATAGACAATTCACAACGTGGAACATTATGGAGAATGCAGATATTCATTCCCATCTCTTTTGGTGCTTTTCTGAACAATGGTGGCTTACATGTAGCATGTAAGCATTTTGTTTCCAGATTGTGAACGTTTATATAATGAATATCTTGGGCAATACATCCTAACTAGTCTTGTATATATACTATAACTTTCTTTTAAATAGTGAAATGCTTCTATTAATTATTACAAAAGTTGCAACTTTCTTATTGTAGTGTTCATATAATATTATTTTCATGCATCTCGTTTTATAGATGACAAAGCTATGTTTGTGGGTATCCTGATTTTGTTTTACCTACAACAATAATTGCATGGTAGTGTATACAGGCCTACCTTGGTGAAGTGCTTACAAGAGAATCATAGTCAATTGCATAGAAGTGTATACAGGCCTAACTTGGTGAAGTGCTTAAAAAAGAATCATAGTCAATCTATAAATATGAGGCCCTAAATTTCAAGTCTCGAGGGTTGAAAATTGAAAAACCAGTAAAAATAACTACAGAAACATTGATATACTACATGGAGGTAAAGTTAAGATTGTTGAATATTTTTTGTTTTAGATGTATAGCATATTCTAGTATTATGTGTGATGTATAAGTTGACTGGGGCAAAACTAAAGATATCCAAATTACTTGTGCAAATTTAATATTCACTTATGGGATATTGAGGGAAATTGTTTCCACTACATCCACTTTCAACTTTCACACACAGCTTTACGTAAACAGGGTATAAGGAGCTCACGGTAAGTAATGGCCATTCTTTTCTTTTACTTTTTACTTTCAAGTTTCAAGAGTGGCTGCATATATGATAAGGTTTTTTGATGTTCAGTGATTTCCTTCTTGGTTAGTTAGGGTAAATGAGTGTTGTAGCTTGCTTCCTGTTTGAGTATGGACTTTACAGTATAGGTGAATCTGGATATATATATATATATATATATATATATATATATATATATATATATATATTCAAAAATAGGCCCATCTATTTTATAATGAACTTGTTCCAAATATGCAAGCCAATAATGTTGCGTTAGTGTCTCCAATCCCTATTGATTCCAGATCCTGAATATTAGTTTGTACTTGTGGATTTGAAAAGATCAAAGGGAGATGAAAAAGGGAGAAAGAAATTTTGTTCTGACTCTCGATGTACCTCCTCTTTCTTTGTCAGAATAGGGCAACTCAGCAGGTGTGGCCTTGATGGCTCTGTATATGCATGGACATGGTGTGCCATTTAGACTACTTATTCATAGATATAGATGTTAATACACTATCTATACTTGTCTGTTGAGTTTCTAGTCTAATACTACTATAGCTTTTTGATAACTAGATAAAACCACCAGAAATTATTACTTTCCATTAACTTTTGCAGTTAGTTTTATTTTTGAAAATAATTTTCCATTAAACATCTGTGCTGAAGTGCCTTTGCATCTAAAAACTAGAACTCTTTTAACACACAGAAGATTTGACATTAATTAAACGTGTAGTGATGTTTCTTTGAGTAACAAAGTTCCTTGACCAAGTATGTTGTAATTTGGAAGGAAAGAGAATCCCATTAAACTTCTCCAGTTTTGCTGTTTGGCGGAATCCTCCTTCAAATCCATCATAAATGCATTGTGAAGTACTAAATATTCTTATTTATTTGTAGCATGATGAATGTTCATTCTCCTTCAATTCTTTTCTTATTGGTAACATGTTTGGAATGATTAAAGCTAAAGCTTAGAATTTTGATTTTGTCTTTCAGCCTTCTCCAAGTACAAATCCATTAATCCAGAAGCAGAACAAATTTTGATTCATTCTGATGTTGGGTCGATGAAAACTAAAGTGTGCTCAAAATACTAAACAGTGCTTTGTGATCAATACCTCTGTTTTCCCCACTTTATTTAGTTATAACCTCTGGGGACAAAAATGGACAAAATAAGTGAAAGCTAGATACAGTTAAAAGATACGATATTGAGAGATGTGATGATGTTATAGTACCTAGAGAGAGGGTTGGGGTTTTTTTTTTTGGGGGGGGGGGTGGGTATGTGTGGATTGAGAGCATAGGAAACTTGGTAGCGCCGTCCACTATATTTGTACGAGTTAACTACTACGAACAAAACTTGGTGAGTTTTGGATGGATATAGTTATTCCTGATGTAGATGGTAGTGGTGTTTTCATAGGAGGAGGAGGAGGAGGGTGCATTCCCACTGTTCTGCTGAAGTTTCCTGAGCAAATAAGCATTCCATACAGATTTGGTTAGCGAACAATTCTTATTTACATCAAGTCTTTAGTAGTGTAGATCAGAAAAGTAGTTATTGGACGTAAAAAGTAAAAAGAATTAAATATTAACTCTTCCACTTGCAGGTAGACCATGGAAATCACATATGCTTGTTGAAAGACTTCTAGATTAACCATAGGATCAACCCTTTTGTTAGCACATGAAATCTGGTATTTCGCATTCCAGTATAGAGTAGCTGTGATGTCGGAGAAGCTAGCCACAGGGTTTAGAAGAGACATTGTAATTATAGAATCATAGAATGATGGAGAAACAAGTTTCTAAAAGGTTGTATTTCCTGCTCGGACACCACAAACTTAGATTTGGAAGTTTACTTCTACCCTAAATTGATTCCCTGATTCATGGTCTGTAAGAAATTGGGAGAGAATAATCGCTTTTCATTGTATCTTAAAGTTTACAATCAGCTGTTTATATACAAGCTGTCTAAGAAACAAATATGACAATTACCTTAATAAATTGATTACAAAATTTCCTAATCAGTCTCCTAATTACTGCTCACAAGATCTCTCAATCACTGATTACAAAATTTCATAATTTAAGGGTCAAACTTCCTTAATTTAGTCTAATTCTAGTGTTATAATATTTGCAATATTACTTTCCTAAAATACACCTTTTAGCCATATTTTCTCACACTCCCCCTCAAGCTGGTGAATAGATATTCTCCATTCCCAACTTGGATATAATACTTTCAAACACTGGACCACTTAACCCTTTGGTTAACACATCCACAAACTGATCATTTGTGGACACATAAGGTGTGCAGATCAATCCACTCTCCAATTTTTCTTTGATAAAATGTCTGTCAATTTTGATATACTTTGTCCGATCATGCTGCATAGGATTGTGAGCTATGCTAATTGCAAACTTATTATCGCAGTAAAGCTTCATTGGGCCCTCCAACTTGATCCTTATGTCTTCTAGAATGATCTTTAACCAACGTAACTCACATACTCTTTGAGCCATCGCTCAAAACTCAGCTTCTGCAGTAGACCGTGCTTCCACATTTTGTTTTTTACTCTTCCATGTCACAAGATTTCTACCAAGGAACGTACAATATCCAGTGGTCGATCTTCTATCAACTAATGACCCAGCATAATCAACATTTGTATAGGCTTCAAGTATTAGACCCTCCACTTTTCCTAAAGAGAATTCATTTTCCTAGTGTACCTTTAAGATATTGCAACACTTTGTGTGCTGCTCGAAGATGAACTTCTTTTGGACTGTGCATGAATTGACTAGTCATACTCACAACATAAGCTATATTCGGTCGTATGTGGGACAAGTAAATGAGCTTTCCTACCAAATGTTGATACATCCCTTTGTCCACTATAGCATCTTCTTCTGCTATTCCAAGCTTTATATTCAGATCTATTGGAGTACTCACCGGTTTGCATACTGTTTTTCCTGTCTCCTTATGTAGATCAGTTACATACTTTTGTTGAGAAAGAAAAATATCCTTCTCTGAATGTGCCACTTCAATTCTGAGAAAGTACTTTAGCTTCCCAAGTGTCTCAATCTCAAATTCTTTTGCCAAGCACTTAGTTAAAGAAAATCTTTTCTCATCATCACTTCTTGTAACAATTATGTCATCCATATAAACTAAGAGAACCGTTGACTCCTCCTGAAGACGAGTGCTTGATGAATAGAGTATGATCGGCTTGACTTTGCTTGTATCCTAACATCACCATAATCTTGGCAAACCTGCCGAACCATGTTCGAAGAGATTGTTTAAGCCCATACAATACATTCTTTAACCTACAGACTCTATGATCAGTAACTCCTTTCCTTTTCCATAACCAGATGGTCTCTCCATATATATCTTTTCCTAGAGATCTCCATGCAAGAAAGCATTTTTGAGATCAAACTGCTGTAAATCCCATCCAAAGTTGGCTACCAAAGATAATAGGACTCTAACAATATTCAACTTTACAATTGGGGCAAAAGTCTCTAGATAGTCCACTCCATACGTCTGAGTATAACCCTTGGCAATAAGCCTTGCCTTGAATCTTTCCACTGAACCATCAGTTCTATATTTCACTGTGTACACCCATTTACACCCCACTGGTTTCTTCCTTGCTAGAAACTCCACAAGCTCCCATATATTTTTTTTTCTAGGGCCTCTATTTCTACATTCATAGTTTGTTTCCTTTTTTCATTAGACAAAGCTTTGGATAGAGTTACTGAGGAAGGTTCTGTGTGATGAAGAAAAACGTTGAAAGGACAGGAACTGAGCAAGGAGGTATAAAGGTCTTTTAGTGCACTCTCTCGCACCTTTTCTCAAAGCAATGGACAAGTCTATGTCACTATTACCCCCATGGATCTCACTCTCTACTTCTGGTTCTGTTTCAATTTGTAATGTGGGTTCAAAAGTCATTACCTGATCAGATTTTTAGACTTGCGTAGGGTTGGGGGTAGCCGTCGTCTTCCTTACATACATCTTTCCTTTGCCATATCTAACATCCTTAGGAATAGATTTAGTGTCAGATTGAGCAAATAAAGGTTCAGAGGAGATTGTGATAGACGCAGGTAGCTCAGAGTGAATTGGGGCATGATCACTAGTGGATGAGGAAGTATGATGATTTGAAGCTGAAAGATCCAATAGCAAGTCAAAACTCAAACTCTCATCTTCTCTCACTAACTTCTCCCCTTGAAGATAAGGGTTTGGAAAGTAAGATTCATATTCATCGATGGTAACATCCATAGAAACAAAGAATTTTCGGAAAGGTGGATGATAACACTTGTATCTTTTCTGGTCGACGAATATTCTACAAATACACATTTTTTAGCTCTTAGATCCAGTTTTCCTCGGTTGTGACCGTGAACATGTGATGTACATCCAAATACTCTAGAAATGAGATTATTTGTGGTGTGGAAGTTAGGATAGAAGGTGGACAACACGTCCATTGGACTTTGAAACCCTTAGACTCTAGATGGTAATCGGTTTATGAGATGTGTTGCTGTAAGAACAGCCTCCCCACCAAAAGGTTTTAGGTACATGATGTTCAAATAACAACGCTCAGGTTTTTTCAAGAAGATCACTAATTTTCCTCTCTGCAACTCCATTTTGTTACGGGGTATTTACACAAGATGACTCATGTATTATTCCTTCATTTTGAAAATATGGACTTAGAAATTGATTGAAATAGTTCCGTGCATTGTCAGACCTAACTTTCTTGATAGTTACTCCAAATTGATTTTTAATCATGGAGCATAAATTTGTAAAACAATACTGACATCAGTTTTTTATTTTTATTTTTTTTGTTAAAAGAAGAAAGACCCAGCAAACTCGAGTATAATCATCAATAAAGGAAACAAACCAGCGTGCCCTAGAGATATTAGCACTAGGAGATGGACCCTAGACATCATTGTGGATTAAATGAAAATGAATGAAACTTCTTTTATTACTCACTGGAAAGGGTATACGTTTGTGTTTGATAAGTTCACATTTTTCACAATGAAAAGACTCAACATCTAAATGTTTAAACAAAGATGGAAACAAGAGTTTTATGACTCGAAATGATGAATGTCCAAGTCCGCGATGGTGGACCCAAATTTTCTCTTTATTGGATGACAATAACATGGAAACAAATGACACCGGCTGTTTACCTTTGGTGATGATTGGTTGACTTACTTCAAGGAAGTAAAAGCCACCCCGTTCTCTAGTATGTCCACTCATCTTCCCCGAACCCTTTTTCTGAAATACACAACTGTTATGATAAAAACCACAGTACATTGTAAGTCATGGGCAACTTTTTGGATGGATATCAGGTTGGTAGCTAGCTTAGGGACATGGAGAATATTCTGTAAGGTTCACAATGGGTTAATTTGGACACTTCCAATTCCTGCCATAGTGGCCAAAGAGCCATCTCCAGTGACTATTTTTCTATTGCTTGGGCATGGGGAATAGGTGGTAAAGATATTTGGTGAGTGGGTCATATGGTCGGTAGCTCCTGAATCCATGATCCAAGAGGTGGCAAAAGTTACCTCCGAAACATTTAATCCAATGAAAAGCGGAATCTCACTTGAACGTGCCATAGATCAAGCAACTGGAGGCTTTTCTAGACTGCTGATGAGAGCTCTCACCCTTTTCAGTTCATCCTGGTTAAGACCAAGTGTTTTTTTATTTTCGTGGCTGATCAATTTGGCTAGCAACTACATTGGCTTGTCCATTTTTGGATTGTCTCCCGTTTTGTCCCATTCTCGACTGGATGGCTTCCTATGAAGCTTCCAACATTGTACTCTTACAACTTGTGTTTGGGAGGTTGACATGGTGAAAGAAAGACATGTAAGAAACTGTGAGAGAATAATCTCTTTTTATTATATCTTAAAGTTTATAATGAGCTGTTTATATGAGAAACAAATATGACAACTTCCCTAATAAATTGATTATAAAATCTCCTAATCAATCCCCTAATTTAAGGGTCAAACTTTCCTAATTTAGTCTAATTCTAGTGTTATAATATTTACAGCATTACTTTCCTAAAATACACCTATTGGCCATATTTTCCCACATGGTCTCATCATATTTCTTTAACAATCTTGTTGTGAAGAGCTGAATTATGAGTTAAAAGCAGTTGCACCAACCAAGAAACTTGAGGTTGGCATGTTATTTCTAATTCAAGTTTTTCCTTAAATTGTATTTTTGGAAAAGCCTTCTGTAGGATTTTTTCTTCATCAATTGTTCAGTCATGCTTCCCCTTCCTGTCATGTCTCTGATCGCTAAGAATCTCATTATTTGCACCATTTAAGCGTGCTAAAAGCTTTTTCTCTCTCAGATTGAGTTGCTGTCTACAATTATTATTTGCGACTACAAGTGGATTTTCTTTCTCAGTTAACATTTCTAAGGTTTTTAGAAATTATTTTTCTCTCAATTTTTGCATTGGTAGCTTACAGAATTGAAGGGAAGCAGATATATAAACAATTTGTCCAGATGGGACATGGTTTGGCTTTTGAAGGCACTGGATCAGGCACTGAAGATAGGGTGCCCTTGGTTGTCTGGATTACCCGTTTGGTTGCTCAAAAGGGTCTTCATTTAATAACTCATGCAGTCAAGCAGGTTGAAGAACTTGTAAGTTCTCTATGCTCTCACAGGTATGTGAGCGCACACAGACAACATGTAAACATTTCCACTTGCTCTGACATAGATGGCCAATTAGATATGTGGATTCTTGAGGCATATATCTCTTTATCTACTTCAACGTATTGAGTGGATGGTCTTTTTCCCTAAACTGGGACAAAATCTTCTGCAAATTTGATCTTCAAAGACCAATACTGGTGTGCTATTCTCTGGAAACTGTAAATTCAATTTGCATTATCTAGGTAACTCCTTGCGTGATGTATGAGGCCTTTCCGACATATAGTTTCGGATTGTGATAAGATATCTGGTTGAAGTGTGGGACCTCAAAGACGAACTCTCAAATCTTATGGGACTGTATTTTGACACTTAAAAGAAGTAACTGTTTGCCCCATAAACCTTTCTGTTCCTTGAAGTTTTCTCTGTATTCGCTCCCTATATATGACTATTTTTTCTTTCATCTTTTGTCACACTGATACAAGCATCACATATGGGTTCCCCACTTTTTTGTGAGGAGGGGTGCAAAATACCATTTTAGGGATATAATTATGCAAAAATAGAAGGAAAGTGTTAGGTACAGAAGGAACTTATTATATTCCAATAGACAGCTAACAAGAATTCAATAGAGTGAAGAATCTTTCCATATTTGTCCTGATGGGCCATTGGAAAGAAGTGAATTTGGAATCCTTTTGACAATTTTATTTACCACTTGTATTTTATTGACTGATCATTGGTTTGTAATACTCTAATATTGTTCCTGAGCTGATGAAGTTCACAAATAGTTCTCGGAAAGTTGTCACGTTATGCTGGCATTATGTTTTCATGTAACATTCCATTGATGTTGTTTCTTTAAACTTGTTGATATCCCTTTTCCATAATTATGTTCCTTTATGGTCCAATTTAACTTCTATCCTGGTACGCTTTATAGGGTGGACAGCTGGTTGTGCTGGGAAAAGCTGCGGATGGTTGGATTGGAAGAGAATTTGAAGGTCTTTGCAAATTTGGTAATGAGTTGATTGATTTTTTAATTTTGTTTCTTCCAAGAGAGTGAGGAATCAAATACAGACAAAATTTTCATCTTTAAGGAGAAGGAATAGTTTATTTCATTTCTATTGCATACTCATTGGTGCTTGGGTTTTCTGGTAGACCTGGCTGGAATAATCAAAATCCTGATCTTTTCCTGATTTAGTGTGTATTCTGCATAGTATTTTGTGAATTCTTATTTGCTCTTAAAGGTTTAACCTTGAGTGCATTGAATGATATGTTTGGAACTTTCCTACTTCTACGGGGTTTAAGATGAATTTCTCTTTCATGACATTTTACACATTGGTATGTTTTCAAAAGTAGTTGGTGTTAGCAGTCAAGCATTACATCTGATGCTACAACAATAATTGATATATCGCTATAAAAACGCTAAAAAGTGTTTCTCAGTAAAGAATAGCTTTGTTATTTTTTCTGAAACTTCTGTGATGTATGGTACTGCACAGGCTTATGGAATTATTTATCCATCTGACATATGCATGAATTTAAACAATTCAACAAGTGTCAGACTCTTGATATTTGGACAACATGCATCTGCTTCAGATTCCATTTGTAGTATACAAAACTTAGAGAAGATACCAATAGCTTATGATATTTCTGAGTGCTGTTACTATGTCTTTGATGATAGTTAGTTTGCTTCAGAGTGAGCAGAATAAAGGTTTTGAATGGTATATTTTATTTCTTCTGTACAATTGGGCAATACTATTAAGATTTTATTAAAAACTAAGGGAAATTATGTTTCTAAATTGTACAAATGTACCCCTCCTTAATCATGAAAGCATGCAAACTTATGGGGGATCAAATGGAGGCATTATCTCCGTATAAGTAGAAATACTACAGAAAAGCAATGTGATTATACCTCAACTCTGGTGCAATTCTTCGAAGATGACCAAATTTATTTTATAGTTTCTGATTATGGATTTTGATTATATATAAACCTCTTAACACCCATCATGTTTTAAAATGCGTCGATAATATTGGAGAGGGGAAAAAAAATGTTTTTGTGTATGTGTGTGCTCTATCATTTCTCATGTCCAAGGCTATATTGGCCATGTATGCGGTGACTTCAGTATCAAATAGTTCTGATGTCTGTATTATACAGTGAGGAGCTCTCACGCATGCTTTATGCGGCAGCAGACACGGTATTGGTTCCTTCAGTATGAACCTTGTGGACCGGCTCCAATGAGAGGCGGACGTAGCAATGGCTAATGGGTTGGGCCGGTCTGCACGGTTTCGGACCGTGTTGGGCCGGGCCCGAGGACAGTTCCTTGTGAAGTGCGGGCCGGTCCCAGAGAGAGGCGGCACCGGTTCGGGTCGGTCCCTGGGCCAGAGGCCGTGGGACTAGACCGGCCAGGGCCCTTGGCCCGTGAGGCTCGCGGGCCGGCCCTTGGGCTTATTCTTCTTTTTTTTTTTTTCTTCCTACTTAACACAATTTTTTAAAATTATTAAAAAGTCACTTTGAAGTGGTAAGGGGGTTGGCTTGGACCCCCTACTTGTTTTATTAATTAATAAAATAAAGATTACATAAGAGGGAGACTTGATGCCTAAACCTCTTAAAAATATTACAATGATTAAAATTTAAAAATAAAATTAAATACATAATATTATTTATCATAAATTTCTAATTACAAAAATACTAAACTAACTACTTGGTTCACTTCATTCATTATCTGAGTCATCATCAATAATTCACGAATTAGTCGTCCTATCTTCGGCTGCAAACCAACTGTTACAACACATTAACACCTCTAAAGTTTGAGGAACCAATCGAGATCTTTTTTTATCGATTGTTCAAGCACTCTCACTGAAGACGCTTTTCGATGGCACTGTAGAGACTGGTGGTGTTAAAAGATCACGTGTCATTTTAGATAAAATGGAGTATTGACTTACATGAGCCTTCCACCAACCACAAATATCAAAATGTTGATTTTCATTTTCTATCAAGGACTGTATCTCATAAATTGCCATCTTGTTGTAGGTGGTAGTCAATCTTTTTTTATATTTCATAATACTCCATGGATTAAATACTGATGAAATTGAAAAGGTAGACTTTCATGGAGGTTGAAAGTGACCACTAGATGATGAAACTTGCCTACTTATATTAGGAGAACTAGAACAAGAAGACTCAAACTCATATAAATTATACATACTAGATAAAGCTTTAGCTGTTTTGTCTTTTATATTTTTTATCATACATTGTTTAAGTGTTTGTGATTCATCAAAATCTAATGTTTCATATAAATATTCAATAATACTATGAAAACTAGTCGTCTTTACTTTAGGATTCATACGCAATACCATACAATATAAAATAGAAATATCTTCATAATATTTTTTATATTTTTCAAATATACTTCTCATAAAATGACCATATTGGGGATGATACATATATTTATAAAAAATATGTGCTACCTTAGCAAGTGTTGGAAGAATATGATAAGTAGTGGGATAATAGGATCTCGATAAAAATTCAATAGTTTCTTTGAAAGTAAATAAAAATGTTGAAAGTGTAATATAATTTCCAAAATGAGTTTCAGTTAGTGGAGGTTGAAAATTATTATTATTACAAAATTCAATAAGTTGGTTTTGAAAAGGTATAACACTTTCAAATATATCTAAAGTTGAGTTTCATCTAATTTTATAATCTAAATTTTTTAAAAGATACATCTTGTTTTCGGCATAATGCCTTAAAATTTTGTTGCCTAGTTGGGGAGGTTTTAATAAATAAAATAACATTTTTAATTATATTAACAATATCATCAATATATTTATATGCTTCTTTAACACACAAATTAAGTATATGACAAGCACACCTAATATGAAATAAAATATCATTTAACATAAGATTCATAGTATTTTTTAAAATTGTTATGGTGGAATCATTATTTGAAGCATTATCTAAAGAAATAGAAATAATTTTATTTAAAATTCTATATTCACGATATGTTTGAATAATCATTCTAGCTATACTACTACCTACATGAGGATATTCAAATAATTTAAAACAAATAGTTCTTTTTTGTACTAACCAATCATGATCTATCCAATAACATGTAATATACAAATAAAATTCATTAGTAATTGCAGTCCAACCATCACAAGTAAGAGCAAATTTTCAATTACAAGAATCAAACATAGCAATTAGATACTCTTTCATTTCTTTATATATCTTTATTATATCATTTTTTAATGTTGTTGTAGAAATTCTTTTCCATACTGGTTGACAATTATTTTGCATATATTATTCATAATGTGGATTTTCTACAAAATTAAAAGGTAATTTAGCTTGAACAATCATTTTAGCAAATGCACTTCTATTTTTTCTATGATCATATTGAAAATTATCAACAATTTGACCTTCTATAGTATGTATTTGTTGTTGTTTAAGTAGGTTTTATAATTAATCATTATGTGACATTTTCATATGTCTAACTAATGTTCCCGTCCCTCCTCACTTCTTATGTGCATATATTACCCTAAAAATTTTACATGTTGCCCTATCATTATCATTATTTTTTTCAAAAAGATTTCAAATCATAAATGTTTTTGCTTTAGTTATAATATTCATTGTTTCAACATCATCCTCACCTATATTAGATTCGTTAAGATTAATTATTGGAGTTGGTTGTGATTGTGAAATACTAACATTAGGCCTACTACGACCTTTATCTTCATTACTTATTTTATTATTTATTAAATTCAAAGCTGAATCTATATTAAAATCAAAATGTGCAGATGATTGGGATGAAGAAAAATGATGATATTGATTTGGATCTATTATTTCTTTAAAAAAAAAAAGCAATCAAAATTCAAATAAAAGTTCAAAAAAATAAAGTATTAACAAAGAATGAAATAAGAGAATTGAAAAATATAAAAAATAAATTAACTTAAAAATTAAATAAATAACTAAAACAAATAAACAATTAATAAATCTAAAATATAAGAATGTAAGATTAAGAAATATTAATTCGTTGATGATTAAGATTCAAGAATAACAATACTTTGTGGAGCTTTTTACTTCTTGTATACATTATTTCGCTACTCAACAATCTTCCAAAATATAAAGACTTTCTTGAAGAATTGAAAAAGTATAACACAAAAATAAATTCTATTCTAATACTTTTTGTAGAGAAAATAGAGAATTGGAGAGTGTTTGATGAGTTTTGGGTTGAATTGGGGGGTATTTATAGAGTTTTGATAGTTAAAATAGAGAATATAACCGTTAAAGATCAAAATGTAAAAAAAAAATATTTCAGCAATTAGGTGGGCTGAAATGCAATAAACAAAAGTGAGAGAACCGTTGAGTGAGAACCGTTGAGTAACGGCTCTCTCTAGGCGGGCTGGCCGTGATGGGCCAGGGACCTAGGCCCAAACCGGTGCATAGTGGGTGATTTGGCCGTAGGCCCGACCTGGCCCAACACACCAGTCCGACGGGCCGAACCGATCCACTGACCATTACTAGGCAGACGTAACTATATGACCTCAAGAATTTTAAAAAAAGTTATATATATATATATATATATATATATATATAATATTCAGAATTTAAAATAAATTAGCTCATCTTAAATATTTAAATTAGTTTTACGTAAATATTATAAAATAATATAATAGCAAAAAATAAAAAGTATAAGTAAAAATCTTAAAAGATGTTTTCTTCTAATATTAAAAAAACTTAAAACTCCTTTTTCACAAATAAAAAAAAAGTTTTTTTTCTCTTTAATAATAAATAAAAATAAGAGTTTGAATAAGATTAAAACAAAAACTTATTTTTGTCGATAACTGAAAGATTGAAAATTTGAAACCCACACTCACTCTGCAATTGAAGACAGGGTGAAAGACCCACTCCTAGGGCCACTATTGTTTGGCGCTTTAATGCTCACTGCAAAGTAGGCCAAGTGGGGAACTTGGAAGAGAAGAACAACAGTGAGAGATCGACACTGGCCCGCTCATCTCTGACCACTATTTGGTATTTTTTTTGGTTTTATTTTATTTTAATTGCTATTTTTATTTGAATGTCTATAGGATGTGAATATGTAATATTTTGAGATTATATATGAAGACCAGAAGATGGATTTTTTTTTTTCAAAATTTTTTAAAGATCAGGTTTAAGGTAAATTTTTGTTGTCACTTTTTAAGCTCAAAGAAAAAAGGACCACAAGGTTCTATTTTGTCTTATCTGTTAAGGTAAGTTATGCGTTTTTAATATTTTATTTAATTTAAAATTTTAATTTATATTTTTAAATAATTTTGTAACTTTTATAAATTATACTAATATATGTATAGATGGTGAAAGTGATAGTGACGTGAGACTTGGATTGTGCCATTACGGGGTTTGCTTTGGTGTATTTAGATAAATTAATATATTCCAGTGAGTTTGGGTGGTGGTTTATATATGTGTGTATTTTTTTAAATATTATTATCATTTTTTTTTGCATATTTAAATGTGTTTGTTTTTTTTTTGTAGTAATATTTAGATTTATATAGCCATTTTAGTTAATTATATTTTAATTATGCATTAAAAGATTATAATTTTTTCTTTTTAAATCGTAAATGAAAAGATCATGTATGATTGATACATTCTTCAAAAGAAAAAATATTAAAATTTCAAAATTTAATGAAGAATCACGTCCTGTTGATCTTAATCCTTTAAATTCTGAAAGTCATCATACTCATCTTGTAAAAACTCCACGAGCAGTTCAAGGAAGATTTGATATCAATTATTTGGAACATGACACAGGGTTACAGTTGCAAATATGTAAATATCATATTGATAGTCGTGATGAAGTTCATAGAGTATATTAAGGCAAATTCATATCAGTGTTTGCAATCTAATTATTCACAATTAGGAGGAAAACATTCTTGTAACTTTCACACATCATAGTTTAAGTCATGTCCTTCATAGTTAAAATATTCTCTTAGTAAAGAAGTTGCATTTGTCTTTCTTGTTATCTATTCTATAAAAAAGATAGACGTTTTGGATTAGATTTATTCACTATTAATGGTTTTCATTCATAGAAGAAGATAGATGATGGTAAAAATTGTGCACATTTGGCACACATGGGGAGAAGTCCAAATTCTTCTCATAGAAAGGTTGAGAAAGTATGTGATGTTCTTATGAAACAAATTGGGTATATTGAGAAAAATTTTATGAAATTTACTTTTGAGCAAAAGGAAGAAAATCTAGTTCGTTTGAAATCTTCTATTGATGTTATTAGGTGGCTTGCATTTTAGGGATGTGCTTTTAGTGGTCATGATGAGACGAAATTATAAAGAGAGAGAGAGAGAGAACTTTATTGAATTGTTGAGTTTTATCCATCTTATAATGACAAAGTAGTAGTAGTTTTGAGTAATGCTCCTCAAAATGCCATCTACGCATCATATACAGTGTGTAAAAGAAAAATTTACAAGTCATGGGAATAAAAGTGAAAATGCTATTCAGGAAGAAATTGGTGGTGCAAAATTTTGTTTAATTATTGGTGAAGCTCGAGATGAATCTAAAAATAAGCAAATAGTTATTGTTTCAAGATTTATTGATAAAAATGACTGTATAAAAAAGCGTTTTTTGGGATTTGTTCATGTAATAAACACTATTGCATTGACATTAAAGATGTAATCATTTTTGTCATCCCTCTTCGCAATTTTGATGTTTAAAATATTCGAGGACAAGGTTATGATAGGACAAGTAATATGCGAGGGGAATGGAATATGTTACAAGTTTTGATTTTAGATGAATGCCCTTATGCTTATTATGTTTATTGTTTGACATATTGCTTACAGTTAACCTTAGTTGTTGCATCAAAAGAAGTTATCCTTATTCATCACTTTTTTAGCAAATTGGGTAGCATAATTAATATTGTTGGTGCTTCATGTAAGCGTAATGATAAACTAAAAGTTGTTCATCCTTCAAATATTGCCTACTTGCTAATAATGAGTTTGAAAGTGGAAAATGATTTAATTAAGTAGGCAATTTATAGATGGCAAGATATAGACATTGGAGTTCTCATTTGAAATTTATTATTAGCTTGATGAATATGTTTAGTACAACTTGTGAAATTTTACTTAATATCATTGGGATGGGGTTACACTGGCTCAGTGTGGAGATGCAGATGCAACTTATAAGGTATTAACTTAATTTGAATTTATTTTCATTAAGCACCTCATGCAAACAGTCTTGGAGATTTCTAATTTGGTTTGCCAAGTTTTGCAGCCTCAATATCAAGACATTTTAAATACAATGCATCTTTTTTCGTTCACTAAGTTTCTCATTCAAAAATTGAGAGATGAAGGATGGGATGAATTAATCTTGAAGGTAAAATCCTTTTGTAAAACAGTTAATATATCAATAAAAAATTTAGATGCATATTATATTGTACGAAAGAAAAGCCCGTCATCAACGAGAAGCAATTACAGTTGAGCATCACTACAGGGTTTGACATTAAAAATTGAATGTCAATAATAGAATTGAAAATGTCAAATCTGTAATTATACTCAACTGTAATTGCTTCTTGTTGATGACGGGCTCTTCCTTTTCGTCTAATATAATGTGCATATAAATATGGAATGTGTATATTAATTGTTTCATAAAAGGATCTCAACTTCAAGATTAGTTCATCCTCCATATGGAATGTGTATATTAATTGTTTCATAAAAGGATCTCAACTTCAAGATTAGTTCATCCTCCATATTTATATGCACATTATATTAGACAAAGAGGAAGAGCCCGTCATCAACAAGAAGCAATTACAGTTGAGTATAATTACAGATTTGACATTTTCAATTCTATTATTGACATTCAATTTTTAATGTCAAACCCTGTAGTGATGCTCAACTGTAATTGCTTCTTGTTGATGACGGGCTTTTCTTTTTCGTACAATATAATATGCATCTAAATTTTTGATTCATATATTAACTGTTTTACAAAAGGATTTCACCTTCAAGATTAATTCATCCCATCCTTCATCTCTCAATTTTTGAATGGCGAAACAAGATGCATTGCATTTAAAATGTCTTGATATTGAGGCTGCAAAACTTGTCAAATCAAATTAGAAATCTCCAAGATTGTTCTATGAGATGCATGATGAAAACAAATTCAAATGAAATTAATTCCTCATAAGCTGCATCTGCATCTCTATGCTGAGTCGGAATAACCCTATCCTCAATGATACTAAGTAAAATTTCACAAGTTACACTAAACATATTCATCAAGCTAACAATAGGTTTCAAATGAGAACTGTAGCATGTATATCCTTTCCTCTGTAAATTGCCAACTTGATTAAGTTATTTTCCATTCCCGAGCTCATTATTAGCAAGTAAATAGATAATTTTTTAAGCATGAGTAGCTTTTAGTTGATTATCATGCTTACATAAAGCACTAACAATGTTAATTACGTTGCTCAATTTGCTAAAAAAGTGATGAACATGGATAATTTCTTTTGATACAGAAACTAAAGTTAAGTGTAAACGATGTGCCAAATAATGAACATAGTAAGCATAAGGATATTCACCTGAAATAAAAGCTTGTAACCCATTACATTCTCCTTGCATATTACTTGTCCCATCATAATCTTATCCTTGAATATGTAAACATCAAGATTATGACGGAAGAGGATCGAAATGATTGTATCTTTTAATATCAACACAACAGTGTCTTCTACATGAACAAGCCCCCCCCCCCCCCCCAAAAAAAAAAAAAAAAAATTTTGTACTCAACCATTTTTATCAACAAATCTTATAACAATAGCCAATTAGTCCCATTTAGATTCATCTTGAGATTCATCAACAATTATACAAAATTTTGCATTACTAATTTCTTCATGGATAATGTTCTTCACTTTTATTTTCATAACTTGTAAAATTTCCTTTTGTACTCTATGTGATGTGTAGATGGCATTTTGAGGAGCATTTCTCAAAACTTCCGCTATTTTGTCATTATAAGATAATATGAAACTCAATAATTTAAGAAAGTTTCATCTATTTTTTGATAATTTCATCTTATCATGACTTCTAAAAGTACATCCCTGAAATGCAAGCCACTTAATAATATCAATGGAAGCTTTCAAATG
This sequence comes from Voacanga thouarsii, assembly GCA_026120185.1. NCBI lineage: Eukaryota > Viridiplantae > Streptophyta > Magnoliopsida > Gentianales > Apocynaceae > Voacanga > Voacanga thouarsii. Next base: position 2,363,777 of record JANUWF010001547.1, on the reverse strand, counting down.
AAGTCTATTTTCTTCCTTTCGCTTGAAAGTAAATTTCACAAACTTTTTCTCAATATTCCCAACTTGATTCATAAAATTATCACATACTTTTTCAGCCTTTCTATGAGGAGAATTTAGACTTTTTATCATGTGTGCCAAAAGTGCACACAATTTTCACCATCATTCACTTCTTTCTGTGAACAAAAACCATTAATAGCGAATGAATCTGATTCAAAACGTCCATCTTTTTTATAGAATAGATAACAATGAAGACAAAGTGCAGCATATTTATTAGAAGAATATTCTAATCATGAAGAAAATGACTCAAACCTTGGTGCTTGAAAGTTACGAGAATATTTTTCTCCTAGTTTTAGATAATTAGATATCAAATACTGATATAGACTCGCCTTAATATAGGCTTTATGAATTTCATTACGGCTACCAACACTATAACCACATATTTGTAATTGTAACCCTAGATCACGTTCCAAAAAATTAATATCAAATCTTACTTGAACTACTTGTGGAGTTTTGCAGGTTTAGTCTGACAACTTTTAGAATTTGAATGACCAAGATCAATGGGATATGACTCTTTACTAGAATTTGAAATTTTAATATTTTTCTTTTTGAAGAATGTATCAATCATACATGATCTTTTCATTTACGATTTAAAAAAAGAAAAAATTACAATCTTTTAATACATAATTTATATATAATTAGCTAAAATGTCTATATAAATCTAAATAAAAAAACCACACATTTAAAGATGCAAAAAATTGATAATAATATTCACCTCCTAAAAAACAAACAATATATATATATATATATAGACCACTACTCAAGTCTACTGGAAGTTATCACTCAATCTTAGTGGAATACATACATGGCATGGAATATATTAATTTATCTAAACATATCAATGCAAATCCCGTAATAGCACAATCTAAGTTCCACACTTTCACCATCTACACATATATTAGTATAATTTATAAAAGTCGCAAAGTTATATAAAAATATAAATTAAAATATAAAAATCCAAAACTTACCATAATAGAATAAGACAAAATAGAACTTTGTGGTCCTAACTTTCTAATTTGAGCTTGAAAAGTAGTAACAAAAATTTACCCTAAACCTAATTAAAAAAATTTCCATCTTCTGATATTCATATTTAAGCTAAAAAGTTACATATTCACAATTCCTATAGACATTCAAATATAAATATCAATTAAAATAAAATAAAATAAAAATACCAGATAGCGATAGGTGTGTTATTCGGTTTTCGGTTTTAAAATTCAAATTTTTTTGTTTTTATTTTTTTTTCAAAATCAAACCGAACTAAAATTTAAAGAAAATCGATAGAACCGAACCGAACCGAACCGAACCGAACCGATTAATTTCGATTTGGTTCGGTTTTAAATCGAATTTGAATGTCTTTTTAACAGATCCATTAACATAATATAAATTTAAACCCAAACAAGTAAAGTTTAATATAAATTACAATTCAAATTTAATATAAAATGTAATATAAATTAAAGTCTAAATATTTTAAAGATTTGGGTTAAATATTTTAGTAGAAAGTTATGATCACGGATGCAAATTATAAAGATGAAGATTTTAAACTCAATTACTAATGGCTTTAATTTAGACAAAACCAAACCGAAATCGAATAGAAATTTTTTAAAAAATTATAATTTATAAAAATAAATAAATAAATAATGAATAATATTTTAATATTAATTATATATTTTAATTTTTAAAAATATAATTATGTTTTTTGATTTTTTATTTTAGAAAATAAAAAATTGAATCGAATTTTTATATAAACTCTAAAATTAAACTAAAATTCATTAAAATCGATTCGAAAATCGAAATTAAAATCAATTCAATTTGATTTTTTCAATTTAAATCGAATATCGCCGATAGCGCGATCAGTATTAAGTGTGCTGGTGTCAGTCCCTCACCATTGTTCTCCTCTTCCAAGTTCCCCACTTGGCCACTTGGACCACTTCATCCACTTCCTCCGATTCCCTCGACTAATAAAACAATAGAGTTATAGAAGCAATTTGTAGTAATTTGGTGACTTGTACTTTCACTTTGCAGCGAGTATTAAAGTGATAAGTGGTGGTGGCTCTGGTGGTTCTTTCATTCTTTGTCTTCAATTGTAGAGTGGGTGCGAGTTTTGTCTTAATTCTATTTAAACTCTTTTTTTTTTTAAAGAATTCAAAGGCCTTTTTTTTTTTTTAATTTGTGAAAAGGAAGGAGTTTTACGGGTTTTTTTTTTATATTAGAAGAAAACAGCTTTAAGACTTTTACTCTTTATTTTTTACTATTATATTATTTTATATAGGACTAATTTCAAATATTTAAGGGGGTCAATTTATTTTAAATTATATATACACACCCCCCTTTTAAAAATTCTTGGCCCCTCACCCTCGCACCTTAAGGTACATCTGCCCCTGCCTTGGGCCCTCAGGCCTGTCGAGACTCATCACGCATAGGCTGTGCATTAGCTGTCACCTCTGTGGGATTTTGTGCATTAGCCATTGGCTCATAATCCAGTCCCGGACCTGAATCAATCCCCTCAAATCCTAAAGCATCATAGGCTAGTCTTTTGAAATATGGCCGTGACCGGGATAGAGGATTGAAGTCGATTAAGGTACACTTGGACGTGAATATTGTCAAGTTGGATGTCATTAATTTCCGAGACATTGAATCACGTCTTAGCTACTGCCTAGTGGGTTTCTTTGCCGAAAAATTCCCAGCAAAAATGCTACACTCTAGTTGGCTAAAACTTGGGATGTGCCTACACTACTCTATACACATCAAAGTGGTTGGTCGGTGTTTAGGTTTGGGTCCAACGTGCATGTTATAGCTGGAGGACCGTATTCAATCTCTGGTCGCCTGCTCATGCTCAAAAGCATGCCGAAAGATTTCGATTTCTCAATGCCAAAAGTGTTACTAAATACTTAAACACACTTCAATGCAACTCCGCACAAAACAAATATGTGAACACTTGTCATGGTATCCAAATTGCCATATCGGTTCCATTTTTTCCTTTTTTTTTCTTTTTAATAAATAACATAGAGAAAAGGGTAGAGTGAAACAGAGCAGAGAATTCGAACGAGAGTACTGAAACAAATTACAAATAGGAAAGCGAAAGTAAAAAGGCGAAGGGAAGGAGAAAATTCAAAGCATTCCAGTCAGAGTTAATGTCTTACATAATAGACACCAGACTTTAACTTCCAAAAACTTTTACTCATTGTGGTTTCAGTGGACACTCGAGCTATATTCAAAAGGAAGGCTGCCTCCTTAACCGTAACCTGTTTATAAATGTATTATATCCATTATGTTCCTCCTCTATCTGTTCTCCCAATCCCTTCCTCCCCCAGGACCAATTCTGTTTTTTTCCTGTTCGAGGCACTAGTCCACGACATGATCGAATTTGTGATATTGGAGGCAAAAGCTAGGTTCAGATTCATACCGAACTTCCTGGTTCTTGATGATGCGAGAAGGCAATTGGATTTTAACCGATCTTATCAAAGGCTTAGAAACGTCGATCTCAACTAAGGCCCTAAGCATAAGACAACCTTCTCATTTTTGTAGTCAACAAGTCAGTTATGATAGGATTACCAATGTCGGACAAAATCACGCTCAATGCTAATATGTTCCAGCATCCCAGTGGTGGTCCAGGGAGAGTGCTCCAATTACGCATTATACTGATATCTTGCATTGGAGAAGTTTTATGGTGGTGGCCCCACCATTAACATTGTCTTATACGATAAGAATAATGTGACATCAAAAATCATCAAGGACATTGAAAATTGAGAAAGGTAAATGGTAAGATGAGGTCTAACTGTTTACCTTTTCAATTTTTTTATACCTCAAATGATTTCCCTTCTTCTAAATTATATGTCAACTTAGGGAAGTTGAATCAAGCTACATGGGCCTTTGAAAATCTTAAATCTCAAATTTTTATAATGCTATTATTTAAAAAAAGTAATTATTATAATAGTTTTAAAATATATAAAAAAGGAGCAGAATGCTCAACAGAGTCTTTTTCTTTTCATATATTTGTTATTTACTAATTTGTTGGATTGAGTGTTCATGGAGTGAAAAAAAATCTAAGTTAAATAGGTAAAGAAATTAACTAGAATTTCTACTTGTCCCAAAGTAAACGAAAAGCAAAGCCAATTCTAGGTGAAGGAGTTTCATTCAATCTTGTAACTTGATCCCATAATGAAAAACTGACTCTGACTAAGCTTGCAAGCTAATTGGATGAAATGACATTCCTGTGGGAGAGTGAACTTGGCTACAGAAAGTGGGTTAGTCATCCAAAATTTTGGCTCAATTTGGATAATTGGAGTATAAGAAGTATTTTTGTGATAGTTTTTAAAATGAGGTGTTGTTGCTTTCTTAAAAGAAAACGAGCAGGGTATGGCGGGTTGAACCTCCACAAAGGTTTGAGAAGTAGTGAGCTGAACTTTCCTGGCAAGTTGGACTGTAAGTGATCCTATCTGTGTCCATTGTTCTATGGATTGTAGTTTTGACTGAGAGATGTTTAAATTATCTGCAGGTAAATCAACCCAAGAATAAGGGGCTTCAATAGCTAAAGGCTTTGTAGAAGTAAGAGCTTCTAATTGTCTGATATCCATTGCATAAGAAGTTTTGGATTGTGGCTTGATTTGGGAAGATGAGGGTTTAGTTTCTTCTTGGAATGGTGTATCATTCTATTTTTTCTTTCGACGCATATGGATTATTTCCCCTGAAGGAATTCATGAGTCAAATAATTAGGGACAAAATTAGACTCTCAAATCTAATATAGATAATATAGCTTGCCATCTTGTAAAAATTTGTTTTGAAGTAAGATTTTTTACATTTTTTTGTAAAACATCTTTTGCAAATTTGTAATCAACATGTAAAATTTTTTTTGATTTAGCAAATTAGACTAGAATTTGGAAATGCACAAAACAATTTGTTAGTATTTCTTTTTTGCTTTTAATAGTAGAACAATTCTGTTGAGAATCATTCTAGTGTTTTAAAGTGAGTGCAATGATCTGTTCCTTGCCGTGACTAGATTGTTTCAAGATAGCACCATAACTAATATCAAAGGCATCAGTTTTTATAATCTTGGAGGCTGCAGGATTAGCAAGGGCTAAACAAGGAAAACTATTGACCCTAGTTTTGATTTGTCATATTATATTGGTATGAAGATCCGTCCAAGATGGAGGGGATTTTTTAAGACATTCACGGGGTGGCTTGATCAAATCACAGAGGTTTGGGATAAAATTAGAAACATAATTAAGACACCCTAACAATATCTGAAGTTGTTGTCTGTCCAAAATCTGATTAGGGAATTTTCCTGTGAACTAGATGGACCAATCAATCAGGCCTTAATGAATATTGCGACCAAGAAACCTGATTTTGGTTTGGAATAGACTAATTTTCTTTGAGAGACGACTAGTCCATTGGCTTTTGTGACATGAAATGTGTTAAGATGTTTGAAGTGTTGATCTATGCTAGAAGAGTAATCAAAACATCATTGATGTAAAAGATGATAAATTGAAAGAAAGGATTGTAAATCTCATTCATGATTCTTTGAAATTTTGAAGGTTTGTTTTCAAGACCAAAAGGCATGATATTCCACTTATAGTGCCCAAAAGTAACTATGAAAGTAGTCTTGTATGGATCATCAAGATGAATTTAGATTTGCCAAAATCCTGATTTCATATCAAACTTAGAGAATTTTTTTTTCACAGAAGTAATCTTTGCAAGAGATCTTGTTTATTGGGAATAGGATACTGTATCCACTGGAGGGCTTGGTTAAGAGCCTTGTAGTTAATAACTAATCTAGGAACTCCTCCTTCTATTTAAAATTTTGCTAACATAAAATCCTGGACAACTCTAAGGAGATTGGCTAGGGCGAATGATCATTTTATCTAAAAGACCTTGGATTTCCTTTTTGCAACATTCAGGAAGGTATTGATTCATTTGGACGAGTTTTGCTTTAGTTGGAATCCGCTTTTCATCAAACTCCTTTTCCTAAGGAAGTGTGGCTACATGTTGTTTCCTTTTCTAGAAGGCTGTAGGGATTTTTACATAAATTTCATTTTGTATTTTGGATTCTAAGGCTTTGATCTTAGATTGGATAGCTGGATCTTGGAGTAGTTGCTCAATCTTTTGAAATGAAACTTCTTCCTTGAGGAAGTTGATTTTGTTTTGCTTATATTCAAGAATGTTGAGATGTTTTTCTCATGCCAAAGAGAGGAAAGGAAAGAGAACACTATTCCTAATTTGAATTCCTTTAGGAGTAATAACGAAAGGCATGATTTGTTGAATAAAAGAGGTACCAAGGATAATATGTTTTGTGAGGTTCTTGCCTAAGGGAAATGAAGTTTTCACTAATAGTGATGATTCACAAAGAATTTCAATATCAGTAAGTTTATATTGAATGGATAGCTAAGATCCATTGGCAGATCTAAGTTTTTTGAAGGTTTTCTCAAAAAACATGGTTGGAATTAGACCTTTTTGGATACAATTAAAATTAGCTCCAGTATAAAAAAGGGCTAGTAGTTCAATGATGAATATGTTTCTTATGACTAGAGTAACAGTAATATGCTATTTTTGGATAGTAAGTGTTTGGGGAGAGTTCAAGATCTTGTTTTTCTTTAAGATTTCTAATTTGCTGTTTCACTTGAGATATTTGTTGGAATGTATGCCCAAAATAGACTACATATTTTTGTACTTTGAAAAGTAAAAAAATATTTCATTCATCAATGGTTGTTTGTTTATATATATTTGTACATTAAGGTCCAACTATATTAATAAGTGGCCTGCGTAATTGGGTCGTACTTTCATAGTAAGGCGTAGATCCTAGGCTACTAACATACAAGCTAAAACATTCTTGATAAATTGATGAAATTGGATGCTTCTTCAAGGTTTAGATTATTACACTATGATTTCTAAATGAGGAATGATTTACTTTTAACTAGTAAGTAGTCATCTTATGCCAATAACATAAGTGTATTTGGAATACGTAGAAATAGACCATGCGATAGTAATCTTTATAAAAATACTATAACGAATAATGATTGGCCTATTGCTACTACTGCATGAACGAGTACTGTAAGACTTGAGTATAAGTTGGTCATCTGGTGAAGCTGGACTTGTGCACTTTGATGTATGATGGGTGAAGTCTTGACACAAAGTCAATAACCTTATATGTTGAGTGTATGACTCTGATTAATTAAGATGGACATATGTGATAGAGATTTTATACTTCACTTAGTGAAGATATCATTCCCTTGTGATTGTTCAGGATAATCTAAATAATTCAGGGTCTTGGCTCCTTGAGATAAGTGGGTACATACTGGAAGTCATGAATTCTCAGACTAGATATCAAATGATGGTAGATATCATTGATAAACGTGTTAGTATATTTTTCTGATTTCAATGATGGGTGTTACATAGAGGGATATTTTTGTTATTATATCCATAGATCGAAGACAATACTTATGCAATATTATCCTCGGGGTTAATATCTTCATATGGTGATGAAAGATATTTACAATACAAATGTAACTATTTATTAAGTAGGGGGTACTTTGGTCTTTTTAGAAGTTAAGGATAATATGTCTTTTGGTTTCCAAGGTAGCTCTAGAAATTGAAAAAACTATTTTAGTCATTACAAAAATTATTTGAATTATTTGAGTAATGAGAGAATTTATTTTATTCTACAAAGTCCATTCGGTTAGAATAATTAATTAAATCAAAGAGTAATTTGTAGGTTAGATTAATTAATTAATTCTAGAAAGTCCAAGGTAATATATGAGTTTGAATAAAATAAATAAGGATTGGTCAAATAATTGTATTGGATCATGTGTTTATTATTTTGGGCTTTAGTTTTTTTTTTTTTTTTTTTGCTGAATAAAAGGAAGGTGCTAGTGATGGCGACCAAGACACCCCCCCACTACCTCATGTTTGGGCTTTTGTGTTCATTAATGAATATATTAGATTAACTGAACAACCAACGCAAATACTGACACCATCAAAGTAGCACCACCAAAGGCAAGTATAGTCACTAAGAAGTTGGTGGTACCAGCCAAGATTCGAATTCATGACTTTAGCCTTGCCAAACCACTGGGAGTAAGTTTAGGACCACTTAACTTTAGTTAAATAAAAAGGCTCAAATAAAATAATAAATATAGTGGACTAAATATTTATTATGAAAAACCTTAGAGGGGGGGGGGGGGTGAATAAGGTTTTTGGCAAGCAAAAACAATTTTTCTAGTTTGTCTAAAACGTTGAATAGTGATGATCACCAAGATGCGTGGACTGACTTTATAGATGTACAAAAAATTATCCAAGCACTCGTAGATGTATATTTAGATTTAGACAGAAAAAGAACATAAAAAAAAAAGTACATGAACCACTGAATAAAATGAGATAAGAGATGTATAGTGGTTCGATCAACAATGATCTATATCCACTACCTTAAGTTCACACTTAAGGATTTTCAACCCTATTTTATTAACCTCACTTAATGAAACTGTTTCTCATACAAGAGAGGATCACCACACTAGGTTTTCCACAATCTCTCAGTCACGCAAACACATCAAGGATCACCACACGAGATTTTTCACAACCTCTCAGTCACGCAAACACATCAAGGATCACCTCACTAGGTTTTACTCCACAACTTTGATACAAACACAGAACAAGGATCACCCACAATGGGTTTTACCACACAACCTTGAACATAAATCAATACAAGGCTCACCCCTATGGGTTTTACACTACAATCTTGATACAAACACAGAACAAGGAACGCCCCAATGGATTTTACATACACAACCTTGATACAAACATAGAACAAGGAACACCTCAATGGGTTTTACCACACAACCTTGAACATAAATCAACACAAGGCTCACCCTTATAGGTTTTACACCACAACCTTGCACTACAACAGAGATTTGAATATCAATAAGAAAAAGACAGGCTCACTTACTTGAGTAGGTGTTCACTCGGATACAAGGTACAAATACTTTTATATTTGATTTACAATGAATTCACGTTGAAGCTAGATAAAAGGAGATTTTTGAGAATATTGAGCAATAATGTTTCTAAGATGAATGTTTCAAAAATCTTACATCTAATCTTGCTTTAAGGTCTATTTATAGAGCCAAAAAGTGGAGTGCCAACGATCATAAATAAACGGCTATAAATTTTTCTGTTTAAACTCATCCGTGTTTTGGATGAAGATGCATCCGAAAGGTAAGTCCAAAATGGCACTACCCAGACAAAAACTTTTTAACCCAGTTTATAGGATTTTGGATGGACCTTTTGGATTCAAACTGTTCCATTCAAAATTCTGTGAATTTCAAAAACTTAAAAAACATCTCCTTTTAAGCTTCAAGGTAAAGTCAAATGAATCAAGAGATAAGAAGACATAGGAATTAATAGATATACTTTAATAACACTTCCTAGTCTATCATTCTTCATAAAGAACTTCCTCGATATATAACTCCTCATACTTTAATTTTCTCATTCGATCTTCTAATCTTGAAATCAGCGATGAAGGAGTTGCCAACAATTCTTTTTTGAAGACTTTTGAAAAATAAAGATCAAACATGTCCTATCACAATAAATTGACAAGTTAGTTCATATCAACGTTTGTCATAAATCAAAATATAGAAGAAAGCCCTTAGGGCTAACATATTATTTTGAGTTTTTTAATTAAAGACCTAAGACAAATAAAAAGGTTTAGTTGGTAGAATAGCCCTAGTCTATCTTGGATTAGGGTAGCCGGCCTTGAGGACTTATATAATCCTTATAGAGGTAGTGGTATCAAAACTAGGTTAAACACTTAGGAGCATGCTTTACGTTAATAACCAGTGGTGGTTTCTTAAAAATCAATTCTTTTGATTTACATGATCCGTATAATTGGTTTCTAGATTACTTGTACACCTTGTGAGTGGAGGTATAGGATTTTGTAATTATTATTTTTCTTTATTTGCTGGTTTTCGAGTTTTTGATAAAATCTAATGTACACTTTGCGTGTGGAGGTAAAAACTATTGTAAAATTATATTTTTGCATTAAAGCATTTATATTTCACCGTACTTTAGGTTTTATATATAAAAAATCAATTGGTACTAGTAATAGATTGAAGAAAAGGTGTAGGAAAAAGCGACATGGTCGAAATCAAATATGCTAGAGCTGTTTCAAAAATTCCCGCTGCATGTGAAGCATGACCAGCCAGTGCCAATCATGCTTTTCCAGCTGGCACTGGCTTAATCTTGGAAGAAAATCAGCGAATGATAAGAATAGTCAACGCCGGCTAACCTTACCCAGTTGGCGCTGGCCCATATCTATATGAAGGGGGTGAAGAACAACAACAAGCTGGCATCAACCTTCCTAGCCCAGCTGGCATGTTTTTTTCTATAGTTTTAGGAAATCAATCATACGTGATCGTTATTTTTGTGCATAACTTTTATTTATTTCTATAAATAAATTGCACGAAAAAAGTAGTTGGAACCACCTTAGGATTAAATAAGTTCATCTTTATATATGATGTTTAATTTTACATTATTTGGTCGCATAGGAATTAAAAGACAGAAATAGCATGTAAAAAGTTTACTTTTGGAAGCATGTCTATTTTTAAATTTGTGATCAAATATACAAGTTTTTGAAAATTTATTTTTTCTCTAGATAAAACAATTAAGAAAAACATTTTAAAAGGGAACTTAGGAATTAAAAATAAAAATTCATGATTTATTCTTCCAAGGAGTATTATTCTTGACATGGAGAATAATTTGAATTTAAATATTTTAAATTTATTTCCTATATATAGTTTTAACTTAAGTAGTGAAAATAAAAATTCATGATTTATTCTCGTAAAGGGTATTATCCTTGACATATAGAATAATGTTGAATTTTTCTATTTTTACTAAAGTGAATGAAAATGAAATGTATTTGTATAAAGAAAACATTTTTTAATAAAAAAAAATCTATTTTTCCTCAGAAGATTAAATGGGAGAGGGGTTCCAATGGCCCCAAGGCTTCCATAACGGATTCTTGTTAGAGATTATAGTTATCCTCGTATCATTCTGAGCATGACCCCCTATTGAATGAATTTTTACGAGAATCTAGAACTAAAGGAGGAATTATAATTAATGCCATAGATATATGTTGGTATCGGCCAGCCTACATTAGGGTATTAACATTAGATTATTTGTAAGTAATATGAGTAATGACATCCTATCAATGGAACAATCTCTAGATTATTAATTATTAAGGAAGTTTAATTAGTGATAGTTATACACTTTAACTTAGAAAATTGTTAACATTCCTATGAAACTCTATCAATTCTTCTAAGAGCCGAATATTTCATATTTTGCTAATGATTTTAATAGGTTAACTATATCATGGATATAATATGATGTTTAAATTTACATATTTATATTTTTTTCAAAATAAACATTTTGTGAATGAATTTTTTTCCAATCAATAAAAATGTTTGGTTTCAATCACTGGTCCATTATTCTCAAGGATAATATGTTAACTGGACTAAATTACGTGGATTGGAAAATGAATCTGAACATAGTACTCATAGTCGAGGAGTACAAGTATGTTCTAACTAACCCCTGTCCTAAAATTGGGGAAGATTTTACAGACCAAAATCGTGAGGTTGAAAGGGCATGGAAGGAAGTTGATGAAATGGCTAGATGCTATATATTGGCTTCTATGTCCAGTGTTTTTTAGTTTAAGCATGAGAACATACCTACTGCATATGATATCGATATATCATTGTGTAACATATTTGCTGATAAGAGCCAGCCCGTAAGGGAGGAAACTCTTAAGGCAATTATGAACACGAGGATGGTTGAGGGGGCATCGATTTGTGAGCATATGCTCAAGATGATTGCTCATTTTGAGGAAGTTAGGGTCTTAGGGCCAAAATCGATATGGAGAGCTAAATTAACATGGTTCTTAAGATTTTGTCGGATTTATATTCTTAGTTCAAGTTAAATTATTAGATGAATAAGTTGAATATGTATTTGACTGAGTTGATGATAGAACTCCAGGCTACTAAGAAAATTATGAAGCCTATGTTAAAGGTTATGGTTACTCATTCTAGTTCATCTTTTGGAACTAGGGTACAGCTTAGGAAATTCAAGAAGAAGAAAGCCCAGAACAACCCAGGGGCCCAACCTAAGGGGTCCAAGCCTAGTCTGTCCAAGCCCAATGCCAAACCCAAGGGCAAATATTTCAAATGTAGCAAGAAGGGGGACTTCAAGAAAGATTGTTTGAACTTCTTGGCTAAGTCCTCTTCAGCTATTGATATTTACTTAGAGTCTATTTTGATAGTTAGATCATCATCCACTTGGAGGGATTTAGTACGATAAGACGACTTAGTAGAGGAGAGCATGGACTTAGAGTGGGCAACGGAACATAAGTGTGGGCCAAAGCAATGGGAGACTTGGAGCTTTTATTTGATTGTAATATGATTTTAGTATTAAAAGATATTTTATATGTTTTTAATTTTAAAAATAATTTAATTTCAATTTTAAGATTGATTAATCAAGGATATTCTATTTCTTTTCATTATGGTATTTCAATAAGTAGAAATGAAAATATTATTTATTCTGGATACATATATGGCAATCTTTTTTATATTAATCATATTTGTCGTTAAATAAATAATACTCAGATAGAACTTAATAATAACAAGAGAAATGTCACATCAAATAACTCAGTATTTATGTAGGATATATTAATCTTAATCGTATGCAGAGGTTAATCCAAAATGTCCAAAATGGGTCTTTCAACTTATTGAAATTATAGGAATGACCTTAGTATAAATTTTGTTTTATGGGTAAAATGACCAAAAGGTCCTTTACTCAAAATGCGAAAAGGGCTAAGGAAATACTTGAGTTAGTTCATACTGATATTTGTAGTCTTATATCTATACCCACTAGAGAAGGTTATGCATACTTTATCACATTCATATATGATTATAGTCATTTTGGTTATACTTACTTGATGAGGCACAAGTCTGACTCATTTGATTAATTCAAGGAGTATAAGGGTGAAGTGGAGCCTCAAACAGGTAAATTAATCAAGAAACTAAGTTTCGTACCTTCTTGATGAATTCAAGGACTACTTAGCACATTAGGGAATAATATCTCAGTTAACTACACCTAAGACTCCCCAGCAGAATGAAGTAGCTGAACAAAGAATAGAACTTTAATGGAAATGGTTAGAAGTATGATGAGTTATATAACTCTTTCTATTTCTTTTTAGGGATATGCTCTAGAAACAACAGTATACATTCTAAACTTGGTGCCTTCCAAGTCAGTACCTAGGATACTTTAAGAGATGTGGATCGAACGCAAGCCCAATATAAATCATTTCAAGGTATGTGGTTGTCCAACTTATATACTGAATAAGGGAAGTAAACTAGACCCAAGATTAGAATTGTGCTAATTTGTAGGGTATTCAAAAGTAACAAAGAGTGGATAATTTTATAATCTCTAAGAGCAAAAGGTATTTATAAGTACTCATACTAGATACTTGGAAGATGAACAAAGTGTGTCCACTAAGGTTTCAAGTACGGTGGAATTGGAAGAGAAGTTAAGTGACACTTCAATTTCTAATACTCCAATTAAAGAACCTAAAGAAGTACAACAAAATATTCCTATACAAACTAAGCCATGTCGTAGTAAGAGGATATCTAAAATTCCAAAAAAATAGATTGGAGAAGCCTTTAAGGTAGTTTCTGACCATCAAGAACAAGATCCTACTAGATACGATGAGGCTATTGTTGATGTTAATACAGATAACTGAAAATAGTAATGGATATCGAGATTAAGTCTATGTATCTTAATTAAGTTTGGAATTTTGTCACTGCACCTGAAGGGATTAAATCTAGAGGCTACAAGTGGGTATACAAAAAAAAAGAGACGTGTAGATAGAAAAGTGAGAACCAATAAAGCAAAGTTAGTTGCAAAAGGTTATACTCAGAAAGAAATGACTGATTATAAGGAGACTTTTCCACCTATTGCCATGCTTAAGTCCATTCGCATTCTCGTGGCTATCACATGGTATTATGACTACAAGATATGTCAAATGGATATCAAGATAGCCTTTTTTAATGGTTATCTTAGCGAATACATCTATATAATCCAACCTAAAGGCTTTATTGCAAAAGGCCAAGAACGTATGGTCTGCAAGTTTAAGAAGTTCACTTATAGACTTAAACAAATATCACGTGTATAGAATATAGATTTTGATAAGATTGTAAAGTTTGATGGTTTCACATAAAATGTAGATGGAATCAACGTGTCTTTTATGATACTATATATATATGAAATTCTACTCATTGAAAATGATATAGACATTGTCATCTATAAAGATTTGGTTATCAGGTCAATTTAGCATGAAAGATATGGAAGAAGCTAGCTACGTTCTTGGTATAAAGTTTCTTAAGGATAGGAAACAAAGAATATTAGACTTATTCTAATCTGCTTATATTGGTAAGATGTTAGCTAAGTTTAGTATGAATCAATATAAAAGGGCAATTATACCTTTAGGAACAGATATACCTTATCTTCTAAGCAGTGTCCTAAGATACAGGAAGAAAATAAAAGAATGAGTAGGATTTTCTATACTTTAGCGTTAGGAAGTCTCATATATCCCATACTTTATACAAGACCAGATATCTGCTTTGCTGTAGACATAGTTAGCAGATATCAGTCAAATCTAGAGAAAAAACTTGGCAGATTGTAAAGTATATACTCAAGTACTTGAAGGGAATCGGGGATTATATGCTCATCTATAGAGTTGATGATTTAGTTGCTACCGGTTACACTGACTCAGATTTTTAGGCGGATAAAGATAAAAGAAGATCTAATAGTGGATATGTTTTTACTTTGTCTAGAGAGGCTATTTTATAGAGGATTATTAAACAATCTTGCATTGCTGAAACCATCATAGAAGTTGAGTATATGGCAACTTCAGAGACTTTTAAAGAAGTAGTTTAGCTTCGGAAGTTTTTCATAGAACTTGGAGTTGTGCCACAAATGAACAGGCCTATTACCATATATTATAACAATTCTAAAGTTGTGTCATAATGCAAGAAACTATAGAAGGGTAAGTATACTGAGAGGAAGTATCACCTGATTCTGGTGTTCAACCAGAAATAGAAGATGGTGGTTGATCATATTTCCTCTTCAAATAATCTGACGAATCTTTTTACCAAGCCTTTGATGAAGAAGGTATTTTGGAGACACTTAGATGTTATAGAGGTAGACACATATAAACCATCATAGTCTATTTAGTAAAAGTGAGAGATTGTTGGAATGTATGCCCATAATAGACTATGTATTTCTCTATTTTGGAAAGTAATAAAATATTTCATTCATTAATGGTTATTTATTTACATATATTTGCATATTAAAATCTAAGTATGTTAATAAGTGATTTATGTGATTGGGTCGTGCTTTCATAGTAAGGTGTAGATTATGAGCTACTAATATATAAGTTAAAATATTCTCAATCAATTAATAAAGTTGGGTGCTTCGTCAAGGTTTAGAGCATTACACTATAGTTTCTAAATAGGGAATGATTTATTTTTAACTATTGAGTAATCCTCTCATACTAATAGTGTAAGTTTATTTGGAATATGTAGAGTTGGACCACGCAATAGTAATATTTATAAAAGTATTATAATAAATAAAGATTGATCTATCACTGCTACTACATGGACGAGTACCCTAAGACCTGAGCATAAATTGGTGGTCTGGTAAAGTTGAACTTGTACACTTTGATGTATGATGGGTGAGGTCTTAACGCAAAGCTAATAATCTTATACGTTGAGTGTATGGCTTTAGTTAATTTAGATAGATTTATATAATAAAACTTTTATACTTCACTTAGTGAAGATATCACTCTATTGTGAATGTCCATGATAATCTAAATAATCCAAGGCTTTGGAAACATGACTTAGCATGTATACTTTTAGGTAGCTCCTAAGATAAGTGAGTACACACTGAAAGTTATAGATTATCGAACTAGATATAAAAGGATGGTAGATATTATTGAAAAATGTGTTAGTACATTTTTCCGATCTCAATGATAGGTGTTATGCAGAAGGGTATTTTTGTTATTACACCTGTATATCGAAGACAACGCTTATGCAATATTGTCCTCGGGGTCGATATCTTCATATGGTGATGAATGGAGATATTAAAATGGAAAATGTAACTATTTATATAGTAAGAGCATTTTGGTCTGTTTAAAAGTCAAGGATAATATGTCTTTTAGTCCCTTAAGTAACTTTAGAAACTAGAATGACTATTTTAGTCATTACATAAATTATTTGGATTATTTGAGGAATAAGAGAATTTATTTTATTCTAAAAAGTCCATTAGATTAGAATAATTAATTAAGTCTAAAAGTAATTCGTGGGCTAGGTTAATTAATTAATTATAGAAAGTCTAAGGTAATATATAGGCTTGAATAAAATAAATAAGGATTAGCCTAATTATCATATTGGGTCATGTATTTATTATTTTAGACTTTCGTTAAATAAAAAGACCCAAATAAAATAATAAATATAATGGGCTAAGTTTTTATTAGTTTAAATTTTAATTAAAGACCTAAGACAAATAAAAATGTCCAGTTGGTTGAATAGCCTAGTCCATCTTGGATAAGGTAGGCTATCCAGCTTTGAGAACTTATATATTCCTTATGGAGGTTGGCTAGATTGATAATGAATGAATTAAGGAGAACCCTAGCCACCACTGCTTGCCCTCTCTCTCAGTTATTCTTAAGAAAAATAACCCCAGTTTAATTTCACCAATAGTTTGATTTGTGAGGTTGAGAGGATACTTTGGAAGGTCAAAAGCTCCAGCCTTTGAAGTATTTCATGCAAAGGAGCAGATGTTTGATACATCTTCCAAGCAGTACTACTCCTGAGATTACGATTCAGATGAGTTCTAGACAACCTAGTGTTAAGCAGATTTCGGTTATTGACACGGTTTCTTCTAATTCTAGAAGAAAAATTAAGCATGTTTGATTAGTTTTTTTTTTTTTAAATTCCACTGCACTTATGTGACTTTCGATCCTACAATATCTCATAATAGAATTTTGGTAAAGTGATAGTATGAGGAAGCTTAGATTGACTAAGAATATTAATCTAAAGAAAGGTTCAAGAGTCATAAGATCTTAGCTTACTGGAATAGCTAAGTATACATTGAAGATCTTGGTCATTTGGAGAAGAACAAGTTGGCTAGAAGTACTACTATCTAAATCTAATGGCTGGAACTTAAATCAGACTTTGTAATGATTATTTTCGTGCACTGTCTTATGGGATGGAAGAGTTAAGGGTTGTGTTTGCCTAGCTTGTGAAGACTTAGAGAGAACAATCATATTATTTCTAGACTCAAGAGATTGACATCCAAATAAGGATTTATACTAGCAATCTTTTAGCAAGTTTAGGAAAAACTCTTCAGTAGGATTTAGAAGTAACAACAATAAAAAACAACAATCAATAACATACCCCCACCATTGGTATCAGAGCTAGAGGAGGAAATAGAGTGACTAATTATGTATTTCATCTTGTGATCATACGATTAGAACGGATCTGATGATAAAATGCTAGTAAGTTCTCTATTGATCTTATAATAGGATTATTAGATCAAATGTAATAGGGGAAAAGCTAATCAATTCTTGTATTCTTCATATTATAATATTGATGAAATATCTCTGTTAGGTTCAAAAAATATTAGCCTAGATACTTGTCTAGAGACTCGCCTCCAATTATGATCTAGGCAGCCGAGGATATAAGTAAGTAAGACCTGTAGGTTTTGAGGGAAGGACTTTGTTCGTAGCTTGCCACACTGTTTTTGAAGGGAAAATGGATGCATATGGTTATAGATCTAAACTATCTTTATTATAATTTGATAAAACTTAAAACTCTTATACTTTTATTTGATAAATCTGCGCTATCTTTATTATTATTTGATAAACTGCATAGCTGCTTATATTTCTATTTGTTAGGTCTGCACTATCTTTAATATCATATGATGGAATTAATAATTAAGATCCCCATGGAACTTGAAGGTTTATGTATCAACTGGAGAAGGGAATTTACATATTATTATTTGCTTTTAAGTTGTTAGTTCTCAGCATTTCGTACACTGCATTCCCGTTCTGCATCTTATGTCTTCTTACTTCCATTTCATCTCTTCTAAATCGGAAGCCTTGAATTCTGCCTATTTTCTAGAAGCCTTGACTTCCATTTTGCCTCCTCAATCATCAGCTCCTTACAGACAAGCCAAATTTATCCAAAATAATGGCTATTATCCTAATAGTAAGGAATCTGATTATCAAATTGAAAAAGAAAGTCATAGAGTAGAATTAAATTCTCCTCATAACCTTTCAAGAAGGACTTAGTTTCTCTCTACTTACATAGGAGAAGCTATATATAACATCTAAGAAGAATTATTTTCATTTCTTAGAAAATTCCAAATCCATGTCCATTTTTTTGAATGGTTCCAAGCTTATGTTTTAGAAAATTTTTTTTTGTCCTTTTCCCCAACATATATCGTTTAGACCTTACACAATACAAAAGGAATCTAGAGTCAGTTTGATCCTGTAGTGTCTGTTAGAGGCAAAAATAATGTTTGATCTATTAAAAATCCAATTGATACTTATATCCGTGAGTAAGATAAATATTACCAACAACATTCACTTCCTCTATAACAAATTCCCAATAAGAAAGTTTTATCCTTTGGTCTCTACAAAATTCTTTGTGAAATTCCTCCCAAGATTGAAAATAATCCATCTCAAGAATATCTTATGACAACTTTTCACCAAGATAAAGATGAGGCCAGTCTCAATCTTGAGAAAAAAATTATCTCTTTCACTCGCCAAATCTAATCTTGAACAGGTAGAAAATCCTCAAGATTCTTTTGCAGTTAATATTCCTAAGTTGTGCTATATAAGTCCTTCTAGGTGCCTCAAGGTCATAGGTAATTTCTCCCAGATACCCCATATTATTAAAGATTTCTTTGGAAGTCCTTATAATATAATTCTTGTTGACAAGATAAATCAAAACCATGACTTCATAGGATGGTTTGATAGGTATCTTTCTAGTAAAGGAAGGAATCACATCTTTCTTACCTATACACATAGGATGACATGGGAAATAACATCAATCAATAAGTTTGGGGGTGCAGTCCTCTTAACACAACATGTCGTTTCTTAAGATTGCTGAAAGTTCGAAAGATGCAATTCTCAGAGAGCTGAAGGATGCAATTCTCAAAGATCTGAAGGATACAGTTCTCTTCCACGGTGAAATGAGATATTATGGTTTCCTTCTTAGAAGGCCATGAGATAGCATTATCACCTAAAGTAAATATCTATTTAGTTGTAGAAATCATATCACTCATGCTATTGAACCAACTAGCATTTGAGCAACCTATAATTACAGCTAGAAATCTATTATAATACAATCATAGACTCTTGGTTCTTTTAATAACCTAGAATTCTTTCAATTGATGTCCAATGATCTATATTGGGGCTATTAGTATATCTAGCTAGTTTGCAAACTGCATATAAGATATTTGGCCTACTACAATGCATTACATAAATTAGGCTTTCAATTACATTAGAATATTCAAGTTAAGCAATAGAATTATATGATTCTCTTAAAGCTTTAAACTAGGATCAAAAGGAGTGCTCACTTCTTTAATTTTTAGATATTGAAACTTGTTCAATATCATGTCAGTATAGCATAATTGAGGCAAGGTATCTCATGCATATTATATATGGCGCAGCGAAAAAATAAGAACAAGATACCATTCCAGGATTCGTATACGTGTGGAAAATAAGACCTAAAGAGAAGAAGATCACCTTTCTAGTAAGTCCCTGTCATTAATTTTTTTTTTCCTTCCTTTCTCGTCTGAGGCACGATCCAGCAATCATCTTGATCAAACACCACAAGAGTCGAATGTCTAGCCACTACAATCACAGTGTGTGACTATCTCTAACAGAAATTCACACGGAGGTTCACTCTCAAGCACCAAGATGTTTCTATGCTAACAAAAACAAAAAATGGTGGCTAGGGTTTTGATGAAGAACAACGAGAGAGAGAGAAGAAAAGGGAGTCATGTGTGCCCTAGGGTTTTTTGGAGTTGTTTTCGAGTGTATTTTTTTTCTTAGGAATCGTGCATATATCCTATATAGTATGAAAAAATCCTACTGAAAATACTCCATCTGAAAATTCTAAAATAATTAGAATTCTCTAATTATAATTGGAACCCTCAAGTTCTTACAATTATAATTTGACCTATAAGTTATAATTAATTATAATTTGGCCACAACAACTTCTCTTTCTCGTAATTAACCCTACTATGTTATCAAATAACATCTTGAGTATATAATCTTCTATTGTGTGTGACCTATTAGGTTTCCTAGTCAATTGGTAGTGAACATGAATTAATTCAAACGTCTTTGAGATTAATAATCTATAATTAATTAGAATTAATCATATTATTTTTAATCAAGATTGGTTTATTGATTGGTTTATTAATTCATCAATTAATAAACCCATATTCCGCAGATCATGAGCGGTATCTAGCAACACATCATGACTACCCAAGAGTCCAGGAAGTGAAGGGGCTTGACACGAACCCTTCAATAACAAACTATAGTGCAATTAATTCCTTTCACCATACAATACCTCATCCGGTTTGGAGTATAGAATTAGTGCCAACTCTCTTCAAAATGCATATATATATATATATATATATATATATATATATATATATATATTAATTTTAGCCCGAATATAATAGTACTTGTACCAGAAACCCACAACTCTAGATGTGTATCAATTGAAATTGTTTCCAATACACAGTTGCCTTGGCCAAGAACTTCTCGAGTAGTAATTCCTACAAGTGGCCGTAAGATATGCGCCCCTATTGTTAGGAGTAGTAAATCCTTTATTGACCCTCTCAACTACTTTTGTTTACTTTACAATGTACCCAATATCCATCCCATAGGCAGCCCTCGATCTGGCTCCAGAGATTGGAATCAAAGCACAATGCTCAGCAAATAAAGTACCTTGGAGATCTCAAGTCTAAGGATACTTGCACGTTTGCTATATTGAGATTATATCACTGGTACTAAATAGTTATCCATGTGATTATCTTATAGCTAGGTCATCTAATGTACTTGTTCCATTAACAAGCATTCACGTGTTAACTTTGAGTATCTCAATACTCACGGATATGAGAAACACCGCCTGATCAAATCAGGAAGTCTAACACATGCTAGTCTTAATGTATTAATGATGTCCTATCTCATTAATACTATAACTAGGAATTATTTAAGTACTAACACTATACAGTGTAGTGGGAATCTCATATCATGATCTCTATCATGATTTTCTTAATACAGTGTTGTACTAGGGACTTTTTTTAATAGTTATTTTACATAAAAGTAAATAAAAGATACTGTAAGATAAATAATGCCTTTTATTAAAATAAAATGTGTCATATACAATGCACAAATGATTGTCTCTAGGGTATAACACTAATAAATTCCCACTTGCACTAGAGCCAATCATTCATGTATCTAATACCGAATGACTCAACATGCCTATTATGTTTCTTTTGGGATAGTGCTTTTGTAAGCGGGTCAGCTATGTTCTTATCCATAGGAACTCTTTCTATCTTTACATCATTCCTATCTATGATTTTCTGGATCAGACTATAGCGTCTCAGTACATGTTTGGATCGTTGGTGAGACCGTGACCCATTTACTTGTGTAATGGCTCCGTTGTTGTCACAATATAGAGATATTGGACCAACAATGCTAGGAACCACATCCAGTTCCGTCACGAATTTCTTGATCTAAACGGCCTCCTTAGCTACTCCAGGAGCGGCTATGTACTCAACTTCTGTCGTAGAGTTGGTAATAGTCTCTTGTTTGGAACTCTTTCAATTTATTGCCCCTCCGCACAACATAACCATGTAGCCGGATTGTTATTTGAAATTATCTTTGTCAGATTGAAAATTAGCATCAGTATACCTGTTTATTTTCAAATCACCTTTTCCATATACTAAGAACACATCCTTAGTCCTTCGTAAGTACTTAAGGATATTCTTTACAACCGCCCAATGACCCTCACTAAGGTCAGATTGGTATCTACTTGTCAAACTGAGAGTACAAGATATATCAGGCCTTGTACATATCATAGCGTACATGATAAATCCAGCTGTCGAAGCATATGAAATCTTACTCATGTGATCGCTTTCAACTTGTGTCTTGAGAGACATTGACTTTAAAAGGCTTACACCATGTGACATGGGTAAAAATCCCCTTTTGGATTGATCCATGCTAAACCTCTTTAGTACTTTATCTATGTATGTAGATTGAGAAAGACCTAGCAACCTTTCAGATCTATTTCTATAGATCTTTATTCCAAGAATATAGGTTACTTCACCAAGGTCTTTCATAGAGAGTTGTTTGGACAACCAAACTTTAACCATTTGCAAGACAGGTATATCATTTCCTATTAGCAATATGTCATCTACATAAAGTAATAAGAAAATGATTGCGCTCCTATTGACCTTCTTGTATACACAAGGCTCATCCATGTTTTGAATGAAATCAAACTCTTTGATTGTTTCATCAAAACGAATGTTCCAACTCCTAGAAGCTTGCTTAAGTCCATAAATAGACCTTTGCAGCTTACACACCTTTATGCTATCATTGGATGTGAAACCCTCAGGTTGTGTCAAATACACTTTCTCAGTCAGATTTTCATTTAGGAAAGTTGTTTTCACATCCATTTGCCAAATCTCATAATCATAATGAGGAGTAATAGCTAGGAGTATCCTGATGGATTTTAACATGGCTGCTGGCGAGAAGGTTTCATCATAGTTAATACTATGTTGTTGATGATAACTCTTCGCCACTAGACGTTCTTTATAGGTAACTACGTTACCATCTATGTTCGTTTTTTTCTTGAAAACCCATTTGCATTCAATAGGTTTAATTCCTTTAGGTGGATCAACCAAAGTTCATACTTAGTTGTCGTACATGGAATCTATCTCTAACTTCATGGCCTCAAGCCATTTGCCAGATTTTGAACTATTCAAAACATCCTTGTAGGTAGTACGCTCATCTTCATTTATAAGCAATACGTCATTGTGGTCACTAATAAGAAATCTATACGTCTTAGGTGCCACACGTATCCTATTAGACCTACGAGGTTCTTGTGTAGTAGAAGGTTCATCTATTCTCTCAATAGATGTGGGATCAGACAGTTGATCCTTGTTTGTTTGATCTTCTTGAACTTCACTAAGTTCAATTTTACTCCCTGATGCGTATTTATTTGAGTATAAAAATCATATAAAAATAAGCACATTCTTAATCAAGTTTAAATTAAAACATTAACCCAAAATTACACATATGAGCAAGCGTACTCATCATTAACATAGCATAGGGTTCAAACAAGTGTCGTTCCTCCAGAAACAAGTATGCATTAATCACTTTTCTTTCATTGTTAAACCGACTCCATAAAATGAAAAGTAAAATAAAATAAAATAAAATAAAATAAAAGAATGTATACATGTCAAGGATGAAGAATTATGTAACTCAAACCATTATTTTGACACACATGACCTTAAAGCACTTAACCATTATCATTATTAATTATTCTCTTGGCATCATGAAAGATTAAGATAGATTCACTTATTTTCCAATCCATGAAATCACTACCTTCTAGATAAATTAGCACCACATTCCTGTCTTAACTAATCTACCCAAAAGATGTATTAAACACAATCCTTGATTAAATTTTCATTCCTGGCAAACTTAAACATGAAATTAACCAATGAATCCATTCCTGGTAGACATCAATTAACCTTCAATTACCAATTCTTAGCAATTAACCCCTTTTCCAAGTAAGTTAATAGACAACAAATATGAAATTAATAAATTGAGATTACCATCATGTTGGTTATCTCGAGCTCGTATCGTATACAACGCAACGAAAAATAAAACGAGATACCATCCTAGGACCCGTCTATTTGTGAAAAATAAGGCATAAAGACAATTAAGGTAGCAGCTTTTTACCTTTGGGTAATCGTTCAAAGAACAAAATTTCTTCTTCAAGTCGGGGCGTGATCCAGTAATCCTCATGATCAACCTTCACATTAGTTGAATGTCTAACCACTATAATCATAGTGTGTGATTATCTCTAACAGTGATCCACACAGAGCATACACTCAAGCATCAAAATTTCCTGTGTTAGCAGAAAAAGATGGCGGCTAGGGTTCTTTGATCAAGATCAAATCGAGAGAGAGAAGAGAGGAAGCTGTTGTTTCGTGGCTCTTGGTTTTTCGTGTGTGTATTCAGCTAGGGTTTTCGTGTTTTATATCTACTATATATTACACGAAATTCCCCCCCAAACTGAGAGTTCTAATCCTATTAGAATTTCCTAATTGTAATCAGAAACATGAAATTCTCACAATTACAACTTAGATCACAAATTATAACTAATTATAATTTGTCCACAACAATTTCTCTTTCTCTCAATCAACCCCATTATGTTATCAAATAACATCTTCAGTATATAATCCTCTATTGTGTGTGACCTATTAGGTTTCCCAGTCAATTGGTAAAGAACATGAATTAATCCAAACGTCTTTGAGATTAATAATTCATAATTAATTAGAATTAATCCCATTAATTCTAATCAGGATTGGTTTATTAATTCATCAATTAATAAACCCATATTCCCAGATCATGAGCGGTATCTAGCAACACATCATGACCACCCAAGAGTGCAGGAAGTCAAGTGGCTTGACATGAACCCTTCAATAACAAACTTCAGTGCAATTAATTCCTTTCACCATACAATATCTCATTTGGTTTGGAGTATAGAATTAGTGCCAACTCCCTCCAGAATTAATTCTGGCCCGAATACAATAGTACTTATACCAGAAACCCATTACTCTAGATGTGTATCAATTGAAACTATTTTCAATACACAATTGCCTTAACCAAGGACTTTCGAGTAGTAATTCCTATAAGTGGCCGTGAGATATTCGCCCCTACTATTAGGAGTGGTGAATCCTTTATTGACCCTCTCAACTACTTTCGTTTACCTCACAATGTACCCAATATCCATCCCATAGGCGGCCCTCGATCGAGCTCCGAAGATTGAAATCAAAGTACAAAGCTCAGCAAACAAAGTACTTTGGAGATCTCAAGTCTAATAATACTTGCATGTTTGCTATGTTGAGATTATATTACTGGCACTAAATAGTTATTCATGTGATTATCTCAAAGCTAGGTCATCCAATGAACTTGTTCCATTAACAAGTATCCATGTGTTAACTTTGAGTATCTCAATACTCACGGTTATGAGAACCACCGCCTGATCAAATCAGGAAGTCTAACACATGCTAGTCTTAACGCATTAATGATGTCCTGTCTCATTAATACTATGATTAAGGATTATTTAAGTACTAACACCATCCAGTGTAGTAGGAATCTCATATCATGATCTCTATCATGATTTCCTTAATATAGTGTTGTACTAGGGACTTTATCGAATAGTTATATTACTTAAAGTAAATAAAAGAAACTGTAAGATAAATAATGTCTTTTATTAAAATAAAATATGTCATATACAATGTACAAGTGATTGCCTCTAGGGCACAACACTAACACATCAACCCCTTTTCCAAGCAAGTTAATGGAAAGAAACAACCAATCAATCTCGTAATACGCACAAGTAATTAAATACCAAGAATAACAATCAATTAATCAAAAGATCATATAACTCTAAAAATCATAAATACCTAAAACAATGTTGAATTACAATAAAATAATTAATATATCATTGTTCAAGAAAAGAAAACAAAAAGTAAAAGAAAGTACTCATAGACAAGCCTCTTTTTTCTTCCTTTGTAGACCTTCTTGTACAACGTACCTTCCTTAATTCGGTAGAATTCCTCTTTGATTTGAGTAGTTTTTTGTTATGATCTATGAATTTTCTCCTTTCTCCTTTGTTTTCCATCTATTTATAGGTTTAGGAAGTGCCTAAACTTGTTGGAGTAGGATTTTTGGCGGATTAGAAGTAGGAAGCTACTAAAATTCTGCAGATTACCAAAAATCGCGTGCAAAATTCAAGGCACCGCCTTATCATCAGGGCTTAGCTGGCGCCTCCTTGGCTGCTGGAGCCGGCACCGGTTGTGTTTTGTTTCCTCAGTTGTTTGTCGATTTTTTCTTGATTTTCGTGTAATATTTTTCAGAGTGCAGCCGGCGCCGCTTTGGCTGCTAGAGCCGGCGCCGGTTCTATTCTGTTTAGCTCCGTTTCACTGATTTTTTTGTTGTCTCGAAGTGCGTACAGCAGCACGTGGCCGGCGCCGCCTCTATTCTGTTTTGCGACGTTTTTGCCTTATTTTACCCATAAAATCTGAAATATTGCACAAAATACATTTTCAAAAGTAAAATCTCAAATATGAAGGAATATGACTAATTATTGAATAAAATGTATCACAAAATAGCCTCAAATAACTAAAAAAATTATGACTAATTTATGCCCTATCATATTCCCCCACGCTTAGTTCTTTGCTTGTCCTCATGCAAAGTATCAAAGACAAGTAGGAAAAATACAAGTTTTTACAAAATCACTCAATCAATGTCAAAATAGTATTCCAATGCTGACCTCATTCAAGACAACAAAACATAAGCGACTATATCCTTTATAACAAATGCAAGACTTGTGTAAGTGAAGATTGACTAGTAGAACCATCTCAACACTTTAGCATTATTCTCAAACTATTGAAAAGAATTTAGTTTAAGAAAAATATGCATTCCATAAGCTTACTTTTCATACACTCTCTCCACTAATCCGAGACATATCATGATTCTACTTAGGTCAAGTGGGACTTTCAAGCTTGTAATGTAAGGCTAAAGGGCTTGTAATGTAGCTTGTCAAACGAAGGATATAGGGGAATCAAATATCAAAGAAGCTGAGAGTTCACAAGAAAAGGATAAACAAAATGTATCAAGGAATTCCAAACTGCTCTTGCTCTCCTATTCCAAAATCAATCAAAACCCATAACCTTTTATAGCAATTACAATTTAGTTCAAACAAATCTTGCATTTTCATTAATCATTCTCACTCATCAATAATTTTTTCCACAAGGCCATTCAAAATTTCATCAATGGTATCAAGAACTTGATGTGAACTCAAGTTTTTCAGAAATTCCTACAGCTCAACCACCATTCTTCTTATGATCTTTCTTTTCTTCTTTTTCACTTTTTCTTTCTTTCTCTTCTTTTTTTCTCAAATGCTGCTGTTGTTTGTTTCTCAATTTTTCTCTTTCCATCTTTTCTTAGCAGCTTTTTGTTTTCTTTTCTTGTTTTCAATCTTTCTCTTCTCTTTCTTCTCTTTCTTTTTTTCTTTCCTTTCCCAACTCAACGCAACTATTAATGCATGACTGAAAGCAACAAGTTATGATCTTTTCACAAGTATTCTCCCTTAACATTCTCCTACATGTACTTTTATCCATCAAGAGCAATCAAAGATTTGGAAGAATTATTCAAACTCTCAGAAGGAAGTAAGGACAAAGTATGATAACGGGTTTTAAGAAAGAAATTCTAAATTTAGACTCAAAATAGGCACTAGGGATAATGTCCAATAGGTAGGCTTGAAAAGCTCAAACTATCCAAAGAAGGTCTATTACCGTCATCCCTAAATTAAATCATGAATGTCTTTCTTATTTCGCCTCAAGAGGTATTCAAGTAAGTTCTAGAATACTCAATGAATTTTAGTGAAAAAATATATTTTAAGAACAATGTAAAGCATTTGATCAAGAACTACTTAGTCCAAGTGCATACAAAAAGTCATGCATAAGTCATAATTGATATAGAACATATGCTCTATGATCTATCACAAAGACATGCATTAAAATACCTCTTGAAATCGCAAAGAAAATCAGAAAAATTTTTGAAAAATTTGCTCACAATGAAGTATAAAAGAATGATGCATAGAAGAATTCTCAATCTAACCATTCCCCTACACTTAAACTGGACATTGTCCTCAATGGCCAAACAAATAGAACAAGGAAGAAACAATGCCATGAGACCAAAAATATAAAGGAGAAGAGATAAGAAAGACAATACTTCCATTATAGTGAAGTTCTTGTATACAAGAGAGTCGAATTCTTGGAGAAAGATGCATTGTCAAAGTACCTAAAAAAAAAATAAACAAAAGAAACACATTAAAGCATAAAAACTAGAAAAAAGAAAAATAAATCAAAACAATAGAAAGGAAATAGCACCAAAAAAAAAAAAAAGAAAAAGAAAATGACATAAACTAACTAGAAAAGATATGAAAATAGAAAAGAAAAACAGGAGTAAAAAATAAGAAAAAGTGTAGAACAATCAGCTCAATCCTCCGCATCATCATCATCAGCAGGGGCGGAAGTACCAGCACCACCGTGTGGGCCTGGAAACCGCTACATCCACTCAGCTTATTGTTGCTCCATAGTCGTCTGCCGTCGGGCAATGTCATCGATGGAAGCACGCATATGTAACAACATCTCTGTCTACTGAGCTTGCTGCCCCATCATTGTAGCCTCAAAGTCAGTCCTCGATTGGAACTAGAAACTACTAGCTCATGCTCGTGATGGTGGCGGTGGGTGTTCCTTCTCCACAGGGGGTCTAACCTGACCGGGATATCTGACCTCATGGGGTGTTAGCCACTTCTTCAGCTCCTTGTTATACTTGTACCCACAACTCATCAGTGTTTGCTCCATAACCATATCATGCTCAGTGGTAGTCCCCATCAATTCTCCCTCAGTACTAATAACAAAGGCTTTCAGAATTTTCATGATGACTAAAGGGAAGACGAAGGTTTTGGTAGAGAGATGGTGATGAACCACATCCCTAATGAATTATATAATCAAGGGTACAAGAGGGATAGGTAAAGTGTTCATCATCCTATGCAAAATGTATGTATCAATAAGGCGTGTCTCATTAAATCCACTAGCACGGGGTACAACATTGTGTTGGGTATCTTAGGCTCGTATCCTATACGGCGCAGCGAAAAATAAAACGAGATACCCTCCCAGGACCCGTCTATGTGTGGAAAACAAGACATAAAGAGGGTAAAGGTAACAGCTTTTACCTTTGGGTGATCGTGCGAAGAACAAAATTTTCTTCTTCAAGTTGAGGCACGATCCAGCAATCCTCGTGATCAACCTCCACGTGAGTTGAACGTCTATCCACTATAATCACAATGTGTGATTATCTCTAATAGTAATCCACACAAAGGAATACTCAAGCACGTAGTTTTCTGTGCTAGCAGAAATTCTAACTGGTGGCTAGGGTTCCTCTTCAAGATCAAATCGAGAGAGAAGAAGAGAAAAAGTTCGTGGCTGTTGTTTCTTTTTGTGTGTTGTTCAGCTATTGGCTAGGGTTTTTCATGTGTTATTAGCTACTATACATGAAATTTCCTTTCCAAAACTGAGAATTCTAATCCTATTAGAATTTTCTAATTGTAATTAGAAACATCAAATTCTCACAATTACAACTTGTACCACAAATTATAACTAATTATAATTTGTCCACAACAACTTTTCTTTCTTTCAATCAACCCCACAATGCTATCAAATAACAACTTGAGTATATAATCCTCTATTGTGTGTGACCTATTAGGTTTCCCAGTCAATTGGTAGAGAATATGAATTAATCCAAATGTCTTTGAGATTAATAATCCATAATTAATTAGAATTAATCCTATTAATTCTAATCAGGATTAGTTTAATAATTCATCAATTAATAAATCCATATTCCTAGATCATGAGCGGTATCTAGCAACACATCATGACCACCCAAGAGTGCAGGAAGTCAAGTGGCTTGACATGAACCCTTCACTAACAAACTTCAGTGCAATTAACTCCTTTTACCACACAATATCTCATTCGGTTTGGAGTACAGAATTAGTGCTAACTCCCTACAGAAATAATTCTGGCGTGAATACAATAGTAATTGTACCAGGAACCCACTACTCTAGATGTGTATCAATTGGAATTATTTTCAATACACAATCGCCTTGGTCAAGGACTTTTCGAGTAGTAATTCCTATAAGTGGCCATGAGATATTCGCCCATACTATTAGGAGTGGTGAATCCTTTATTGACCCTCTCAACTACTTTCGTTTACCTCACAATGTACCAAATATCCATCCCATAGGCGGCCCTCGATCGAGCTCCGGAGATTGGAATCAAAGTACAAAGCTCAACAAACAAAGTACCTTGGAGATCTCAAGTCTAAGGATACTTGCATGTTTGCTATATTGAGATTATATCACTGGCACTAAATATTATCCATATGATTATCTCAAAGTTAGGTCATCTAATGAACTTATTCCATTAACAAGCATCTATGTGTTGACTTTGAGTATCTCAATACTCACAGTTATGAGAACCACTGCCTGATCAAATCAGGAAGTCTAACACAT
The DNA here is from genome assembly GCA_026120185.1 of Voacanga thouarsii. Classification (NCBI taxonomy): domain Eukaryota; kingdom Viridiplantae; phylum Streptophyta; class Magnoliopsida; order Gentianales; family Apocynaceae; genus Voacanga; species Voacanga thouarsii. The sequence goes on along the minus strand of JANUWF010001547.1, from coordinate 2,333,241 downwards.
GCTAGTCTTAACGTATTAATGATGTTCTGTCTCATTAATACTATGACTAGGGACTATTTAAGTAATAACACCATCCAGTGTAGTAGGAATCTCATATTATGATCTCTATCATGATTCCCTTAACACAGTGTTGTACTAGAGACTTTATCGAACAGTTATATTACTTAAAGTAAACAAAAAGAAACTGTAAGATAAATAATGTCTTTTATTAAAATAAAATATGTCATATACAATGTACAAGTGATTGCCTTTAGGGTAGAACACTAACACATTGAACATAAACATGTACACTAGAGCCCTAAAGTTTGCAGCAAGATCATTATTTGAATAAAAACTGTTGGCTTGGAAAGCATTGTGCTTGTGTAATCCTAGAGTGGCTCTAGTTCCATTGGCATCCCAATTAGTGTCAGAAAGAATTTTTTTGATTATTAACATCTATCCCAGGCCAAGAGTCTTCATCATATACCTAGAGAAGATTAGATAAATGGTCTCGTGTGATGATGATGGGGGTTCCTTTCACTCTTCTCTCAATGTGGGGAAGGTGTTTATTACACTTTTCAACCTTATTGGCATAGAATTCTTTGATTAGCACTGGACAATAATTCCCTTTTAGCTGTACTATCGATTCCCACCCTAGCCTGCTAAACATTATTCCAAGTTTGAGGGCATGGTCTAAGATGGGTGCAAAGGTACGCTTCATAATGATTTTATTTGACGCCCTCCTATTATACCATTCCTCACAAGAAGGATCAATGAACTCAGCTGGCCTAAAGAACAGGGAGTCTATAGATGAAGGGGCTGAGGAAGAAGAAGCTCGGGCCCTCTTTGAGGCTTGACCCCTTGCTCTTGGCATACTGGTAAGTAGGTAGTGGTGAAAATAGGAGGATCAAAACTAAGAAGCTCAAAGATTGTAGCAGGGCTGTATTTCCCCTGTTTCAAACACAATACACAATACCCTCTCAACTCCTAATCAACTCACAACAACAATGCCCAAACTTCTTAAACGTGTATCACACTGCCGACAACAACCAATTCAATCTTCTTCAATCAATTCAACACAACCTACAAGAATACATATAAGGCTCACTATAAAACATAAATGTGTTGAACAACTCCAATGCATTCGAATGGACATCCCTGATCATATGAAAGAAAGCCTTATCATGGCATTAGAGTGATCAAGTGTAAAACAATTCAAGGCCAATATGCCTAAACTACTTAATCATTGTAATAGCCACAATCCTACCCTTAAACAAATGCATAAACTTCCTAATGATCATGTGAATGCATCAGGTACCCAAGAATCATTAACTCATCATAAATCCAAAGTCATGAAGCTCAAGAGTTATTTCACAATGTAAGAGAACATGCAAACTCCCAATTTTCGGCAAAAAATCTACTCAAAATTAGAAAAATTTATCTACGACATTTTAATCATGGGAATTGAATAAAAACCATACATTTGTGCTCTCTTATGCATGGGCAAGTAAAAGATGCAGTCTTTTTTCAGAAATCCAAGCTCTTTACATGCGGATTGGAGTTTCGTTTATTGTGAAAAATAGAAGATTTAAGGACTTTTGATCCGTAGGATCAACAAAAAAAGGTAGATTGATGTTGTAAAAGTTTTTGGGAGATGAAAAATCAAATCTTGAGGAGTTTGGAAGGTGAAGGCGGCGCGGGTTACAGAGGATTTGAGAGGAGTTGGAGAGTTTGAAAGAAAAAGTGGCCAAAATGGCCTATTTCATGTGTCTTGCCTGACAGGAACTGGCGTCGGTCCTAGTCCTAACTGGCTCCGGTTACATTCTGTTCGGCCTTTATCTCTTTCTTTTTTTTTTATGGAAAGAAAAATGATGAACACACAGTGATGATGAATAATGTAATTTAATTCATGAGAAAGAATCAAATAAAACGATTAAATAAAAATTATTTCCAATCACAAATCTAAAAGCAAAAATGACTTCAATGTTTTCCACGGCTTTGATCCCGTGAATTTTCTTCGGTGTTTCTTGGCAATGTCCCTGCTTAACGATCCCCCAGTAGTTTAGCTAATTGGCCAATTTGGCTTTCCAAGTTGTGCATGAAAGCCTCTAAGTTCTTTGTTGTAGCATCGATCCCTTGGAACTTAGTCTCTGTTGTACATACCAATTGGCCAATTAATTCCTCCAACGGTGGCTTGGAATGTACTGCATTGTTGTTCACGGGAGGTTAGTTCCTTTGATTTCCCCCAAAATTGAAAGAACCCTGCCTAGGTTAGTTTCCATTGCTCCAAGAGAAGTTAGGGTGATTTCTCTAATTAGGATTGTAAGTAGAGCTATAAGGATTGTTACCTGGTCAGATATTACCTGCAAAAGCCGTCTGTTCCGTGGTTTCTTGGAGTGAACCCATATTTTGACACTCATAATTTGGGTGCCCTTCCCCACAGAAATTACAACTTACGTTTAACACTTGGCCTTGAGGCATCACCATTTGTTCCATCTTTTGAGTCAAGGCGTCCATCTTAGCCTTTAAAGCTGCCACAGCATCCACTTTGTGCACTCCTTGCACACGAGTTTGAGACCTTGTACTTCCCCAAGAATAGTTATTAGAAGCCAAATTTTCAATAAGATTGAATACCTGTTTCGGGATCTTATGATTGATGGAACCCCCTGCAAAGAGTCCACCACTTGATATGTTGCGAACGTAAGGCCATTCAAAAAGATGAGAATCTGCATTCCTAGTTCAAATCCATGGTGTGGGTATTTTCTTAGCATCTCTTTAAATCTCTCCCAAATTTCATACAAGGATTCTGAGTCTAATTGTTGGAAGGTAAAAATCTCGTTTCTAAGTTTGGCTGTCCTAGCTGGAGGGAAATATTTGGTGAGAAACTTTTCAGCTAGGGCATTCCAAGTAGTGATGGAACCTGTAGGTAAAGACTTTAACCAAGATTTGGCTTTATCTCTTAATGAAAAAGGAAAAAGTCTTAATTTTGTAGCATCTTCAGAAATACCATTCATTTTAAAAGTGTCACAAATCTCAAGGAAACTAGCTAGATAGGCATTGGGATATTCTTCAGGTAGCCCATCAAATTGAATCATATTTTGGACCATCTAAATAATATTGGGCTTTATCTCGAAATTATTCGCATCTATCCTAGGTCTAGTGATACTCGTGCCTGTGCCTGAGATTGCAGGTTTCACAAAGTCATCTATAACCCTCATGTCATTTCCAGCATTATTATTTTGAGCACAATCCATGTCTGCGATCAAGTTCCTTTGGATTGTCCGGCGGATTTTTGATAGTGTCTTTTCGATCTCAGGATCAAAATCGAGTATCTCGCCTTTAGATTTTCAGGTCATGTACTAAGGATAATACCTAGAAAAGATAAGAAGCAAGTTAGATAAAAGAATTCATGATTAAAACAAAATTAAAGGAATACAAAGTTAGGCAAGAGAGTATAGTCAAATTTAGTAAGGTAGATTCCAAAGGTATACAAAGGATAAACAAGATACAAAAGATGGCACTTTTTTGTGAAAAGAACAATTATATATATTTACATATTCACGTCTTTACCTATTTACATACGTACATGGTTAAATCAACAAAATTCAAGTTTTCATAATATTGTTCCCCGACCACAGCACCAAAAACTTGATGTGTATTTATTTGGGTATAAAAATCATATAAAAATAAGCACATTTCCAATCAAGTTTAAATTAAAACTTTGACCCCAAATTACACATATGAGCAAGAGTACTTATCATTAATATTGTATAGGGTTCAAATGAGTGTCGATCCTCCAAGAACAAGTATGCATTAATCACTTTTCTTTCATTGTTTAACCGACTCCATAAAGTGAAAAGAAAAAAAATAAAAGAATATATACATGTCAAGGATGGAGAATTATGTAACTCAAACCATTATTTTGACACACATGACCTTAAAGCACTTAACCATTATCATAATTAATTATTCTCTTAGCATTATGAAGGATCAAGATAGATTCATTTCTTTTGAAATCCATGAAATCACTATCTTCTAGATAAATTAGCATCACATTCTTGTCTCAACTAATCCACCCAAAAGATGTATTAAACACAATCCTTGATTAAATTTCCATTCCTGGCAAACTTAAACATGAAATTAACCAATAAATCCATTCCTGGCAGATATCAATTAACCTTCAATTACCAGTTCTTAGCAATTAACCCATTTTCCAAGCAAGTTAATAGACAACAAATATGAAATTAATAAATTGAGACCACCAATAACCCCCTTTTCCAAGCAAGTTAATGGAAAGAAATAACCAACCAATCTCGTAATATGCATAAGCAATTAAATACCAAGAATAACAATTAATTAATCAAAGATCAAATAGCTCTAAAAATCATGAATACCTAAAACAATGTCGAATTACAATAAAATAATTAATACATCAATGTTCAAGAAAAGAAAACAAAAGTAAAAGAAAGCATTCATAGACAAGCCTCATTCTTCTTCCTTTGTAGACCTTCTTGTACAACCCTCCTTGATTTGGCAGAATTCCTCTTTGATTTGAGTGGTTTTTTGTTATGATCTATGAATTCTCTTATTTCTCTTGTGTTTTCCATCTATTTATAGGTTTAGGAAGTGCCGAAACTCGTTGATATAGGGTTTTTGATGGATTAGAAGTAGGAAGTTACTAAAATTCTGCAGATTACGAAAAACTGCGTGCAAAATTCAAGGCACCGCCTTATTATTAGGGCACAGCCAGCACTGCCTTGGCTGTTGGAGTTGGCGCCAGTTGTGTTCTGTTTCCTCAGTTGTTTGTCGATTTTTTCTTGATTTTCTCACAATATTTTTTAGAGTGCAGCCGGCGCCGCTTTGGTTGCTAGAGCCGGTGCAAGTTCTGTTCTGTTTAGCTCTGTTTCACTAATTTTTTTATCATCTTGAAGTGCGTACTAGCAGCACGTGGCCGGCGCCACTTTCTCTGGCCTGTCCAGCGCCATCTCTATTCTGTTTTGCGACATTTTTATCTTATTTTACCCCTAAAATTTGAAATATTACACAAAATACCTTTTCAAGGGTAAAATCTCAAATATGAAAGAATATGACTAGTTATTGAATAAAAATATATCTCAAAATAGCCTCAAATAACTAGAAAAAATATGACTAATTTAGGCCCTATCACTCCCACTATCCTCTTTGAGCATGTGCTCATTCTTTAAGAAGATGGCATGATTTGAAACAAATACTTTGTTTTCAGAGGGTAGGTAGAAGTAACATCCGAAAGATTCTTTCAGATATCCCACAAATAAACACTTGTCAGACTTACTATCAAATTTGTCTGACTGTGGCCTTTTGACAAAAGTAGGACAACCCCATACTTGCAAGTGAGATAACTTTGGTTTCTTACCAAAGAACATCTCAAATGGGGTAGAATTAACCGATTTTGTTGGAACTCTGTTTAGTATATAAACAGAAGTCTCTAGTGCATACCCCCAAAACAATTTTGGTAGGTCTGTAGAAGCCATCATGGTTCATACCATGTCTAGAAGGGTTTGATTCCTTCTCTCAGATACACCATTATGTTGAGGTGTATGTGGTGGAGTCCATTGAGATAATATCCCATTATCTCTAAGATAACTCAGAAACTCTTGGCTCAAGTATTCTCCTCCTCGATCAGATTTTAGAGTTTTAATATTTTTGCCAAGTTGTTTCTCTATTTTATTCTTGAAGTCTTTGAACTTATCAAATGCCTCAGATTTGTATTTCATTAAATAAAAATACCCTTATTGTGAGAAATCATTGATAAACGTTATGAAATAGTTATAACCTCCTCTTGCTTGTATTGACATTGTGCCACATACATCAGAATGTATGAGTTGTAATAACTCTTTGGCCCATTCTTTTTTTTCCTGAAAATGGAGTTTTAGCCATTTTACCTAATAAATAAGACTCACATGTGCCATATGATTCATAATCAAGTGACCCCAAGTCACCAAGCTTGTGTAACTTAGAAACATGATTTTCGTTTACATGGCCTAAACGGCAATGCCATATGTAAGAGGTGTTAGAGTTATCTATTTTAGGTTTCTTGTTGTTTATATTGAGAATTGGATTATCCAAGTCTAGAACATATAAACCATTAACCGGAGTTGTTGAACCATAATGAATATCATTTAATGAAAAAGAATAACATTTATTCTTAAATATCAAATAAAATCCATTTAAGTCTAAACACGCAATTGAGATAATGTTTTTCATTAAAACTGGTGTATAATAATAGCTTTCTAATTCTAAAACTAATCCCAAAGGCAGGTTCAGCTCGTATGTCCCCACAACAAGTGCAGTAACCTTTGCCCCATTTGCAGTACGTAAGTCCACATCGCCTTTCTCTAACCTTCTACTACCCTTTAGTCCCTGCAAGTTATTGCACAAATGAGATCCACATCCGGTATCTAATACCCATATCTCATTTCTAAAGGCAGTAATTATCTCAATTATAAACATACCCAGAGTAGAAGTATAAGTGCTTGCAAGCTTCTCCTTCTGTTTCTTGTCCTTAATAGTCTCTAAGTAAGCCTTGCAGTTGTGCTTCCAGTGGCCCATCTTGCCACAATGATGGCATGAGCCTTTGGTAGCAGCGCCCTTCTTCTTCACACCACCTTTGGGCTTCATGGGAGCCTTTTTCTTCTTTTGAACTTTCTTCTTAGAAGAAGAAGATTCTATCATTAAAATTGCATTGGAATCCTTCTTCATGGAGGACTCCACAGTTTTTAGAAGATTGATTAACTCAGGAATAGTGGACTTAATCTTGTTCATCTGATAGTTAATCACAAATTGTGAGAAACTATTAGGCAAAGACTGTAGAATTAAGTCAATACTTAAGCCATGATTCATCGCGAACCCGAGAGATCCAAGCTTCTCTATTAAGCCCAGCATCTTCAGCCCATGAGTGGCCACAGAAGAACCCTCTGCCATTTTACAATGGAATAGTTGCTTCAAGATCTCGTATCTCTCAGTTCTGGCTTGGGCGTCAAACAACTCTCAAAGATGTAATATAATCGATTGAGCATCCATATGCTCGTGCTGTTTTTGTATCTCGAAAGTCATGGATGCCAGCATAATACACGTTGTTGTATCACTATCCTCCTTGTGCTTTTTGTGGACAACATGCTCATTAGTATGAGCATCTCGGGCTAGTGGTGGCGGAATAGGAGCATCTAACACGTAGAGCAACTTTTCCGACTTGTGAACGATTCTCAAGTTTCTATACCAGTTAAGGTAGTTTGATTTGGTTAACTTGTTAGTCTCCAAGATGCTACGTAGGTTTAGGTTTGTTAACATGATGCAAGTGTCCTAGATGTAAAGATAGAGAGAATTAGCTACTGTATATGCACATGAAATGCAAATAATTAGGACTTTAATTAAACGCATTTTTACTTCATTATTTTACTCAAACCAATAGCCCTTATTACTAATTTGGGAAAGCCCGTTATAAGCTTTCTTAGTGGACCGGTATCCAAATTCCTCAAGAATAACCTTGGGTTTACCCAACAAGCCACCCTTGAGTTCATTGGTAGGTATCCAATACCAATTACATCGTATGTAATTACCGGATTATTGGGTGATTAACAACTTTTAATCTTAAAGCCTTTTGGGCTACCCCAACTTTTTCTCTAAATTTCTTTATGCTTGAATTTGCCCAACCGGGATAAAAAATTTAGTTAAAGCCAACCCATTAATCAGGAATTTAACTCCAAAGAAATTTAATTCCATAGCTTGAACATGCGCGATGTCGAGTAGGTTTGGGTTTGCCCAACAACCTGGTCTCGAAAAAGGACTCTCGTTCTTATTATATTAAGGAAGGAATTAGGTTTAATATTAATTGAGGGATTTGTTTCTTTTAGTGATTTCAACAAATGACATGAATAAAAATCAATAAATCACATAATTGATAATCATGGTAATAAAGCGATTATGTGGTATGGTTATGGACTTTTCCCTAAATTAATTTTTTTGAGCCATAAAAGAAATTAATATAGTTAACCTTATGTGTTCATGCATGATTTAAGTAGAAGGTCTTACCTTCTTGCCTTGTTTTGGTTGCCATCTCAAAAAAAAAAAAAAAAAAAAAATTCTACTCCTATCTAATCTATGTAAACTAATTACATAATTTCCTAAAGAGAGAAAACCTTGAGTTACATTCGAGGGGAGTTAGATGAGAAGGGAATTACACAAGAATTCTAAAGAAGACTGGACACGCATGTCCTATTTCATAAAAAAAAAACCAAAACTGTAAAATGTATGAACAGATATAATTAGTTTTAGTCCATAACCATCAATCATGCCATTAATTATGCTTAAACAAAATAAACATATAATTTTTATTATTCCAAAATCACTATTTTTAAAAAATAAATCTGATGCGTTATTTATTTGGGTATAAAAATCATATAAAAACTTAGCACATTCCTAATCAAGTTTACATTAAAACGTTATCCGCAAATTACACATATGAACAAGCGTACTCATCATTAACATAGCATAGGGTTTAGACAAGTGTCGATCCTCAAGGAACAAGTATGCATTAATCCATCTTCTTTCATTGTTTAACTGACTCAATGAAGTGAAAAGCAAAATAAAAAAAAAGAAAATAAAAATATATACATGTCAAGGATGGAGAAGTATGCAACTCAAACCATTATTTTGACAATCATGATCTTAAAATACCCAATCATTATCATAACTAATCATTCTCTTAGCATCATGAAGAATTAAGATAGATTCACTTCTTTTTCAATCCATGAAATCGCTACCTTCTAGATAAATTAGAATCACTTGGTCTCGTCTCAACTAATTCACCCAAAAGATGCATTAAACACAATTCTTGATTAAATTTCCTTGGTCTCGGCGAATTTAAAATATAAAATTAACCAATAAATCATTGGTCTTGTCAAACATCAATTAACCTTTAATTACCTAGTCCTCATCAATTAACCCCTTTGGTCTCCGCGAGTTAAGAGACAACAAATATGAAATTAATAAATTGAAACCACCATTAACCCATTTGGTCTCAACGAGTTAATGGAAAGAACTAAGCAATTAATCTCGTAATAAGCTCAAGTAATTAAATACCAAGAATAATAATCAATTAATCAAAAGATTAAATAACTCTAAATATCATGAATATTTGAAATAACGTTGAATTACAATAAAACAATTAACATATCATTGTTAAAAAAAAATAATAAAATAAAGTAAAAGAAAGCACTCATAGACAAGCCTCATTTTTCTTCCTTTGAAGACCTTCTTGCACAACCCTCCTTGAATTGAAGAATTCCTTCTTTGATTTGAGTGATTTTCTGTGATAATCAATGAATTATCCCTTTTTCCTTTGTGTTTTCCATCTATTTATAGACTTGGAAAGTGCCTAGACTCATTGGTGTAATGTTCTGGGCCGAGTAGAAGTAGGAAAGTACTAAAACTCCACAGATTACCAAAAATCGCGTAGAAAAATCAAAGCTCCGCCATTCCCTCAGAGCACAGCTGGCGCTGCCTTGGCTCTCGTGCCGATTGTGTTCTGGTTCTCTACTCGTTCACCGATTTTTTTCTGAATTTCGCACAATGTATTCCAGAATGCAGCAGGTGCCACCTTGGCTATTGGAGCCAGCATCGGTTCCACTCTGTTTCGCCAATTTTTGTCGCCTCAAAGTTTGTGTCAGCAATGCATGGCCGGTGCCAGTTCCTCTATCCTAGCTGACGCCGCCTTTATTCTGTTTTGTGACGTTTTTGCTTCGTTTTACTCCAAAAATCTGTAATAATGAACAAAATACCTTTTTAATGGTAAAATCTCAAATATGAAGGAATATAACTAGTTATTGAACAAAATGTATCATAGAAGAGCCTCAAATAACTAGAAAAAATATGACTAATTTAGCTCCTATAAAAAAAAAAATCTAAAATCAATATTTTAGAAAAATAAATTAATTTTAATTTTTAAAATAATTATTTTGGAAAAATAAAATTGATTGTCTCAAAACTAATTTTGAGAGAATGCTTTGGTTCCCGTCTCTGGGGCAGCGCCCCTTGAATGAAAATTTTATTTTACCGCCTCTCATCAAATGAGATTTTTTTCCCTTTTAAAATTCTATTTAAAAAAATTTATTAATTTCTAAAATGGCTGGAACGTCGCGAAATAGAACGGAACCGACGCTGGTTAGGTGCCAGAGGCAGCGCCGGCTGCAATCTGGTTTTTTTGAATTTTTTTTTCTCTTTTAGAAATGATTTCTGGATGTTGCGGAAAAGCACAGAATCGGCGCTAGTTGGAAGCTAGAGCCGGCACCGACTGCAGTTGGAAAGAGTGGGCGATTTTTAAATTTTTTTTCAGAAATAATTTCTGGAGCCTTCATCTTCTGTAACGATTTAGTGAGAACAATTCTCAACAGAATTTTTTGTTTTGAAGCTCAAAACAACAACTAATTTGTTAGTTTGAACAAAAACAAAATAAAAAATTAGGATGAAACGGAAGGCAGCAACTATGTTCATAGAAAACGTTTTCCTGTAAAAGAAAAAACTACAGCACATACAAAAAACATTTTTTTTTCCGAAATATGCTGTAACTATTACACATGCATATTGTGCTACGGACCCAACCCACAATGCTTGAAACGATTTCTACTCAAGTGAAAACAATTTTTCACAATGAACTAAGACATACACGAATACATGAAAACAGCTTTCACGTAAAAAAAAAAAAAAACAAAAAAAAAACAAAAAAAAAAAAAACAAATGTCTGCAAACCACACATAGCATGGCTCTGATACTATTGCTAGGTATTTCATGCATATCATATATGACGTAACGGAAAAATAAGAATAAGATACCATCCTAGGATCCGCATATGTGTGGAAAACAAGATATAAAGAGAAGAAGATCACCTTTCTAGTGAGTCCCTGTCGTTAAATTTTTTTTTCCCTTCCTCTCTCGTCTGAGGCACGATCCAGTAATCCTCTTGATCAAACACCATGAGAGTCGAATGTCCATCAACTACAATCACAGTGTGTGACTATCTCTAACCGAAATCCACACAAAGGATCACTCTCAAGCACCAAGATATTTCTGTGCTAGCAGAAACCAAGAATGGTGGCTAGGGTTTTGATGAAGAACAACAAGAGAGAGAGAAGAGAAGGGAGTCGTGTGTGCCCTAGGGTTTTTTGGAGTTGTTTTTGTGTGTATTTTTTTCTTAGGAATCATGCATATATCCTATATATCATGAAAAAATCCTGCTAAAAATACTCCATTTGAGAATTCTAAAACAATTAAAATTCTTTAATTGTAATTGGAACCATCAAGTTTTTACAATTATAATTTGGCCCATAAATTATAACTAATTATAATTTGGCCACAACTACTTCTCTTTCTCGCAATTAACCCCACTATATTATCAAATAACATCTTGAGTATATAATCCTCTATTGTGTGTGACCTATTAGGTTTCCCAGTCACTTGGTCGCGAACATGAATTAATTCAAACATCTTTGAGATTAATAATCTATAATTAATTAGAATTAATCATATTATTTTTAATCAGGATTGGTTTATTAATTCATCAATTAATAAACCTATATTCCACAGATCATGAGCGGTATCTAACAACATATCATGACTACCCAAGAGTCCAGGAAGTGAAGGGGCTTGACATGAACCCTTCAATAACAAACTACAGTGCAATTAACTCCTTTCACCATACAATATCTTATCCGGTCTGGAGTACAGAATTAGTGCCAACTCTCTTCAAAAAAAAAATATATATATATATATATATTAATTTTGGCCCGAATATAATAATACTTGTACTAGGAACCCACAACTCTAGATGTGTATCAATTGAAATTGTTTCCAATACACAGTCGCCTTGGCCAAGGATTTCTCGAGTAGTAATTCTTACAAGTGATCGTAAGCTATTCGCCCCAACTATTAGGAGTGGTGAATCCTTTATTGACCCTCTCAACTACTTTTGTTTACCTTACAATGTACCCAATATCTATCCCATAGGCAGCCCTCGATTTGGCTCCAGAGATTAGAATCAAAGCACAATGCTCGGCAAACAAAGTACCTTGGAGATCTCAAGTCTAAGGATGTTTGCACGTTGCTATATTGAGATTATATCACTGGTACTAAATAGTTATCCATGTAATTTTCTTACAGCTAGGTCATCCAATGTACTTGTTCCATTAACAAGCATCCACGTGTTAACTTCGAGTATCTCAATACTCACGGATATGAGAAACACCGCCTGATCAAATCAGGAAGTCTAACACATGTTAGTCTTAACGCATTAATGATGTCCTATCTCATTAATACTATGACTAGGAATTATTTAAGTACTAACACTATACAGTGTAGTGGAAATCTCATATCATGATCTCTATCATGATTTTCTTAACATAGTGTTGTACTAGGGACTTTATTTAACAGTTATTTTACACAAAAGTAAATAAAAGATACTTTAAGATAAATAATGCTTTTTATTAAAATAAAATGTGTCATATACAATGCACAAATGATTACCTTAAGGGCATAACACTAACAATTGACACAAAGCAAAACCCCCCACTATGTTTCCTAACTTTGATACGCAAAAAAAATCTCCTTCTCGAAGATGTTTCATTTTAAATCTTGAAGAAAGATATGTTTTAGTATCTTCCGCACCTCGCATAATGTTATTAACAATTAGCATATCATCTATATGAAGACAAATAATGACAATATATGCTTGAGTGTATTTAGAGTAAATGCACTTGTCAGCATTATTATACTTAAAGCCATTTGAGAGTATTACTTTTTCAAACTTTTCATGCCATTTTTAAGGTGCTTGCTTCAAGCCATGTTGTATGTATCAATCTATAATTTCATTAACAAATTAAGTGGAGGATTCTTGGAGCTAATTATATTTCATTAAGAATATATCTTACTAAATATTTAACTTCTAATGTGTACAATAGTTGAGTAATGTAATACTAGTATTCACAACCACTAAACAACTTATTGTTCCCTTTAAACCTTTTCTTCTAGTGGTAAAACTAGAATAAAGATAGGGTTACAATTATTAGTGATTTTTGACAAATGGTTTCAACTCTATTCTAGATAATGTCAAATTCACTAAGTCCCTTGACAATGGCTTTGTCAATGGATCCGCTAAATTATTGTATGTTCTAACAAATACAACAGTCACAATACCATCACGTAATATTTGTCTAAGATACTTGTAAAGAGATCAAGGCATAGGTAGTGGCCACAATTTGATATCAAGTAACTAATCCCTAAACCACCTTGCCTCTTTATATGCAGCTGCCAAAGCTATAAATTCAGCTTCTAAGGTTGAATGAGATATTAGGGTTTTCTTTTTAGAAGCCCATGAGATAGTTAGTACTACTACCTAAAGTAAATATCTATCTAATTGTAGAAATTTTGTCATTCACACTATTGAACCAGCTAGTATCAAAGTGACCTTCAAGTACAGTTGGAAATCTATTATAATACAGTCATAGACTCTTGTTTCTTTCTAGAATTCTTTCAATTGATTTCAAATTGAAGATGAAATTGCAAGCCAAACACAGCAAAAAAATCAGCCGAAGAACAAGAGAAAAAACGTAGCTCTTCTTCTTGCATGAAGAAGGGAAAAAATATTTTTTTTTTATTACCTCTTCTTGTTCTCAAAATTGGCTGGACTGGAATATGCGGAATTAAGGTAGGTGCGATTGGGTGGAAACCTCTGGTACGATTCCTGCAAGCCTCCTACTGCGTTTGTGCATGTATGTTAATACCAAATTTCCTCTCGATTTTCCAATATATGGCCTGCCGAATCCACGTTTGGTGAAAACTCACAGGACTAAGGAGCTTTTTAGAGAGAAAAGAGGGTTGCCTATTTTTCTCTTTCTCAGAGAAGAAGGAAAAATAACGTACATCTTTATTCTCCTATTTAACCTAAATAAAACCTTAGGTTAAACTGGATTTTTAATTTGGCCTATTAGACTCTTAGTTTAGCCTCTTGAACCAAATTAATTATTCTAATCAGAACTAAATAAATGTCCCAATAAATAATTAATTTTCCAGCGCAAATAAATTAGTCCAATTAACAAGACTATATTAGTTTAGTCCTAAGTCAATATTTAATTATTCAAACTGGGCCAAAGTCCTGAATAATTAATTAACCCACCAAACTAATTTAATTAATTCTCTCTCTTTCTATGTGGACTTTTATTTTATTTTAGCCTAATAATTAAATCAGGCTATTTAAATAAAATAAATTTCATTTAATTTAATTTAAGACCAATTCCTTAGCCTGTATATAATTAGGACTTACGATTTATACTGAGGTCCAAAAGACATACTGCTTTGGCTACTAAAATGACCAAAATACCCTTGTCATATAAATAGCTATATTTTGCATTTTAAATATTTCCTAATATCACCATAAGGAAATATTGACCCCAAGGACAACGTCGCGTAAGCAAAGTCTTCGACCTACAGGTGAAATGACTAAAATACCTCTCTATACATCGCCGTGCATTAGAGAGGAAGAAATGTACGAACACCTCTCTAAATGACATCTACTATCCTTAAGCTTCTAGTCCAATGATCTATGACTTCTTGGATTGTTTCCACTTTCCAAGAGAGCTACCCTAAAACAAACATCCAAGTCATATTTCCCAGGGCCCTGAATATTTAGATCATTCAAAAACCACAAGGGGTGATATAGTACAGAAACTATCTTGTACAAATATGTATTAACTAATTAGTCACATATACCCAACATGCAAGTGTATTGGTCCTACGATAGAACCTCAACTAAAACATATCAAAGTACATGCTTCCAGCGTCGTCAGACCACCAATTCATACTCAATTTCGTAGATTACTAGTCCACGCTGTAGTAGTAGTAGTCTAGGTTTCTACCATATAGTACTTTAATATACCACTATTACAGGTCCTGTTCTACGTATTCGAAATACACTTATGTCATGAAGTGAGTGGACTACTCACTGGCTAAAGGTAAGCCATTCCCTATTTGGAATTCATAACATAATAACCTAGACATGATGAGATTCCCATTCTTATCAATCGGTTAAGAATAAACGTTTATGTGTTAAGTAACCCGTGATCCATACCTTATTGTGAAAGACCACCATTCACATAGACTACTTACTTAAACATAATAGGTCTTTTCCAAACGTAATTGTGCACAAATAAAATGTAAATTCACAAATAATTTCTGAGAATAAATTCTTTTATTAAAACATTCGATGTTTACATAAAAAACTTAGTCTAAAAGGGTATATTTCCCAACACTAAGATCTATATCGAGACTATCGGTATAGCTAACTAGTCTGAAAGCTGCATATGAGATATCTAGTCTAGTACAATACATTACATACATTAGGCTTCCAACTTCAGTAACATATTTAAGTTGAGCAATAGAAGTTCTTGGATTCCCTTAAACCTTTAAACTAGGATAAAAAAGAATAATCACTTATTTGATTTTTACAAATATAAGAGTATATAAGTTCAAACAAATTTGTATTCCTTTCAGCCTTAAGAAAAAATAACGTTGTCATTTTTGCTTGAACATGTATTTTACATTTCTTTTCTTCTTTATCATCATAAGTAATATAGCTATGTTTAGATATAAAATGTAAAGTTATACTACTTACATGTCCTAACCTACCTTGCCACAACTGATAAAAAGAATTAACAATATAAATAAAATTAAAAACTTTATTGAGACTTAGTTTAAACATTACATTACAAGTATAGCCTTGTTCTACAAATGCACCATTTTGGGACAAGATTATTTTGTTAGACTCAAGTACAATTTTATGACCATTCCTGTGTAGCCTATTGGTTGTATAAGATTTTTCCTTGTATCTGATATATGAAGTATATTAGAGAGCACTAGATTTTTGTCGGATGTGAACTGCAAATTCACAACTCCTTTCCCATACACCTTAGTAGCATTATGATTGCCCATCAGTACCATATGTCCTTCAAAAGCATCTTCATAGGTCTTGAATATAGATTTTTCATTAAACTAATCTTATCAAGGGCTTAGAAACATCAATCTCAACTAAGACCCTTGCATAAAATAGCCTTGTCATTTTTTTAGTCAAAAAGTCGGTTATGATAAGATTACCAATGTTGGACAAAATCTTGCTTAATGCTAATATGTTCCAGTATTCTAGTGGTAGGTTGGAGAAAGTGATCCAAATAGGCATTAGGCTAATATCTTGCATTGGGAGAAGGATTATGATAGAAGCTTATTACCTTATAAGTAGTCTGCAAGTTATACTACAACCAATAAATATGAAATATTTATGTTATGAATGCCAATTTACTTATTTTACCATCACACCAATGTTAATATCTCTACACAAACACTGTCTAGATTAGCAAAAATTCCGTTAAATAGTTTCATTTTTCAATGGAATTCCAATAGTGGGATGGCCATTAGCAAATTTCCTAATCTAAGGTGGTTGCATTTTGAAAATGAGATGAAATATATGGGTTTCCTACCGTCATTGCTTTACCAATGTGGTAATAAAGGCATGATCAACTTGGATATGCCCAACTTGTCTAACTCCACCAAAATCGACCTTATCCACTAACTCTATCATTCTGCCGGAAAGGGAAGTATGCTTCTAAAATACAGAATTGTATCGTCTAAACACCACTGGAATCTCACAAGTATGCTGATCACTGATCATACCAAAAAAGAATGATGACTCAACTGAGTAGCTAATAAACCATCTATGAGAGGGCCGAGATGGATATCTATGTGCATATAATCCATTGTACCTATTTAAATTAAGTTAAAATAATTAAACTAAGAGAATGTTTAAATTAGGTAATTTAAAGGGAAGGTTTGCACATCATTTAACTAAATAATGAGAAGAAATGATACAGAGTTGTTATGCCTACTTTATGAAGAAGGATATAGATATTACAACTTCATCATCTAGTAAGCACTTATTTTGCAGTAATCATGGGAAAAAGAAAGATAGACCATTGACTGGGTAAAATCATTTAGATGCTTTCAAGAAATATATATCATGCACACGCTAATTAAAACAATGCCTTGTGCATTCAAAGTCATGTGGTTAGATACAAAAATGCCAAAATAGTTTCCATAAATCTTAACTTATCATACACATGCCAATCCTTCAGTTAAACATAAAGTTTATTTTCAATGAAGACCCAAAAGATGTAATTTTCAACAATACATTTTATACCATACCAATAGTCATGCACAATTTCTATTTTTTGATAGTTTTTATTCATTGAATTCCCAACCATCTAAAGCAACTAATGTAAAATCTTCAAGTGAGAGAAAATAGTCCTCAAGTTCAATTTTTAAAGCCACCCAA
Organism: Voacanga thouarsii; assembly: GCA_026120185.1. Classification (NCBI taxonomy): domain Eukaryota; kingdom Viridiplantae; phylum Streptophyta; class Magnoliopsida; order Gentianales; family Apocynaceae; genus Voacanga; species Voacanga thouarsii. The sequence continues at coordinate 2,315,858 of JANUWF010001547.1, read as the reverse complement.
TACAATACTTGAATTTCTTATCCTCAAAAGTTTCTGCCAGCAAATAAATGGTAAGTGTTGGAAACTCTGTCATTAAAGCAGTTTTCTCACAAGTCATGAGAAAATTCACTGTAGACATTCTTTAAGTATACGTCTACACACTCCATGAAGTCCTAAGTAGTTCATGAACAAATAATCTATATGAGAAAATATGATAAGCAAATATCTAAAATAAGAGATTGTCTAAGGTCTCCCTATCTTTAACAGATTATAGGTGTAAATTCTTTAAGATACTATCCTCTTCATGAGAGCTTTGACACAGAGGCAAACAATAGAATGCCTAAAAACTATATTAATAAGAAAGTTGAATTTGAAGAAAAAGCACCATCCAATAATTTAACAATTAAAAGAAGTTGTAGTTATTGATAAAACTCTAGGAACCAACCATGCAAATTCTCCAATTGCAAATTTAACAAAAAAAAGAAAGAGTCTCTTTCCAAAAGAAAATCATACCAAATTAAAAGTTGTTAGAGAAATTATTCCTTAGCAAAAGGAGATTATTATGCACAACAACAAATTTCAACAAGAGTTGTCACATGTATAGAAAAGCTGCATAATTTTGCACAAGTATGAATTGTAGGTGCTATAGTAAGTTCAATAGTGCATTATTGAAATCAATCATAGGCTTAGTAAAAATCAATCTTTGATAGTCTGTATTTCTTACAAAATTCATTAAGAACATTCATTTTCTTTTGGTTAAAAAGGAAAATTAGAAAATGAATAAAGTAGTAGTTTTCTTGTCAATAAATTTTCAATTTTCCCAAAGTAGTTTGGTATTAGGGAGAACAACTAGCATATGTTATGTGCACGAAAGATTCAGATTCACAAAGTGTTCAGTTCCAAATATCCAAGAGGAACCCAATTATGTAAATCCTATCTAGATGCACAATTCCAAGAAAGAATTTGTGTACATGAAATGTTAAATCCCATGGCTTCCCAAAATCTAAATTTAGCTCAATTATGATGCTGCTTTCTCTTTCACTACACAACCAAATAAGTAAATCATCCAGCCTGATACTTTACATAATTCCTTTCCAAGTAAACTAGAGGAAAAGAAGTTATCCTTCATGAAAGTGAAAGATTACTCTTTTACCATACTAGAAAGGATAAAGCCTACAAGAATCCAAATGTAAGCAAACACAAAAAACATTGAAGGAAAAGTTTAGTTTACTAGATGTTAGTCCATATAATGAAAAGAAAACATATTGCTGAGAAAATTAAGGTAAAATTCCAAAAGCATGCGAATCTATATAAAAGACATATATATATTTTTTTCTGTTCTTGTTTTGATTATTTGCTCAAAGACGCACATGGCACTAACCCTCAAGACACTCAAACATTAGAAACACGTAAGAAATCACATAACTTCTCCATTTTATTCTCATTTAACTTTACTAGACTATTTTAGGTCAAAACCCTGAGAGAGAACCTTAGCAGCACAAAAAAAAAATAAAAATAAAAAATAGAACAGTAATACCATAATATAATAATTTAACACTGCACTAAGAAAAATTAATACAAAATCATATAAAACCTATTCAATTTCAGCTTATGTAGGCATATACAAGCTAGATTCACACAAAAATAGTCAACCTTCAAAGATTCTACAATTTAGGTTGATCCATGTTGATAAGAAGATGCAACCAATAAGAAGAAAGTCAAATTTCTATAATTACAATAAATTATGCACTATCCAAAAGTACAACTTCACTGGTTTGCCTAAAATCCCATATACCACATCTGATTATTTACAAAATTATTCAAAAACTAAACTAATCTTAGAATTTCAAAAAATTGAAAAGCACATGCAAGTAATGCACACACTAACTTTGGGATCAATTTGAAATACAATTGGTTTAACTAAAAGATTGTACAATTCCCTAATGCAGATAGACCTATCTATGGCAGGTAGATTCGCCATCAAGAGTAGAAAAGTTAAAACTTCATAATAAAACCCATGTGCATTGTGAAACCTCAGTCAAAACCAACCTCAGAGTAAGGGGGTTGTGATGCATATCATATTTTATTACATGTTTAAATATATTTTTATATGATTTTATGTGCATTGTGTTTTATAGTCTAAGGGGCTTGATTATGATTATTGAGTGAGAAGGGCAAAATGGTAATTTTTGCTTGAGGTGGAAAAAGTGAGATAGCTTGAGGATTGAATAGGAAAATATTTTTAGGGGGAAAATAAGAACAAGAATTGTTGTGGTTTAGTGGTTGGAGCTTTGGAATTAATTCTTGAGGTCTTAGGTTCAAATTCCATCATAGGAGCTTTAGCTTGGTTAAATTTTATTTTTGCTTGGGAAGTATCATTTTCGGCCTTATGTGTTGGAAGTAGGGTAGAGATATTGTCCTAAAAGAGACATGATAGGAATATCCAAATCCTACTCATTTGCTCTACACAAAATTCCTAAGGAGAATTCATTTCCTCTTGATCCATAAATTTTCCTATTTCTCAACTCATTAGTTTGATCAAATTGTTCTGCCCTTTTCTTTCCAAAAATTCCAGCAAGGCGCTGTGGCTTTGAAGGTTCAAAATGTCTTAGTAAAAGACATCTTATGGACCGAAGCAATGGAAGAGGGGGAAGGATTTCAAGTGAATTAAATTCCTCTAGTGAACTTTCTAAAAATTCCCTTTAGCTAGGTTCATCTTCCTTCTTGGAATGAACTGAAATTTTCCAGCTTCTTGTGTCTTTAAGGTGTCGAAATTCTTAGCCATTATTCCCTCCCAAATGCTGCCAAAAAATGGCCTTGTGGATCAGCTTGCAATCTAAATTTTTCTGGCCATTTTCGGACTGCACAAAGGTGGTGCAAAACCAGGAAAATTCCTGGGCAAATTCGCAGCTTTGGAGGTCCAAAACCAAGCTGTTTTCTTTCAGTTTTTGCTCAGCACCTTAGCCATGTTTTTCCTCCCTAAAGAAGGCTGGGAACCAGCCTTGAAAGACCCTTGAAATCTCCTTCAAACTCTCTGCAAGATGCCTGGAAAATGGCAGCCAAAAACTGCCCAGAAATTCCAGCCTTGCGAAAATTCTGTGCAGGAAAACTTTCCAGCTCTGTTTCCTAATTCATCCCTAGCCGAAACTCCATCATTCTTTTGCAAAAACCACCCTTAAACCTCCATTAACTGAATTCCATTGTCCTCCCCAAGCTTCTGCACGAAAATCTAGTCATGGCTGCCTAAAAGATTTCCAAAAAAATTCTGCAATCATGCATTGATTTGGATACCAAAATTCCAACCACCATGATTTAACAACTTTCCATAAAATATACCTCAAACAATCAGACCTTCCCTTCACCATTACACTCCTTATTTTCGGCCACCCTTAGCCTCCCTCAACCAGCATTCCTCTATCCGAAACACTGCCCAACAATTCGGCCATGGCAGACTTCCAAAAGCTCTCCAATAATCAAAGATATTTTTGAATATTTAGTTTCCAAATTTGCTTCCTAAAAATATTCTTCAAGGATTTCAACAACTAGCCTTTTCTTTTCCCTTACAAACCAGAGAATCATCTTGCTAAACCCTACAACCAATTCGGCCAGCCCTAATCCTCCAGAATTTCGGCAGCTGCAAATCAAAACCTCTCAATTCTCTTCAACCTTCAAGAACACATAGCACACCAAGAACACCTACTCCTTCTTTTCACCTAATACCTCTCCCAATCACTTCAAACTACTGCTAAAAACTCCAGAATTCATCTACTCACTGCCGTGAGTCCATCCACACCATTCTTAACATCAAACTCCAAAATCAAACTTGCTAGTTTGGATAAAAAACCAGAAATTTTGTGAAGACTCAAGAACACCTTCAAAGTAGGTTTGTTCTAACAACTTCATCTTCTCCAATCTTGATCTCTAATGAATATATATATGAATAAACATAGTAATGGACCCTCTCTCTCTCTCTCTCTCTCTCTCTCTCTCTCTCTCTCTCTCCCTCCCTCTTGGCCGAATGACTTCTTCACCAATAGCCATGCTTTCTTCATCTTTCTTGGACAAATTTAGACCTCTAGGAGTTGAGATCCATTCGAAACTCCTTCAAGGAATTCATCAATCAAGTAAGCCGTTTTAACCCTTCTTTTAAATTCTAGATTTATGTCTCTAGGATAATGTTGATAGAAGATGGATTGTGGATAAGGTTTGAGTATATATTGTTGAGGTTGAAGCATGAATGTATGTATGAATATGAAGGAGATGAGATTTATGCATGGATGGATTATCTTGGTGTTAGGATTTGTTGTCGCCTAAACGCGAAAAAAATCCACGAATCCCTTCCGAGGATCCAAGTAAATGATTAAGAAGATCGTAGGTTTGCAGAATTACCTCTGGTTGGTGAAATCGATATCATTCGATTCCGATGGTGCTACTACATGTGCAACCCGAATGATCACCAGACGCTATAGTGTGCGAACGTCCTCTATCGAATACACACCGCGAACTCACTTGTCACCCGGGGAGTGCTAGCGCCTAGGGTTTGAAAGGGTTTTTTTTCTGGTAGAAAATGGCACGAATGTTCTCAACAGAATTAGACTCTTGAAAAGACAGCTAGGGTTTTCTTAAAAACCCCCAAACCTCTTAAAGTCCAACCCTAATAATATGTTATCATATTTTAATTTAAATTCAAATTAAATTAAAACTAATATGATAAGATTCTGCCATTATCTCGGTTATTTAAACAATTAATTTACCGAGTTAGATTCTTATAATCTGGACATTATCCAGATACATCGAATGTGGACATATTTCCAAATTCATTGTATCTGGTAAATTTTCTAAGTTCGATTAACTTAGACATATTTCCAAATTTATCAAATCTGGTTATCAGAAAATAACCTAACAAGTTCGCTTATTATGTGACCCTATAGGTTCATTTAATACTGGCAGTGTGCCCAAATCATATTTAAATGGCGCACAAGTTATAAGCAGTTTCTAGCAAAACATTATAACTATCCAGGTTAAATGAAGATTGATGATTTCTTTGAACCAAACCATAATTTTTATATTTAGTCCTTTTGTCACACGATATCCCAATTAAGCATAAGGCACGGAGCATGTCATCCTTAAGCTTAATCAATTATTTTTTAATTTCATAGTAGACTGTTCAAACAAATGATATCAAAATCTTAGATTGATATATTTGAGCACGGCCATACATTTTAACAGTTTAACTTATCAAGGGGCCCATGTATATCTCTTCCATAATTGAGAGGGACAAATTCCTTCACTATCATTCATATTCATCTCATTGATTTATTCTATATCCAACAGTAGTCTAATTTATTATCTGATTAAAGACAACTTTAGACAATGTCAAAATATAGAATTTATCAAGTAGTAAACTATGATGAATTTAGGTCGAAGGACTTTTAATATCATTATGGCTAGAAAGTACTTATGACATGTTCCATGAAGTACTCTCACAGTGGGTCATGTCCAATACAATGTTCTCTAACATTTATTTTTGTTTTGACTCGATATCACAAATATCCATGACCAGTAAAACATAGCCATCAAGTCACAAACATACTAATCTTAATTTATTATTATTCCAATAATAATAATCGATCAGGGATAGTTTTAGAATAGTCATTGTATTCATTATAGGGTTTTACTATCAAGTCACGTACTTGATGACCACAAAATAAAATGCACTATTCATGGAAAGAAAAACCTCATATTATTATATAAAACATAATGACAATAGTATAGGTACAAATTGACTCTATGGCATATCCCTAACACTTGGTTGATTGTATGATGATTTGAGGTTTAATGCATGTCTCCATGTCATAGGTAGTATTTGTGATGAAGTATGCTAGAGATTATGTTACCTTTGGTGAATAGGATTTATATTCATGTTGGATTATTGAAGCCATGATCATATTTATGCTAGTAGGGGTTAGATCATGTCTTGATAAATTTAGATATATGCTTATATGCATGATTTGGATGATTTGATAAATTGAAGGATTGGATATGTCCATGATTGTGGTTAGCCATAGAACTATGATCATGATCTAGTTGTCCCTAAGCTAATTTTTATTTCATGAATAAAATATTTCATAATATGATTCCAAAAACCCTAGGAGGGGTAAATTTGGATTGTTATATATAATAAGGATATTTTAGTCAAATAAATAATAGCTTTTGCTAGGAAAATAAAAAAAAAATATTATTTAAAATAATGAAATCAATTAAAGCCTTTTTTTGGGAATAATTATAGTTAGTAAAATATTTATTGCTAAAAATTTAATTATTATCTTTTAATCAAAACCCATTAAAGAATTATTTAATATTTTTTACGCAAGATTCATTAAATTTATTTTCAACTAATTTTAGTTATCAATTAATTTCTAACAACTAAATTATTAATAAATTATTATTTTACCTAATACCACCTAGGACTCTTCATCAGATAAACTCTAAATTTTTTTTAGCAATATTTAAACCTTCGACTTATCAGTACCTATTTCCCAAAACTCTAATTATTTTAAATATCAAAATTAGCCTTAGCTTATAAACCTTTTTATTTATTATTTTGGCCTTAAAGCTTGGGACACTAGGATCATGGTTGTAGTAGTGAGTTGAGTTAATTAGTTTTATTTGTGAAAGTGGATTTTGGCTTGAGTTTGATTGTTGTTTGTAATTACCCCATGCGGGGTTAGGTCAGCTGTTGGAGACCTTTATTGTGAGTAAGGATCAGGTAAGCTCTTGCATAAAACCTGTTTGATGAAAAATGATTTTTTTTTTATGGCAAGCCAAATGTAGAGTGCATGGTCACTCATTTCTGTAAAGGTAATTGAGGATTATTTCCATTCTTATTTCAGATAAATAAATTATTTGTAAATCAAGGGGCGGTTTTACTCAAAACCTAAAACTCTTTCTAAAACCAATTTTGCCCAAACTTTGGAAAACCTTAATTGCCATTTTCAAGTGGAACTATGCTTTGTTCATTTTTCCCAAGTGGGATACGTTACGTTGAGTACTCAATAAGGGTAGGCTAGTAGTGCTAGTTTTAAAGAGCAAGAGTGAGTCTTCTGACAGGAGGCCACCTTCAAAAGATAAGCTCAACTTAGAGAAACGTCAGTATTACTTAGTCATGCCGGTCCGAGCTAGCAATTTTTATTTCAGTCAAGTGACTGTGTTATGCCGGAATGGACACCCGATTGTTGTTTGGGTATAGAGAATGAGGAGTATCTTACTCGGTAGGCCGATCACCTACCTTTTGTTCGTTTGCACAAAGTGTGGCATTCTGATTGGCAGTATGCACAAAGTGTGGCATATTGACCATGTGGACATGGGGCCCAACGTGTGGTAACTTATGACCACCCTTTTTTTGAGTGGTTGATTTTATTGCACCTGTATGGTTTGAAAGACAAAACGCCACTCTTGTTTTTGAATATCATTCATTGCTTGCCAGTATTTCTTTTGTCAGTCTGCACAAAGTGTGACATTCTGACCGTTGTATGGTTATGGGGCCCAACATGTGGTAACCCATGACCCCTTTTTGAGTGGTTGATTTTATTGTGCACTGGTATGGTTTCAAAAAGAGGAAAACTCCACTCTTTCTTTTGACTAATGTTTATTGCTTGCAAATATTTCTCTTATAAAGATTTCACACTTTGCATTCACGAACTGTTTTCACTGAACACCAAAAGCACACACGGACTTACTGCGATTTTTGTTTCATCACCTTTTTACCATGATTTCAGGTCGATCCTGTTGTGGGAATAAGTAGCTACTGTTATCTGCTTTGGAAGAGAATGTTGTCATTTATTTATTTATTTATTTTTTTATGTATTGCTTTGGGGAGTTGAGAGTGGATAATTTTATTTATGGATTTATTCTTGGGATATAATAAATTTTAAGTTAAAGTATTATTTTTATTCTGCTATTTTATTCGTGTGACCTAGTTATAAAGACCCATTGTCCTTTGGACAGGGCGACATCCCTAGCCCTGGGCGGGCTTAGGTAGTGGGGTGTTACATGCATAATATGGAAAATTTAAATTGCACAGCCAGTTAACAATCATGCATGCTTAAAATGATCTTCCATTCCAAAGAAACTCACAAAAAAATTGAGTAGTCAATTCGTACAATGGAGAAAACAAGGAAAAAACAAAATAGACAACTGGCACAAATTTGAGTTACATTACAAATTCCTTCACAAGAAAGGGGTAGAAGAATGAAGAAATTATTAGAAATGGATTTGAAAATTTTACCTTGAAAATGGGTTCCTTGGCAGAGCAGAACAAATGCAGAGCAGTAACTAGAACCCCCGATCAAAGATACTTCTGCAGAGATGGCAATGCTCTAGTAATCATTTGTTTAAGCCGGTGGTGGCTTTGCTAAGACAAAGATTAAGAAGGTACTAGTGGGAACTTGAAGAAGAAGATGGGCGTGGGAACTCGAAGAAGAAGATGGGAATAGAAACCCAAAAAAAAAAAAAAAATGCAATCTTTAGGATAATAAATGAGATTTCTAGGTCACATTCTTATAATGAGAGCTTGAGGTCATTAACAAAATGCGACCTTATTTTTTCCAAATTTCTAAATTTCTATTTTTATTACAGAAAATATATATTTGGAGTAACAAAGTCTCATTTTTAGAATGCGAGCTCGCTATATTCGAGATTTCCAATCCACCTACCCATTGTTAGAATTCTGTTGAAAAATGGCACTATTTTAATGGAATTTCCACTAGATTGGTTTCAAACTCCACCAATTCCGAGTGAAATTTTAGAGTATTTTGAAGCCCGCCTAAACCCATTATTTATATTCGAGATTTCCTTAAAGCATAAATCTAAAAGTTTCACAAAGGCCTTAGGTTTCTCCCTTGTTCCTCTTCTTTCTCCTTGTGCTTTATTATTGTTGGTTTTTTTCAACTTTTGCTATCAAGAAAAGAAATTTACAACAAATTGTTATGCAAGTTTGAAAATTTCCTATTACATTAGCTGGGTACAGTTGTTGTAGTTTCTGTGTTTGTTGCCTTGCCACCTTCATGTTGCTAAGCTTTAGGAGAAAGTAATGTAGAAAAGAGAAGAGATTTGATAAGAAGAATGTAGAAAAGAGGAGATCTGAAAAGGAGATGGATATTGGAGGAAGTAGATTTTGTCCATTTCGTTGAGAAGTTTTATTCTTTTATTATACTTTGGCCTTGGATTTTGTTTTTCTTTAGGTAGTGAACTATTTAAATTTATTATGTTGTACTAAATAGAGAATTTTTTATACTATTCCTCAATGTAAATTGATTGATATTATTTAAAACTTTGTTTTCTGATTTGTAAGGTCATGGCAATTGAATTATTTGAGTCAATATAATCTGTTTGGAGGTGTTCTTTTGCTTTATCAGCATGTTTTTCAACTTCTTAAAAGGAATACAACCTTGAATTTTATTGCTAATTTATATTCAAATATGTTTTGCTTTTCCCCACTTACCTAAATTGTTCAATAAAATTGCCTCTATGATTGATGAAATGAATGAGCAAAATTGTTTTGGACATTTGTAGAGGCATCATGCATTGAAATAAAAGGATAAATAAAATTTTCTTGCTTGTATATGTGCATGTGTTCTTTTTGTTTCTTTCATTGGATTTGTGCACAAGTTGTTTTGTGAATTGCTTGAACAAAAAATGCATGATACATTGAAGGAATGATAAGAAAAATTCTTGTTGGTTTATATTTCAATATACTATTTATTATGCTTTTGGAATTTTTATTAAAAATTCTTGCGTACAAAAATGTTTTGTGTCTGTAACCTGTGAAAATTGACTAGTGCAGGCATGTGAATATCTGTGGCATAAAAATCCCATAGATCTACTTGATTCAATCCCGGCATCTCGTATGATGACAAAGAAGCCAACAAAATAATGTATCTCACAATGTAGTGTATAAAACCACAACCCTAATCAAAGACCTACCATGTTTGATATTGTAAAAATTTTAAAAGAAAGGCTACACTTGCTTTCTCCTAGTCCTCTCATTCTGCTTCCACATCCATTGAGTCAGACCCAACTTGTGTTTTTCCTCTAGCAAAGAAATTGATGAGTCCAACATCTAGATGCTTATTATTCTAATAAGAGTTTTGATATGTAAAAACTATACATATCTATTAGGTAGTGCTTAGTTTTCATGTACAACTATTTGTATGAGAATCTATATCTACTATCTCAGTATGTGAATAATGTAAAAACTATCCCAGTATGCTTTTTGTTTGGCAAATTTTTGCTCCTCCCCCCTTCCCTCCTTTTTGGGATTAGCATTTTGGGAAAACATAAAGGGTAGTGTATGAAATTTAGTCATTTCAAAAGTTCTTGCCCTTATGTTAAACATATTAGTTAGCAAGTGATTGCAACTGAATCATGATTGTAGTTCATTCATGATGAAATAATAACAATTCACTGAACTTCTCAACAATTGGTAAGGTAAGTTACATTTGATGCATGCCAAAGACAGTAAAGGATATACTCCAAAACCAACAAGAATTTTTATTATCATTCTTTTAATTCAATGTATCATTCATTTTTGTTCAGGCAATTCACCAAACAACTTGTGCACAAATGCAATGAAAGAAACAAAAGGAATTCCTGCACATATACAAGCCAGAAAATTTTATTTATCCCTTCATTCCAATGCACGATGCTACTACAAATGTCCAAAACAATCTCATACATTTAATCAATTATAGAGGCAGTTTCATTGAACAATTTGGGCAAATAAGGAAAAGCAAAACATATTTGAATATAGATCAACAATGAAATTCAAGGCAGTATTCTCTTTAACAAGGCGAAAAGGATGTTGATAAAGCGAAAAACATCTCTAAACAGACTACATTGACTTAAGTAATTAAATTGCCATGAGCTTACAAATCAGAAAACACAATTTTAAGCAACATCAATCAATTTACGGCGAGAAATAGGATAACAAAATTCTTTATTTAGTACTATTGACGTTAACTTTAGTCGAGTTGCTGCAACGGTAACTTTGAACCGATACCGGTAGAGATTTCTCCAAGCCGATAATGACATCAAGTATTTTTCAACCAATGTACTCGGTCAATATCGGAACCAGAAGCCATTGAGTCGTCACCCCTACGTCTTGGCACGATCGGTAAAGCACTACTGTACCTAATCGCTAAGGTTGAGCCATGAAGTAAGATTTTCTCCACATACAGATAGTCGGTTACAACATCACAACAAGCATAAAATAGGCAAGGATTCCTAGAACAAGGATGACAAAAAAAAAAAAAAAAAAAAACACACACACACACACACATCTAGAAGATTACCAATTTCAAGTTTTCAATTCCCTTTTTATTCTGCATTTTCATTATCGTTATTCATAGCTTTGGTTAGTTTTCAGAAGTTTCCTTTATTCATTTGTTACTAGCTTTCCATTTCATTCTATTTTGGTTTTAAATTTCAGTAATTTTGTACTCCTTTTTATCAAAGTTAGTCGAAACACACTGATTCCAGTCTCTATTGGCTTCTGCATGTAATATTCCTACTTTCTTGGACCTTTTTAATAGTAAGTTTAAGGAACCCATGTCCTTAAAAGGTCCGACTTTTGCATTCATTCTTCTATTGGACTGTTTATATTGATCGGAAAAGAAGCCGATCACTAATTCCATCGACTTCCGTTTTGTACAGCAACATAAATTGGCATTCCTAGTGGGACCAAAAGTAGTTGTTGCTTGCAACTGCATTCAGGATGACTTATGTCAAATCCTCAGCAGTAGTCTTTAGGACCTTTATCAGATTCATCTGATCGGCCTACAGTTCGGGTTTTACGGAGAGCTTTCGATCCTACAGCAATGACTTCTAGTAATGCCCAAGTCACCCTTTCTAAGCAGGAAACACAGTCCTCATCTCCTTCTCAGGTGTCTCAATTGACACCCACGTCCTTAACTGCCATACGACAGGCCATGGAGCAATGTACAGGTGAACTTATTCAAAGCTTTATTCCTAGTTTCCCACAGTGTTCCAGCCATTACTTCAGAATGAGCTCCATAATTTAGAACAAAGGCAAAAAGCTCATAGGATATCTCAGACAGTTGTGTATCCTCTTGTCTCGACCGTTAGTGCACCATCTTATGGATTAGTACAATTGTTGTGCATGGAATTGTCATTTTAGATACTCGAGGGGTACCAAGGGAATCTGGGATTTGGGCACAAGGCGTGGTTCCCGCAGAGCTTTTCTTAGGAAGAACCGCACCATACCCGGTTATGGGAGTTCAGGCACCAATAGGGGTACAGGTATCTTACAACTCGACAGCAGCTCCTAACAGGAGTGTTTGTTCCCTATATAGAGGGCCATAGAGCTATGCTACAACTATTCCTCCCACGTATCCTACCACAGTGATAGCTTATCCGATGCAGGGAGCAGGATATCCTGTGATGGCCCTATTCCCAGGATTCGGTTCTCGGCCAATTATGCTAAATTCCCCCATGCAAAATCAACGGTCAGCACCATCAGCCAATGTTAATGCAATGACAAAAGCATTATGTCGACAGACCAATGATCGACCAGTTTATCAAAAACCTTATCCCGATTGGGTAGATTCTATGGTAGTGTTACCTCGAGGGTTTAAGGTGCCTGAGTTCTCCACGTTCTCTGGAGAGGATAACAAATCAACCATAGAACATATTGGGAGGTTCACGGCACAATGCGAAGAATTTGGGAACAGTGACTGGCATAAATTGCAATTGTTTTCTTTATATTTAACAAGGGTAGCATTTACTTAGTATGCAAATCTGACGCCCAATTCTGTGTATTCATGGGCAGACATGGAATGAATTTTTCATGAGTGGTTCTTCAAACCGGCACTTGAGGTTTCCATGGCAGATTTCTTGGTGGTCAAGCAAAAATTATCCAAAGGTGTAGCAGAGTTCATTGAGCGTTTTCAGCAGATTAAGGCTAAATGTACCACTCAATTGCTAGAAATAGAGTGTTCTATAATAGTCATCAGCAGAATGCATCTGCAACTCAAAAAGTGCCTAATTCTCCAGGATTTTTCTGATTTGTCCTGCTTACTTTTTCATGCCGTCAGAATAGAAGAAATGATCAAGGAGAAGGAGAAGAAGCGGTCTACCAAGTTCTCTCATGGGCAAACCATGATATCAGTTGTGGATGATATTACAGACAACGAGGAGGATCAACTGATGGAGATAATAATGGCAGAATTAGTGAAAAGTTCATTTTATACTTGTCCTTTTATGAAACCCAACAAAGGAAAGGAGGAGGTTTCTCCTGTAGGGCCATACACCTATACATTCGATATATCGAAGGCCGAACAAATCTTTGATCAGATGGTCAAGGACAAATGAATCCATTTACCTTTCGGCCACAAAGTCCCTAGTCTAGAGGAGTTGAAGGGAAAGAAATACTGTAAGTGTCATAATTTGTTTTCTTATAACACCAATAGTTGTATTATTTTCAAGAACACAATTTAGAAGGCTTTATAAGAAGGAGGGTGAGATTTGCTAACAAATACAAGGAAACTTTAGTCGATACAGACCATTTCCCAGCGGCTGATACAAGCATGGCACAGACTTACAAGAAAGATGTGGAATATAAACTAGAAGATCCTTTCATCAAGGAACAATCTAAAACCTTTGAAGTAAAAGGAACAATGCTCTAAAGGCTAGATGATCGGTTGTTGGTTTTCACTCGGCTTATTGTGCCGACCCTCATAACTCACTTCCATAGAAAAGATGAGAAGTTTACAATGTATGTACCTCATAAAGAGCCATTCTTTTCGGGTAATCGCCCCTACTCTTACAAAGACTTAGAAATAGTAGGAATAGAGGAAACAGGCTTAGCAGAGATAAATGCCCAAGAAATGGTTAAATGAGTAGGTGTGTGCCTCCTCAAGTCAAAATATGCTTAGCATTCTTCCATCACAATTCCTAGCAAGTAGGGTTGTTCATGGGTTGGGTTGGGTTGGGTTTTTTAATTTTTGAACCCAACCTAAATATTTCGGTTTCAAAATTTTAAACCCAAACCAAACTATTTAAAATTTCAAACCGTCGGTTTGGGTTAGTTCGGTTTGGTTTAGTTTGATCTGTTTGTACATAATTTACTAAATAAGGTCTTAATCTCCCACTTAGAACATACTTCTAATTTTATAAACAAAATATGTATTTGAGACATACTAACAAAAGGTAATATGAAAAGCATTAAGCATATGAGTGCATGACCACATAGTATCAAATTAGTCTATTAGCAAAGGTAGCAAAAAATGATGAATACTGAAAATCCCTCCTAGGCATTTGCTTGGACTGCTGATATGATTAGTCTGGATATGAAAGACAAATTTCAATCACCAACAACTGGAGTTGTTTCTCCAAATGCCTTAGCTATTTTAATGTATGAAGAGTTTGAAAATTCTACAATGAATAAATATAGTCAAGTGTCGCAATTAAAAAAGAATGATTCAAATTAATCTCAATACTTTATTTACTATTTGTAAACCAAATAGAGCTCTTTGTAAAAGCTCATAAACAGACAAAAAACAACATTAAACAATACCAACAAGAATATGATCATCCATCTGATACTAATTCATTTTCAGTTGTAAAAATCCCAAACTTAACTATACTACAAAGCATTACAAAAACAATCTGATTAGCGATTAGCGATTTTCCTACTAATTACCACCAAAAATCAGAAATGCAATGTACGATCAAATTACCAAGATAAGTATTAAGAAACTCACCGTGATGACTACACCACCTCCTGCCTTTAGGCCCAAAGTCAAACCCAGTGGCTTGTCAACTTCAACTTTAATGTTCTTTAAAGCAGTTGTTCTTGTTGTGATCTCAAGGCCTCTTCTTATTTTGATACTCTCCGTCAAGAAAATTTTTGAGATGTCCCTTTAGGCATCTTGAATTGATAGCCCTTAAAAACTCAATTTTTGTATGACAAGTACAAAAAATACAAGTCAAACACATTTCTTGGACAAAAATGATGACTCATACAATTACACATTTATCTTATATACCAGGAATAGGAAGTAAGAACCGATGAGCTTTGGAGATGGACTTGAATTAGTTTTGAAGGAGAGTTTCTTTACATAGACAACATCATAGTAGAGCAAGAAGAGGATGGACTTGGAGATCTCAGATCAGCGGCGCAGTAGCAGAACAACATAAACGACCGAACGAGAGAGAGAGAGGCCTGTGACCTTGAAGTGATTTTGTTTAAAAGGATATTTAGATTTTAGTATTTGTCTGATTTTATTTTTTTATTTTTTAATGTTTTAATATATTTTTTAAAATTAAATAAATTTAATTAATTATATTGGTTCGGGTAGGTTTGGGTTGGGTTGGGTTATATAATTTAAAAAACCTTAACCAAATTATCGGTTCTTAATTTTCTTAATCCAATCCAACCCAAACCAACCCAAAAAATCAAAATTTAGGTTGGGTCGGTCAGGTTGGTTCGGGTTTTAATTTTCTTGAATAGCCCTACTAGAAAGTGCCAAGCAAGAAGTGGTGGAAGAAGACTACTATGTAGGAAGCAACTGCCGTTAAGCTCATTGAATTCAAGGTACTATTAGAGGGGATGTTCTTCTTAATCCCAACGGCAGAACATAATAATCACCTCAAGTCGTAGTACATCAAAGCACATATCAACGAAAAACCTTTTTCTCGAGTCTTCATTGATGGAGGGGTTGTACTGAATGTAATGTTGTTGGCAACCTTAAGACGCCTGGGTAAGGACAAACCCGATTTGTCTCTTACAGATATCCAAATGCTCAATTTTACCGGGGACGTAGCCAAAGCAGAAGGAGTCATTACTTTTTGAGGTGGCAGTTGGATCTAAGGTTAGTAAGACTGTTTTCTTTATAATCATGGCAAATCTGGCTTATTCCGTCCTACTGGGTAGAGACTGGATTCACCCAAATCATTGTGTTCCATCAACACTTCACCAAATGATGTTAAGCTGGGATGGAGAATGAGTGGAAAAGATATCAGCCGATCCTAACTCATTCTCAATAGAAGTGCACATGAACGAGGCTTTGTTTTACTGTTCTACTTTTGATCCGAGCCAGTACGCCAAGATCACCATGGCCTACAATCAGATTACAGTGAAAGGAATGAAAGGGAAAAGGTTTAAGAGCAGAAGATCTTGATGATCGACATGCACCGCGTTTTATCGCTTAGGATCCGCTAACGGAGATGGATATCGGAGGACCTGGAGAAAATAAAACTACAAAGGTAAGCTTATGCTTAACTTTCTATCAACGGAATGCCCTAATAGTTTTGATTCGTAGGTACAGAGATTGTTTCACATGGATTATAATGAAATGCCAGGTTTGGACAGAGGCATAGTAAAGCATTGCTCACCAATTAATGAAGGTTTCAAACCTCATAAACAACCTACTGGGTGTTTTAATCCTGCACTCCTACCTAGAATCAAAGAAGAAATTGAGAGGTTACTTCGGTGTGGGTTCATCCATACCTATCGATATGCGGATTGGGTGTCCAACATTGTTCCCGTCATCAAGGAAAAGGCCAGCTGTAAGTTTGTGTTGATTTCAGGAATCTGAATTTGGCCACACCAAATGATGAATACATTATGTCGATGGCCGACTTGTTAGTAGACTCGGTAATAGGAAACCAATTCTTGAGGTTATGGATGAATACTCTAGTTGTAATCAAATATTTATTTTTGAAGAAGATACACAAAAAATAGCCTTCCGATATCCAGGTTCTATCGGTTTGTTCGAATGGCTAGTCATGCCCTTTGGTTTAAAGAATGTTAAGGCTACTTTCCAAAGAGCCATGAACTTCATTTTTCATGATCTCATCGGCAAGATCATGGAGGTTTACATTGATGATTTGGTGGTTAAGTCGCCCATCTTCTCACAACACTTGAGGTGGTTAGAGCAAGCATTTCTCCAAATGCAAAAGCATCGGCTAAAAATCAATCTTGCCAATTGCGCTTTTAGAGTTTCAGCTAAAAATTTCCTCAAATTTTTACATCAAAGAGGAATTGAAGTGGATCAGAATAAAGCAAAAGATATTCTACAAACAAGGCCACCGCGATCCAAGAAAAAACTCCAGAGTTTTATAGGAAAGATTAATTTTCTGCGACGTTTTTTAACAAATGCTGTAGGAAAGCAAAAGTTGTTCTCCTCTTTATTTTGGTTGAAGTCATCTCAAGAATTCATTTGGCAGTCAGAGCATCTGTTGGCTTTCGATCAGATTAAAATGGTTTTATCACAATCACCTATTTTGATGCCACCACATGATAAGACACCATTAAAATTGTACATTTTGGCAGCTCAGGAGTCCATCGGAAGCTTGTTAACTCAAGACGATGCATAAGGGGTTGAAAAAGCAATATACTACGTCAGCCAAAACCTAAAGGATACCGAAACAAGGTTTTCTCCCGTCGAAAAGCTATGCTTGTCTTTATATTATGCATGCACAAAACTAGAACATTATTTGTTGCCTAGGGAGGTGTAAGTTTTGTGCAAAATTGATCTAGTCAAATATCTGTTGAACCGTTTCTTGCTGTAAGGACGGTTAATGAAATGGGTAATTAAGCTACATACTTTTTCTTTAACTCATGTACATTTGAAAGTAACAAAAGGGCAAGCCATAGCTGATTTCTGGGATGAACACCCTTGTTTAGAAGTACCCAATCTTGACAAGGAAGAAGCACAGGGATACATTTCATACAAACTATGGAAGTTGTAGTTTGATGGGTCTAGCATCCAGTCTAAGGTAGGTGTCGGGCTTGGTCTTTAAAGCTCCTTGTGGATGACAAGAAAGAATTCTTTTTGAATTAAGGAAATGAACTTCAAATAATCAAGTAGAGTATGATGCTCTTATTTTAGGACTTCGAGTCTTGAAGGCTTTGGATGCACAAATGGTCAATATAACAAGGGATTCTCAAATTGTCATTTGACAGACTTTAGGTGAGTATAAATGTACTAACCTTATTTTGTAGGATAAGTTACAGGAAGTAAAGGCATTGCTGCAACACTTTTAAGAAGTTATGTTGACGCACATCCCTTCAGCTGAGAATCAGGGGGCAAACGATTTGGCTCAAATGGCTTCAGGGAAAGAGCCGGGGTAGTAATGTGCCAATAGATATCGGGAGAAGAACACGAAGAAGATTGGCGTTTTGATATCGTCTCCTATTTGCAGAAACCTACTGGTTATGTGTCACGAGAATTAAAACATAAGGCGTTGAACTATGTGCTGATCATAAATGATTTATTCAGAAGAAGCCATTCAAGAGTTTTATTGAAATGTTTATCAAAGAAAGAAGTGTCATAGGCATTAGCTGAGGTGCATGAAGGCCTATGTGGTGCTCACCAGGCAGCCCCAAGCTAAAATGGACACTGCAATGTCACGGGTTTTATTGGCTCTCCATGACCATGGACTGCGTAGCCTATGCAGCTGGACGTGAGGCATGTCAGAAGCATAGTTCTTTTGATACATGCGCCTTTTATAGAATTGCATCCTATCATCAAGCCGTGGCCTTTTAAGGGTTGGGCTCTGGATGTCATCAGCAAGATTCATCCGCCATTGACTAAAGGGCACATATTTATCTTAGCGGCAACGAATTATTTCACCAAATGGGTAGAGGCACAAGCCTTGACTAGTGTAACCCAGCCTGCCGTTATCACTTTCCTTCAGCAAAGTATTTTGTTTCGTTTTGGCATACCTAAAACAATAACAGCGGACCCAAGAACTATGTTTACGGGAGATAAGGTACGCAACTTTTTAACTTAATTTAAAGTTAAACTATTACTTTATCCTTGTATTATGCATAGGCTAACGGCCAAGTTGAAGCTACAAACAAGACCTTGATTAACATGATTCGAAAGTCATTGAAGGATAGTCCCAGAAGGTGGCATGAAATACTATAGGATGTTCTACGGGCTTATCAGAATACCTTCAAAACTGCTATAGGTTTCACGCCATTTAGGTTGATGTATAGGCAGGATGTGATATTACCTGCTGAGTTATCATTACGATCGGCTCGAGTAGCTTACCAACATTGTTTGTTAGTTGAAGATTACAAGCTGGCCTTGGCTATGAGTTCGGATCAGGCTAAAGAGGACTAATGAGTAGCACTAGAAAACATCAAAAGGCAAAAGGAGAAGGTAGCAAGAACCTATAACTGGAGAGTGCGGGGGAAGACCTTTCAAGAAGGAGATATGGTTTGGAAAGCCATACTACTAGTTACACCAAAAGACCCACATTACGGTAAGTGGTTCACTCTTGGGAAGGACCTTTTCTTGTTACACAGGATTTTGATGGAGGGGCTTATCGGCTGATGACACCCGACAAAAAAGAGGTAAGTAATGCCATAAACGATAAATATTTGAAAAAAATTTATCCTACATTTTGAGAGGAAACCATGGCAGAAAAGGAGTAAAAAAAAAAAAAAAAAGAAAGAAAGAGAAGAAACAATAATGACAACAACAAAAAAAAAAAAAAAGAAGAAGAAAAAGAGGAAAAATATTTACATTCATAAGATAGCTGATCACAAAAAAGCCGATTAGATGGCCATTACATTTGAGATTGAGCTAGACCCATTCCAAAAATCAATTCTCCTCAGACGGAGTATGAGGCGTCTCGATTGGTTGAGCAAACAGAACTATGGTGAGCCGATTCGGATCTTCCTCAGGCAGAGTTATCTCTAGTGGGACTTCTCTCTCCTTCTCCATTTGGCTAGTCGCCTCTTCCTGAATTGTTTCTAGCTCGACAGCCATTTTCTCCGTTAGGGGCAGATGAACTTCGCTATCTTCAGATTGAGTACCCGAGTGACCAGCCTCATCGGTATAATGGAAAATAGTGGTCAGGTAGGATTGAAAATTATTCCACAAAGATTGCATACCAGCCAGCAGTTTTTCTGAGTGCTGTAGTTCTATTTGAAGCAATTCTTCCTCTGCCTCCAGCATGAGTTGTTAATCTCAAAATTTAGCCGCTGACTCTTCTGCAAAGGAGGCCGTTTGTTGACAGACGCTTTTTGCCTCAAGTTTTTCTTCCAGAGATCTATTCTAAGAATTTAACTCCTCCTGAAGTTCTTGCAATTATTTTTCAAGTTCTTTAATTTTTTCAACTCTTTTTGAGATTTTAGTTCGAAGAACACTTAAGCGGGCAGAGGCTTCTAGGCGATGGGATTGCAGAAAAGCTTTTTGCTCTCGAAGCACTTCCAAAGCCTTAAGCTAACGAGAGGCTTTATCCCTCCTATTTTGGGTGTCCGAGAGGAAGCGCCGAGTGAACCTTATGTGCCCCAGCTAATCAGCCGATAAACACTTTAATTCAACAAGAATACTGGTATCAGTTGATTGTGCAAGTAGCAGGAGGGCTCAGCTGATTGTGTCCTAGGAAGGCTGGCTAGTCGGTAGGGCGGCCCCAATTAGGCTATTCAAGAGCGCTAGCATAGCAGCCTCAAACATTATTGTTGAGAAGGAGTAACTTCTTTTGGAGGCTCTACCGAAGAGGGTTTAAAGATCGGCTCCACAAGAGGTGGAACAGTTTGTCAATCATTATTTTCTCTGAGACAGGCATCTCAGATGTTGGAGGTATAACCGATGAAGAAGAAGCAGCTGAAGTTTCCTTCTCGGCTGGTGTTGCCTTTTTAGGCAACAAAGGGGGCATGGTTTCTATCAACTCAGAGGAAGAGTTGGTAATAACTAATCGGCTGAGTTTTTATTTTTGCAAAAGAGGGGAATAAGGAGTTAGCCTTTGTGTCTAAAATTGAAAACTATCGAAAAGATTTCAATACAGGAAATCCAAACGTTGGTGACCTTTGGGGTGTGGGTGGCTTGCTGCCTTTTGGATTGTCTAAGTAGAGGAATAATGTGTCCGGACTTTGGTGTAAAAATCATACAAAAACTAAGCACATTCCCATTCAAGTTTAAATTAAAACGTTCAACCCAAATTACACATATGAGCAAGCATACTCATCATTAACCGAGCATAGGGTTCAAACGAGTGTCAATCCTCAAGGAACAAGTAGATATTAATCACCCTTATTTCATTGTTTAACCGACTCAATAAAGTAAAAGCAATTAAAACAAAATAAAAGAAAAGAAAAATAAAAATATACACATGTCAATGATAGAGAATTATATAACTTAAACCATTGTCTAGACAATCATAACCTTAACGTACCTAATCATTATCATAACTAATCATTCTCTTGGCATCATGAAAGATTAAAGTAGACTCATTTCTTTCCCAATCCATAAACCCTTATCTTCTAGGTAACTTAGCATCACATAGTCTGTCTCAACCATTCTTACCCAAAAGATGCATTAACCACAATCCTAAATTCAAGTCCCATTCTCAAGCAAACTTAAAACATGAAATTAACCAATGAATCCATACACTGGCAGACATCAATTAACCTTTAATTACTTTGTCCTTAGCAATTAACCCCATTCTCAAGCAAGTTAAAAGACAACAAATATGAAATCAATAAATTGACACCATCAACCCTATTCTCAAGCAAGTTAATGGAAAACAATCAATTAATCTCACAATCAACCCAAGTAATTAAATATCAAGAATAACAATTAATTAATCAAAAGATCAAATACCTCTAAAAGTCATGAATATCTAAAACAATGTCAAATTACAATGAAACAAGAAAAAGAAAACAAAGGAAAGAAATAGATACTCATAGACAAGTCTTCTTTTTCTTCCTTTGAAGACCTTTTTGTACAACCCTCATTGAACTATTTATTTCCGAAAAATATTGGTGATGCACTTTAAAATAAATCTAAATCCCTATATGATGCACCCCCCCTTTCCTAAGGTAAATTGGCTTTTATTTATAGGCTCACAAAGTTCCTAAAAGAATCCTAAATAAAGAAGAAGTAATTACCTAAAAATGATCCAAAACCAAAAAGGTGTAATAAAAAGTCTAAATAAAAAATAAATAAAATTAAACTAAGGAAACCGTCTTTGACTTTGTGAAATTGAAAATTCAATTTGAATTGGACTTTGTCGTTTCTACTGAAGACCTTATTTTTGTTGAATTGGACTTCACTTGAATTCTTGAATTGCAATCACTGAAATTGGCTTCAATTTAAGCCATGAAACTGCTAACCCGTCTTCTCCTTGTTGCACTCGAAATCGAAGCCTCCTTTTGTGCCGCTTTTGTTGACTTTGTTTCTGTACCGAAATCCTTGCTTTGTTGCTTCTGCTTTTCCTTTTCTTTCCTTTATCTTTTTCCCTCAGCCACTTTTGTTGACTTCTCCTTTGGTCCCACCGAAATTCTTTCTTTGTTGCAATTGGCTTTTGTTGTTGTCGGCTAGTGAATTGCTTTCTTTTCTTTGTTCTTCTGTGCTGCCAGTAGTTAACCGGCACCGGTTCTACCTTCCTGGGCTAGCGCCGCCTTTGTCTTATTTTGTGATGTTTTTATCTTATTTTACTCCTAAAATCTAAAATAATGCACAAAATACCTTTCCAAGGGTAAAATCTCAAATATAAAGGAATATAATCAGTTATTGAATAAAATATATCACAAAATAACCTCAAATAATTAGGAAAAATATGACTAATTTAGCCCCTATCAAGAAAGAACTTCTTCTTCTTTTTCAGTAGCTAGAAGAGTGGAGCTTTCTTCACTAATGGCGTTTAGGATGATGGTGTGACAACATAACTAGTAGATATCTTGTTCTGTTTACCTTTCTTTAACGCCGATGCTTCCACCACTGCCGATGCTAACCCAGTCAGCTTGAGCAGCCATGTTTCCACAGGGGTAGAGAAAAATATCTTACTTATTAGTCATCAACATAGGTTGAAGTTAGGTGTAGCTTCTAGGACGACTTGAAAATGATGATACTTGAACGAATGAACAATAGTTAGGGACCTATCGGCTAGAGTGTACACATCTTCAGCTGATAGGGCAGGCATGAGAGCATATGACGATACATGCCTAGGGTTAGCAGGAATGTCATGAATAAGCCCAACTTGCCGAGAGAAGCAATGAGGATTGTACCCTTCGCAGGATGATTTGGCACTTCATGTGCCTGATTTGGCTCCTAAAAGGAGCTCTCTGAGATACAACATCTTGGCCCAAATGGTCTGTTGAGAGCCCTCTGATGCATCGACAAGGTTTGTCAACCAAAAAGGGCCTGTTTCCCAAGCAGAATAGGGGAAAAAAGTGAGGCATGTTTTGTAGTCGGTTCTGATAAAGATATGTCATATTGGTACTGGCTGATGATCTGTTCAGAGGGATTTTCAACAGCCAAAAGCCAGTGGCTTGGGTAGAAAAGTTAGTAGAATCCCCCGAGAGGTTGTTAACACCAAATTGGGGGAGATATTGGTAAAGCCACAATTGCATAACCCAAAGAGGGTTGTTGAGGTTGGTTGGGTCACTCCCAGCTGATAGGGCTGAAGTCATCTGGTTCATCATCCGATAAACCAAGGCCAATACCAAGGAGGCTAGGTCACAACGCCTTTTCTTTCTCAGCAAAGCTGATACGTAATATCGGTATTCGTTGCTTATCCCGCTGAGTGAGAACAGAGAATGTACTTACAGAGCCATAACCATAGAAAGGAGGCTTGCTCTTGCTTTGACGGAATACCACCAACGTCCCTTTGGGTAGCCATGAAATTACTATAGGAAGAAGTGGCATCCAGGTGGGCCTCGATGACAGGCATGCTTTCGTCATCGTGGAGGTTAGGGATCTCATCTCCATCGCATTAGAAGCCCAAGATGGTGTAAATATCCAAGATGATCGGGGAAAACATCCCTTGGGAAAATATGAAGTCATTGATTGCTAAAGACCAAAATGATAGAACCATAACAAAGAGGTTGCGATCAAAGGCCATGTCGAAATCGGACATCATAACAGCATTTCTGATATCCTATTGATCCCAAAGGGCTTTGAAGGTAGCATGACAGCGATCATACTATTCTCTATAATTCTTCAAGGGGCACGGCCAATGGCAAAAGGAAAATGGGAGACCGGCCGTAGAAAAGGCATTCTAATTCAATGGGAGGACAAAATCCTCCGACTAGACAAATCGCAGATGATCAACGGTGACCTCCATTGGCAATAGCCGAGGGCCTAAGGCGTACAAATTAGCTTCGGCTTGAACCAAAGCTAGGGGGGTGTTATCAACTGGGGTGGCTCTGAAGATTCAAATATCGTCGATAAAGGAAGTGCAGGAAATATTGTCAAATTTCATGGGAATAATAGAAGTCTGTTGGGAGTAGAGTTTCTCGGAAAAAAAGATTTCGTATCGGTAAAGAATAAGTAATTGGGACCACGTCTATTTAAAGTGAAATTTAAAGACTAGCCATTCGTGGGCTTCAAAGTCGAGGAGTTGAAAACCTTCTACAATGAGCGGGACGTTCCGACTTTGTTAGGAAAAGAAAGACTACGAATTAAAAAGGTACGATTCCCATCGCTTCACCTGATCATGCCATAAAGTAACTGGACTCGGGGGGGCATGTGTTGACGTTAACTTTAGTCGAGCTGTTGCAACGTTAACTTTGAGCCGATATTGATAAGGATTTCTCCAAGCCAATGATGATGTCAAGTATTTTTCAGCTGATATACTCGGTCAACATTAGAACTAGGAGTCGTTGAGTCGTCACCCCCACATCTCGGCACGATCGGTAAAGTACTACTATACCTAATCGCTAAGGTTAAGCTATGAAGCGAGATTTTTTCCACGTACAAATAGTCAGTTACAACGCCATGGTAAGCATAAAACGGGTAAGGATTCCCAGAACAAGGACGACCAAAAAAACACATCCAGAAGATTACCAGTTTCAAGTTTTCAATTCCCTTTTTATTCTGCATTTTCATTATCTTTATTCATAGCTTTGGTTAGTTTTCGGAAGTTTCCTTTATTCCTTTATTACCAACTTTCTGTTTCATTCTACTTTGGTTTTAAATTCTAGTAATTTTGTACTCATTTTTATTAAAGTAAGTCGAAACACACTGATTCCAGTCCTTATTGGCTTCTGCATGCTATATTCCTACTTTCTTGGACCCTTTCTATAGTAAGTTCAAGGAATCCCCGTCTCTTAAAAGGTCCGACTCTTGTATATATTTTTCCATCGGATTGTTTATATTCATCGGAAGAGAAGCCGATCACCAATTCCATCGGCTCCCCTTTTGTACAGCAACAAGTACAAAATAATAAATTTAAATAGTTCGCTACCTAAACAAAATCAAAATCTAAGGCCAAAGTACAATAAAGGAAGAAAACTTCTCAACGAAACATATAAAATATGCTTCCTCCAACATCCATCTCCTTATCAGATCTCTTCTCTTTCCTACATTATTTTCTTCACAGGCTTAGCATCACGAAGGTGGCAACGGTAGCAAACATAGAAACTACAAAAACTGCAGCTAGCTTATGCAAGAGGGAAAATTTCAAACTTTCATAACAATTAGTTGTAAATTTCTTTTTATGCTTTAGGGTAAATCTCGTGTATAAATGTTGGGTTTAGGCATGCTTCAAAATTTTCTAAAATTTCAATCCAAATGGGTTGAGTTTGAAACTAATCTAGAAGGCATTTGTGTAGAGGTATTAACTTTGGTGAGATGGCAAAATAAGTGAGTTGGCATTTGCAATACAACTGTTTTATATCTATTAGTTGTAGTATAACTTGTAAACTACTTATAAGTTAATAGGCTACCACTATAAATCTTCTCAACATATAGCATAAGACTGGCTATTGATTTCTCAAAATAATTGACCAAACATTTATAGGGATTTTTCTTGGTGAAGCCTTGTCACAAACATATCCGGCTAGATTCTGCTGAATCCATAGTTTTTTAACAAATTTCTTTCTTTCATGTTCCTCCTTACTTCTTCTACAGCATGCCAATTATCAGATTCTGCATAAATCATACTTAACAAAGTGTGATTGGCAGCATTCTCCGGCTCTGACTTAATAAGTCTACGGGCTAGCATTTCTGCAATTTGTAATCTTCCATGAAGCCTACAAGCAGAAACCAAAGAACTCCAAATTCTAGCACTAGGTCTAAAAGGCATTTGAAGCATAGCATCACAAGCATCTTCAAGCTTCCCTGCCTTTCCAAGGAGATCAATATAGCAAGCATAATGTTCCATCGTTAAGGATACTTCATCATTTTTCATTGCTTCAACAAAAAGCTTTTGCCCTTCTTCTATCAGGCTAGCATGTTTGCAAGCTGTCATGATTTCAAGAATTGTAATTGCATCTGCTTTCATCCCCTGCAATTTCATCTCATGAAAGAGTTGCAAAGCATCCTCCCCATAACCATAAAGGCCATATGCGCTAATAATCGCATTCCATGAAATGGAATCCCTCAATGACATTTCCTTGAAAATTTGAACAGAATCTGATGGAAAACCACATTTGGCATACATGCTTATAAGTGCGTTTTGAATATTTAACTCAGCAATCAAGCAGGATTTCAGGACATACCCATGAACTCTACGAGCATGATGTATTGACAATAAAATGGTGCAGGCAGAGATCACTGGCAACAAAGTAACACTATTGGGACGATTTCCCTCCTTTTGCATTTGATTGAGCAGATTTATAGCTCCTTCAGCATTATCTTTACTCCTTGAGTAACCTCTAATCATACAACTCCACATCACAACATCTTTTATTGGTGATCTCTCAAAAATATTCTTTGCAGCCCCGAAGCCAATATCACTCTCACAGTACATGTGCATGAGAGCCGACAAAAGTCTGGAATCCCAATCAAAGCTATTACGAATAGCATATCCATGGATCCCTTTCCCATGTTTTATAGAACCAAACTCAGCACAAGCTGGCAATATGCTAATTAATGTAACGCTATTGGGCTTAATATTTTCGACCTGCATTGCACAGAAGCAAGCCATCGCATTTGCAAAGTCACGATCACCAACACATCCTGTGATCATAGCTGTCCACGAGACCTCATTTCTTTCCTCCATTCTATCAAAAACACGAAATGCCATCACCTGATCATGACACTTGAAATAAAAATCCACCAATCCAGTAGACACAAAAACCGAACTTTCCAGTCTTTGATCAACAATAACAAGAGCATGAATGGCCCTCCCCAGCTCAACATTTTCTGTCTGGACACAAACCGAAAGAACACTAGCAATCAGCTCGGGCTTGGGAACAAACCCACATTCATACATACCTTTAAACAACTTAATGGACTCCAAGAAAATCCCATTTTGGATATAGCAATTTAATAAAGAACTCCAAGAAATGGTATCTCTGTGAGGCATAGTCTCGAACAATTTGTATGCGCTCTTTGAATCCCAGAACTTGGCGTAAAACGAAATGAGAGAATTGGAAACAGTACATTCCAAATCAAACCCATTTTTGAGGGCACTGCAGTGAAGCTGAAGACCCAAAGATTTGTGTGTTTGAGAATGTGCACAGGCTTTGATGATTGAAGGAAGAACAAAGATGGTGCTATCATGGCTAGGAAATTGGGGATGGACATGTTGTGTAAATAATTCAACGGCTCTTTCTTCCAGTCCCTTGAGCAACAAATCTCTGATTTTGGTGATAGCATCAAGGATTGATAGTGTAGGAGCTGTGGCTGAATTTGGCGTGAACCGTTTGATCATTTGGTGCATTTCAGATGGTCTGCATGTAAATATCCTCCCTCTCCAAATAAACAAGCACCCCTAAACTTTATTATTCATCCAAAAAACATATAGAATAATTATTTCAAGGTAGGTTTATCTTTGCTTGATTGCTTTCTGGGTTTATGGATATTCATATCATGCCAGTTATTTTACCTCTCTCCTATATAATGCATTATTGGCTTAGATGCTTAATGTATAGTACATTTTACTGTTGTTTGAGGATTGATAGCTCGTTCCATATTAACAATTTTTGTGTGTTTTAATATGAATAACTTTTCTTTTGAGAAAGTTTCTTTGTAAACAATTGTGAAATAGAAAAGCATTCTTCATCAAATGAGTATGTGTTGTGTATGTTATAATCTACAAAAACTAAAATTATTCCAAGTCGAAGGATGCATCTATTAATGACATTTTTCATATTTTCTTTAGCATTAATTATAGCAAACTATCAAATTAGCAGCTATATATTCTTCAAACAATATATTTAAATTAGTTATCATTCAAACTCACAACGCGGTACTTCTTTAACTAGATGTATAACTGATATCCAATTACTTAAAATGACATAAATTCAGTACTATTTGAATACGCATATTTTTTGTACCAAATTTTCCTTAAGTAAACTTAGAAAAAATTAAAGTATCGCCTATTGAATTGTTCTTATTTTTTTTATTAAAAAAAATAGAAACCATCACGAACCCTTGTCTTTTTATTGAGAATAAAAAAGAATGAGGAGAGTAGCTGAAGACTAAACTTCCCTACATTCATAGATATGCATGCAAATGTTTTGATCTTTGAATGTTGACTTAATTATTGTACTATTGATCGTGTAGAGAAATATTGATGACTAATTATGCAATGTACTTTTTTTTTCCTTTTTCCTTTTAATTTTTAAAACTTTGTTCAAGAAATTCCTCTATAAAAAGAAAACTGACTTCGAGAACCTATCTTTCTAAGAGCAGTGGATGCTTATTTGTTAGATTACTTGTCATACTGTCAATTTTTCCTAGGCAGGAGAAATAAATATTTTTTGTGTAGATGCACATCCATATCATGCCATTAATATAAATTTATCCACGAAAGGAAAATTAATGTACTGCATTGCTCCAATTACAAAGAATAATCTATTGACAAGATACGAAGGTACTAACTTGATAATTTGCTATAAAATAAAAAAATTGTCTTTAATAAAAAATATAAATTTATATGAGTTAAAAATAAAAATGTTTTTTAAAAATATATACTTTTACAATTATACTCCTTACGTTTAAAATTTAATAATAGTACACTTCTTAAATTTAAATATTTTTAAATATACTTCTCACGTTTACAATTCAACAATAATACACATTTTAAATTTAAATATTTTCAAATATATTCTTCCGTCAATAATGTAAGGGGATGTTCCACATTTGACCATTTAAAAAAAAATGTGATTGTAATATACTCATTGTTATTAAGGGCAAATTGATAATCTCAACTTTTGCTTTCTTCAAATACTAAACTCCTCTTGATGAGAATGAGAAAAAAATTGCTCTATTTTTATAAATCTCCCAAATATTAAAGATTATAATAAAAACTATTAATAGAAGAGATTTTAATTATATGATTTTTATTGAAGAGATTTTAATTATATGATTTTCAATAGTTATAATTATATGACTATTGATATTAAAATTATAACTATGATAATTATATATGATAGTTATTTTCAATATAGTTAAAATCATATAATTATGAAAGTTATATTTTCAATAGTTATATGATATTAAAATTATAACTATGATAATTATTTTTATTAAAATCACATAATTATTTTATAACTATGTTATTGAAATTATTAAAACCACATCCTTTTACCAATTATTAAAATTATAACTATTGAAAATTATTTTTATTAAAATCACATAATTATATAACTATGATAATTATATGATTTTAATATCATATAACTATTGAAAATATAACTATCATAATTATATGATTTTTATTTTTATAACTATGCAAGATTTTAATTATATGATTTTCAATTATTATATGATATATAATAAAAACTATTAATAGAAGAGATTTTAATTATATAATTAAAGATTAATTAATTATTAATTATATATATAGTATAAAAATATTTTATACAATTTTGAAATCTTATAAATCATTAGAGCTTTAATTCTTATGATATTTAATTTTTCGGGGCTCTGGCAAAAAAGAACACAATAAAATTCAAATCGTATGATATTTTAAATTGTTTCAAAATGTGAAATCCATTGATTTTAGAATATTGTAAAAACTAACACCCACTAAAGGCCTTCTTATTGCATATATTGCATAAAATTTTGTATATGTTGCAGATTTTAATAATTATAAAAATGACATTTTTGAGGCTTTAGGTTGTATAAAAATGATTAATATGATGTGCTTAGTTCAATGACAAGATTTAAGGTTAATCATCAAATGAAATATTGCTAAATTTTGAAGATTAAAAGTTGTGTTCTATTTAAAATAATTATATCATTTGTTAATTAATATAATTTACAATAATATTATCAATGATGTCTATACACACACATACACACACATATATAATCTATATACTTATTAATATATATATACATATTATATAATAATCTATATAATCCATTTATATGTAATTTATATATACCATATAATACTATACTATATAATCTATATATACACATACACACACACACACACACACACACACACACACTCTCTCTCTCTCTCTCTCTCTCTCTCTCTCATATATATATATATATATATATATGTATGTATCTATATAGAATCATTTTGTTATGAAAATAATAAGTGGTTGTCATTTTTTCGAATTTATCTATTTATCTTGAAGATAGATGTGTCTATTTTTCTAAGGTTATTAATGGATAAGATAAGATTATATTTATTAGATTCATTTCTTATCATTTTAGATGATGTATCTAATCCTCTATAAATATAGATTTTATGTAAACGAACAGAATCAATCAATTTGAATCTAAATGATTCTCTCTTCTCGTATAGTTTCTTTAGTTTATAGTTTTATACTTCCTTATTCTATTTTAAAACAAATTCACAATACACTTATCATTCTTTTTAATATATATATATATATATATATATATATATATATATGTCTATATGACTTTATATATTCGGTTCTAGTTTTAGTTCTTTGATTCAGGACAATTTTCATTTAGTTCGAGATAGATATTACATAAAAAAATATGGAATGCTTCGGTTCGAATAAGTCAAAAGTCAATTTTTTTTTTTTTGTTGGTTTTTTTCAATCAATTATTCAGATCAGAATAGTTATTCTCCAATCCCATAAGTAGCCTTAATCTTAACATTCCTATCTCTCGTGTTCTAAAAGTCAAGTACTATTCCTATACCGTATTCATGCATGCTTTTGTAGGTAAATGCCGTCATATTTTTTAATCTCCTAAGCCTTGGGCTCAAATGCCATATTGGTAATGGTTTCTCTATTAGCATATGAGGGGATAGATGGCTCCCAGCACCACATGAATTATATCTGTCATTAATTCGACACAAGTGACATGTACCTAATCTTATCAATTTTAACTTGGGGTGTTGCCGAGAAAATCCTCCTATTTGAACTTAATGTCATATTACAAATTTCCTTGAATATGGTACAATTGGATTATAGGATTATATGATATTATACTATAAAATGGGGAATATATTTTGTGAAAATTGGATATAACACAATTATGAGCTTTATCCAGTAGAGCTCAGATAGTGCCTTTACCTTCCTTAAAGGAAGATAAGTTTTGGTAATCTCTCTAGCATGTATCATTACAATCCAACATTAGGAATTTTCTATGGAAAGCATGTTGGAACATTCTATCTTGGTTTGCAAACTTCAACTCACGAATTCCAACTATGGCAGCACTCTGCAGTGATTAGTACATTTTCTAAATCTATACTATATTATCAAGCGTTGACTTGTAGCACGAGTCTAGGAGAGGACAAAGGCTTGTCGGGGTGATCTATAATCTTATTCCTAAGAGGTATTCCTTTAAAGAGAATCTAGCAATATTCTTGAAGAATGCTTCACCAACATATACTGCTATCTTTGCAACGATCTGCTAGATAATTGGTTTGCTAGGAATTCTATGCCCTTTCAAGGCAGGATATTTGGACAGGACACCATAGTTAATCAAATCTTCAGTTTAGTTGAGGAATACATAGAGGAGTATCAGGAAGCTACTAAGAGGTAGGCAGCTTGGACACATGTCAACACTAGTGTTGCAAATATAATGATGTGTGGTGCAAGGCTTACCTTTGCCTGGGAGATTTAAGCGTAAAGTTGGGGAAATTTTTATATGCAGCCGATGCACGCATATAAGAATTTCCCATAAAGTTGATGCTATTTGGATCTAAGAGGCGGCTTCTATAGAAATTATTGTCAGGGATGATAAACGGATGGTCTGTATAGATATGGTAAAGAACCTGCTAAATGTAACTTCCCTCGAAGTGTTGAACTACTCACTTTTATTGAGGGATTTAAATTCTGCTTAGATCATAAGCATGATAGGGTCACAATAGAAAGCGACTACCAAGTACTTCTTCCGTCCCAAATACTTGTCAAACTATACATGGCACATAGATTAAGAAATTATTAAAATTTATATAATAATAATAATAATAATAATAATAATAATAATAATAATAATAATAATAATAATAATAATAATAATAGAAATGGACTATTATACCCCTAAATAAAAATAGATCTTTATTAATTATTCTCCCCTATATATTCATTAATGATTTATTGAAAATGTACATATTCTTGATTGATGAATGATAAATTAGAAACATACGTAATAAATTTATTGTTGATTTCTGAGATTGACAAGTATTTTGATATAATAAAAATATAAATTTTTTACTTGTATTTTGGAACACAGAGAGTATTGATTAATAAATTTTCTTCAGGGAAAAGAAACTTGAATATATCCCACGGAGCTGGCATCGGCCCAATGCTGGAAGCAAGGGAGAAAGACAGAAAAAAATAGAGTACGTCGGGGCCGATAGTGCATAGCCGGCTCCTCATGGCTGGCACTAGCTCAAGGCTGCTCCAAGATGGCTATTTTCCTATTCAAGCGTGAATTTGAGAATTTCCTAAGAGTTTTGGTATTTTCTAACTTGTACTTGGCCTACAACTCTTAGGAAACAAATTTTGGCATCTTGGGAGGCTATTTAAGCAAGGAAAATACAAGAGAAACATATAAATCCAAGGATCAAAGCTGCCAATCAATCATTAAAGAGAAAATTCATCAATCAATGGACATTGTTCAAGAAGGTCTTCAAGGAGAAGAATGAGGGCTTGTATATGAGTTCTTTCTTTTATTTTTATTTTCTTTTTCTAGAACAATGATGTGATTAATGTTTTTATTTTAATTTGACATTATATTGGGATTCATGATTTCTTGAGTTAATTTAGTCTTTTGATCAATTAATTATTTTTTTTGGGATTTGATTACTTATATTTATTACGGAATTAATTGATTGATTCTTCTTGTTAACTTGCTTGAAAAAAGGGGTTGATAATGGTTTCAATTTAATTAATTTCATATTTATTATCTCTTAACTTGCTTGAAAAAGGGGGTTAATTGTCAAGAACTTGGGTAATCAAAGATTAGTTGATAATTGTTAGAATATAGATTCATTAGCTAATTTCATACTTTAAATCACTTAGAATATAGGGATTTATGTGAGGATTAATGTCAATACATCTTTTGAGTAAATTGGTTGAGATAGAATATGTTCACTAATTTAACTAGATGATAGTGATTCTATGGATTGCAAACGAAGTAGGTCTATTTTAGTTCCTTTATGATACCAAAATAATAATTAATTGTGATATTTGTTAAGTAATTCATTGTCAAGTCTTCAAGAACATTTATCTAAATTGCATATTCTTTCATCCTTGAGTTGTATATATATTTTTTATTTTTCTTTTTATTCTTTCATTACTTTATTGGGTCAGTTAAATAATGAATGAATAGTAACTAATGATAGTTGTTCCTTGAGGATCGATACTTGTTAACTCCCTATATTATGCTTGCAATGAGTATACTTGCTCATATGTGTAATTTGGAGATTAGTATTTTAATTAAAGCTTAGCTAGAGATGGATTTAAATTATATAATTTTTTTCTACGCCTAAAATTTACGCATCAAGTATCTGTTAATAGTGTGTTACTGTAATCCACAAAAGATGCATTGCAATTTTCTATTCTGACAATTTCCATTTCTGTAATTTTGATTTCCAATATTGTTAAAGCTTCTGCTACCAACATTACCACTAATCTGATTCATTACTGCATCAAAACCAAAATTATTTCTTCTATTGATATTACCATTTTTATTCATTACATGATCAGTCTTTGAGCTATTGCCAGTGTACACACATGAATCACTAACACCATTTCTAATAACAAAGACTTGTGGATTAGCAAAAATAGTAACATTTGAATGTGCAACATTGTAGTTAAGTGTTCGTTCCTAGGTGGATGCTATAGAAAAAGCTTGGTTCATAGTAGAGAACGGTTGAGTCAATAGTAACTGAGATTTAATTCCATTAAACTCATCTCTCAATCCTTTTATGAATCTAATAACGAATTCTACATCATTTGCAGATTTCACCTTAGGTAATGCAAGACGTTTGCATCTTGGATCACAGAAGCAAATTCGAAGTGGCCCTAGACTCAACAATTCTTCCCAAAATGTTTTCAAGGGAGTGTAGTACTCATTTACAGTGGAAGATCCTTGCTTAAGATTATAAATATCTTCTTGAAGATCTAAGATTTTGAATGAATCTCCTTGAGAGAATCGTTCAGACAAATCTTCCCAAACCTCATAAGTAGTATCAATCCATATAACACTTTAAGCTATGGAGGCTGAAACCAAATTCAAAATTCAAGATAGCACCATGTTGTTACACTACTCCCACGCTCCATAATTGCTATTAACTCGATTTGGTGCTTTAATAGATCCATTAACAAAACTCAATTTGTTTTTAGAAATCAAAGCAATCCTCATAGCTCGGCACCATTAATGATAGTTCTTTTATTCAAACAAGGTTGAACAAGAATTAA
This sequence comes from Voacanga thouarsii, assembly GCA_026120185.1. Taxonomy (NCBI): domain Eukaryota; kingdom Viridiplantae; phylum Streptophyta; class Magnoliopsida; order Gentianales; family Apocynaceae; genus Voacanga; species Voacanga thouarsii. Next base: position 2,281,084 of record JANUWF010001547.1, on the reverse strand, counting down.
TGAAGGATTTTCACTCACATATAGATAATAAGGGCTAGAAACATCTAGATTAGCCATTAAATTCTAAACAGAAAAAAAAAAGAGAGGATGTAGATAATAAAGCAAGACAATGATTCAAAATAGTATGAACTAAGAGAAGAAAATAGTAGGAAACATATGAATTAGCTCATCCTTCTTAAGAATAGAAACTCTCTGATATCATGTTGAAAATGAAGAAGCATAATTATGAAGATCAATATTAGATCGATCAACAAAACAATTGTGCAGGAAAGGAATTCCTCTATTTCACTTGACTTCTGAAAAATATAATCAAAATGTGTATATATACAACAAGGATTTGAAAAAGAAGATTACACGACAATGAATAAAACTCAGGAATACATTATCCAGATTACAACGGTAATGCTGATGGAAATAGAAAATAACTAACTGCATTAACCACACTAACTCCTATGCTAACTGACTCCTAATCTAACTTCTAAGCAACCAATCTTAGACAGCCATCCATTAACCATTAACCAGGATCGGATGGCTATAATGAAGTTGAGTAGGACAATGCTGAGTTGTCTGCTAAGTTGTCATCTGAAGTGGCATTCTGTATTTCAACACTGAGAGCCAATAAATTGTCTATTTTGATTTATGATTGAGTTGATGAATGTGCATATGATATCAGCGTCCACCCCCCTCCCCAAAAAATACATGGAAGCTAGGTTTGTCAAAAACTCCACCAGAAGGATAATATTAGAAATTGGATAGTACAAAGTTAAACTAACACATGTACTAAAAATTACGATAGAAAGTTAAAGCTAAATTAACCAAACTAAACAATTCTAGTTTTTATTCTTCTTTCTTTTCCAGGTAAAAGAGTTACATTGCAAAGTTCTCCTAAAAAAAGACCCGGAATATCTGGATAGTTGCTAGCCTTTCATTTATCTAAACTCCATGCATTCCTCTTCTCTCATTAGACATTCCTAAGGGCCTTCCAAACAGAACTATTGCATTTCAAACTTGAACCAAAAGTAATTTGAGAAACTCTATCACCACATCCGATCTTCTTGTTTACCGCCAAATAAGCCAATTCAAACCAAACACTGCTACTTGAAGTGTTCTCAAATCTTTCAAGAGTTCTCCTTGATGCTTCCATGTATTCATCCGTGAGATCTAAATTCCTTTGTATTTTATCAAGAACTTTTTTGCTTGTTGCCAAGATGCAGATATGCTCAAAGGCCAGTTTGTAGTCATGTAAGGCTTGGGCTTGTCCTTGAAAAACATGTTGTGAAGAAATGGAATTGCCCAAAAACAGGGAGCACTAGAGGGCCTAGGGCGATAATGTTAGCCTTTAGAGCATGCCCTCTGATGCGTATATTTTGGGTATATAAAATAATCAATTTTAAATCTATCCATTAATCAAGTTTTAATTAAAACATTAATCCCAAAATATACATGTGAGCAAGTATACTCATTGCAAGCAGAGTATAGGGAATTAACGAGTATTGATCCTCAAAAAAATAAGTACACACTAATCACTTTTCTTTCATTGTTTAATCGACCCAAATAAAAAGAGAAAAGAATAAAAAAAAACTAAGGAAACATATACAACTCAAGGATGTAGGTTTATACAATTTAGACAATTATCCTATAAAACATGACAATGAACTAATTAGCAATTCTCTCAACTAATTATTATTTTGGTATCATGAAGGAATATAAAGTAAAATTCAAACGTCTCACAAGTCATGATTCTACTTAGATAAATCCCACTTCGTTTCCCAATCCATAGAATCCTATATTTTGATTAAATTAACAGATTTGCCAATCAAGCTAATCATAACCAAAACATGCATTAAGCTCAATTCCTTATAAATATGAAATTAGCTAATAACCCTTTGCTCGAGGCGAAATCAATTAATATTTGATCACTTAGTCCTATAATCTTAACTTCGTCACTCAAGTCCATTAAGATTAGATAAATATGAAATCAATGCAATGAAACTTCTAACCCTGTTGTCTCAAATCAATTAGAAGAACTCACATGAATAACCAATGAAAACAAGTAAACAAATACCAAAGATGACAAAGAATTGATCAAATAACTAAATTAACACAAAATTATGAATCCCAAAATAATGTTAAATTCCAATAAAAGCATTGAATACATCATTGCTAAAGAAAAAGAAGACAAAGATAAAAGAAAGCACTTATAGACAAGCCTTTTTTTTCTTCCTTGAAGACTCCCTTTAACAATCCTCCTTGACTTGGGTGAACACCTCCTTCAATGAGAGAATCAGAATTTCTGCCCTTTAATTCACCTCTCTATGTTGTATATATCAAACCCTTATGTTCTCTTATGCTTTTATAGGCCTCTTGGATACCAATTTTCGTGGCTAATGAAGTCTTAGCCAAGTAAAAATAGGAAAAATACCAAAATCATTAGATAAGCCTTAATTCTGCATATAGAATTTTTGCCTCCAGAGCATACCTGGCGTCGGGTATCTTTGACTCACCTGGCACCAGATGCACTCTATTCTTCCTCTGTTTTTGCCATCTCTCTCCTTGGCAGGCAGAATGGACCAGGCGCTAGGTACACTTGTCAGACCTAGCGCCAGGTTTGTTTTGGAAAACCCCTGAAGCTTGCTTAAACTCTGCTGCTGGAGCAGAATGGACTCGGCACCTGGTTTACTGGCTGGGCCTGGCACTAGATCTATTCTGGTTGTGTGCACTTTCTGCTTGATTTTATCTTAAATCTGTACATATTTGTCACAAACACATTTTACAAGTAAAATGTCAAATAGGAAGGAATATACCTAGTTATTACAATAAATATATCTTAAAACACCCTCAAATAATTAGGAAAAGAATGGTGATTTTAACTCCTATCACATACCCTCATACTTAAACATTTGCTTGTCCTCAAACAAAATACTTTAGTCCAAGAAAAATTATTAAGAAAACACAAGTTTTTTTTTTCATTCTAAAAATTTCTTCACCATAGCAAAGATCATATCTTCCTTCCAAAATTTAGATACAATCCTTGTCATTCATACCCTTTGAAAATAATTTCAAACTTTGAAACATTAGACAAGACATCACAAAACTCTTGAAGTCAAATTAATCAAGTGTATACTTTAGTCTAACAAAATTTTCCACTATTCGAGTAAAAATATAGATAACATGAATTACATAAGTCAAGCCATCTACCAACTCAAGCATTATAAGTCCAAAAATTTCACACTCAAGTTATGATGTGAGGAAAGCACTATAATTTTTTTTTCCTCTTAAAGTTTTTCAATAACTTAGGAAATTGATAGCCTCAAGTGTATGGATTTCTCTTCAAACACCGTATTGGCCCCCTTTTTAGTCATCACTCATCATTTTTTTCTCACCAATTCTTTCTTTCTTTCTTTTGCTCTTTATTGCCTTATTGTCTTTGAGATAGCCTCAAGAGAGTGTACCTAATTCACTTGCTACTTCTCCCCATATTGACCCCCTTTTTAGCTAAAGGTCTTCAATGATTATCAATAAGAGCATTTTTTCTCAATTCACACCAACAATAGTGTTGTTTCCACTTATTATTATTTTTTTCAACTCAAATCAAATTTTTTTCATAATTCTCCACAATCTTTCCTCTCAAAGATATGTTTTCAACTCACATGTTTTTTCATTATAACTCAAAGCTAGCAAAATTTAAACTTATAATACAAGAGTTAACCAATAAACTCTTCTCACATTCATCATTTCTTCTATATTTCAACTAGATAAGTCAAATAATATTCAACCACCAATGCATAAACAAGATTAATCAAAATTCTCAAGTCTTGGCAAATATCTTTTCCAATAAAACCAATTTTATCAAAATCCACTTAATGAATGACAAAACTCATATCCAAGTAAGAAAAAAAAAAATTGCAACCTTGCTTAACAATGAAACCACTAAAATTTTAGAAAAAAGTTATCACAAACACAAATTATATTCACCAAATAATATGGAAAAACATTTATTCAACCTTTATTCCCCCCTCCCCCCTCCCCCACACACACACATTTAAACTGGACATTGTCCTTAATGGCTAAAGATAGAATAATAAAAGTACAGCCAAGAAGACCAAGATGAATAAAGAAGAGGAATAAAGTAAAGAAGATACTTCTATTATATTATTGTGCCACCATGTGTGAATCTACCTCAAGGAAGAGTCATTACAAGAGTACCTACTAAAAGAAAAGAGACAAAACAAAGAAAAATATAAATCTAGAAAAAGAAATAGACAAGAAAATAAAAGAAAAGAAGAGAAAAAGCACTCAAAAGACAAAGAAGCCAAGGTGGATCATGGCTCATTAAAGGTAACGTCGAGATACTCCAAAGTGCCTAATTCTTCCCCCAAATATGATTTTAATTGACTTCTATTGACTTTAACGATTCCCTTAGTTAGGTGAGAAACCTCAATAACTCCAAATGGATAAACTTGATGTATCTCATATGGCCTCGACCATCGAGATTTTAACTTACCTAGGAAAAGTCGAAGCCTAGAATTAAAGACTAACACCTTATCTCCTTTTTGAAACTCATGGGGAGAACAAATATGCCTATCATGCCACCGTTTCATCTTATTTTTGTAGATCCTCGAATTATGGTAAGCATCATTGCGCCACTCATCCAACTCATTCACTTGAAGCATTCTTTCTTTTCCTGCAAGATGAAGGTCAAAATTGACAAGCTTTATCGCTCAATGAGCCCTATGTTCAACTTCTATTGGTAGATGACATGATTTTTCATACACTAAGTGATAGAGGGTTGTACCAATGGGAGTTTTAAAAGCAGTCCTATAAGCCCAAAGAGTATCATCTAACTTCAACGAAGTAAGGGGTTTAGAAATCATTGAGAAATCCAAAATAAACCTTCTATAAAAACCTGTATGCCCAAAAAAGCTTCGAATTGCTTTCATGAAAGTCGAAAGAGGGAGTTTCTCAATTGCCTCAATTTTGGCCCTATCAACTTCAATACATTTTCTTGAAATCTTATGCCCCAATATTATGCCTTCTGGCACCATAAAGTGGCATTTTTCCTAATTAAGCATGAGCTTAGTCTCTTTATACCATTGGAGGACCTTTTCTAAATTGGTCAAACACAAATAAAAAGAATCACCAAAAATAGAAAAATCATCCATAAATATCTATATGATATCTCCCACAAGCCCTTCAAAAATAATCATCATACATCATTGGAATGTTCTGAGGCTATTGCAAAGACCAAAAGGCATACATCGATATGCAAAAGTACCAAAAGGGAATGTAAAAGTAGTCTTCTCTTGATCCTCCAGTGCTATGGGAATTTGAAAGTATCCGGAAAAACCATTTAAGAAGCAATAAAACTCATGTCCGCCTAACTTTTCTAACATTTGGTCAATGAAAGGGAGAGGAAAATGGTCTTTCCTAGTTGCCTCATTCAATTTCCTACAATCAATGGAAACCCTTCAACCGGCTACCAATCTCATTGGGATTAACTCATTTTTTTCATTAAGGCTCACAGTCATTCCCCCTTTTCTTTGGTACCACTTGTGTTGGACTAACCTAAATACTATCAGAAATAGAGTAAATGATGTCGGAATCTAAAAGTTTAATCACCTCAACTTTTACCACATCACTTATGTTTGGGTTCAACCTACGTTGGGGTTGCACTACGGGTTTTGGCTCCTTCTTCCAACAAAATTTTATAAGTACAAAAGGAAGGGCTAATTCCCTTAATATTCGTAATTTTTCATGCAATAACTTTCTTATATTTTCTTAATAGACTTACCAATTTGGTATTTTGTTCATAAGTACGGTCTTTAGCAATGATTACGGGCAGTTTTTCCCCTTTTGCCAAAAGTGCAAATTCTAAGTGCTCAGGGAGGTAATTCAAATCCAATTTTGGTAGTTCCCCAATGGATGACTTCATCCTTCCCAAACTGTCTTTTTCGATTTCCTCAAAATTTTCCAACCTATGGCCCTCAATTGAGTCATTCAAATATGCAATAGATTGTTCCATATAACCATGGACAAATGATTCCTACACAAAGTGAAAGATATGTTAATCAAGAATATCAACCATTAAACAAGAATCATCACAAGAACTAGGATGTTACATCATCCCGCTTGCAAAACTTGATTAGGATATTTTTTTTGTTTCATCATAGAGGTGTTTTTGAAAAACTTGATTACGCATCAAGTTTTTAGCGCCGTTGCCGGGGAACAAGATCATGAAAGTTTAAATTTTGTCGATTTAACCATGTTTATATGTCCATATATCTATATGTAAACATGTATATCTTTCATGATATTGTTCCCCGGCAACAGTGCCAAAAACTTGATGCGTAAATTTTGGGTATATAAAATCATCAATTTTAAATCTATCCCTTAATTTAGTTTTAATTAAAACATTAATCCCAAAATACACATGTGAGCAAGTATACTCATCGCAAACATAATATAGGGAATCAACGAGTATTGATCCTAAAAGAAAAAAGTACATACTAATCACTTTTCTTTCATTGTTTAACCGACTCAAATAAAGTGAGAAAAGAATAAAAAGAAAAATAAAGAACATATACAACTCAAGGATGTAGGTTTATGTAATTTAAACCATTAGCTTAGAAAACATGATAATGAACCAATTAGCAATTCTCTCAACTAATTATTATATTGGTATCATGAAGGAATATAAAGTAAAATTCAAACGTCTTACAAGTCATGATTCTACTTAGATAAATCCCACCTTGTTTCCCAATCTATAGAATCTTATATTTTGATTACATTAATAGATTTTCCAATCAAGCTAATCATAATCAAAATATGCATTAGGCTCAATTCCTTACAAATATGAAACTAGCCAATAACCCTTTGCTCGAGGTAAAATCAATTAATCTTTGATTACTTAGTCTTATAATCTTAACTTTGTCACTCAAGTCCATTAAAATAAGATAACTATGAAATCAATGTAATGAAACTCTTAACATCGTCGTCTCAAGTCAATTAGAAGAACTTGCATGAATAACCAATGAAATCAAGTAAACAAATACCAAAGATGACAAAGAATTAATCAAATAACTATATTAACACAAAATTATGAATCCCAAAATAATATTAAATTACAATAAAAGTATTGAATACACAATTGCTAAAGAAAAAGAAGACAAAGATAAAAGAAAGCACTCATAGACAAGCCTCTTTATTCTTCCTTGAAGACTCCCTTTAACAATCCTCCTTGACTTGGGTGAACACCTCCTTCAATGAGAAAATTAGAATTTCTGCCCTTTAATTCACCTCTCTATATTGTATATATCAAACCCTTGTATTCTCTTATGCTTTTATAGGCCTCTTGGATACCAATTTCATGGTTGAGGAAGTCTTGGCCAAGTAGAAATAGGAAAAATACCAAAATCATTGGATAAACCTTAATCCCGTGTACAGAATTTCCGCCTCTAGAGCATACCCGGCGCCAGGTACCTTCGACTTACCTGGCGCCAGGTGCACTTTATTCCTTCTCTATTTTTGGTCGTCTCTCATTAGCAGATAGAATGGACCCGGCACCAAGTACACTTGCCAGACCTAGCACCAAGTCTGTTCTGGAAAACCCTTGAAGCTTACTCAAACTCTGTTGCTAGAATAGAATAGACCCGGCGCCTAGTCTACTAGCTAGGCCTGGCACCAGGTCTATTCTTGTTGCATGCACTTTCTGCTCGATTTTATCTTAAATCTGTACATTTTACGAGTAAAATGTCAAATAGGAAGGAATATGCCTAGTTATTACAACAAATGTATCTTAAAACACCCTCAAATAACTAGGAAAAGAATGGTGATTTTAACCCTATCACCCTTCTACTTCTACCACTTCCTTGATCACTAATATACCTTGATTTCCTTTTATGTCTTCCTTGAGATGTATGCTTTTGAAGCTTCGGCTATCCATTCCTTTATGAGTTCAAACGACCTGCAAAATTTAGTAATTTTGAATTATTAGTAGATCATTCAGAACATGCTAGAAAGTGACTTTTCCGGTGCATGATTTAGTATGACCTCAAAAATTTCAACCAATAGACTAAGGAAAATTTTCAGTGCTAATTGAATTTTTATGAAAGCAAAGTAACATCGAAAGGATGCAAGTGTTACTAGCCTATTGTTAATTTTGGGGTAAATAGACAAAAAGGTAACTCAACATCAAATCAGAACTATATATATATATATATATATATATATATATATATATATACCTGTTTTAGTTCATACTTGCCATTCCATCTATCAAATCGATATTTTGAGAGCAAAATGGTAGAAGATCCCATGTGAAAGAAGCAATTAGGGAGAAACATATCAAGATCTTTCCCAGAATACCAAGTGAAGTTCACAGCTTCAAGGCTCACAACTAAGGCATATGAGCCACGATAGACATTTAGAAGGTCTTTTGTGAGATCTATAGCAATAATGCCAGCATCAAAGCCCATACCACCAAGATTAAAGCTCTGAATCTTATGACTAAGTTTATAATGATTTATTAACATGGCAGAAAGAGATGGAGTAGTGCTCAACATGCCACAATTGACTATAAGGATCCTAATGTCCTCTTCTGACACTCCATTTAATTTAGGGTTTGGAAGCTTAATTATATGGTTATTTGGAATTGCATCATAAATTAAATACACCATATGTGGCTATCTTATGTGTTCTTTATATATATTCCCTTGAGAAAAATGTGTATGATGAGTTAATTATTTTATTTGGACGTGGTAAGTAATTTATATGTAAGTAATTATTCATTTTACTCATATATGTATTATGTGTAGCAAATTAATTTGTGCATCACTTTTTCAATAAAATTATCACAATGATTTTTCTTTTGTGCAAAACCCACTCTTGAACAAATTTAATTTTAATTAGGGTTTTGGCCTCATTTATCAAGTAAACTTTCTCGATCAAATTTTGTGCCAAATTTAATTTTGACTTCTCGACTTAATTAAACCAATTGACCCAAGACCCACGTCTTGGACCTATGGATCATTTTAACCCAACAAAATACCCTTCATCTTAGCCATTGAATATAGGGCATACTTATTAAATTCATTTCAACCCTTAGATGTTCATAACCCTACTATATAAATAATTTTTCTTCCCATTTTCCCCTACCCATCTTGGTAGACCATCTTCACCTCACTCTCACAATTCTTCTTCTCTTCTAAGAGAAACTCTCCTCTCTTCCATAGAGCAACCGACCAGCCACTCCCTCACCAAGCTGCCGGCAGCTTGGTTGCTACAAAAAGGAAGTAGCTTCCTTCAAGCTGAGAGCCCCCTTCCTTTTCCTCCCTTTTCTTTGTTCTTTCTTCTCATATAACGTAAGTAACACAACTGGTTTAGGGTTGAGAAAAGGCCATCTCTGTGTGATTCTTCAACCTTGAGCAAGAGACCTCAAGAAGGTAATGACAAACTCCATTTTCCGTCCGTTCTTATGGTGACCAGAAAACTCACTGCTTTCCTTTTCATATTTCCTCTCAAGACACACAAGAAAATCAGCCATAAAATTGAGTTTAGAAGCCTTTCTTTGCTTCCTTTTTCTCTCGGTTCTCAAGTTTTCTGAGTCCCTATTTCTCTTTTCTTTGTTAGCTCAAATTTCCTAACTCCACACTCCTTACCGCCTCAAGGTTACCCCTTTTTATAGCTATCATAAAAGTGGGCATTGTTTCTCTCAGCTGTCTGCTTCACCATTACTTTATTGTACATAAGAAATCCTAAACAAAATTTTCTTACCCACTGCATAAATGTTGACCTTCCTATTATATCCATGACATTTTACTTCATATATGTCTATAGGGTACTCATCTTACTCACCACAATATCATATGCTTAAGTGAGTCTTACACATGGTGAATAAATGGCCAATAGTTACTTAATGCTAGTTGCCTAACTTTTCCATATCAAACTTAAATCGAATTGTGATACCATCTGTTCGACTTTTAGTAATTTGATTCGTATGCTTTGTTTGGGTGAAATACTAATGAAAGGAGGTTGTGCCTGTGATTAGGAATATATTACACTTTGTGTAGGAAAAGCCTCAAAAATAGGTGAATCATTTTTATTTATTTATTTATTTATTCCTATCATAAGGTGTAAAATTTTTAAGCATATAATCTGGACAAGCATGATTTGGAGCTTTAATTGGATGATTTCTCTATGGATTATTCTTGAATAATGTTTTAGTTATGTTGTGTAAATGATGCCTTATGTGTATGATATATGCATTGTGGTTATTGGATGAGTTGTGGTGTTTTTATGTGTTGGGAAAACAGAGGACTTTGCCGAAGGCTTGGATTATGAATTGGGTATTGTTTTATTTGAGCTAAATTGTGATCATGGGGCTTGTGTATGATGTGTTATAGGATCTAGGGTGTGTTGGGAACATTTTTGAGTATTTACAAGGGTTTGGTGTTTGAAAATTTTGGTGTTTTGTTGAATTCATGCTTGCTGCCAAAAACCCCTGTACAAGGGCTCACTTTAAACCCCCTGAAAAATACACTTTTTGTTGGAGTATTTAGCTGAATTTTGGACTGTACAAACTTGGGGAGGTTAGGAAAAATTTTAGTTCAAGAATCATCGAAAATATCTATGTATTTTGAAAGTTATGAATTTTTGAAAACTGTTGCTCCAATATGGTCACGATTTTGGTGAGATTTTTGAGAAATTTAAATAACCTAGTTTTTCAAAGAGTTTTGGGAAGGGGATTACATGGTAATTCAATAACATATAGGAGTGTCATTCTAGAAAATTTTATCAGGAATAAAATTTTTTTCTTAGAGAATTAAATCAACATTTGAAACCTTTTGCTTTAAAAATAGAATTTTAGCCTAAGTGTCAAGAACATGAATTTTATCTTGAAAACTTCTTTAACTAGCTCAAAATAAATTTACATGAAATTTATGGAATATTTTGATTTACTAGAAAAATATCTCTTATGATTTTTATGCTTAAATAATTATTCTATTTTTGAAATTTTGAAAAATCCTAATTTTAGGTATAAGGTCTTAAGAATAATTACTTATCTATTTATTTGTTAATCTCTTTATCTACCTATTTATTTATTTAACTAATTATCTATTTAATTACTTATTTATTTAATTAATGATTTATTTGTTTATCAAATTGCTTATTTATTTAATTATGATCTATTTATTTATCTACTTACTTATTTATTGTATATTTGTTTACTCATTGATTTACTTAGTTATCTATTTATTTAGCTATCATCTATTTAGCTATGCATTCATTATTTAAATTATTTGTTCTTTTTAATTTGGCGGAATGCTTTCTTTCCTATCTTATGTGGATTGTTTGTTTGATTAAGGGTCTAGAATTAATAAGGTAAGGAGAGGCACTTTTGATTAGCATTAGAAAATAGCAGAGATTGCTTGGAGTATAAGTAACCTCTTTTTCCTTGGTGATTTATATGGTTTGATCTCTGAGGACTTGTGATCAAGAGATTAATTCTTGTATAAATTATGTTAGATTTGGGAGGAAGGAACGCTTGATTTTTGAAAGATTCTGCTAAGCTTTTGGACGGAGGTAAGTCCTTGCATCTCATGACTCGTTTATGCAAAATAAATTTATGGAAAATTCATATGATCATGCATGCATATTTATGACACAAAGAAGCACATGATATGATTTCACTTATGAGTTCTATTTTATGGCTCTTGGTATCACTCTTAGCACTTTACGACTTCTACTTGGGAAAAGTATGCATGATCAATTTTGAGAATCTTCTTATGAATGTTATGATATGATTAGGACCTATGCATTAATGTTTATATCTAATGACAATTTTCCTTCATGCACATAATTGCAAAAATCATAGCATGAGATTTTGGACTCCTAACAATTTAGTCTTTTAGGCAAGATATGAACTGATTTGATTTTATTGCGCCCTGAGAAAATTTGGTTAGAATGGATGAAAGGATTTCAATTTTGGAAATATTTTGGGGGAGAAAGTATGGTTATGGTTTTGGGTTGCACTGAATTTTAAACCAAATATGGTTTTGGGGACTGGAACAATGTTTTGGAAATGAAATTGTATATTCCAAATTGAAATAGGAATTTCTTGAACCGTTTTGTTGAAGACTTGAGTACTCAATGGGGCAAGGCTAAAAGACTAGCTTTCGTTAGATTAGGAGAGAGTTTCGGTTAATAAGTTGTCTCTAGGAAACTGTCCTTTCCAAACGGGGCGTCTGTTTTAATAGTTAAGCTGGGTCCTTAGCTAGCAGCGGAGTTATGAGAATTCTGATGAATAGACGTGGGACATCCGGGTCTGAGGCAAATGTGTGAGAGAAAAGAAGGAGGGGCATTCTCTCTATAGGTTGATCACCTACATGTGATTTTTCGACATTGTGGATGTCGTGGCCATATTTGTGCAGTATCGTTTGTCTACATTCTTGATACGCAATATGGTAGGTTAATGACAGGTTCAAGACTTTTGCCAAAATGAATTTTTGTGTTCCAGAGTTTGATGTGAACTGATTGCCTCACAAAATTCTTATCTACATTTCATAATTAATCATACTTGTGGTTTGCTCTCCAAAATTTGATAAAGGATTTGAGATGAACAAATGCAAATTTTCTGATGATTACATCCGTTCGATTTATTACATATCCATGCATCATGTCATTGATTTTGTAACTCACTTTCACACACTACGGACTTATTGAGATTATTTATAATCTCACATGACTTTTCTAACTACGATTTTCAGGGTAGTGTAAGTTTATCAAGACCAAGTGTTGAAGATCATTTTGTAATAGATTAGGTTTTGATACTCTTCTACCAATACTCTAGTAATGATGTATAATGATTTCTTTTAGTTTGCATGGTTTTATCCTTGTATGTCTGTTCTGGGATTTATTTAGACAGTAATTCAATTTCTACTTTGAAGTTAGTATTAGTTATACCTTATTACTTTCTTTTTTTCCCTTGTTAAAAAGACCCCTTATCTAAAATGACGGGGCGACATCCCCGGCCCCTCTGGGCTATGTAAGTAGTGGGGTGTTACACTTTTGGCCAAATCTCTGTGGCAAAAAGAAGATCATCCATAGCTCCAAACATCATCATTGTTGCCTCTTCCCTATCATCCTTTAGAATCCTTTTATGATTAGGATAGAAGACTATCCTTGGCAGATATATCTCATATCCTAAACTTGAACTCTTGAGGACATGCTGCTAAAATTCATTGGCTGCCTCACTGAATTTTCCAGACTTCTTCACCAGCTCGATAAATTCCTCTTTTGAGACCTATCAATGGGTAATATTTTTGGAAAATTTATTGTAAATTACTATAAATTTTCAAAATAAAATGATGATACTCGAGAGAGAAATTCCATACCTTAATTCATTTAGTGGACGAAAATAGGCAAAATCGATTGAATAAGTAGGCTGAGGGGTCAAATTAAGAAAAACATAGAAAATTAAACACAAGAATCCCAGAATAGCAATAGCATTCATGAAGTTAGAATAATTTAAACCTAAATTTTCCCAAGTTAGTTTTATTGGATCGATTAATCATAAAAATATAATTATTGACTCTAGTAATTGCAATTAGTTTAAGAGTGAAATTATGTTCTTTTAGAGGAGTGAAACGTAATTAATAAATTATTTTTTGTCGACAAAATAATTTATTAGAGCTTAGTCTAACTGTATCCGGTCAGGTCCTTTCAGTAGCTCTTATTTGTGGGATAATAATAAATTATAAATATTTATACTTTATTAATAAAAATTATAGGAAACCAAAAATTGCATTTGATATGGAATAGGATAAATAAAAATAGTTGTATCTAACTATACTTTTCTTATTCTATTAGGATTCGCATTTTAAGGTAGAGTCAACTATACATATTGGTTTATGACTCTATTTTCATGATACATGAGAAACAACGTTCTCTCAATTTTCGTGTAAGTCCACCATCTACAAATAGAGAAAAATACTATTAGTGATTTTCTAGTCCCGGGAGATTATATTGAAAAAGGCTTAGGGGTTTGGAGCACTACCAAAAGGCCAAAGGCTTCAAGAATCATATTAGTGAAGACGTTATCTACAAAGGTAAGATTAGTTTTCACATATTCATAGAATTTAATCTGATTGGCACATAAGTATATTGATCCTAAAACTAATAATTGGTATCAGAACCTGGTTTAGATATGTGTTTATGTATTAAGATTAAATTTTTATGCATATATTTAGTTGAGCGGTGTAAGAATAATACATTTATGTTCATAGTAAATGATTTGATTAATTCTATTCAAAATAATTTTATGGCCATAGTTAATTTGGTGAATATGTATAAATATTATCTAGTCTTGTAACAAAAGGGGTAGATTACGTCTCCATGTTTCCCTTTTGAGTTTTTTTTAATTTAATTTTTTTTGTTATATTAAAAAAATGTAATATTTGTCTGGACATTGGAGGCATTTATGATGTTGAAGAATGCAAGGGGCAGCACCAGCAAGACTCCTAATGTGGCCAACAGGCACGGCCTAGGGCTAGCCCGGGCATTCCCTCTTTAATTAAAAAAAAAAAAGATAAGGAGGAAAGATGGCCATGATGGGATTTGATCCCTGGTTTATGTGTGAAGGCCCCGAGTGCTAACCATTGGACCATTGAAGATCTTATGATGGTGACTTACTTCAGCAAATATTGCAGAAGATTGAAGAGTAGCTATTTTGTTAGGAAATTAATTTTTCAATTGTATTTTTGCAATATTTTTTCATGTGTCTAGGTTGGCCATAAAATTATTGTTGTTTTTATTTTATAATTTTTACTATTTAATTTTGATTGAAATATATACTATTCATGTTAACATGTCATATAGTTTGCATTAACATCGCTCTAGATACTATTTAGTTATGCATAAATAATTTAATATTTTTTAAAAAAAATGAAGTGTAAAATGGTTATTTTTAATTAACCTTAGACCTCCTCTATTTGCCCAATAGTAAAATTAACGTTTGTTTCATACCATTTTAAATGGTCTCCTTATAAGAAGACTATGTTATATTGATTACTAAATTGAGCATCAATTTTTTTTTAATTATTATTTTTTAAGTTTAATTCATTCTTAATTACCCTATAGGTGATGTGATTGGATTGGAAACTTAATAAAAAAAATTGAACATAGGGGTTACACTTAAATTAAAGACATTATAAGGACTTCCTAAAGAATATCCAAATAATGTTTATGATGGCCAAAATATTAACGACACTAAAATTAATATTGCATTTAGATGTAAGATATATTAATTTTAGTAGGATGATCCATGCCTAACTATAAGTCATATTATTATCTCATAGAGATGTGCATATTACTTTAGGGTTTTAGATTGTGAATCTTAACCTAACTATAAGTTACATTATTATCTCCTATAGATGTGCATGTTACTGAAGAGTTTTAGGTTATTGTATTTTGATAGTAATTTTTATTACTACTTAAAATATTATCATATTGATCATGCATCATACTATAATATTTTGATCATGCATCATGATATGATGAATGGCTTATATATTTTATTTTATTTTATTTTATTTCAAAAAATAACTTCCAACACTTTATCCCTAATTTTAACAAAGAACCAATTGGTTGGAAAAAATGTTATTGATTGGAAACGAAACCTCATAATTGTAGTTATTACTGAGAAGCTCAAATACGTGCTAACTAAATCATGTCCTATGAAGCCTACTGAACAGTCCATGCATGAACAAAAGGAGGCCTATGATAAGTGCTTGAGTTTTGATGAGAAGGCTCGCTACTACATTTTGAGATCCATCTCAAATGTGTTGCAGCAGAAACATGAGAACATGACAACCACTGTAAAAATCATGAGAAGCCTCCAGCCAGCATTGACACCTGGGTCGGCCTGCACGGTTTCAGACCATGCTAAGCTGGGCCCGAGGACTGGCCCGCGTGGTGTGCGGGCCAGTCCCAAAGCAAGGTGGGTCGGTTCGTGCCGGTCCTTGGGCCAGAAGCCTTGGTCCTGGTCAGCCCGTAGGCTTATTCTCTTTTTTTTTCACTTAATTCGATTAAAAAATTTGATATTCAACTGTTTTGTAATTTTTTTATTATTAATTAAATAATACTATTGTTTAAAATTATAAAAAAGTCACCTTAAAGTGGTGGGGGGTTTGGCTTGGACCCCTACCTATTTTATTAATTAATAAAATAAAGATTACATAAGAGGTGGACTTGATGCCTAAACCTCTTAATAATGTTACAATGATCAAACTTTAAAAATAAAATAAATATCATAAAAATAAAATTAAATACATAATATTACTTATCATCAATTTCTAATTACAAGAATACAAAACTAACTACTTGGCTCACCCATTCATGATCTGGTCATCATCAATAATCCACGAATTAGCCGTCCTATCTTCGGCTACGAACTAACTACTACAACACATTAACATCTCCAAAATATGAGGAGCCAATCGAGATCTTCTTTCATTAATTGTTCGAGCGTTCTTACTGAAGACGCTTTCCAATGGCACTGTGGAGACTGGTAGTATCAAAAGATCACGTGTCATTTTAAATAAAATGGGGGTATTGACTTACATGAGCCTTCCACCAACCACAAATATCAAAATATTGATCTTTATTTTCTACCAAGGGCTACATCTCGTAAATTGCCATCTCATCGTTGGTAGTAGATGATCTTTTTTAACGCTTCACAATACCCCATGGATTAAATACTAATGAAATTGAAGAGGTAGATTTTTGTAGTGGTTGAAAGTGACTGCTAGATGATAATGAAGCTTGCCTACTTAAACTAGGAAAATCAGAATAAGAAAACTTAAACTCATACAAACTATACATGTTAGATAGAGCTTTAGCCATTTTATCTTTTATATCTTTTATCATACATTGCCTAAGTGTTTGAGATTCATCAAAATCTAATGTTTCATATAAATATTCAATAATACTATGAAATCCAGCCGTTTTTACTTGAGGATCCATACACAATGCCATACAATATAAAATAGGAATATCTTCATAATATTTTATATATTTTTTAAATATACTTCTCATAAAATAACCATATTGGAGATGGTCCATATACTCACCAAAAATATGTGTTACCTTAGCAAGTGTTAGAAGAATATGATGAATAGTAGGATAATAAGATCCCGATAAAAGTTCAGTTGCTTCTTTGCAAGTAAATAAAAATGTTGAAAGTGCAATACAATTTTCAAAATGAGTTTTAGTTAGTTGAGGTTAAAAATTATTACTATTACAAAATTCAATAAATTGGTTTTGAAAAGGTATAACACTTTCAAACATATCTAATGTTGAGTTCCATATAGTTTTACAATTTAATCTAAATCAACATATTTATATCATTCCTTAACACACAAATTAAGTATATGAGTAGCACACCTAGTATGAAATAAAATACCATCTAACATAGGATTCATAGTATTTTTCAAAATTGCTATGACAGAATCATTATTTGAAGCGTTATTTAAAGAAATAGAAATAATTTTATTTAAAATCCTATATTTACGACATGTTTGAATAATCATTCTAGCTATACTACTACCTACATGAGGATATTCAAATAATTTAAAACAAATAGTTCTTTTGTATACTAACCAATCATGATCTATCAAATGACATGCAATGCATAAATAAGACTCATTAGTAATTGCAGTCTAATCATCACAAGTAAGAGCAAATTTCCAATTACAAGAATCAAACATAGCAATTAGATACTCTTTCATTTCTTTATATATCTTTATTATATCATTTTTTTAATGTTGTTCTAGGAATCCTTTTCTATGCTGATTGATAATTATTTTGCATATATTATTCGTAATGTGGATTTTCTGCAAAATTTAAAGGTAATTTAGTTTGAACAATCATTTTAGCAAATTCACTTTTATTTTTTTATATGATCATATTGAAAATTACCAATAATTTGACCTCTTGTAGTATGTATTTGTTGTTGTTTAAGTAAGTTTTCTAACCGATCATTATATGACCTTTTCATATGTCTAATTAACGTTCCCGTCCCTCTTCCCTTCTTATGTGCATATAGCACCCTATAAATTTTACATGTTATCCTATCATTATCATTATCCTTTTCAAAAAGATTCCAAACCATAGATGTTTTTGCTTTAGCTATAACATTTGCTATTTCAACATCATCCTAACCTATATTAGATTCGTTAAGATTAATAGTTGGAGTTGGTTGTGATTGTGAAACACTAACACTAGGCATACTAGGGCCTTCATCTTTATTATATATTTCATTATTTATTAAATTCAATACTGAATCTATATTAAAATCAAAATGTGCAGATGATTGTGATGAAGAAAAATGATGATATTGATTTGGATCCATTATTTCTATAAAAAAAAAATTAATCAAAATTCTAATAAAAGTTCAAAAAAATAAAATAAAGTATTAACAAAGAATGAAATAAGAGAATTGAAAAATATAAATAAAAAATTAACTTAAAAATTAAACAAATAACTAAAACAAATAAACAATCAATAAAGCTAAAAAATAAGAATGTAAGATTAAGAAATACTAACTAGTTGATGACCAAGAACAACAACACTTTGTGGAGCTTTACTTCTTGTATCCACTATTCCACCACTCAACAATCTTCCAAAATATGAAAACTTTCTTGAAGAATTGAAAAAGTATAACATAAAAATAAATTCTATTCTAACACTTTTTGTAGAGGAAATGAAGGGATTTGAGGATTATGAGAGAAAGATGAACGAAAATAAGAGAGTTTGAGAGGATTTGAGAGAATTGAAGAATATTTGATGAGTTTTGGGGTGAATTGTGAGGTATTTATAGAGTTTTGGGGGGTTAGGAGGGAGAATATAGCCGTTAGGGACTAAATTGCAAAGAAATAATTTCAGCCTTTTTAGGGGCTAAAATGTAAAAAAAAAAAAAACTAGAGAGCCATTGAACTAACGGCTCTCTTGTGCTTGCTGGCCTGTGGCGGGCTAGGTGTTTTTACCCCTGGTCTAGACCGAACCGACCTTAGGACCGGTCCGGTGAACAGTGGCCAGTTCGGCCATCAGGCCCAGCCCGGTGGGCTAAATCGGCCCATTGGCCAATGCTAGCTTCAGCAAATGTTTGAGCACAAAGGATGTTAGGCGAGCCAAGCAGTAATAAGGCGCATAATTAATATGCGCATAAAACCTAGAACGCCCATAAGGGATCATATATTAGAATTGATCGCTTAGTTCAACCTGGCGGAAGTCTTAGGAGTTGAAATTAAGCCTGAGACTCAGGTTGGTATAGCTCTAGAAACTCTTCCAAAGATGTTCTCACAGTTCAAAGTTAATTATAACATGAACAAGATGAAGATGTCTCTTACTGAGTTGATGAAGGAGCTTGAGAGTGCCGAAGCTACTCAAAAAGTGGAAAGTGGCAACACTGTCATTCTAACTCATGTTGGATCTTCCTCTTCCAAGCCCAAGGGCCTAAGCAGCAAGTTAAGAAAGCAAAAGTGGATGAAAAGCCAAAAGGCAAATGTTTCCACTGCAAGCAAAAAGGACATTGAAAAACACAGTGTCCAGATTACTTAGCTAAATGCAAGCAAGGTATTGGTGAGTTATCCTACATTGAAACTTGTTTAGTACTTGATTCTACAAATACTTGGATAGTAGATTCTAGAGCCACTAATAATGTTTGCAATTCATTGTAAGGGTTCCAAGTAACTAGACATCTCAATGAATGAGAGCATACTCTAAGGGTTGGCACAGGATCAGTGATATCTACAAGAGCTGTTGGAGATGTTTATCTTTATTTTGATAATAAACATTTGGTTTTGAAATATTGTTATTATGTTCCCGATATTTATTGAAATTTAATTTCAGTTTCTTTGTTATTCAAACAAAAATATTCTATTAAATTTTATAAATTATTAGTAGAGATATTATTGAATAACTCTTTGATATGTCGTGGAAATTTAAATAATGATCTATATATTTTGAAACCTACTAACAATTCATTATATCGTACTGAAACTAAATAATGCATTAAGTTATCTCCCACTAATGAGACTCTCTTATGGCATCTTAGACTTGGTCATATTAATCTAAAAAGGATACAAAGACTTGTAAAAGAATGTCCTTTAAGTGACTTAAAGGTAAAACCTTTTCAAGTTTGCGAATCTTGTTTGGACAGTAAAATAACCAAAAGATCATTTCATTCCAAAGGAAATAAAGCCAAAGAAGTCTTAGAATTAGTGTACTCTGATGTATGTGGACTAATTAGTGTCCAAGCTAGGGGTGGATATAAGTATTTCATTATTTTTACGAATGATTACTCAAGATATAGATGTGTTTACCTAATGACTCATAAGTTAGATGCCTTAGAAAAATTTAAAGAATTTATGACTGAGACTGAGAAGCAGTTAGGAAAGAACATTAAGACACTTCGATCAGATCAAGGTAGAGAATACCTTTCCCATAACTTTAGATCTTACTTGTAAAAAAATGATATTTTATCCCAACTAAGTGCACCTAGCACTCCTTAACAAAATGGAGTTGTAGAAATGAGAAACAAGACCTTGTTAGACATGGTCAGAACAATGTTAGACTTCTCTACACTTAGTACATCTTTTTAGGGATATACTATACAAACTGTGACATATATATTTTATACAGTTCCATCTAAGTCTATCCCTAACATTCTATTCGAATTCTAGAATGGGCAGAAGCCTAATTTGACATATATCCGTATTTGAAGTTGTCCTGTATACGTGCTAAAGGGAAAAATGGATAAAATGGAATCAAGATCAAATTTATGTCTATTTGTTAGGAATCCAAAAGGAACAAGGGGATACTACTTCTATAGTCCGCAAGATAATAAAATATTTGTAAGTACAAATATAAGTTTATTAGATGACAAGTACGTAGAAGAAATCGGATCTAAGAGTAGGGTTATTTTTGAAAGAAACCAAAGGAGATAATCCCAAGCAAATGGTTACAAAAACCCATATTCAAGATTTATGTGGTGAATTCATATCTATACCATTTAATATGCTAGATTCCAATGGGAGAGAAATAGATGTTACGCCTTCAATACCCACTGGCTCTTTGGCACATAGAGTGGAAGAACCTCCTGCCCCTATTCAAATTCCAGTCATTGAGGAATCAGTAGATCTAGTTCCAGTCAACGAGAAGGAGAAAAGTCCAATTATCCAAGAACCTCCACAACTTAGATATAGTGGGAGAGTCATTCGATGTTCCTCTAGATACTTACTCTATGGAGAAACTTTTCAAGTAATCTCTTTTGAGGAAGAAGAGGATCCTACTACGTATAAAGAAGTTGTAGAGGATATAGACGCAGACCATTGGAAGAGTGTAATGGATTCAGAAATGAAATCCATGTACACTAACTCTGCCTGGGAACTTGTGGACTTACCTAATGGGGTAAAGCCTACTAGGTGCAAATGGGTCTACAAAAGAAAGAGAGGAATAGACGGGAAAGTAGAAACTTTCAAAGCTAGATTGGTTGCTAAAGGTTATACTCGGCAAG
The DNA here is from genome assembly GCA_026120185.1 of Voacanga thouarsii. Classification (NCBI taxonomy): domain Eukaryota; kingdom Viridiplantae; phylum Streptophyta; class Magnoliopsida; order Gentianales; family Apocynaceae; genus Voacanga; species Voacanga thouarsii. The sequence continues at coordinate 2,259,513 of JANUWF010001547.1, read as the reverse complement.
AAAGTATTGACTATAAAGAAACCTTCTTGCCTATGGCCATGCTAAAGTCTATAAAAATCCTCTGTTAGAAATTCTTGTCATGTAAATACACGTTGCGCAGCAGAATAAAACCAAGAATTCCCACTGAGGATCTCATTTATGCGTAAAAAGGATTTGAAATGGTTGAAGAAAATACCTCACGTGAAACCTCTGTAAAAAAAGATTTTTCCTACTCTGTTCGTGGTGTGATCTAGAAATCTCCAGGCACGTCTTCTCTTTCATTCTGTCCAAGTCACCAAATCTCAAGGATGGAGATTTCTCTAACAGAAATCCACACAAGAATTATGCTCAAGAACACATTGGGATTTTGTGCTAGCAAAATCACTTGGCGGCTAGGGTATTTTTCATTTCTCAGAAGAATATGTTGAACAGAAAAGGGCTCTCTAATTTTTTTTTTTTAAAAAAATCTATGTATTAACCGAAAATCATAAAAAAAGCACAAAGTGTATATATAAGAGTGGTGAATCCTTTAAGATTAATATATATATATATATATATATATATATATATATTTTCCTTCATTATTTCGGTAATCAGAATCTATAGCAATCTTAAATTCTTAATTACCAATTGTTATTATAATTTTTGTTAATTACAATATAGTTCACAAATTATAATTAATAATTTGACCACAATAACTTCTTCTTTCCACAATCAACCCTATAATGTTATCAAATAACATCTTGAGCACTCAATTCTCTATTGTGTGTGACCTATTAGGTTTCTCGGTCTATTAGTAGCAAAATATAAATTAATCTAAACGTATTTAAGATTAATAATCTTTAATAATTTTAGAATTAACTTATTAATTCTGATAAGGATTGATTTATTAATTCTCTAATGAATAAATTTATATTCAGCAGATCATGAGTAGTATCTAGCAACACATCATGAACACCAAAAGTCCAGAAAGTCAAGTAGCTTGACGTGAACCTTTCAAAAATAAACAACAGTACAATAAACTCCTTTCACCATACAATATCTCATTTGATTTGGAGTACGGAATTAGTGCCAACTCCTTCCAGAATAATAAATTCATTCTGGTTATTCCAAGAATTCACTACTTATCATATGTATCAATTGGAACCATTTTCAATATACAATCGCCTTGGCCAAGGACTTCTCGAGTAGTGATTCCTATAAGTGGCCATGAGATATTCGCCCCTATTATTAGGGTGGTGAATCCTTTATTAACATTCTCAACTACTTTCGTTTACCTTACATTACACCTAATATCCATCCCATAGGCAGCCCTTGATCTAGCTCTGGAGATTAGAATCAAAGTACAATGCTCAGCAAACAAAGTACCTTGGAGATCTCAAATCTAAGGATACTTGCACATTTGCTATATCAATATTCTATCATTGGCACTAAATAGTTATCCATGTAATTATCTCATAGCTAGATCATCCAATGTACTTGTTCTATTAACAAGCATCCACTTGTTAACTTTGAGTATCACAATACTCACAGATATGAGAATTATCACCTAATCAAATCAGGAAGTATAACATGTGCTAGTCTTAACGCATTAATGATGTCATATCTCATTAATACTATGACTCTATCCAGTATAGTAGGAACCTCACATCATGGTCTCTATCATGATTTTCTTAATACAGTGTTGTACTTGGGACTTTATCTAACAGTTATTTTATAAGAAAGTATAAATAAAACAAACTGAAAGATAAAGAATGCCTTATTTTATTTAATAATGCACAATGTACAGAATACATGGGATTGCCTCTAGGGCATAACACTAACAAACTTCCACTTGTACTAGAGTCAATCATTTATGTATCTAATACTGAATGACTCAACATGTTTGTTATGTTTTTTTAGGATAGTGCTTTTGTAAGCGGGTCAGCTACATTTTCATTCATGGGAACTCTCTCAATCTTTTATATCTTTTCTATCAATGATTTCATAAATCAAGTGATAGTACTCAAATTGAACACATAGCCTGATTGTGACTCGTTGTCATTATTATCATATTGGAAACCAGTATCAATGTACCTTTTACTTATGAAGAATAGAAACAATATCTCTTGTTAGTAATATATCATTTACATAAAGTGATAGGAAAATAATTACACTCCTACTAACCTTATTATATGCATAAGATTCATTCATGTTTTGAATAAAACCAAACTCTTTGATTGTTTCATCAAAATGGATATTCTAACTCCTAGAAACATGCTTAAGTCCATAAATAGATCTTTGTAGCTTGCACACTTTTGTGCTATCATTGGATATGAAACCTTCAAGTTGTATCATATACACCTCCTCAGCCAGGTTTCCATTTAGGAAAGTGGTTTTCACATTCATTTGCTAGATCTCATAATCATAATGAGCTGCAATGGCTAGGAGTATTCTGATAGATTTCAGCATAGCAACTGATGAGAAGGTTTCATCATAGTCAATACTATGCTGTTGACGATAACTCTTAGCCACTAATCATGCCATATAGTAAATAGGTTACCATCCATGTCAGTTTTCTTCTTGAAAATCCATTTATACCCAATAGGTTTAATTCTTTTGGGTGGATCAACCAGAGTCCAAACTTAGTTGTCATATATGGAATCCATCTCTAACTTCATAGCTTCAAGCCATTTGTCAGATTCTAAACTGTTCAAAACTTCCTTGTAAGTAGTAAGCTCATCATCATCTATGAGTAATACATTATTATAGTCACTAAAGAGAAATCTATATCTCTCAGATGATATATGTATCCTACTCAACCTATGAGGTTCTTGTATATTTGAAAGTTCATTTATTCTCTCAATAAATATGGTATCAGACGGTTGATCTCTACTTGTTTGTTCTTTTTGAACTTCACTAAGTTCAATTTTATTCTCACTGTCCCCTTTAGGCACATGCTTCTTCTTTAAGAAGACAGCATGTTTTGAAACAAACACTTTATTTTCAGAAGAGAGATAGAAGTAATAACAAAAAGATTCTTTCGGATGACTCCTAATCAAACACATGTCAAATTCACTGTTAAGTTTGTTAGACTGTGGCCTTTCAATAAAGGCAGGGCAACCACATACTCTCAAGTGAGATAACTTAGTTTCTTGCCAAAAAACATCTCAAATAGGGTAGTATCAACCATTTTCAACAGAACTCTGTTTAAAATATAAATAGAAATCTCTAGTGTGTACCTCCAAAATGATTTTGGCAAGTCTATAGAAGCCATCATGGTATGTACTGTAACACCCCACTACCTAGGCCCAATAGGGCCGAGGATGTCGCCTCGTCCAAAGGACAAGGGGTCTTTATAACTAGGTCACACAATCAAAATAAAACAATACTTCAAATATTAAAACTTATTACAATCCCAAAATTCAAAACGAATCCAAAATAAAAATTATTCACTCTCAACTCCCAAAACATTACATAAATTAAATAACAGAATTTCTTCCAAGCAGGCAATAACTAGCCACTCATCCCCACAGTAGGATCGACCTGAAATCATGGTAAAAAGGGTGATGAGATAAAAATCTTAATAAGCCCGTGTGTGCCTTGAGTGTCCAGTGAAAACAGTTCATGAATGCAAAGTGTAAGAACTTTATAAGAAAAACATTGGCAAGCAATAAATGAAGTTCAAAAGTAGGAGTGGCATTTTGGCTTTTCCAACCATACAGGTGCATTAAAATCAACCACTTGAAAGGGCGGCTATGGGTTCCCACACATTGGGCCCCATAACTATACAATGATTAGAATGCCACACTTTTCCAGACTGACAAAAAAGGTAGGTGATCGGCCTACCGAGTAAGATTCTCCTCCTTCTCTACACCCAAACAAAACTGGTTGTCCATTCCAGCAACACACAGTCCACATGACTAAAACCTGCTAGCTCGAACCGGCATGACTAAGTAGTACTGACGTTTCTCTAAGTTGAGTTCATCTTCTGGAGGTGGCCTCCTGCCAAAAGACTCACTCTTGCTATTCAAAACTAGTACTACTAGCCTACCCTTATTGAGTACTCAACGTAGTTCATCCCACTTGGGAGAAAACTGATAAAACATAGCTTTACTTGAAAATGGCAATCAAGGGTTTTCAAAATCTTTGTCAAAATTCGTTTTAGAAACAGTTTAGTGTTTGAATAAAATTGCTTGTTGTTTTTCAAATAATTGGTTTGACTAAAACAAGAAAGGAAACAACCCTAATTGCCTTTACCAAATCAGTGTTTACAAACTTTGTATTTAGCTTGCCATAGAAACCTTTTACAACAAACAAGTTTTATGCAGGAGCTTACCCGATCCTTTGCTCGAGATAAAATAAAGATCTCCAAAAGCTTATCTAATCCCTCCTGGGGTAAACATAAGCCAAAATTAAACTCAAGCCAAAATTCACTTTCACAAATAAACCTAACTCAACTCACTACAATCATGACCCTAATGTCCCAAGCTTTAAGGCTAGATAACAAATAAAGGGCTTATAAGATAAATCTAGCTTGATATTAAAATAACCAGGGTTTGTGAATTAGATACTAATAAGTTGTAGGTTTAAATCTTGCTATAAATAAATTAGAGTTTATTTGATGAAGGGTCCTAGGCCCTAGATAATATAATTTAAAATAATAATCTATTAATAATTCATTGTTAGAAAATAATTAGTAACTAAAATTAGCTGTAAGTAAATTTTAATAGGTTTTGATTAAAAGATAATAAATAAATTTTTAATAGTATTTATGAATATAAGACTTACAAAATTAATATTTTACCTATTTTGATTATTTATATAAAAGACTTTATTTGATATTATTATTTTATATAATATCTATATATATTTTATTTCTTTAATAAAAGCTATCATTTATTTGACTAAAATATCATCATTTTATATAATAGTCCAAATCCACGTTTTCCTAGGGTTTTTGAAATCTCTAGAGAAAATTATAGTATTAATCATTTTATTGATGAAATAAAATTAGCTAACTCAATTAGCTTAAGGACAATAAGGTCATGATCATAATTCCTATTGCTAACCATAATCATGAACATACACTCTACACCAATCAACAAAACATCCAAATCATGAATAAAAACATAGATCTAAATCTACCAACACATGATCCAAACTCCACTAACATAATCATAATCATGGCCTTAACAAGAATACATGAACATAAAATCCTATTCACCAAAGGTGACATAATCTCTAACATGCTTGATCATTCATACTACTCACGATATGAAGACATGCAACAAGCCCTAAAAACGCTATACATTCAACCAAGACAAATCATCTCATGCATCAATCTCATCTCCATCATACAAACACATTCATTCTCATGCTTCAATCCCAACTCCATCACAAAACACATGATCAATCTTCAAATATATCCCATCTTCATCCAACTACATCCAAGAGGCATGAATCTAGGATTTAAAGAGAAGATGGAAGAAGCTTACTTGAATGAAGACTACCTTGAGGTCGTTTCAAGAGAATCTTCTTGCTAGGAATGCTTGATCCATCCAAGGAGAAGAAGAAAAATGGCCATGGTGGAAGTAACCATTCGGCCGAGAGAGAGAGAGTGAGAGAGAGAGAGTTCGTTAGTATATACTCATCAAGGTCGAAGATGGAAGAAGATGGAGATGATTGTTCATACTTACCTTGAAAGTGTTCTTGAGCCTTCAAGAAAATTCTGATTTTTTATCCAAAAGTGAGACTTTGATTTCAGTGTTTGATGTTAAAAATTGCAGGAATGGATTCACAAAAATGAGTAGGTATAATCTGGAGTTTTTGGAGAATATTGAAGTGGTTTTGAATGGCCTTAGGCGTGAGAATGGTAGTAGGTGTTCTAGGTGTTCTTGGAGGTTTGGAGAGAATAGAGGGAGATTGGATGAAGGTTGGCCAAAACTCTATGGGGAAAGGGTGGCTGACTGGTTTGGAGATTTTTGGTAATTGGATTTTTAGATTTGGGAAAAAAAGGAAAACTGGTTGTTTGAAATTCAAAAAGAATAATTTAAAGAATATTTTGTGGTAGCAAATATGGTAAGTAGATCTTTGTTGTTGGAGGTTCTTTGGAAGCTTCAATGGCCAACTGAATTGCTAGAATTTCTACTGAGATGAATGCTGTTCGAATGAGCTTAAGGGTGGCCGAATTATGGTGTACAATGGTGGAGGAATTTTCTAGTTGTTGGAGGGGTAATCTATGGTAGTTTGCTGAATATTTTGCTGAAATTTTGGACTTCAATTAATAGCTTGATTGGAGTGATTGATGGAGAGATTTTAGGAGCAGCCATGGAGCTACTTTTCGTGCAGAACAATGGTGAGGAAGATGAAGTTCAATTCATGGCTGACCAAGGTAAGTTTGTATAGAAGAATGGAGTAAGATTCGGATAAGGGTGAAGATGAAAACAAAACCAAAAATTCTGGTTGGCCTTTCGCAAGGCTTGCTGGAATTTCTGGGCAGATTTTTCTGCCATGCTTCAGCCAACTTGCAGAAGATTTGAAGGGGTTTTAGAGGGTCTTTTAAGGCTGATTTCCAGCCTTCTTTATGGAGGAAAAACAAGGTTGAATTGCTGGAAGAAACAGCTTGGTTTTTGGCTCACCAAGCTGCGAAATTGACCAGAAAATTTTCCTGGTTTGCATAGCTTTTGTGCAGCTTGATTTTGGCTGGAATTTTCAATCTTCAAGCTGAGTGAAATGGTCATTTTTCTGGCAGCATTTGAGAGAGAAATATGGCTGAAAATTTTGACAATTGAACTGATTAAGAAGCTGGAAAAATTTCCAGTTTACTACATGAAGAAGATGAACACACATAGGTTGGAGTTTGAAGGTTCAACTATGGAGATTAATTCTCTTGGGAACCTTCCACAACTCCTCCCCATTTTCAGTCAAGAAGATACTTCACATAGACATTTTTGAAACCTCAATATCACAGAACCTTGCTGGAATTTTCTGGAAACAAAGTTGGCTTAGATAAATTGAACAACCTAATGGATTAAGAAGGAAAACTAGAGATCAAGAAGGATATGGATCCCTTAGAAATTTTTATAGGACACAAGAGTAGGATTAGGACATTCCTATCATGTCTTCCCTAAGACAACACTCCTACTCTTCCCTAAAGCAAGCAAGGGCCAAAATATAGCCTTCTTATACAAAAATAAAATTTAATCATGCTAAAACTCCAATGATGGAATTTGAACTCAAGACCTCAAGAATTTATTCCAAAGCTCTAACCACTAAACCACAACAACTCTTGTTCTTATTTTCGCTCCCAAATATTTTTTCTATTTAACCCTCAAGCTATCTCCCTATTTTCACCTCAAGCAAAATTACAATTTTGCCCTTCTTACTCAATAAGCACAATTAAGCCATCTAGACTACAAATCACATATCCAAAGCACCTAAAATCATACAAAAATATATTTATGTATGCAAGAAAATATGATATGCATCCCGACCCTCTTACCATAAGGTTGGTTTTAGCTGGAGTTTCACACGTACCATGTCTAGAAGGGTTCGATTCCTTCTAGACATACCATGTACCATGTCTAGAAGGGTTCGATTCCTTCTCTCATATATACCATTATATTGAGGTGTATGTGGTGAAGTCCATTAAGATAATATCTTATTATCTGTAAGATAACCTTGAAACTCTTAGCTTAAGTATTCACCTCCTCGATCAGATCTTAGGGTCTTCATACTTTTTTCAAGTTATTTCTCTACTTCATTCTTGAAATCTTTGAACTTTTCAAAAGTTTCAGATTTATATTTCATTAAATATAAATACCCATATCGTTAATAATCATCGATAAAGGTTATGAAGTGATGATTACCTCATCTTGATTGTATTGACATTGGCCCACATATATCAGAATGTATAAGTGTTAATAACTCTTTGGCCCTCTCTTCTTTTCCAGAAAAATGAGTTTTAGCCATTTTACCAAGTAAACAAGATTCGCATCTACCATATGATTCATAATCAAATGACCCTAAGTCACCTAACTTGTATAACTTAGAAACGCGATTCTCATTTACATAGCCTAAATGACAATTCCATAAATACGATGAAGTTGAATTATCATCCCTGGTTTCTTATTGTTTATATTAAAGATTGGATTATCCATGTCTAGGACATATAAATCATTAACCAAAGTTGCAGAACTATAATTAATATCATTCAATAAAAAAGAACAACATTTATTCTTAAAAATTAAATGAAATCCACAGAAGTCTAAACATACAATTGAGATAATGTTTTTCAATAAAACTGGCACAAAATAACAATTTTGTAGTTCTAAAACTAATCCTGAAGGTAGGTGTAGCTCATAAGTTCCCACAGCAAGTGCAGCAACCTTTGCTCCATTTGCAGTACGTAAGTCCACGTCACCCTTTTCAAGCCTTCTACTGTCCTTTAGTCCCTGCAAGTTATTACACAAATGAGAACCACATCTGATATCTAATACCCATATCTCATTTCTAAAGGCAGTATTAACCTCAATCATAAACATACCAGGAGTAGAAGTAGAAATGCCTGCAAGATTCTCCTTCTGTTTCTTTTCCATGACGGTCTCCAAGTAGGCTTTACAGTAGCGCCGCCAATGGCCCATATTTCCACAATGATGGCATGGGCTTTTGGTGGCTGCCTCCTTCTTTTCCACACAACCTTTAGGCTTTGTAGAAGCCTTCTTCTTCTTCTTAGGAACCTTCTTCCTAGAAGAGGAAGATTCTACTAGCATAACTGCATTAGATTCCTTCTTCATAGTGGACTCCGCAGTTTTGAGTAGATTGATCAACTCGGTATGGTGGACTCAATCTTGTTCATCTAGTAGTTAATCACAAATTATGAAAAACTACTTGGTAAAGATTGTAGAATTAAGTCGATAATTAATTCATTGTCCATCACAAAACCAAGATATCTGAACTTCTCAATTAAGCCCAACATCTTCAGCCCATGAATGGCCACAGAAGTACCCTCAACCATCTTTGAATGGAACAATTATTTTGATATCTCATATATTTTCATTCTGGCTTGGGCACCAAATAGCTCTCGAAGATACAAGATAATCAAGTAAGCATCCATATACTCGTGCTGTTTTTGTAGTTCAGGGGTCATTAACACTAACATCACACAGGATGTCATGTCACTGTCCTCTTTATGCTTCTTGTGGACAGCATACTCATCAGTATGAGTATCTTGAGCTGGTGGTGGCAGAATAGGAGCTTCGAACACGTAGAGCAACTTTTCCAACTTGAGAACAATTCTCAAGTTTCTATACTAGTCGAGAAAGTATGTTTCACTTAGTTTGTTCGTTTCCAAAACGCGTTTGTTGTCATGATACAGATGACCTAGATGTACAGATAGAGAAAATTAGCTAACTGTATATGCACATGTAATGCAAATAATTAGGTATTTAATTAAGCGCATTGTTATTTCACTATTTTACTCAAACCAATAGTCCCTACTATTGATTCGGGAAGCCCGTTAGAAGCTTTTCTAGTAGACCGGTATCCAAATCCCTTAAGAATAACCTTAAGTTTGCCCAACAAACCACCTTTATATTCAATGGTAGGTATCCAATACCAATTACATCGTATGTAATTATCGGATCATTGTGTGATTAACATCTTTTAATCTTAAAGCCTTTTGGGCTACTCCAATATTTCCTGTAAATTTCTTTATGCTTGAGTTAGCCCAACTGGGATAAAGAACTTAATTAAACTTGACTCATTAATCAGGAATTTAATTCCATATCTTAAACATGCCCGATGTCGAGTAGACTTGGGTTAGCCCAACAACCTGGTCTCGAAAAAAGACTTTCATTCTTACTATATTAATCGAAGGAATTATGTTTAATATTAATTGGGAGATTTATTCCTTTTAGTGATTTCATCAAATGACATGCACAAATATATCAATAAATCACATAAATTGATAATCATGGCAACAAAGGGATTACGTCGTATGGTTATGGATTTTTCTTAAATTAATTTCCTCGAGCCACGAAAAAAATTAATATGGTCAAGCCTATGTGTTCATGCATGGTATAAGTAGAAGATCTTACCCTCTCACCTCGTTTTGGTAGCCATCTCCATTGTCTTGTAAATAATTTTTCTAACTCTATCTAACCTATGTAATCTAATTACATAAATTTCTTAAGTAAAGAAAACTCGAGTTACAATCGAGGGGAGTTTAGGTGAGAAGAGAAATTACACAAGAATAATAGAGAAGGTAGGACACGCATGCCCTATTTCATTTAAAGCCAAAACTATAAATAATGCATGAATAGATATATTTGGTTTTAGTCCATAACCATCCACCATGATAACATCATGCTCAAAACACATTAAGTAAAATAAAACATAGCATACAATTCCAAAATCACTATTTTGGAAGTAAAATCTAAAATCAGAATCTTAGAATATATATATATATATATATATATATATATATATTAATTTCTAAAATCAAATTTTAGAAATTAACAAAAGTTTCCAAAATCAAAATTTGGAAATTTCCAGATAGATTTATACAAAATATAAACTTCCAAAATCAGTATTTTGGAAAAATAAAATAGTTAATCTCAAAATCAAATTTTGAGAAAAATAACTTTTGGGTCCATCTCTCATTCAATGAGATTTTCCCTTCCAAATCATTTCTAAAATCAATATTTTAAAAAAAAATATTAATCCTAAAATTAATTCCAAAATCCCTATTTTAAAAAAATAGAATAAATTCTAAAATTAATATTTTAGAAAATATAATAATTGTGAAAATCATATTTTAGGAATTAAAAAAATATATAATCTAAAATCAATATTTTAGAAAATATATTAATTTCTAAAACCATAGTTTTGGAATTAAAATAATATATAATCTAAAATCATTATTTTAAAAATATATTATTTTTCCAGAACAAGAAATTTTGGAAAAATTATTTTAGTCCCAAAATACTAACTTTGGCAAAATTTTAGGCACAATTGAAAAAAGGAAAAAGACATCTATGGGCAAGCAAGAAGACAAAACAGAAGCTATGACTAAACAAAGAAAAAAAATTTCATAACAAACAGAATTGCATCCTGGGGAGATCACAAATCCATTCCCCACGTGAGCCGAGATAGGGAGCCGTGGCTCGGGGATTTTTGAGTCTCAAGCCACGGCTTGGCTTCTAGTGAGCCGCAACTTAGGACAAAAAAATATTTTTTTTTTTTTCCGTTTTCTTCTTTGTCTTCTAGAAACAATTTCTGAAGAAAACTTCAAGTCTTCTGCGACAATATTGGAGAACTATTCTCAGATTGATTCCAAATTTTTTTTTCTCTTTTCCGTTTCTATGAATTGATTCAAATCTTTTTCAGTAAAACAAATCCAAAACAAATCAAAATTTGTTCAAGAAATAAGACAGCTTCAGGAAAACGATTTCCTTTTCCAGTTACAGAAACAAATGCCTAAAAAACATTTTTCCTTTCTGCAAGAATTAACGCAAGAACTAATCCTTTAATTCTTGTCATTAAACATTCTTGTAACTTTTATAGAAACATATTCATGCAACCAAAGCCCAAAAAATTAATTATTTTTCCTTTCACAAACAACTCTCATGAAAACAATTTCCACAGAGAACACAGAGGCAAACAACAAAACGAATTTCATGGCCAAATCACAACCAATTAACGCATAGACGGAGGCTCTGATACCACTGTTAGAAATTCGTGTCATGCAAATACAAGTTGTGCAGCAGAATAAAACTAAGAATTCCCATCGAGGATCTCATTTATCGTAAAAATGATTTGAAATGGGTGAAGAAAACACCTCACGTGAAACCTCTGTAAAATAAGATTTTTCCTTCTCTGTTCGTGGCACGATCCAGAAATCTCCAGGCACGTCTTCTCCTTCATTCTATCCAAGTCACCTAATCTCAAGGATAGAGATTTCTCTAACAAAATCCACACAAGAATTGTGCTTAAGAACACGCTGGGATTTTGTGCTAGCAAAATCACTTGGAGGCTAGGGTATTTTTCTTTTCTCAGTAGAAGATGTTGAACAGAAAAGGGCTCCTTTTTAAAAAAAAAAAAAAAACTTTCTGTGTATTAACTAAAAATCATAACAAAAAACCACAAAGTGTATATACACATATATATATAATATTTATTTTTCCTTCGATATTTTAGTAATCAAAATCCATAGCAATCATGAATTCCTAATTACCAATTGTTATGATGATTTTTGTTAATTATAATATAGTCTACAAATTATAACTAATTATAAATTAACCACAACAACTTCTTCTTTTCACAATCAACCCTATAATGTTGTCAAATAACATCTTAAACACTCAATTTTCTATTGTGTGTGATCTATTAGGTTTCCCGATCTATTGGTAGCAAAATATGAATTAATCTAAACGTCTTTAAGATTAATAATCCTTAATAATTTTAGAATTAACTTATTAATTCTAATAAGGATTGATTTATTAATTCTCTAATTAATAAATCAATATTCAACAAATCATGAGCGGTATCTAGCAACACATCATGACTACCCAAAAGTCTAGAAAGTTAAGTGGCTTGACATGAACCTTTCAGTAGCAAACAACAGTGCAATAAACTCCTTTCACCATACAATATCTCATTTAACTTAGAGTACAAAATTAGTGCCAACTCCTTCCAAAATAATAAATTCATTCTGGCTCGAATATTTTAGTACTTGGCCAAGGACTTTTCGAGTAGTGATTCCTACAAGTGATCATGAGATATTCGCCCCTATTATTAGAAGTGGTGAATCATTTATCAACCCTCTCAAAACTTTTGTTTACCTCATGTTGCACTCAATATCAATCCCACAGGCAACCCTCGATCTGGCTCTAAAAATTGGATTCAAAGTACAATACTCAGCAAACAAAATACCTTGGAGATTTCAAGTCTAAAGATACTAGCACGTTTGCTATATTGAGATTCTATCACTGGTACTAAATAGTTATCCATGTAATTATCTCATAGTTAGGTCATCCAATGTACTTATTCATTCTATTAACAAGCATCCATGTGTTAATTTTGAGTATCACAATACTCACGGATGTGAGAACCACTGCCTGGTCAAATTAGGAAGAATAACGCGCTAGTCTTAATGCATTAATGATGTCATATCTCATTAATACTATAACTAGGGATAATTTAAGTACGAACATTATCCAGTGTAGTAGGAACCTCGCATCATGATCTCTATCATGATTTTCTTAACATATTATTGCATTTGGGACTTTATCTAATAGTTATTTTACACAAGAGTATAAATAAAACAAATTGAAAGTAAAGAATACCTTATTTTATTTAATAATGTACAATACATAGAATACATGTGATTGCCTCTAGGATATAACACTTACCTCCTCTTATCCATTGTAGCTCACTTCGACTTTGAAGTATGGTAAATGAACGTCAAGACAACACTCATTATTGAAAATCTTGATGAATGTATCTACATGGTATAACCAGATACTTTTATCCAAGAAGGTCAACAACATAAAGTCTGCAAGCTGAATAGGTCCATTTATGGGGTTAAATAAGCATTTAGATCTTGGAATATCAGGTTTGATCAAGCTATTAAATCTTTTGGTTTTAACTAGGATCCTGATGAACCTTGCATCTATAAGAGAATTATAGATGGTAAGGTGATTTTTCTTATACTGTATGTTGATGACATCATTCTCATTGGAAATGATGTAAGGACATTAACATTGGTGAAAAATTAGTTGGGTAAACAGTTTGATATGAAGGACTTGGAAGAAGCAAGATATGTTTTAGGCATTCAAATCCTTTGGGATAGAAAGAATAGACAAATAGCTTTATCTTAAATTTCATATATTGAAAAAACACTGACAAGATTTTCTATGCAAAATTTCAAGAAAGGTCAATTGCCTTTCAGACATGGAATCCAGTTATCTTAGAAATATAGTCCTAAAACTCTTAATGAAGTTGAGTACATGAAACGAGTTCCTTATGTATCAGATATAGGAGGTCTCATGTATGCTATGCTATGTACTTGTCCAGATATTTGTCATGCTATTGGAATGGTCAGTAGATATTAGTCAAACCCAGGAGCGGAACACTAGAATAGTGAAACATATATTCAAGTATCTTCGCAGAACTCGAGGATATATGCTAGTTTACTCAGCTCCAAAATTGGAACCTATAGGTTACACTGATTCTAATTTTTAAGCTGATAGAGATCTTCACAAGTCCACTTTAGGCTCTATTTTCACCTTAAGTGGTGGTGCAGTCGTATGGAGAAGTATCAGACAATCTTGTATTGCTGACTCTACAATGGAAGTTGAATATGTGGCGACTTGTGAGGTAGCTAAAGAAGTAGTATGGTTAAAGAAGTTCTTGATAGAACTTGAGGTGGTTCCCTCTACATCTCAAGCTATTAGTTTGTACTGTGACAACAGTGGTGCAATGGCAAATACAAAAGAACCACGCAGCCATCAGCGTAGTAAACACATTGAACGTAAATATCACCTACTTAGGGAGATTGTTCAGCATGGAGATGTAGAAGTATGCAAGATTTCTTGTACTAAAAATCTTACTGATCCTTTTATTAAAAGTTTCTCTATAGCTGTTTTTGGAAGTCATATAGAAAGTATGGGTATTTCTGACATGTCTCATTTACTCTAGGATAAGTAGGAGAATTTTGTTAGATATGCCCATCAAGTAAAAACAATATTTGAATTTTGAAATTAAATAAAGTATGGTTTTATATATTTATATGAATGAGCTTATTTTGTTCACGAATTATTTAGATATTATAAATCAAGTGTTTATTTGTTAAATACAGAAATACCTGATTTATAATTTAATTCGAAATAAATTATTGTCGATCTAAAATAAATTTGGAAAATTTATTTTTGTGAGATTGTCTTAATTTTATTGAAGTCTGTCTTTTACTTTGATAATAAAATTAAGGATATATTTTGATATATTGGATGGACCATCAATGTTTATTTGTGGAATAGACCAGACAAATAAAATATTAAAAGATTGTCATACATAATACCTTAATCCTTAGCAAACAATAATTTATATTTACTAACTTGAAGTTCCTTAAGTTACCAAAGAGTGAGATTAACTCAATAATCAATATCTCGGTATCTTAGAAATGAAAGTGAAATAAATATGAAATAATTATTATTCGGTATGGAATAAGTCACCTTTAATAGGTAAGATCATTTCCTCATGGGTTCTTCTAAGGGACAGTTAAATCTGAATTCAGTAATTCAATAGTATCTATTAAATTCAATTTGTAAGTGTGATGTGGTCACATAATACTGTCAAATTGAAGATGAGAAATGAGGATTTGAATAAGGGGCACTGTGGTCATACTGCCTCATTCAAAGTATTACATTGATCAACGGGGGTAATTTGTTGGATCAATCAATCATAAGGATATAATTATTGACTCTAATAATTGTAATTAGTCTAAGAGTGCAATTACGTTCTTTTAGTGGAGTGGAACGTAATTAATAAATTATTTTTTATTAACAAAATAATTTATTGGAGCTTAGTCTAACTGTATCCAGTTAGGTCCCTTCAACGGCTCCTATTTATGGGACAATAATAAATTATAATTATTTATAATTTATTAATAAAAATTACAGGAAACTAAAAATCATATTTAAGATGGAATAAGATAAGTGGAAATAGTTGTATCCAACTATACTTTTCTTATTCTATCAGGATTCGTATTTTGGAGTAGAGTTAATTATACATATTGGTCTATGACTCTATTTTCGCGATACGTGAGAAACAATTTTCTCTCAATTTTTGTGTGAATTCACCCTTTACAAAGAGAGAAAAATACAATTAGCAATTTTCTGGTCTTAGGAGATTACATTGAAGGACGTTTGGGGGTCTAAAACACTACTAGAATGCCAAAAACTTCAAGAATCATATTGTTAAAGATGATATTTACAAATATATAATTCATTTTTACGTATTCATAGGATTTAATCCAGTCGACACATAAATATATCGATCCTATAACTAACAAATTTTCCTAATGGAGTCCCAAAGATCAGTAGAAAAACAGGTGCAGCAGCAAAATATCTGCCATGGCTTAGCAAATATCCCTAACCAAGCTTCACATACTTCAAGTTAACTGAATTCAAGAAGTCCGGCAAGCCTCGCCGGACCTTATTCACTGAAAATGTCGGAGAACCAGCATGTGGACCGAATTCCTCCACACCCCGATTCACGATTTCGTGTGAAAGATGCTCTCTTTGATCTCTTGCCATGAAATTTGATTAGAACGCAAGAACTAGTCCATGCGCTGCGCAATAAAAGTTATAAATATAAACAAGAAACCTATGGTGAAGTGACGTTAATGTAAAGTGGCATGGTAACAGAAATGAGGCTCTGTGTGTATGAAGACGTGCAAGCAGCGGATTCAGAGCGTAACAAAATTTGTGGGGTGGAAATGCAGATTGAGAGACTTTTCTTTGTAAGGAAAAAAAAAAAAAAATCGTATACTTGAGTTTTTATATTGTACTCATTTAAGTTTTAAAGATTATTTTAAACTTTTTAGCCTCAAATATACTTTTGTTCAATTTTTTTAGTCCTCTGGCATTCACGTGGAGGTTTTGGACATGTTCTAGCCATGCGACACAATTATTAAAGGTAAATTTTATATTTTGTATTTTTTTTTACTTTTTTGTTTTTTTATTTTTTATTTCTTTCTTCTTTTCTCTCCATAACACTTGCCTCGATCACCGCTAACTCCCTCTGTCCTCTTTTCGTTTTTTGAAAAGATTTATAATAATAGGATAATAACTTATATATAATATATAAATTATTTTTTAATTAATAAAAATAAAATAGAAAAGAATTAGTTGTCAATTTTAAAAAATAAATACCAACTTAACTCTTTTATCTTTAGTTTAATTGATATCTATTTTTTAATGTTAAATTGATATTCATTTTTCACATATTTTATTTCTATTAATTAAAAAACAATTTATATATTTTACTTATTAACCAGCTGTCATCTTCCTCTCTCTCCGATCCTGCCATCATCTACTTTGTCTCCATCTAGCACCATCTTCATCCCTTCTACATGATTGAAATAGTCGTTACCTATTCTACTCTACATACTACGATTCTTTTCTTGCTCGTGCTTCTCCTTGTCAGAAACCATCATAGAAATGGTCGGAAGAATTAAAAAGTTTGAATGAAATTAAATTGAGAACCGAAAAAAATTAAAAATAAACTTTAGGAACTAAAACCTCTAAGAAAGTACTTTGGGGTTTTGAAATTGTCCAAGTTGCCTTTGTTTTAGTAATTTGGTTCTTTAAAAATGACAAATCGATTTCTTCATTTGTCAACATTTTGAATAAGGAATTTAAAGTAGAGAGGAAACATGTGTAAAAAGCAGAAGCCAAAAGCTAGAGATCCAAGGGTTACCTGATGCAATATATCCAATTATAACAAGGGTCTTAATTTGTATAACATTAATTTCGCCCCCAGTAATTTTGAAATACCAAAATTATATACATATCCTATTATCTCTCTGTCTAAAAAGACATTGTTTGGTTTCAAATAATAATGCACTGCTGGCACTGGGAACCATTGTGAATATACTCCACCATAGATGAGGCATTTATCATTATATCCAACCTTTTCATAATTTCTAAAAAATAATTATAAGAGTATAACCAATATCTCTCAAAGCTTCCATTAGGTATATATTTACAAGAAACAAAAAATCTGAGACCAAAAAAAAAAAAAAAGAATACCTTTTGACCTCGCCAATTTCCTTCTTAATTATAGTACTTATTGGCATAGCAATTTTCTTTTCAGGGAAAATTAATAAGACAAATTATCCTCCATGGTTGCTGATTGGCTTATTTATTTTGCCCTTATCAGGAGTTGTAATTGCCGCTGCTCCGTCCATGACTGAAAGGGTTATATAGACCCGAAGCATCTTTATCCGCGGGGTAAAACAAAGGAAAAATGTCTATATAAACTTGTCATCTTAAGATTTTTTTTTTTTTTATTGACGTTAATAAATGGAAGAGAAATGCCAAATGATGCATATAAGATAATCAGCGTTATAATAAAAGATTAAAAAAAGTTTGAAAAATTAGGCAACATAACTCACTTGGTTAACATTATTTTTTATTATAGGCGTTTATAACTACAAGAAAATTGTTAATTTGCTACAGAAATTTGCTACTGAAAAAATTCCGTGGCAATCCGCCACAGATTTGTCACGAAAGAAGACAAGACATAATCAATTGCCACGGTGATATAACTGTAGCTAATCCATAGCTATTTGCCACAGATTTGCCACGAATATTGTAACAACTAGCGATGCAAAGTTGTTCCCTCACAGATCCATAGCAAAAAAATTAGCCACCAATTTGTGATGACAAATGTCGGTGGCAAAATGGTCAAATATTGATACAAACCTTCATGGCAAATCCGTGGTAATTTGCCACGAATTTGCCACAAAATTAATTACTTTCAAATTAATTACATGGCAACTCGGTGGTAGATTGTCACGGATTTACCACAGTTACTAGTTCCGTGGCAGATTATCATAGATTTACCACGGATAATTTATTTTCTAATTAATTCCATGGCAAGTCCGAGGCAATCTGTTAGGGATTTTGCCATGGATTTATTTTTTTTCTTTTTTATTCTATTTTTTATTATATTAATTTGTATTAATATTTGTTCCATACCTTAAAATTCCTGATCTTACGTTTAGTTGATTTGAACATTTTTTTTCTTATTTGTAGTTAAAAATTTTCATTTCCTTCCATCTTTCTGTTTTTATTTTGACAACAAAAGCCATTGAAAATATCAATGCAATTTACTAAATTACCATTTAGAATATGCAAAAAATATGATAGGTAAAATAGTGATAAAAAGAATGAGAAAATTTCATTAATTATTTTTCGTGACAAATTCGTGGCAAAAGGGAACATGGCAATTTCATTAATTCCTTTTATTATATTTATTCTTATTCCATACATTTTGATTACAATGGTCAAACATTTTAAGATATGTTATATATATATATATATATATATATATATATTACAGCAAAAGTCATTGGAAATATCAATGCAATTAACTATATTACCATTTAGAATACAAAAATTATATGTTAGGCAAAATAGTGATAAAAAGAGCAAGAAATTTTATCATGTGTTCCATGGCAAATCCGTGGCAATTTGCCACGGAATACCATTTTAATTTCATTAATTATCCTCCATGGCAAATGGGCACATGGCAATTTCATTAATTCTAATTTTTATTCCGTACATTTTGATTAAAATGGTAAAATGTTTAATAAAAATTATTTTTATCTCTAGCTTATTTATTCTTGAAAAAGAATTGATACAAAATTAAAATAGAATGTAATATTTTTTGTGTGCAAAAATATATGTGTTTATTAAAATTTAAAAAATTAAAGATATGATATAATTTTTTTTTCCAACAAAAGCCATTGGAAATATCAATGCAATTAACTATATTACCATTTAGAATATAAAAATTATATGTTAGGTAAAATAGTGTTAAAAAAGAATAAGAAAATTTTATTATGTGTTTCGTGGCAAAGCCGTGGCAAGTTGCCATGGATTGTGTTAGACCATTGCAAATTCCAAGCAATTTGCAAGGGATTTTTCGCGGATTTATTATTTTTTTTTTGTAATTTTTATTATATTTATTTTTATTCCATACATTTTGATTAAAATGGTCAAATGTTTTATAAACATTATTTTTATCTCTAACTTATTTATTCTTAAAAAAGAATTGATACGAATTTAAAATAGAATATAATATTTTTGTGTGTCGAAATATATGTGTTTATTAAAATAAAAAAATTTAAAGATATGATATAATTTTTTTTTACAACAAAAGCCATTGGAAATATCAATGCAATTAATTATATTACCATATAGAATATTAAAATTATATATTAGGTAAAATAGTGATAAAAATAAGAAAATTTTATTATGTGTTCTGTGGCAAATTTGTGGCACGTTGCCACGGCTTTACCACGGAGTTGCCATGGATATATTTTTTCCTTTTTATTCTAATTGTTATTATATTTATTTTCATTCCATTCATTTTGATAAAAATGGTCAAATGTTTTATAAACATTATTTTTTACCTCTAACATATTTATTCTTACAAAAGAATTGATACGGATTTAAAATAGGATGTAATATTTTTTGGGTGTCAAAATATATGTGTTTCTTAAAATAAAAAAAATTAAAGATGTTATATAAATTTTTTTACAACAAAAGCCATTGGAAATATCAATGCAATTAACTATATTACCATTTAGAATATAAAAATTATATGTTAGGTAAAATAGTGATAAAAAGAGTAAGAAAATTTTATTATGTGTTTCGTGGCAAATCTGTGGCAAGCTACTACGGATTTGCCACGGCTTTGCCACAGATTGTATTAGCTCGTTGCAAATCCCTAGCACGGATTTATTTTTTTTCTTTTTTATTGTAATTTGTATTATATTTATTTTTATTCCGTACATTTTGATTAAAATGGTCAAATATTTTATAAACATTATTTTTATCTCTGACTTATTCTTGAAAAAGAATTGATAAGAATTTAAAATAAAATGTAATATTTTTTGTGTGTAAAAATATATGTGTTTATTAAAATAAAAAAATTTAAAGATATGATGTATTTTTTTTTTTTTACAACAAAAGCCATTGAAAAAATCAATGCAATTAACTATATTACAATTTAGAATATAAAAATTATATGTTAGGTAAAATAGTGATAAAAAGGAAAGAAAATTTTATTATGTGTTCTGTAACAAATCCGTGGCAAGTTGCCATGGATTGTGTTAGTCTGAGGCAAATCCCTTGCAAATTGCTAGTGATATGCCACGGATTTATTTTTTCCTTTTAATTCTAATTTTTGTTATATTTTTTTTCATTCCATACATTTTCATTCAAATGGTCAAATGTTTTATAAACATTATTTTTTATCACTAGCTTATTTATTTTAGAAAAAGAATTGATACGAATTTAAAATAGAATGTATTATTTTTTGTGTATCGAAATATATGTGTTTATTAAAATAAAAAATTTAAAGATATTATATAATTTTATTTTATGAAAACAAAAGCCAGTGAAAATATCAATGCAATTAACTATATTACCATTTAGAATATAAAAATTATATGTTAGGTAAAATAGTGATAGAAAGAATAAGAAAATTTTATTATGTGTTCCGTGGCAAATCCATGTCAAGTTGCCACTGCTTTGCCACGAATTGTGTTAGTCCGTGGATAATCCCCGGTAAATTGCTAGGGATTTGCCACGAATTTATTTTTTCTTTTTTATTCTAATTTTTATTAAATTTATTTTCTTTCTACACATTTGGATTAAAATGGTCAAATATTTTGTAAACATTATTTTTTATCTCTAACTTATTTATTCTAGAAAAATAATTTAAATGAATTGAAAATAGAATGTATTATTTTTTGTGTGTCAAAATATATGTGTTTATTAAAATAAAAAAATTTAAAGATATTATATAATTTTTTTATATAGAAAAAGCCATTGAAAATATCAATGCAATTAATTATATTACCATTTAGAATATAAAAATTATATGTTAGGTAAAATAGTGTTAAAAAGAACAAGAAAATTTTACTATGTGTTCCGTGCCAAATCCGTGGCAACTTGCCACAGCTTTGCCACGGAGTTGCCATGGATTATGTTAGTCCACTACAAATCCCAAGCAATTTGCTAAGGATTTGCCACGGATTTATTTTTTATTATACTTATTTTTATTCCATACATTTTGATTAAAATGGTCAAATGTTTTATAAATATTATTTTTATCTCTATCTTATTTATTGTAGAAAAAGAATTGTAACGAATTTAAAATAGAATATAATATTTTTGTGAGTCAAAATATGTGTTTATTAAAATAAAAAAATTTAATGATATGATAGAATTTTTTTTTTTTACAACAAAAGCCATTGGAAATATAAATGCAATTAACTATATTACCATTTAGAATATAAAAAATATATGTTAGGTAAAATAGATATAGAAAAATAAGAAAATTTTATTATGTGTTCTGTGGTAACTTGCCATGCATTTGCCATGGATTTATTTTTTTAATTTTTTATTCTAATTTTTATTTCATACATTTTAATTAAAATGGTCAAATGTTTTTCAAACATTATTTTTATCTCTAGCTTATTTATTCTTGAAAATGATTTGATACGAATTTAAAATAGAATGTAATATTTTTGTGCGTCGAAATATATGTATTTATTAAAATAAAAAAAATTAAAGGTATGATATATATATATATATATATATATATATATTACAACAAAAACCATTGGAAATTTCAATGCAATTAACTATATTACCAACTAGAATATAAAAACTATATGTTAGGTAAAATAGTGTTAAAAAGAATAAAAAAAATTATTATATGTTCCATGGCAAATCCGATGCACGTTGCCATGGCTTTGCCACGGAGTTGCCACAGATTTTGTTAGTCCCGTGGCAAATCCATAACAAATTGCTTGGGATTTGCCACGGATTTATTTTTTCTTTTTTTAATCTATTTTTTATTATATTTATTATCATTCTATACATTTGGATTAAAATGGTAAAATGTTTTATAACCTTTATTTTTTATTTCTAACTTATTTATTCTTGAAAAATAATTGATACAAATTTAAAATAGAATGTATTATTTTTTGTGTCGAAATATATGTGTTATTTAAAATAAAAAAAATTTACAGATATTGTACAATTTTTTGTTTTACAACAAAAGCCAATGAAAATATCAATGCAATTAACTATATTACCATTTCGAATATAAAAAATATATATTAGGTAAAATAGTGATAAAAAGAATAAGAAAATTTTATTATGTGTTCTGTGAAAAATTAGTGGCACGTTGCCACAGCTTTGCTACGAATTGTGTTAGTCCATGGCAAATCCATAGCAATTTATTTTTTTCATTTTTTATTGTAATTTTTATTATATTTATTTTTATTCCATACATTTTGATTAAAATGGTCAAATATTTTATAAACGTTATTTTTATCTCTAACATCTTTATTCTTGAAAAAGAACTGATACAAATTTAACATAGAATGTAATATTTTTGTGTTTCGAAATATGTATTTTTATTAAAATAAAAAAAATATAAAGATATGATATAATTTTTTTTTACAACAAAAGCCATTAGAAATATCAATGCAATTAACTATATTACCATTTAGAATATAAAAATTTTATGATAAGTAAAATAGTGATAAAAAGAATAAGAAAATTTTACAATGTGTTCCGTGCCGAATCCATGGCAACTTGCCATGGATTTGTCACGGATTTATTTTTTTCTTTTTTACTGTAATTTTTATTATATTTATTTTTGTTTCATACATGTTGATTAAAATGGTCAAATGTTTTATAACTAGCTAATTTATTCTTGGAAAAGAATTGATACGAATTTAAAATAGAATGTAATATTTTTGTGTGTAGAAATATATGTGTTTATTAAAAAAAATTAAAGATATGATATAATTTTATTTTTTTTTTACAACAAATGCCATTGGATATGTCAATGCAATTAACTACGTTACCATTTAGAATATAAAAATTATATGCTAGGTAAAATAGTGATAGAAAGAATAAGAAAATTTTATTATGTGTTCCGTGGCAAATCCGAGGCACGATGCCATGACTTTGCCACGGATTTGTCATGGATTTTGTTAGCCCATGGCAAATCCCTAACAAATTGCTCGGGATTTTTCATTGATTTATTTTTTCCTTTTTTATTCTAATTTTTATTATATTTAATTTCATTCTATACATTTGGATAAAAATGGTCAAATGTTTTATAAACATTATTTTTTATCTCTAACTTATTTATTCTTAATAAATAATTGATACAAATTTAAAATAGAATGTAATATTTTTATGTGTCGAAATATATGTATTTATTAAAATAAAAAATTTAAAGATATTATATAATTTTTTTTACAACAAAAGCCATTGGAAATATCAATGCAATTAACTATATTACTATTTAAAATACAAAAATTATATGTTAGGTAAAATAGTGATAAAAAGAACAAAAACATTTTATTATGTGTTCCATGGCTAACTTTGCCACGGATTTAATTTTTCCTTTCTATTGTAATTTTTATTATATTTATTCTCATTCCATATATTTTGATTAAAATTGTCAAATGTTTTATAAATATTATTTTTTGCCTCCAGCTTATTTATTCTTGAAAAAGAATTGATACGCATTTAAAATAGAATGTATTATTTTTTGTATGACGAAATATATGTGTTTATTAAAAAAATTAAAAATACTATATAATTTTTTTTACAACAAAAGACGTTGGAAATATCAATGCAATTAACTATCTTACCATTCAGAATATAAAAAAAAAATATGTTAGGTAAAATAGTGATAAAAAGAATAAGAAATTTTATTATATATTCTGTGGCAAATCCGAAGGACATTGCCACGACTTTGCCATAAAGTTGTCACGGATTTTGTTAGTCCATGTCAAATCCCTAACAAATTGCTTCGGATTTGCCACGGATTTATTTTTTCCTTTTTAATCTCATTTTTATTATATTTATTTTCATTCTATAATGTTGGACTCAAATGGTCAAATGTTTTATGAACGTAATTTTTTATCTCTAATGTATTTATTCTTGAAAATTAATTGATATGAATTTAAAATAGAATGTAATATTTTTGTGTGTCAAAATATATGTATTTATTAAAATAAAAAAATTTAAAGATATTATACAATTTTTATTTTACAACAAACACCAGTGGAAATATAAATGATATTAACTATATTACCATTTAGAATATAAAAATTATATGTTAGGTAACATAATGATAAAAAGAACAAGAAAATTTAATTATTTGTTCCGTGACAAATTCGTGGCAAGTTGCCACGGCTTTGCCCCCGAATTGCCTTGGATTGTGTTATTCCATGGCTAATCCCACACAAATTGATACGGATTTGCTACAAAATTATTTTTTCATTTTTATTCTAATTTTTATGATATTTAATTACATTCTATACAATTGGATTAAAATTGTCAAATGTTTTATAAACATTATTTTTTATCTCTAGCATATTTATTCATAAAAATTAATTTATTTGAATTTAAAAGAGAATGTAATATTTTTGTGTATGGAAATATATGTATTTATTAAAATTAAAAAATTTTAAACATATGATATAATTTTTTTTTTACAACAAAAGCCATTGGAAATATCAATGAAATTAACTATATTACCATTTAAAATATAGAAATTATATGTCAACTAAAATAGTAATAAAAAGAACAAAAAAAATTTATTATGTGTTCCGTGGCAAATCCATGGCACATTGCCACAGATTGTGTTAGTCCATGACAAATCCCTAGAAAATTGCTAGGGGTTTTCCACGAATTTTTTTTTCTTTTTATTATAATTTTTAATATATTAATTTTCATTCCATACATTTTGATTAAAATGGTCAAATGTTTTATAAATATTATTTTTTGCCTCTAACTTATTTATTCTTGAAAATGAATTGATAGGCATTTAAAATAAAATGTATTATTTTTTGTATGATGAAATATATGTGTTTATTAAACTAAATAAAATTTAAAAATATTACATTTTTTTTACAACAAAAGCCATTGGAAATATTAACTATGCCACCATTTAGAATATAAAAATTTTATGTTAGGTAAAATAGTGATAAAAAGAATAAGAAAAATTTATTATATATTCTGTGGCTAATCCGAGGCACATTGCCATGACTTTGCCACAGAGTTGCCACATATTTTGTTAGTTCGTGGCAAATCCCTAACAAATTGCTCGGGATTTGCCACGGATTTATTTTTTTTCTTTTTTAATCTAATTTTTATTATATTTATTTTCAATCTATACAGTTGGACTAAAATGGTCAAAGGTTTTATAAACGTAATTTTTTATCTCTAACGTATTTATTCTTGAAAAGTAATTGATATGAATTTAAAATAGAATGTAATATTTTTGTGTGTTGAAATATATATATTTATTTAAATAAAAAATTTAAAGATATGATATAATTTTTATTTTACAACAAATGCCAGTGGAAATATAAATGATATTAACTATATTACCATTTAGAATATAAAAATTATTTGTTAGGTAAAATAGTGATAAAAAGAACAAGAAAATTTAATTATGTGCTCCATGATAAATCCGTGGCAAGTTGCCATGGCTTTGCCCTTGAGTTGCCTTGGATTGTGTTATTTCGTGCCTAATCCCCCGCAAATTGCTACGGATTTGCTACAAATTTATTTATTCATTTTAGTTCTAATTTTTATGATATTTAATTTCATTCTATACATTTGGATAAAAATGGTCAAATGTTTTATAAAGATTATTTTTTTATCTCTAGCTTATATATTCGTAAAAAATAATTGATACGAAGTTAAGATAGAATGTAATATTTTTGTGTGTAGAAATATGTGTATTTATTAAAATTAAAAAAATTAAATATATGATATAATTTGTTTTTACAACAAAAGCCATTGGAAATAGTAGTGCAATTAACTATATTACCATTTAAAATATAAAAATTCTATGTTAGGTAAAATAGTGATAAAAAGAACAAGACAATTTTTTTATGTGTTCCGTGGCAAATCCGTGGCACGTTGCCACGACATTGCCACGGATTATGTTAGTCCATGGCAAATCCCCCATAAATTGCTCGGGATTTGACATGGATTTATTTTTTCATTTTTAATCTAATTTTTATTATATTTATTTTCATTCCTTACATTTTGATTAAAATGATCAAATGTTTTATAAACATTATTTTTTATCTCTAGCTAATTTATTATTGTTAAAGAAATTCTACAAAATTTAAAAAGAATGTATTATTTTTTGTGTGTCGAAATATATGTGTTTATTAAAATAAAAAATTTAAAGATATTATATATATATATTTTTTTTTACAACAAACGCTAGTGGAAATATAAATGCAATTAAATATATTACCATTTAGAATATAACAATTATATGTTAGGCAAAATAGTGATAAAAAGAACAAGAAAATTTTATTATGCGTTCCGTGGGAAATCTGTGGCAAGTTGCCACGGCTTTGCCACCACGTTGCCATGGATTGTGTTATTCCGTGGCTAAACCCTCACAAATTATACGGATTTGCTATAAATTTATTTTTTCATTTTTATTCTAATTTTTATGACATTTATTTTCATTCTATACATTTGGATTAAAATGGTCAAATGTTTTATAAACATTATTTTTTATCTCTAGATTATTTATTCATAAAAAATTATTGATACGAATTTAAAATAGAATGTAAAATTTTAGTGTGTCGAAATATATGTATTTATTTAAATAAAAAAAATTAAGATATGATATAATTTTTTTATTTCAACAAAAGGCATTGAAAATATCAACGCAACTAACTATTTTAACATTTAGAATATAAAAATTATATGTTAGGTAAAATAGTGATAAAAAGAATAAGAAAAATTTATTATGTGTTCCGTTGCAAACTTTGCCATGGAGTTGCCACGGATTAATTTTTTCCTATTTATTGTAACTTTTATTATATTTATTTTCTTTCCATACATTTTGATTAAAATGGTCAAATGTTTTGTAGGCATTATTTTTTATCACGAGCTTATTTATTCTTGAAAAAGAATTGATACCACTTTAAAATAAAATGTATTATTTTTTGTGTATCGAAATATATGTGTTTATTAAAATAAAAAAATCTATGGATATTTTATATTTTGTTTTTACAACAAATGCCAGTGGAAATATCTATGCAATTAACTAAATTATCATTAAGAATATAAAAATTATACGTTAGGTAAAATAGCGATAAAAAGAACAAGAAAATTTTTTTATGTGTTCTGCGGTAAATCCGTGACAAATTGCCATGACTTGGCCATAGAGTTGCCACAGATTATGTTAGTCTGTGGCTAATCCCCAGCAAAGTGCTAGGGATTTGCAACGAATTTATTTTTTTATTCAAATTTTTATTATTTTTATTTTTATTTTATACATTTGGATTAAAATGGTCAAATGTTTTATAAATATTATTTTTTTTCTCAAACTTTTTCATTCTTGAAAAATAATTGATACAAATCTAAAATAGAATGTATTATTTTTTGCGTGTCGAAACTTATGAGTTTATTAAAATAAATAAATTTAAAGAAGTTATATAATTTTTTTTACAACAAAAGCCAATGGAAATATAAATGCAACAAACTGTATTACCATTTAGAATATAAAAATTATATGTTATTTAAAATAGTGATATATAGAATAAGAAAATTTTATTATGTGTTCCGTGGTAATTCCATGGCAAGTTGCCATGGCTTTTCCACGAAATTGGCACGGATTGTGTTAGTCCGTGGCAAATCCCTAGTAAATTGTTAGGGCCTTGCCAGGGATTTATTTTTCCTTTTTTCTTCAAATTTTTATTATATTTATTTTTGTTCCATACATTTTGATTAAAATAGTCAAATGTTTTATAAACATTATTTTTATCTCTAACTTATTTATTCTTGAAAAAGAATTGAAACAAATTTAAAATAGAATGTAATATTTTTGTGTGTCGAAATATAAGTGTTTATTAAAATAAAAAATTTAAAGATATGATATAATTTTCTTTTTTACAACAAATGCCATTGGAAATATCAATACAATTAACTATAGTACAATTTAGAATATAAAAATTATATGTTAGGTAAAATAGTGATCAAAAGAATAAAAATTTTTGATTATGTGTTCCGTGGCAAATCCGTGGCAAGTAGCCACGGCTTTGCCATGGAGTTGCCACAGATTGTGCTAGTCCATGGCAAATTTCTAAGAAACTGCTAGGGATTTGTCACGAATATATTTTTTCCTTTTCTATTCTAATTTTTATTAGATTTATTTTCTTCCATACAGATTGTGCTAGTCCAAGGATATGATATAATTTTTTCTTTTTTTTTACCACAGAAGGCATTGGAAATATCATTGCAATTAACTATATTACCATTTTGAATATAAATATTATATGTTAGGTAAAATAGAGAAAAAAATAATTAAAAATTTTTATTATATATTCCGTGACAAATCCGTGACTTGTTGCCACAACTTTAAAACGGAGTTGTCACGGATTGTGTTAGTCCTTGGCAAATCCCGAGCAAATTGCTAGGGATTCACCATGAATTTATTTTTTCCTTTTTATTCTAATTGTTTTTAAATTTATTTTCATTCCATACATTTTGATTAAAATGATCAAATATTTTATAAACATTATTTTTTATCTCAAACATATTTATTCTTGAAAAGGAATTGATAAAAATTTAAAATAGAATGTAATATTTTTTGGGTGTCGAAATATATGTGTTTATTAAAATAAAAAAATTGTGTTCGTCCGAGGCAAATCCCTAGCAAATTGCTCAAGATTAGCCACGGATTTTATTTTTCTGTTTCTATTCTTATTTTTATTATATTTATTTTTATTACATACATTTTTATTAAAATCGTCAATTGTTATAAAAACATTTTTTTATCTCTAGCTTAATTATTGTTGAAAAAGAATTTCTACGAAACAAAAGCCGATGTGTTATTTCCACGAATTGCGTTATTCCGTGGCTAATCCCTTGCAAATTTTTTCGGATTTGCTACGAATTTATTTTTTCATTTTTCTGATAATTTTTCTTATATTTTTTTCTTTCTATACATTTGGACAAAAATTGTCAAATGTTTTATAAACATTATTTTTTATCTCTAGCTTATTTATTCATGAAAAATAATTGATACGAATTTAAAATATAATTTAAAATTTTTGTGTGTCGAAATATATATATTTATTAAAAAAATTAAATATATGATATAATTTTATTCTTACTACAAAAGGCAATGAAAATATCATTGCAACTAACTATTTTATCATTTAGAATGTAAAAATTATATGTTAGATAAAATAGTGATAAAAAGAACCAAAAAATTTATTATATGTTCCATGGCAAACTTTGTCACGGAGTTTTCACCAATTGCGTTAGTCCGTGGCAAATCCTAAGCAAATTCCAAGGGATTTGCCACGGATTTAATTTTTCCTTTTTATTCTAATTTTTATTATATTTCTTCTCATTCCAAACATTTTTATTAAAATGGTCAAATGTTTTATAAACATTATTTTTATCTATAGCTTATTTATTCTTGAAAAAGAATTTATATGAATTTAAAATAAAATGTATTATTTTTTTGTATCAAAATATATGAGTTTATTAAAATAAAAAAATGTATAGATATTTTATAATTTTTTTTACAATAAAAGCCAATGGAAATATCAAAGCAATTAACTGTATTACCATTTAGAATATAAAAATTATATGTTAGGTAAAATTGCGATAAAAAGAACAAGAAAATTTAATTATGTGTTCCGTGGTAAATCCATGGCAAGTTGCCACGGATTGTGTTAGTCTGTGGCTAATCCCTAGCAAATTGCTAGGGATTTCCCACGAATATATATTTTTCTTTTTATTCTAATTTTATTATATTTATTTTCATTCCATACATTTGGATTAAAATGGTAAAATGTTTTATAAATAGTATTTTTTACCTCTAACTTATTCACTCTTGAAAAATAACTGATATGAATTTAAAATAGAATGTATTATTTTTTTACGTGTCCAAATATATAGGTTTATTAAAATAAATAAATTTAAAGATATTATATAATTTTTTTTACAACAAAAGCCATTGGAAATATAAAAGCAATTAACTATAATACTATTTAAAATATAAAAATTATATGTTAAGTAAAATAGTGATAAAAAGAATAAGAAATTTTATTATGTGTTCCGTGGCAAACATTGTCATGGAGTTGCCACAGATAGCGTTAGTCAATGCAAATCCCTAGCAAATTGCTTGGGATTTGCCACAAATTTAATTTTTCCTTTTTATTCTAATTTTTATTATATTTATTTTTATTCCATATATTTTGATTAAAATGGTCAAGTGTTTTATAAGCATTATTTTTTATCTATAGCTTATTTATTCCTGAAAAAGAATTGATATGAATTTCAAATAAAATGTATTATTTTTTGTGTGTCGAAATATATGTGTTTATTAAAATAAAAAAATTTATAGATATTTTATAATTTTTTTGACAACAAAAGCCAGTGGAAATATCAATACAATTAACTGTTTTAGCATTTAGAATATTAAAATTATATGTTAGCTAAAATAGCGATAAAAAGAATAAGAAAATTTAATTATGTGTTCTATGGTAAATCCGTGACAAGTTGCCACGAATTGTGTTAGTCCGTGGCTAATCCCTAGAAATGCTAGTGTTTTGCAACAAATATTTTTTTTTATTCTAAATTTTATTATATTTATTTTCATTCAATACATTTCGATTAAAGTGGTAATATGTTTTATAAATAGTATATTTTTTATCTCTAACTTATTCATTCTTTAAAAATAACTTATACGAATTTAAAATAGAATGTATTATTTTTTGCGTGTTGAAATATATGTGTTTATTAAAATAAATAAATTTAAAGATATTATATAATTTTTTTTACAACAAAAGCCATTGGAAATATAAATGCAATTAACTATATTACCATTTAGAATATAAAAATTATATGTTAAGTAAAATAGTGATAAAAAGAACAAGAAAATTTTATTATGTGTTCCGTAGTAAATTCGTGGCAAGTTGCCATGGCTTTGCCACGAAGTTGCCACATATTTATTTTAACCTTTTTTATTCTATTTTTTATTTTTTATTTTTATTCCAAACATTTTGATTAAAATAGTCAAATGTTTTGTAAACAATATTTTTATCTCTAGCTTATTTATTCTTGAAAATGAATTGATACAAATTTAAAATAAAATGTAATATTTTTGTGTGTCGAAATATATGTATTTATTAAAATAAAATAAATTTAAAGATATGCTATAATTTTTTTTATACAACAAAAGGCATTGGAAATATCAATGCAATTAACTATATTACCATTTTGATATAAATATTATATGTGAGGTAAAATAGAGATAAAAAAATAAGAAAATTTAATTATATATTCCGTGGCAAATCTGTGGCTCGTTGCCATGGCTTTACCACGGAGGTGCCACGGATTGTGTTAGTTCGTGGCAAATCCCATGCAAATTGCTAGGGATTCACCATGGATTTATTTTTTCCTTTTTATACTATTTGTTATTATACTTATTTTCATTCCATACATTTTTATTAAAATGGTCAAATATTTTATAAACATTATTTTTATCTCTAGCTTATTTAATCTTGAAAAAGAATTGATACGAATTTAAAATAGAATGTAATATTTTTGTGTGTCGAAATATATGTGTTTATTAAAATAAAATAAATTGAAAGATATTATATAACTTTTTTTACAACAAAAGCCATTGAAAAATATCAATGCTATTAACTATATTACCGTTTAGAATATGAAAATTATATGTTAGGTAAAATAGTGATAAAAAAAAAGAAAAATTTATTATGTATTCCGTGACAAATCCATGGCAAGTTGCCACAGATTTGCCACGGCTTTGCCACGGATTGTCTTAGTTCGTTGCATATCCCTGTCAAACTGCTAGAGATTTGCCATGGATTTATTTTTTTCTTTTTTATTGTAATTATTATTATATTTATTTTTATTCCATACATTTTGATTAAAATGGTCAAATGTTTTATAAACATTACTTTTACCTCAAGGTTTTTTATTCTTGAAAAAGAATTGATAAGAATTTCAAATAGAATGAAATATCTTTGCGTGTCAATATATATGTGTTTATTAAAATAAAAAAATTAAATATATGATATATTATTTTTTTTACAACAAAAGTCAGGAAATATCAGTGCAATTAACTATATTACCATCTAAAATATAAAAATTACATGTTAGGTAAAATAGTGACAAAAAAATAAGAAAATTTTATAATGTGTTCCGTGGCAAGTTGCCACGGATTTGCCACAGATTATGTTAGTCCGAGGCAAATCTCTAGCAAATTGCTAGGGATTTGCCACGCATTTTATTTTTTCCTTTTTTATTCTTATTTTTATTATATTTTAATATTTCACACATTTTTATTAAAATGGTAAAATATTTATAAACATTATTTTTATCTCTAGCTTATTTATTCTTGAAAAAGAATTTCTACGAAGCAAAAGCCGTTGTGTTATTTCCACGGATTGTGTTATTTTGTGGCTAATCCCTAGCAAAATGCCACAGATTTTCTACGAATTTATTTTTTTTATTTTTCTTCTAATTTTTATTATATTTCTTTCCTTTCTATACATTAGGTTTAAAATACTGAAATATTTTATAAACATTATTTTTTATCTCTAGCTTATTTATTCATGAAAAATAATTGATACGAATTTTAAATAGAATGTAAAATTTTTGTGTGTCAAAATTTATGTATTTATTAAAATAAAAAAAATTAAAGATATGATATAATTTTTCTCTTATGACAAAAGGCATTGAAAATATCAATGAAACTAACTATTTTATCATTTGGAATATAAAAATTATAAGTTAGATAAAATAGTGATAAAATGAACAAGAAAATTTTATTATGTGTTCCGTGGCAAACCTTGTCACGGAGTTGCCACAGATTGTGTTAGTCCGTGGCAAATCCCAAGCAAATTTCTAGGGAATCACCATGGATTTATTTTTTTCTTTTTATTCTAATTGTTATTATACTTATTTTCAATCCACACATTTCGATTAAAAAGTTCAAATGTTTTATAAACATTATTTTTTATCTCTAACTTATTTATTCTTGAAAAAGAATTGATACGAATTTAAAATAATATAGTATTTTTTGTGTGTCGAAATATAAGTGTTTATTAAAATAAAAAATTTATAGATATTTTAAAATATTTTCTAACAGCAAAAGCCAGTGAAAATATCAATGCAATTAACTATATTACCATAGAGAATATAAAAATTATATGTCAGGTAAAATAGCGATAAAAAGAACAAGAAAATTTAATTTTGTGTTCCGTGATAAATCCGTGGCAAATTGCCATGGCAAGAATATGTTCTACTGTTAGTCCGAGGCAAATCCCTTACAAATTGCTAGGGATTTGCCACAGATTTTATTTTTTCCTTTTTTATTCTTATTTTTGTATTTTTATTTTAATTTCATACATTTTTATTAAAATGGTCAAACATTTTATAAAAATTATTTCTATCTCTAGCTTATTTATTCTTGAAAAATAATTGATACAAATTTAAAATAGAATGTAATATTTTTGTGTGTCAAAATTTATTTGTATATTAAAATAAAAAAATTAAAGATATGATAGAATTTTTTTTACAACAAAAGCCCTTGGAAATATCAATGCAATTAACTATATTATCATTTAGAATATAAAAAATTATATGTTAGGTAAAATAGTGATAAAAAGAGCAAAAAAAATTTATTATGTGTTCCGTGGCAAATCTGTGACAAGTTGCCTCTGCTTTACCACGATTGTATTTGTCCGTTGCAAATCCCTAGCAAACTGCTAGAGATTTGCCATAGTTTTTTTTTTTCCTTGTTAATTGTAATTTTTATTATATTTATTTTTATTCCATACATTTTGATTAAAATGGTCAAATATTTTATAAATATTATTTTTACCTCTAGCTTATTTATTCTTGAAAAATAATTGATACAAATTTAAAATAGAATGTAATATTTTTGTGTGTTGAAATACATGTGTTTATTAAAATAAAAAAAATTAAAGATATGATATAATTTTTTTTTACAACAAAAGCAATTGGAAATATCAATGCAATTAACTATATTACCATTTAAAATATAAAAATTATATGTTATGTTAAATAGTGATAAAAAGAGAAAACAAAATTATTATGTGTTTCGTCACAAATCCGTGACAAGTTGGCATTGCTTTGCCACGGATTGTGTTAGTCTGTTGCAAATCCCGAGCAAACTACTAGAGATTTGCCATGGTTTTATTTTTTCCTTTTTAATTGATTTTTATTTTTTTTATTTTTATTCCATACATTTTGATTAAAATAGTCAAATATTTTATAAAAATTATTTTTATCTCTTGCTTATTTATTCTTGAAAAAGAATTGATACGAATTTAAAATAGAATGTAATATTTTTGTGTGTCACAATATATGTGTTTATTAAAATAAAAAAATTAAAGATATGATATAATTTTTTTTCTTACAACAAAAGTCACGGGAAATATCAATGCAACCAACTATTTTATCATTTCGAATATAAAAATTATATGTTTGATTTAATAGTGATAAAAAAACAAGAAAATCTTATTATGTGTTCCGTGGCAAACGGATTGCCACGGATTGTATTAGTCCATGGCAAATCCCAAGCAAATTGTTAGGGATTTGTCATGGATTTATTTTTTCCTTATTATTCTAATTTTAATTATATTTATTATCTTTCCATACATTTTGATTAAAATGGTCAATCATTTTGTAAATATTATTTTTTATCTCTAACTTATTTATTCTTGAAAAAGAATTGATACGAATTTAAAATAAAATGTATTATTTTTTGTGTGTCGAAATATATGTGTTTATTAAAATAAAAAAAATTATAGATATTTTATATTTTTTTTTTACAACAAAAGCCAATGGAAATATCAATGCAATTAACTGTATTACCATTTAGAATATAAAAATTATATGTTAGGTAAAATAGTAATAAAAAGAACAAAAAAATTTTATTATGTATTCCGTGGTAAATTCGTGGCAAGTTGCCACGGATTGTGTTAATTCGTGGCTAATCCCTAGCAAATTATTTGAGATTTTTCACGAATTTATTTTTTTTCTTTTTATTCTAATTTTTATTATATTTATTTTCATTCTATACATTTGGATTAAAATGGTCAAATGTTTTATAAATATTATTTTTTTCACTAACTTATTCATTCTTGAAAAATAATTGATACGAATTTAAAAAAGATTGTATTATTTTTTTGTGTGTCGAAATATATGTGTTTATTAAAATAAATAAATTTAAAGATATTATATAATTTTTTTTACACCAAAAGCCAATGGAAATATAAATGGAATTAACTATATTACCATTTAGAATATAAAAATTATATATTAGGTAAAATAGTGATAAAAAGAACAAGAAAATTTTATAATGTGTTCCGTGATAAATCCGTGGCAAGTTGCCATGGCTTTGCCACGAAGTTGCCACGGATTGTGTTTGTCCAAGGCAAATCCCTAGCAAATTGCTACGGATTTGCTACGGATTTATTTTTTCCTTTTTTATTCTACTTTTTATTATATTTATTTTTATTCCATACATTTTGATTAAAATAGTGTTTTATAAATATTATTTTTATCTCTAGCTTATTTATTCTTGAAAAAGAATTGAAACAAATTTAAAATAGAATGTAATATTTTTTGTGTGTCGAAATATATGTGTTTATTAAAATAAAAAATTTAAAGATATGATATAAGTTTCTTTTTTACAACAAATGCCATTGGAAATATCAATGCAATTAACTATATTACCATGTAGAATATAAAAATTTTATGGTCGGTAAAATTGTGATAAAAAGAATAAGAAAATTTTATTATGTGTTCCGTGGCAAATCCATGGCAAGTTGCCACGGCTTTGCCATGGAGTTGCCACAGATTGTGTTAATCCATGGCAAATTCCTAGCAAACTGCTAGGGAATTGCCACGGATTTATTTTTTCCTTTTCTATTCTAATTTTATTATATTTATTTTTATTCCATACATTTTGATTAAAATGGTCAAATGTTTTATAAACATTATTTTTTATCTCTAACTTATTTATTCTTGAAAAAGAATTTGTACGAATTTAAAATGGAATGTAATATTTTTTGGGTGTTGAAATATATGTGTTTATTCAAATAAAAAAATTTAAAGATATTGTATAATTATTTTTTACAGCAAAAGCCATTGGAAATATCAATGCAATTAGCTATATTACCATTTAGAATATAAATATTATGTATTAGGTAAAATAGTGATAAAAAGAACAAGAAAATTTTATTATGTGTTCCATGGCATGTTGCTACGGATTGTGTTAGTCCGTGTCACGGATTTATTTTTTCCTTTTTATTTTAATTTTTATTATATTTATTTTCATTCCATACATTTTGATTAAAATGAATTGTTTTATAAACATTTTATTTTTCTCTGGCTTATTTATTCTTGAAAAAGAATTGATACGAATTTAAAATAGAATGTAATATTTTTTGTGTGTCAAAATATGTGTGTTTATTGAAATAAAAGAATTAAAGATATGATATTATATTTTTTTTTTTACAACAAAAGCCAGTAGAAACATCAATGCAATTAACTATATTACCATTTAGAATATAAAAATTATATTTTAGGTAAAATAGTGATCAAAAGAATAAGAAAATTTTATTATGTGTTTCGTGGAGAATCTGTGGCACGTTGCCACGGCTTTGCCACGGACTAGTCCGTGGCAAATCCCTAACAAATCTACTAGGGATTTGCCACCGATTTTTTTCTTTCTTTTTTATTCTAATTTTTATTATTTTTATTTTTATTCCATACATTTTGATTAAAATGGTCAAATGTTTTATAAAATTATTTTTATCCCTAGCTTATTTATTCTTGATAAAGAATTGATACAAATTTAAAATAGAATGTAATATTTGTTGTGTCGAAATATATGTGTTTATTAAAATAAAAAAAATTAAAGATTATATATATATATTTTTTACAACAAAAGTCATTGAAAATGTCAATGAAATTAACTATATTACCATTTAGAATATAAAAATTATTTGTTAGGTAAAATAGTGATAAAAAGAATAAGAATATATTTTTTTGAATATGAGTTAAACAAATATTTTTAGTTTTGAGCATCACTTTTAATTGAAATTCTTCACAACCTAACCCTTTGTCCTCTCCCCTAAAGTGTCTTTCTCTATATTTTTCCTTGTTTATTTGTCTTTTTCAAAGCTATATATCTTATTTTCTTTTCATATTCTAATATTGTAAAGTTGAAAATCGATTTGGAATACCCCTGGAAGCAAATATAGGCTAGAAAAGCACATGAAAAGGATACACTAAGGATATATTTTTTCTTTTACTATGCCACATCTTTTGCAATGATTATTTACCTTACTCCTTTTTTTTTCACTATAGCAATGATTATTTATTTCATTTCATTTACATTCCCACCTCTAAAACTGGCTGCTTTCCCACCTTCATTTTTCCTTACTCCTTTTTCTTTCACCTTCACTATAGAATTCTCACCTTCATTTTTCTCCCAAGTGGCTGTCGGCCAATCTTGGAGTTTCCTTTGAATTTTTCGCTTTGTTCATCAAGAAAAAACCATTCACTTGTATAAATAACTTTTTAATTACAAACATACATATACATGTGTACATATATATCTACATAGATAGATAGAGTATACTATCTTTTAATTATTACATTTAATTATATATATAGACATTCTATCTATAATTTTTATTGTAAAATTAAAATTTATATAATTTTGCTTGTCACATTAGTAATATTTATGGAAGTGTATCTATAAAAGTGTAACGTGAAGGATGATTAGATGTCTTAATACTCATTATTAATTTAAAATATTAGTGACATTCTATCTATAAAAGTGTAACGTAACATATAATTATATATCTTAATACTCATTATTAGTTTAAAATATTTATTTTTTACCAAGTGAAGTGATAGTAAAGTAGTTATTCATAGGTGTTATCACCTAATGTATTAATTATATTTTTAGATTTGATAATGAATAACGTTACATATATTATATTATTGATTGTGTTAATTTCTTTTCCTCTCATAAGATAAATCAGACACCATCGCGCAAAGCAACAAGAGCATATAGTGGTGTCAACTCATGTTGGCTTCACGGGGAATGATATAAAGGAATAAAGACAACAAAAGCAAAAGGAAGGCCCCCATCGACTTCTTCTACATATGACAAATTATGTGATTGAAATTTAGCAAATTTTCTCGTACAATCAGATAATTTATTTACCACTTTTACCTTTAATAAAGAAGTAATGTCTAAAAATTCAAACTAAAAATTCAAAACTAAAAAGGAGTTATAAAATTCTAAATAAAATTTTCAGAAATAATAAGTAATTCCACCGCCTTTAATTTGAACAATTGAGAATTCAGCCTTTTGTCGTATGCACTAGAGAACTTCTTGTTGAAATTTGAATTGAAATTGGCTTCAATTGAGCCACTGAAATTGCTGATTTCTCTTTTAATTGAGCTGAGCCAATGAATTCTCTTTTCTGTTGAGCCAAGAAGCCAACTTCTTTCTTTTCCTTGCATCGGCTCAGTTAAGCCGCAAACCTTCGATTGAACCATGCGGAGGCACCGAAATTGCTTTGCTGTCGATTTTCTTTCTGCTTTTATCCTTTGTCGCTTTTGTTTCCTTGGCCCATCGAGGTGAGAGCTACTAAACTGTTAATGCTGTGAAAGAGAAAATAAAGAATAAGAGTCAGAAGTTAGGGCTTCACACAAATGCATTTGTCCACAAGGAAGCGGCAAAGTCAAGTACTTGATCGCCCTTGCACTTTTATTGCAGTCCAATCATCGTTGAGACTGTAGTGATTTTGGAAAAAAATGAACCCGCGATAGGTATGGCTTCTTTGACCCGACAAAATGCAACGGCAGCATCAATACTCTCTCTGCTACTATCCTTTTTTTTTCCCTCCCTCATTCGGTGCACAAAGTCTGGTTTCCACTCTAACCAATTTATACCACTATTGAAACTGCCACATCACCCTCCTCCACATTAGCTGAGAATGACAAAAAGCAGAATGCACAATAGTGTCGAGTGCCAACTTTGATTACTAATGCCCATCATAATTAGGAACACACTGATTGCCTCCCTCCCATTGCACCAGTAATTTCAATGCTTTTAGTCACTTCTATACAATTATAAAACAATTGATTGATACCGAAAACTTCTATCTATATATAGATATAGTTTAATTATTCATTGATTGATATATTATTTTTTTTCAGAGTGCAAACTATTGATATTTGTATGTATGCAATAGATATGCTTTGTGCGGTTTTCTTATAATTTTTACTAGTTCAATTGTAAAACGGTACAAGATCAAAGTTAAAAAAAAATCTAAATAATACACATGTTTATAATATATTTGCAAATACTAAAATAATTATATATTATTATCTTAATTGACAATTAATGAAAACTAGAACACTTTCTGACTGGATCATCTTTTTAATATGTTTGGCCATTTATGCGGTTCACATGGTGGGATTTGGATTTTCTTCTAACAGAACTAATTTTCTTTTTGAATATGTTCTCTTTGCTACCGATTTTCTTTCTGCTTTTGTCCTTTGTCGCTTTTGTTTCCTTGGCCCACCGAAATTCCTTTTTTTCCTCTTCTTGCTTTTGTCTTTGTTCGAGTCGTGAAGCTGTGACCGAGCCGCGAGCCATCGGTTCCTTTTCCTTTCCAATTTCTAATTTCACCTACTCTGTTTTGTCTCATTTTTAGTCAGTAATTAATTGTTTACTCTGATAAAATTACTTTATTTTTAGTCCGTAATTGATTGTTTACTCTGATAAAATTTAGAGAAGTATTTGCTTACTGTTATGAATATCTTAAAATTATTGAAAACTCCATTAATTAGTGGAGGCTCCACTAATTATGGATTTATGTGAATAATTAGAGAAGATTTTTATGGATATCCACCATTTAGTGGAGACACCACTAATTAAGATTAGTGGAAGATGATGTATGCTATGATGTAATCCACTAATTAGAGCTCTATAAATAGAGCTATTCTCTAAGCTTGTAAGACACCATTATTTTGTGAAAGAAAGATTAGAGAAAATTGTGAGAGAAAAGAAAGAGAGAAATTCTTATGCAAATAATAGTTAGAGTTTTATTAGTGTGTAGTGTGTAGATTTTATTCTAACACTACCCAAATTTTATAACACGTTATCAGCACGAGTCTCTACCGTTATCAAAGCCAAAAGACAGGTACGCATTTATTGATCTCTATGGCTAACCTCGCTAAACTCGAATTTGTAGCCCTTGATATTTCTGAAAAAAATTATATGTCATACAGAAATGCATCTAAATGCTAAAAAAAAGAGATCCATATGTCATGTGGATAAAAAGAAAGATTTGACCACCTGAAGATGGTCGTACTACCAACTGCACAGTATAAATGATTGCACCTGAAGTTGCAAGATTTTAAAAACCGTGAATGAATATAGCTCCGCGATGTATAAAATTACATCTCAGTTAAAATTATGCGGATAAAAAGTTACTGATGAAGATATATTGGAGAAGACCTTCTCCACCTTTCATGCCTCGAATATTGTCCTGCAGCAACAATATCGAGAAAAAGGGTATACACAGATTTAATTACTACCCTCCTCATTGCAAAGAAAAATAATGAGTTATTATTGAGAAATCATGAAGCTAGACCAACTGGCTCAACAGTACTCCCAGAAGTGAATGCTGTTGGCTCTAGTAGAAGCCAGTGTTATAGTCGTAGTTGTGGCAGTGGCCGTGGTTATGGTCATGGACACACTCGATATTTCCCTTATCACAGAGAAATACTGGCCACCTGAAGGGGAACAAAAAAGATAATAAGGGAAAAAGATATTTCCATTAATAATAAGCATCACATCTTTTATTCATATCACTAGTGTTCATATGAACTTGAGGATACATGCTTATAGTTGTTCTTTTGTAATTGAGTTGACAAATTTAAGATGAATGTTTGTAATTGTTCTTTTTTCAATATTTACATTAGAGGAAGACAAACAATTAGTAATTATGGACTTCAGCTCCTCTTTTTCGGCATCCTCCTTCTTTTCGTTCCCTTTTGAGCTAATATTTAGACTAGCAGCAAAATTAGCCGTGAAGTTACTGTGAAATAAGTCTTGGGATTTTATGATCCCCTTAAGTTTATTATACTTAAGTTTCTCATTATATTTGGCCTTGAAGCATGCTTGTCTCCATTTCTGTGTTTGGTCCTCCAACTGTGTATCAAGATTTTCTTCCACCAATTGCTTTTTACATTCCAGTATTTCAATGGCTTCTTTCAACTTCTTCTTAGCCATATGTCCTCCTTCTTCTTTATTTTGCATCTCCTGTAAATCGAAGTGATATCATCGGTTATTTACTTATAAATCTTTCATAGTTTTATACTTGCAAAGTATAAGTGTGTGTGAGAGAGAACCTGAACATTCTAGATTAGGGTCTCCAAACTTATCAACTTCTTGTGAGGCCATCGACAAATTTCTAACTCCCTACATCTTTTCTTAAGACGGGTTATGTCAATATTCAGTTCTTTGGCCGCGCTCTTGATTGACGGGTAAAAGTACTGCGAAATGGTTTCTCTTGATAGTGTTTGGGAGTTATTGCCCTTGTTCTCTCTCTGCCTCTTAATCCTCTTATTCTCTATAGGAATTTCGTCTAAAATAATATCTTGAACTTCGATATTATGCATTTCATGAGTACTTACTCCGACTTCGTTGCCAAGACCACTCATTATTTCTCCTAGAAAAAGAACATAATATCAGTAAAGGTAATACCATTCAAAATCCATGTTTAAATGTATAATAACCTGGAATCATATTCTGGCTTTGTTCAAAATCCATTAGACAGTAGAAAGGATCATGTACAAGCATATCCTCATTCAAAGGAATAGCATCAAGAGGAACAGCATAAAAAACAGTCTCTTGCATGGGCAGATCAAATTGGTCCAAAGCAGTATGTTCACTGATTTACATAAAAAAAAAAAATACAAACCAAAAGAGAATTTAATTTCGTTATCCAGCACAAAAAAAAAAAATGGAAGCCCTCAAAGGTATCTCGCCTGAAATTAGGAGGAACCGGTTGGTTTGGAAAGGAAAACATATCAAAATCTTCTGCATTAGAATTAAGAGGAAATGGTTGGCTTGGACAGGCAAATACATCAAAATCTGCTGCAGAAACCAAGTCAAAATTTGACCATGTCTCAAATGAATTACGAGCTTCCATATCTGCTTTGTAGTTTTTGTTTTTTTATATTTACTAATGACTAATGACTGAAATATATATCGATATATATATATATATATATATATATATATATATCTGTATGAGGAAGAAGAAGAGGTAGATGGTAGGAGGAGAAGAAAAGACAAGAGAGGAAGAGGAACAGTCAGTACCGGGAAGAGTAAAATAAACAAAAAAAAAGAGATATTTTTCTTGGCATTTCCTGCTTGTCATCATTTTCTTATATTTCTTTTCTTATTCTCTTGTGTAATCATTATTCTCTTGTTATCATTTTCTTATATTTCTTTTTCTTTTCTCTTATTCTCTTATGAAATCATTATTCCCTAAATTACGGGGAGAACAGAAACAGTACAAGAAAGATCGTGATTGGACAACATCATTAAATTATCTTGATCCGCATACAAGCGCGTGTGAACTTGAAGTTCAAAAGATAATTCATTTGTAAAGCATTGCAAATCAAATGCCAGACGCTTTTGTTGACTCTAAAAGAGTAACAAAATCGCATATGGCAGCTATAAATGCTCCTATTCTAATTGAAGTTCCAGCAGAACAAAAGATTTTACATATAGCTGCTGAGCCAAAAGCATGCCAGAAACATGGCCGACCTCTTGGTTCTAAAGATAAAAATCCTCGAAAGAATAGAGGATTAATGATCCCGGTGATCATATTAAAGCAAAGAATGATAAAGACCAAGAGAAAACTTATGACAAAGAACCAGACATAGATGAAAGTAACACTGAAATTTCTATCCATTATACCACTTCCGGTAGAAGTTGGAATCGGATAGAACAATTATTGATCATATGTTTGCATATA
Organism: Voacanga thouarsii; assembly: GCA_026120185.1. Lineage (NCBI taxonomy): Eukaryota > Viridiplantae > Streptophyta > Magnoliopsida > Gentianales > Apocynaceae > Voacanga > Voacanga thouarsii. The sequence continues at coordinate 2,215,589 of JANUWF010001547.1, read as the reverse complement.
ATATCTCTTGATGTTATACAGGATAATGATGATCCTGAACCAATATCAGTTGATGAATGTCGGCATAGAAAAGATTGGCTGCAATAGAAAGATGCGATTCAATCGGAGTTAAATGCACTGACACAACGTGAAGTCTTCGGACCTGTAGTCCAAACACCAGAATGTGTAAAACCTGTTGGCTACAAATGGATATTTGTACGAAAGCGCAATGAAAAGAATGAAATCGTACAATATAAAGTACGGTTAGTAGCCCAAGGTTTTTCATAAAGACCAGGTATTGATTATGATGAAACTTATTCTCATGTTGTTGATACTATTACACTCCGATATCTTATCAGTTTGGCAGTACATGAAAAGATAGATATGCACCTATTAGATATTGTCACTGCTTACTTGTATGAAAATTTAGAAAATGATGTTTACATGAAAATCCCCAAAGGATTTCATATGCCAGAAGCATATACACATTATCCTCGTGAAAATTACTCCATCAAATTGCAGAAATCATTATATGGCCTGAAGTCATCTGGGCACATGTGGTTCAATCATCTTAGTGAATATTAATTGAAAGCGAGATTTAAAATGACCAGGTATGTCCATGCGTTTTTATTAAGAAATCTGGTTCTAAATTTGTGATATTAGCTATATATGTTGATGATTTTAATCTTATTAGAACTCTTGAAGAGCTCCAAGAAACAATTGATTATTCGACATCAAGGATGGTCATAAAATTACACTTTGCCTTGGTTTACAAATTGAACATTTGGCAAGTAGAACATTTCAACATATACAGCAAAAGTTCTAAAAAGATTTGACATGGTCAAAGCACATCCATTGAGTATTCCAATGATCGTCCGGTCCTTTCCGACCTCAAGAAGATGTTGAAGAACTTCTTGGTCCTGAAGTACTATATCTCAATGCAATTGGTGTATTGATGTATCTTTCTAACAATACACGACTTGATATTGCCTTTGCTGTCAATTTATTAGCAAGATTTAGTTATTCACCAACATGACGACATTGGAATGGAATTAAACAAGTCCTTCGATATCTCCAAGCAGCTACTTCTTCAAATCATGCTGAAATTATAGCCATTCATGAAGCAAGTCGAGAATGTATATGGCTAAGATCCATGATTTATTATATCCGAGAAAGTTGTAGATTATCATATATCAGAGATATTCTAACTCCTCTTTATGAAGATAATGCAGCTGGCATAAGCGTAATTACGAGGAGGATATATTAAAGGAGATCGGACACAACATAGGTCACCAAACTCCAGAAGAAAGGTGAAATTGATGTGCTACAAATTCGGTCATATGACAACCTCGAAGATATTTTCACGAAGACTTTACCAACTGCAACATTGTAGAAGTTGAGATATAAAATCGGTATGCGTCAGTTTAAAGATTTAAAGGAATCATCTCATCAGGGGGAGTAATAAACAGACATATAGAATACTGTACTCTTTTTCATTCACTAGATTTTTTTTCCCACTGGGTTTTTATCTAGTAAGGTTTTAACGAGGCATATTCTTTATGTAATGGATGGACATCCAAGGGGGAGTGTTATGAATATCTTAAAATTATTGGAAACTCCATTAATTAGTGGAGGCTCCACTAATTATGGATTTATGTGAATAATTAGAGAAGATTTTTATGGATGTCCATCATTTAGTGGAGACACCACTAATTAAGATTAGTGGAAGATGATGTATGCCATGATGTAATCCACTAATTAGAGCTCTATAAATAGAGTTATTCTCTAAGCTTGTAAGACACCATTATTTTGTGAAAGAAATATTAGAGAAAATTGTGAGAGAAAAGAAAGAGAGAAATTCTTGTGCAAAGAATAGGTAGAGTTTTATTAGTGTGTAGTGTGTAGATTTTATTCTAACACTACCCAAATTTTATAACACTTACGCAATTTTTGTGTGTATATTCTTCTAGTGATGCCAAGTTAGTAGCCGTCCTTTCAACTAAGCAGAGCAAGTAGACAGAAGCTGGTAGGGGGTGGAGGTGGGGAAGGGGAGAGGTGAAGGGAGGCGCTCTACCTTTTACTTTTGTGTTGCCACCACCTTCATTAATCATTACTATTGCTTTTAGTTTGCTTTGAAATATTCTTTTTCAACATTCTTTGCTACTTTTTATTCCTACATTGCACCATTCATCATTTCTTGACAAATACCAGCCCCCTTGATATCTTTCTTCCTTCTTCTTTTTCTTCCTCCTCAAAAAGAAGTACAGTTTTGGCATTCTCTTTTCAGTTTCATTCTGTGTTCATTGATCATATAGGATTAAGCCAATGGTAAGCTTCTTGTTGATCTGAAGTTCATCCATATCAAATTTCAATCTTTTCTTCATCTGAAGTTCAATCTTTTCTTATTTGAATTTCTAATTATTGAATTATACAAGGAACTCCTGTAAACATTATAGTTGGATCCCATGTTTAGGCCGAGGATCCTGAAGATGCTTGGATTGATGGAGAAGTCACTGATATCAAGGGCACAGATGCCACCATATTGCTATAGTAAATAAGCCGTGAAGTTATTATAAAATGAGTATTGAGATTTCATCATCCCCATGAGTTTTCTCTTCTTATAGTTGGCCTTGAAGCATGCTTGTCTCAGTCTCTTTTTTCGGTCCTCCAATTGCATATCAAGGATTTCTTCCATTAACTTCTTCTCACGTTCCAATATCTCAATGGCTTCTCTCAACTTCTTCTCAGCCATATGTCCTCCTTCTTCTTCATTTCGCATCTCTTGCAAATCCAAAGGCATGCTCTCAAATTATACTTGCAGATCTATGATGTAAGTTTTTTCCTCATTTTTCATTCATGCACAAGTGTGTGTGTGTGAGAGAACCTAAACATTCTTAATTAGGGTCTCCAAGTTCATCAATTTCCTGTGAGGCCATCGACGAATTCCCAACTCCCTACACCTTTTCTTAAGAAGGGTTAGGCCAACATTTAGCTTTTTGGCCACCTGAGTGAGTGGCATGTAAAAGTACTTCAAAATGATTGCTCTTGATAATGTCTTACAGCTACTGCCCTTCTCCTCTCTCTACCTTCTGATCTTCTTCTTCTCTACAGGAACTTCGTCTAAAGTGATACCTTGACTGCCGTCACACAATAACAGCTGCTGGTTTGCCTCGATATTAAATTCAAGATGTATTTCATAATTCCTCACTCCGAATTTGTTGCTAAGACCACTCCATATTTCTCCTAAAAAAAGAAAAATATTCTCAATAAAGGTAATGCCATTCAACAGAAGTCTTTGTAATTTTTTAGAATCATGAGCTCTAATGTATGATAACCTTGAATCATGTTCTGGCTTTGTTCAAAATCCATTAGGGAGTAGAAAAGATCATACACAAGCATATCCTCCATCCACGAAACAGCATCAAAAGCAGTCTCTGGAATGGGCAAATCAAATTGGAAATCCAAAGCAGCTTGCCCAGAACTTCCACTTAAGTTCAGTTTTATTATCAAGCACATTTCCAAATGAAGAAGACGAGGTGAAAAGCCCCCCCCCCCCAAAAAAAAAACCCTTAAAAATTTCTCACCTAAAATCAAGAGGAAGTAGTTGGCTTGGAAAGGAAAACACATCAAAATCTTCATCTTTGGAAACCAATTCAAAATTTGACCACATCTCAAACGAATTACGACTCCCCATCTCTGAGAAAGAGAACCGAAGAAGAAATTTCGGTCCCTTTGTGGTTTTTTGAAGTCCACTACTGACTGATGACTGAGAGAGCAAATTTTGTGTGAGGAATATATATATCTATGCAAGGAAGAAGAGACCATGAATAGAGATAGTTTTAAAATGCAATTATAGAAAATTAGTGCATTGGAAAAAATGAGGGGATGCAATTAATGTGAATGCAATTAAATTGGTTGACTCAAGCATATTGATAACGCAATCGAAAAAAATGAGGGGAGGGAGGATTGAGGAGAGAAAGAGACAAGGAGGAAGAGGAAGAGATAGATGACAGTGGAGGGAGGGAAGAGGAGAGGGAGGACTAAGGAGAGAAAGAGACAAGAAGGAAAGGAAAAACATGACACCGGGAAAAGTGAGAAATTGCAGGAGGATAGGCATGAATGAATGTGTGCTTATACGCAGGTTTGAAATTGGACATGGTTAGGCCTAAATAACAAGAAACTATTTTTTAAAAAAATAATTTAATAAAAAATGACGGCTAGAACCGTCGCATTTGTGAAAAACAAAGAATATCACATCTGATTAACCAAATACGACGATAAAATCGTCGTATTTGATAAGAAAATATATCTGTTTATTAAAATAAAAAATTTTAAGATATGAAATTTTTTTTTTTTTTTTGGACAACAAAAGCCATTGGAAATATCAATGCAATTAACTATATTACCATTTAGAATATAAAAATTATATGTTAGGTAAAATAGTGATAAAAAGAATAAGAAATTTTATTATGTGTTCCGTAACAAATCCGTGGCAAGTTGCCATGGACGGCTTTGCCACGGATTGTGCTAGTCCGTTGCAAATCCCAAGCAAACTGCTAGAGATTTGCCACAGGTTTATTTTTTTCTTTTTTATTCTAATTTTTATTATATTTTTTCCATACATTTTGATTAAAATGGTCAAATGTTTTATAAAAATTATTTTTATCAGTAGCTTATTTATTCTAGAAAACAAATTAATAAGAATTTAAAATAGAATGTAATATTTTTCTGTGACGAAATATATGTGTTTATTAAAATAAAAAAATTTAAAGATATGATATAATTTTTTTTTACAACAAAAGCCATTGGAAATATCAATGCAATTAACTATATTACCATTAAGAATATAAAAATTATATGTTAGGTAAAATAGTGATAAAAAGAATAAGAAAATTTTATTATGTGTTTAGTTTGCACGGATTTGCTATGGAATACCATTTTAATTTCATTAATTATCTTCCGAGGTAAATCCATCGCAATGTGCCATGACTTTGCCACGAATTGTGTTAAATTTACTAGGAATTTGCCACAGATTTATTTTTTCCTTTTTTATTCTAATTTTTATTAGATTTATTTTTATTCCATACATTTTCATTAAAATGGTCAAATATTTTATAAAAATTATTTTATCTCCAGCTTATTTATTCTTGAAAAGAAATTGATATGAATTTAAAATAAAATGTAATATTTTTGTGTGTCGAAATATATGTGTTTATTAATATAAAAAATTTAAAGATATTATATAATTTTTTTGATAACAAAATCCATTGGAAATATCAATACAATTAACTATATTACCATTTAGAATATAAAAATTATATGTTAGGTAAAATAGTGATAAAAAGAACAAGAAAATTTTATTATGCATTTCGTGAAAAATCCATGGCACGTGGCCACGTATTTGCCACAAATTGTGTTAGTCCGTGGCAAATCCCTAGCAAATGGCAGGGGATTTGCCACAGATTTATTTTTTTCTTTTTCATTCTAATTTTTTTAGATGTATTTTTTTTCCATACATTTTGATTAAAATGGTCAAATGTTTTATAAACATTATTTTTACCTCTAGCTTATTTATTCTTGAAAAAGAGTTGATACAAATTTAAAATAGAATGTAATATTTTTGCGTGTCGAAATATATGTGTATATTAAAATAAAAAATTAAAGATATAATATATATATATATATATATATTTACAACAAAGGCCATTGAAAATATCAATGCAATTAACTATATTACCATTTAGAATATAAAAATTATATGTTAGGTAAAATAGTGATAAAAAGAACAAGATAATTTGATTATGTGTTTCGTGGCAAATCCGTGGCAAGTTGCCACGGATATGCCATGGATTGTGTTATTCCATTGCAAATCCCTAGCAAATTGTAAGGGATTTGCACGGATTTATTTTTTCTTTTTTTATTCTAATTTTGATTATATTTATTTTTACTCCATACATTTTAATTAAAATGGTCAAATGTTTTATAAACATTTTTTTATCTCTAACTTATTTATTCTTGAAAAAGAATTGATACGAATTTAAAATAGAATGTAATATTTTTGTGTATCGAAATATATGTGTTTATTAAAATAAAAAAAATTAAAGATATGATATAAATTTTTTTTTTACAACAAAAGCCATTGAAAATATCAATGCAATTAACCATATTACCATTTAGAATATAAAATTTATATATTAGGTAAAATAGTGATAAAAAGAACAAGAAAATTTTATTATGTGTTTCGTGGCAAACCCATGGCAATCTGTCACAACTTTGCCACAGATTGTGTTAGTCGATTGCAAATCCCTAGCGAACTATTAGGGATTTGCCACGAATTTATTTTTTTTCTTTTTTATTCTAATTTTTATTATATTTATTTTTAGTCCATACATTTTGATTAAAATGGTCAAATGTTTTATAAAGATTTTTTTATCTCTAACTTATTTATTCTTGAAAATTAATTGATACGAATTTAAAATAGAATGTACTATTTTTGTATGTCAAAATATATGTGTTTATTAAAATAAAAAAATTAAAGATATGCTATAATTTTATTTTATTTTTTTTGTAACAAAAGCCATTGGAAATATCAATTCAATTAACTATATTACCATTAGAATATAAAAATTATATGTTAGGAAAAATAGTGATAAAAAGAACAATAAAATTTTATTATGTGTTCCATGGCAACGCCATGACAATATGTCGTAGATTTGTCACGGAATACCATTTTAATTTCATTAATTATCTCCCATGGCAATTGCGTGGCACTCTGCCACGGATTTATTTTTTCCTTTTTTATTCTAATTTTTATTGGATTTATTTTTATTCCATACATTTTGATTAAAATGGTCAAATATTTTATAAACATTATTTTTATCTCCAACTTCTTTATTCTTGAAAAAGATCTGATACGAATTAATATTTTTTTGTGTTGAAATATATGTGTTTATTAAAATAAAAAAATTAAAGATATAATACAATTTTTTTTTACAACAAAAGCCATGGGAAATATCAATACAATTCATTATATTACCATTTAGAATTTAAAAATTATACGCTAGGTAAAATAGTGATAAAAAGAACAAGAAAAAAATTTATTATGTGTTTCATGACAAATCCTTGACAAGTTTCCACGTATTTGCCACAGTTATGCCATGGACTGTGTTAGTACATGGCAAATCCCTTGCAATTTGCTAGGGATTTGCCATGGATTTATTTTTTCTTTTTTTATTCTAATTTTTATTAGATTTATTTTTATTCCATACATTTTGATTAAAATGTTCAAATGTTTGATAAGCATTATTTTTATCTCTATCTTATTTATTCTTGAAAAAGAATTGATATGAATTTAAAATCGAATGTAATATTTTTGTGTGTCGAAATATATGTATTTATTAAAATAAAAAAAATTTAAATATATGATATAATTTTTTTTTTTACAACAAAAGCCATTGGAAACATCAATGCAATTAACTATATTACCATTTAGAATATAAAAATTATATGTTAGATAAAATTGTGATAAAAAGAACAAGAAAAATTTTTTATGTGTTCCGTGGCAAATCCGTGGCAATGGCCACGGAATACCATTTTAATTTCATTAATTATCTTCTATAGCAAATTTGTGGCAATTTGCCATAAATTTGCCACAGATTGTGTTAGTCCGTGGCAAATCCCTAACAAATTGTTAGGGATTTGCCACGGATTTATTTTTTCCTTTTTTATTCTAATTTTTATTAGATTTATTTTTATTCCATACATTTTGATTAAAATGGTCAAATATCTTATAAACTTTTTTTTTATCTCTAACTTATTTATTCTTGAAAAAGAATTGATATGAATTTAAAATAGAATGTATTATTTTTGTGTGTCGAAATATATGTGTTTATTAAAATAAAAAAATTTTAATATTTTTATTATTTTATTAAAAAAAATTGGAATACTTTGATTAAAAATTCAAAATTTATTAATTTCATTTTATTAAAAAAATTAAAATAAGTGGATTTTAAAAAAACACTAAATTTTCATACAAAAAATGATTATTTCACTTTCAAAGGCACCTATCTTTGTAAATACCTTACGTTTTCGAACTTTTGCCACGGAAAATTTTCCGCGGCAATCAGCAATGAATTTTGCCATGAAACTGCAAAATTTAGTTTTTTAAAATTTAAAGACTAAATAAGCTAATGTTGATTTAGTTTTTCACCATCAAACCATTTGTTAGCGATGCAAATATGTTTTCCATTTATTATAATATGCCATCAAAATTTGCTTTTGAGTTAGATTATAATCATACTATAATTCAATTAATTAAAAACATTATTTTCAAAAAATAAATTATGAATTGAATTCTTTTATGTGGGATAAATATTCTGCTATAGGATTCAAGGACATACAATTGCAAATTGTATTGTTATTTATGCATATAACAACAAACTAAGTTTATCTCGCTTTCATGACTTATAAATTAAGTTATCAAATATACCCTGAGACTTTCTCTTAATATTTATATTGCAAATCTTCTTTTTTTAATGTTTTTGTTTTTAATGTTCAATAAAAATGTAATTACTAAATATATAATTAACTAGTTAAACCTTCATTTTAAACTTTTTTTTCTCTCATCTCCTCCTTCCTCTTCTATTAATTGGTTCTATTTTTTTTTATGGTTAATAATTCAAGTACAAATGAGTATATATGTTGAGCGATTTTGGGGAATTCAATTTTTAGGAAAAATAGATAAACGTGTTCAGTTATAAATGAAATGTCTATGTGTAAACTTATCAGTTCTTAACTTCAAATAAAAAAAAAAATAAAAATCTGGATTGGCTATATTTTCTTGATATGTGAACTTAAAATTTGGTGTGTAAAAAATTTTTGAATTAAATTTATATTTTTATTTTGATCCTCTAACTACTAATAATATTGTTAAAAACCTGAATGTTAAAATCAAAAATTTAAACTTTTTAATCTACTCCAAAATAAATATATTAGAGACTAAAATTTAAAATTCATAAAGGAATATTTTATTGTTTTATATTATTGCAATGGAAAAACCAAGAATAGATACAAACATATGTACCCCTGTTATGAAATTTTGGCAGTGTTAGAATAAAATCTACACAATAAATCTCTAACTATTATTTGCACAAGAATTTCTTCAAACTTCTCTTCTTTCTTTTCTCTCACAATTTTCTCTAACAATTCTCTAACAAAATGATATATCTTTCAAATTTGGGAAGAGCTCTATTTAGTGAAATGCATCATCTTCCACTAATATGTATTTGTGGTGTCTCCAATAACTCTTATTGGTGGACATCCATATCTACAATTAGTGGAGCTTCCACTAATTCTAATATATTCACAACACTCCCCCTTAGATATCCATTACATAAAGAATATGCCTCGTTAAAATCTTACTAGATAAAAATCCAGTAGGAAAAAAAAATCTAGCGAAGGAAAGAGAGTACACTATTCTATATGTCTGTTTATTACTCTCCCTGATGAGATGATTCCTTTAAATCTTTTAACTGACGAATACCGATTTTATATCTCAACTTCTCAAATGTTGCAGTCGGTAAAGTCTTCGTGAAAATATATGTGAGGTTGTCACATGACCGAATTTATAGCATATCAATTTCACCTTTCTTCTGGAGTTTATGAGTAAAGAAGAATTTTGGTGAAATATGTTTTGTCCATTCTCCTTTAATATATCCTCCTCGTAATTGAGCTATGCAAGCTGCATTATCTTCATAAAGAGAAGTTGGAATATCTCTTATAGATGATAATCCACAACTTTCTCAAATATAATGAATCACTGATCTTAACCATACAGATTCTCAACTTACTTCATAAATGGCTATAATTTCAGCATGATTTGAAGAAATGGCTGCTGTAGATTGTTTGGTAGAATGCCATGATACAGCAGTATTTTCACATGTAAATACATAACCCGTTTGAAAACATGTTTTATGTGGAACAGATAAATAGCCAGCATCTGCATAACCTATCAATGTTAGGCTGGTTTTATTTGAATAAAATAATCTGAGATCAATTATACTTTGGAGATATCGAAGGACTTGTTTTATTCCATTCCAATGTCATCGTGTTGGTGAAGAACTAAATCTTGCTAATTAATAAATTGACAGCAAAGGCAATATCAGGTCGTGTATTATTAGCAAGATACTTCAATGGACCAATTGTACTGAGATATAGTACTTTAGAACCAATGAGTTCTTCATCATCTTCTTAAGGTCAGAAAGGATCTTTATTCACTTCTAATGACCGGACGATTATTGGAATACTCAATAGATGTGATTTGTCTATGTAAAATCTTTTTAGAACTTTTGCTGTATATGTTGATTGATGAATAAATGTTTCATTTTTCAGATGTTCAATTTGTAAACCAAGGTAAAATTTAGTTTTACCAAAATCCTTGATTTCGAATTCTCTTTTTAAATAATTAATTGTTTCTTGGAACTCCTCTAGAGTTCCAATAAGATTAATATTATCAACATAGATAGCTAATATCACAAATTTAGAACCAGATTTCTTAATAAAAACACATGGACATACCTAATCATTTTTAAATCCCGCTTTCAATAAATATTCACTAAGACGATTGAACCACATGCATCTAGATTGCTTCAGGCCATATAATGATTTCTACAACTTGATGGAATAATTTTCACTAGGATAATGTTTATATGCTTCGGGCATGCGAAATCCTTCGGAGGTTTTCATGTAAATATCATTTTCTAAATTTTCATATAAGTAAGCAGTGACAACATCTAATAGATGCATATCTATCTTTTTCATGTACTGCCAAACTGATAAGATATCGGAGTGTAATAGCATAAACAACAGGAGAATAAGTTTCATCATAATCAATACCTGATCTTTGTGAAAAACCTTGAGCTAGTAACCGTGCTTTATATCGTACGATTTTATTATTTTCATTGCGCTTTCGCACAAATATCCATTTGTAGCCAACAGGTTTTACACCTTCCAGTGTTTGGACTGCAGGTTCGAAGACTTTACGTTTTGTCGGTGCATTTAACTCCGATTGAATCGCATCTTTCCATTGTAGCCAATCTTTTCTATGCTGACATTTATCAACTGATATTAATTCAGGATCATCATTATCCTGTGTAACATCAAGAGATATATTATATGCAAAAATATTATCAATAATTGTTTCTATCCAATTCTAACTTCTACCAGAAGTGGTATAATTGATAGAAATTTCAATGTTACTTTCATTAACTTCTGGTTCTTTGTCATCAATTCTCTCTTGGTCTTTATCATTCTTTTCTTCAATATGATCATTTGGACCATTTAATCCTCTTTTCTTTCAAGGATTTTTATCTTTAGAACCAAGAGGTCGGCCACGCTTCCGGCGTGCTTTTGACTCAGCAACTATAGAGATAATCTTTTGTTCTGCTGAAACTTCAATTCGAATAGGAGCATTTATAGCTAGAATATGCGATTTTGTTATCCTTCTGGAGTCAACAAAAGCATCTGGCATTTAATTTACAATACTTTGCAAATGAATTATCTTTTGAACTTCAAGTTCACATGCACTTGTGCGCAGATCAAGATAATTTAATGATGTTGTCCAAGCAAGATCTTTCTTATGCTGTTTATATTCTTCCCCTAATTGAGAGAATAATTATTCATCAAAATGACAATCAGCAAATCTTGTTGTGAATACATCTCCTGTCAGGGGTTCAATATACCTGATAATAGAGGAAGAATCATATCCAACGTATATCCCATTTCTTCTTTGAGGACCCATCTTTGTACGTTAGTTTAGTGCAATTGGAATATATACAACACACCCAAAAATTCTTAAATGAGCAATATTGGTTCTGAACCAAAAGTTAATTGCAAAGAAGAGAATTTATGATAACTAGTTGGCCTTATACGTACAAGTGCTGCAGTATGTAAAATAGCATGTCCCCAGACAGATGTTGAGAGATTTGTTTTCATTAATAATGGTCTAGTAATTAATTGTAATCTTTTAATAAAAAATTCAGCAAGACCATTTTGTGTATGAACATAAGTTATAGGATGTTCAACATTAATCCCAATTAACATGCAATATGCATCAAAAGAATGTGATAAAAATTCACAAACATTATCTAAACGGATATTTTTAATGTGATAGTCAGGAAATTGTGCTCGTAATTTAATTATTTGAGCAAGTAATCTCGCAAACACCAGGTTGCGAGTAAATAATAAATACACATGTGATCATCGGGATGATACATCAATTAAGACCATAAAATATCTGAATGGTCCACATGATGGATGAATAGGTCCACAAATGTTTCCATGAATCCATTCAAGAAATGTAGGACTTTCAACTCCTACTTTTACTGGTGATGGTCTAATAATTAATTTTCCTAGGGAACATGCAGCACATGAGAATTTTTCTGATGTCAATATCTTTTTATTTTTTAATGGATGACTATGTGTATTCTCAATTATTCTTCTCATCATGGTAGATCCCGGATGACCTAACCGGTCATGCCAAATGCTAAAATTAGTAGGATCAGTAAACTTCTTATTTACTAGATGATGAATTTCACTTGTACATATTGTTGCAAAATATAGGCCAGTAGAAAAAAATGATAGTTTTTCTAATACAGATTTCTTACCCAAATTAATTTGAGTAATATAAAGATGCTCAATGCCATTTTTCTTATTTGTTTCAACATGATACCTATTTCTGCGAATATCTTTAAAACTCAATAAATTTCTTCTGAATTTTGAGGAAAATAGTGCCTTATCAATATTAATTGTTGTTCCTTCAAGCAACAATATATTAGCTCTTCCGGAGCCTTCAATCATTTTTGTACTATCATTTATAGTATAAATATTTATTTCTCCCATTTTGAGATAAGAAAAATATTTCTCATTTTTTAGTATGGTGTGTATAGTTTCACTATCAATAATACATACATCATCATTAACAACAGCCATCTGAACAAAAATATGTATATGCAAACGTAAATATTATTAGAATATAATACAAATTAAAAAAATATCAGGGTGAGGCATTAGTTCTTCTGGACGCTGCCATCACTAATTAAATGGTTTATCCTATCTTCTGGGTATTCAAAAAAATTAGATACATCCGTATGAGTAATATTGATATTAAGATCTTCTGGATCAATATCATCATCCTCAGCATCATTCACTGGATGTTGAGAAAAATTTGTTTCAACATTTTTATTTTTTTTTTCAGTGAAACTTATATAATTCCACTAAATACTTGGCCATACAACAGTTAGGTGACCAATGACCTTTCATGCCACATCTATAACACTTATTCTCATAATTTTCTTCCATTTCTTTTTCTTTTCTCTTATTATCTTTTCTTTTCCACTTTAGGTGGCCAGTATTTCTCACAGCTTGATTATTACTGTGATAAGGGAAATATTGAGCGTGTCCACGACCATAACTACGACCACGGCCACGATTACGACTATAACGATGGCTTCTGCTGAAGTCAACAACATTCACTTTTGGGAGTGCTATTGAGCCAGTTGGTCTGGCTTCATGATTTCTTAATAATAACTCATTATTTTTCTTTGCAATAAGAAGGATAGTAATTAAATCTGTAAATTTTGTATATCCTTTTTCTCGATATTGTTGTTGCAGGATAATATTCGAGGCATGAAAGGTGGAGAATGTCTTTTTCAGCATATCTTCATCAGTAACTTTTTCTCCGCATAATCTTAACTGAGATGTAATTTTATATATCGCGGAGCTATATTCATTCACAGTTTTAAAATCTTGCAGCCTCAGGTGCAACCATTTATACCCTGCAGTTTGTAGTACGACCATCTTCAAGTGGTCAAATCTTTAATTTAAATTTACCCACAGGATATATGGATCTTTTTCGGTAAGATATTCCATTTTTAAATTTTTGTCGAGATGACGACGAATAAAAATCAAAACTTTGGCTTTTTGTTGTGCAGATGCACTATTGTTTTCTTGAATAGTTTCACTAAGGCCTTCAGCATATAAATGCATTTCTGCATTGAGAACCCATGACATATAATTTTTTCCAGAAATATCAAGGGCTACAAATTCGAGTTTAGTAAGGTTAGTCATAGGGATCAATAAATGCGTACTGTCTTCTGGCTTTTATAACGGCAGAGACTCATGCTTTAGTTTTTTGGCTTTTGTAACGACAGAGACTCGTACTGAAAACGTGTTATGAAATTTTGGCAATGTTAGAATAAAATCTACACAATAAATCTCTAACTATTATTTGTACAATAATTTCTTCAAACTTCTCTTCTTTCTTTTCTCTCACAATTTTCTCTAATAATTCTCTCACAAAATGATATATCTTTCAAGCTTGGGAAGAGCTCTATTTATAGAACTCTTATTAGTGGAATTCATTATCTTCCACTAATATGTATTAGTGGTGTCTCCACTAACTCTTAATGATGAACATCAATATCTACAATTAGTGGAGCTTCCACTAATTCTAACATATTCACAACAACCCCAAATTATTTAGCTATTGTCATATCTTGCAATGAAATTTTTCTTTGCCATTATTCAACTAGAAGACCAGCTGACTGTCCTCACATATAGTATGACTTGACAAAAATTGAATTGCAAAAGCTTGTCTTCCACTTGGTACCCGCCAATCACATCGAATTGCAGACAACATGACTTTTCTAACTCCATACCCCTTTCTCCTCACTCCATCTTCAACCCTAGCCCTTACCCTTGCCTACTTCTTCCTCTGCCACTCCACTGTGGAGAAAATTCTAGATTAACAAAACTCATCTTGGACACTTCCACTATGGAGAAAGCATTTCTTTGCCTTCTCATGTCAACCGCTCTTCAAAGCCCTTTCTTCTCACTCTACCGCACCAACCTATCTTCAACGCCCACCCCCTGCGACTCCACATTTGAAACCCAACCTCGACCCACCACTCCCACCACTTTATTTAGCCCTCTGAAACCCAACCTCAGGCCGCTCCGCTATCGCCACTCTTCCCTCCAGTTTAATTCTTCCCTCGATGACTCACATTCTCTGCATTTTTTTTGAAGACATTGAATCCAAAAAATGTTGGAGCTTTTACAGACACATGTCACAATAAGTTAGTTTTCGATGGCCGACGGTGATGGTAAGCATTAAACTGTAATTGCTTTGTGTTTTCACTTTCTGTGGGCTAATGGTATTCTATTATGTGTGGGTGAATTGCTTCTTTATTCAAAGTGTGTAACTTTGTGAAGATGTGAAGATGTGAATATTATAATAAGTGAAGATTTGTTATAATAAATTCTGATTTGGTATAATTTAGAGAAAATATTTGTTTCTTATTTAGGGAAAAAAAGTAGTGAACTGAAATTCCATGTGTAGTTCCCTTGAAAATGTTGAGGACCAAAGCTCTGAAGGATGATGGCTTTTTTATTGCTAGTAAAGCAATTCGATAACACAATGCTTACTAATGTATCCTCTAAGGAGGAGACTATAAATGTCTGGTGAGATTTCATGAACTAAGGAATGGTGAAAATACTCCCTAATACAATCTGCTCTAGAAACTAACAGATTTTGGTACTTGCATGAAAAGGGCATGGATGTGCTTGATGACTGCTCTATTTGTTGATTTTGTTTGAGTTTTAAACTGAAGTGTCAGTGACAAACTGGTATCATTACAAACTAAACACCAACCTTTTGAATGCTCTATCTTTAGGGGTGCCAGAAATATACAAATTTCATTCACTATCTTATAGACTTTTGAGGGGGTTGTACATTTAGTATGGACTCAATAATTTATCAATGGTACAACCTCTTGACGAATGACCTTTTTTTTTCTCCTTTCCTTTTTAACCATACAGGCATAAATAGCATGCAGCTTCTTGTGCATTGAGTGTTTAAGGGATAGCATCATTGCCTTGTTATCCTTTGGCACAATGAGAGATTTTCAGACTCTTGTATGCTTTGTTTTCCTGCATCTAGTGAAAATACTTTTTCTTAGCATGTGGAGGTTCCTCTTGTTTTTTTATATATGTGTACTAGCCTTTGCTTGACAACATGAGCACATTGAGCATGTTGTCAGACGTTTTGCCAATGTTTCGTGATCATTGAAAGTCTTTTTCCTTTTTTTCTTTTTTCTTTTTTTTTTTTTGTGCTTTTCTTTAGCTGTTCCATTTGTGAAATTTTATGTTCCGGTCAACTAATGTTCACACTCATTTTGAAGTTAATTCGGACTTAGAAAATGACCCCAAAAATTATTTTTCTTTAGCTGTTCCATTTGTGCAATTTTATTTTCCAGTCAACTAATGTTCATACTCATTTTGAAGTGAATTTGGACTTAGAAAATGACCCAAAAAATTGTTGTAGTCAAATAATTTTGTCCAATTGTTTTCATAGTCCTATAAATTAGGCTTTTTTTTATTTTCAATTGCTTAAAATAAGCTCCTTTTATCGTCTTTTTTGTTTTAGTGAAAAGCAGTTTTGATAAATTTTCAGTCATGTTTTTACTTCTGATTTAGTTTTAAAGAGCTAAAAGATGTTATTTTGGAGACTATTTTAACTTATTAATAATATTGAAATAAGAGTTCCGTATTATTGAAATGTCAGAAAAGTGCAACAAAATTAGATAAGACGTGAAACAATGAGTGAGCTAAGAAGTCATGGTGATCATAATGAGTGTGAGTTTCTAGCACTTGCACTGGTCAATGATCGATAGCTCTGACTAGGATGGCAACTTAGAGGATGCTTTTAGGGAAAAGAGAAAGGTCATTTTATCCACTATGTAAGTCACTTTTCTAGTAGGGAATCTGAACTTGATTTCTAATTTCAAGCCATCACCCATTAATGCCATTTTTTACACTATGCTGGTGATGGCTTTTGTCTTCGACAATCAAAAGGTTTCTCTTAAGTTACGCATTGGGACATATTCCTCCAGAAATTAGGAAATAGGAAATTGATATAAATAAATATTATTTTTTGTAATTATTTATTTTTACTAATTAATATACTTTTAAAAATTGATACATATAAATATTCTACATTTGCTTTTAATTCTAACCAAAATAATAATTTCATAATCAATTAGTTTTTTTTGTTAAAATACATTAAAAATGAAAATCAATTTCATCAATTTCATAAATTTTTATCTCTATAAATTTTAATAAAATTTAAAATTAAAATATTAAATTAAACAATAAGTACATTTGCTTGATTAGTTCTTTACTACACACGCGCGCGCGCGCACACACACACACATATATATATCCTTTATTATATATGAGTTAAAAAATTATACATATGTTATTGTAATATTTTGGGTACGCACAAGCTCGGTTTGAATTTGTATTTTGCATTCAAGCATCATGTGAGAGGCACAAGTGATTTCACATGGAATTAAAGCAAGAACATGCAATGATTTGAATATTAATATGGACATCTCTGTCCACACAGTTTCAACTAGTTTGGTATATGTCTTTAAAAGCAGTACCTTTTGACTGGGAGATGAGGTATAGAGAACCCTTATTGGCACTGAATTCTTTTTGGATGGATCTAGTGCAATACAAAATGTGCAATATAAAAGGTGCAATATTCAATCTTTACTGTTAAATGGCATTGTGTGTATCTGGCCATATACTTGTGCGGCCTTAACTTCTTTTTGCTTCATTTCCTTTACATTTCCACCTCCATGACCGACTCCCCCCCCTCTCCCTTCTTGGTGCCCCAATTCTTCATCCCTTTTGTTTTTCTCCCAAGTTGCTACTGGTCATTTTGTCTTGCACTTTTCCTTGACCGAGAACAACACCACTCCATTTCCTTTGAATTTTTTGCTTTGTTCATCAAGAAAACACCATTCACTTAGAGTTTAGAAGGCTAGCATTTGCTATGTAAAAGTTGGAACAAGCTTCAAGGTAAGCCTCCAAGAAAACCATTCACCATTTCCTTCCTTCTCCATAACCGAAATCCATAGCATGCTTTCTAGTTTTGTAGATCTAAATTTTAATGCTATCCTTGTGTGTTATATTGATGAATGAATGGTGAATCTAGCTTAGAACTATGAGAAACAAAGTGAAGGTAGTACCTTATACGTAAAGAATGCATTTTTTTAATGATGATTATAGTGGTCTTCTTTATTCTAATTATAGTGGTCTTCATCATCATACTTTTAATTTGTTGATACATCCTATTACTTTTGGTTACCTTTTTCTTCCATAAGGCATTTTTCTATGTGCTGTTTTTCTTCTCTATTCTTGATGTGTTTAATGACCTACTTTTTTATTTGTCTAAATAAAGGGCAAAGCATAAGAACATTAACCTGGGAGAAAAAGGTGTCATTGTAAGATCAGCGTCTTTTGCTCATCCTGAGAAGCTGGTCCTGGTATAACATTTCTATATGGTATATGTAATCTAAATTCCTTTTTTTGTTGTATTGAGGTCCTATAGTGAAATTACAATCTATTTTCTTTAAGGCATGACCTATGGTAGTACAACTATGATCATGAATCATTCTTCTTTTGAAACCAATTCAAATTTTGACCACCTCTCAAATGAATTACAACTCCCCATATCTGAGAAAGAGAACCGAAGAAGAAATCTCAGTCTCTTTGTGATTTTTTTAAGTCCACTAATGACTGATATATATCTGTGTAAGGAAGAAGAAATGCCATGAATAGAGATAGTTTAATGTGAATGCAATTATAGAAAATTAGTGCATTGGAGTTCGTGCACCGTCGCATGAATTAAATTGGCCTTATCATGCACGAAAGTTGTAGCCTTTTAAAGAATGTATTTAATATTATCTCATTTTACAAGGAGGAAGAGGAAGAGGAAGAGGGAGATGACAGGTGGAGCGAGAAAAGAGGGGAGGGAGGACTAAGGAGAGAAAAAGACAAGGCGGAAGGGAAAAAGATGAGAGAGATTGGTTTGTTCAGTTTTGTCAAAACTTAAAGTATACGTGGGACCTATAATAAGAAAGAGAAGGTAATGATAAGATTTGGTAAGATTGAGCAAAGGGCTACTATAATCATTCGGTAAGCATTCTATTATTTTCTTGAATTATTAAAATATGACAAATACAATTCATTTACCTACTTTAAATTTTGTCATAACTCAAGGCTTTTTTATTTCTATTATGTCATATGGCAACATAATATTATGTCCTATGGTAGAATGAGTTTTTTTTTAAATAATATTTTGGTACTATGTTGTTATATCTCCTATCCTTTTACAGACTTTTTGATTTCTATTAGTATCCATATGTACTCAGATGTCTTTCATGCATGGATTGTTGGAAAATTTGATGGAGGATAGGAGTTGGATGTATAATCGGTATGTGACTGGGGTTAAATGAATTACAACCGAATTTGTCTGGGGAGTCGATCAATTTCTTCAATATGCTTTATCAAGGGTAGCAACATCGACTAATCCTAATTAAGTGAGATGTCCTTACGCAAAGTACAACAATTTGTGTTATCATACTGCGGAGGAAATCAAATTGCACTTGTATAGAAAGGGATTTACCAAATGTTATTATAATTGGACATGTCATGGCGAAGAATTTCAAAATTTGCCACACATGTCCAATGCAACTGTGGATGGAGATGCTTCGAGATCAACCAATCGGTATCGAGGAATGATCATAGATGCAGCAGGACCAAAGTTTGCCCCAGATCCATCCTCCTCTACTACTGAAGAACCTCCTAATTCTGATGCTAAAAAATTCTATGATATGTTGAGAGCTACAGATACTCCCATATGGGAAGAGTGTACGAGCCACTTGCTCATGTCTATAGTATCGAGATTACTAAATATTAAATCGAAAAATAATATGTCAGAGAAATGCTTCAACTAAATCATGACATTAATAAAGGAGGTTTTACCTCTAGGGAACAAGATGTCCTGTGACTTCTACCAAACAAAGAAGTTAGATACTGGACTTGGGTTACTGGTTCAGAAGATTGATGTTTGCACCAATGGTTGTATGCTTTATTAGAGAGATAATATTAATAAGAGAGATTGCAAGTTTTGCAGTTATCCTCACTACATGCGCAGGAAGAAGGTAGGAAAAAATAAGCAGTAGAAGGAAATCTCCTTTAAGCGAATGTATTATTTCCCGATTACACTAAGGTTGCAAAGATTTTATGCATCCAAAATAACTACAGAACACATGAGATGGCACGTGAAGAGCCCTATGACCAAGGTGTAATGAATCATCCTAGAGATGGTGAAGCTTGGCAGCATTTTAATCAAACTTATCCTAAATTTGCAAACGAGGTGAGGAATATTAGACTGGGACTGTGCACAGATGGTTTCGCAGTATTTAGAATATTAGGGAAGCAATACTCATCGTGGCCTTTTATTATCACTTCATACAACCTACCTCCATGGATGTGTATGAAGAATTCGGTGATATTTTTTACAATCATTATACCAGGGCCAAAGAATCCTAAGCAAAAACTAGATGTGCATCTGCAACCATTGATGGATGAATTGAAGCAACTATTATTTGATGGTGTCCAGACTTATAATTTTTCAAAGAAACAAAACTTTCATTTGTGAGCAGCCCTTCAATGGACCATCAGTGACTTCCCTGCATATGACATATTGAGTGGGTGGAGTACAGCAGGGAAACTTGCTTGCCCATATTGCATGGAGAGAACAAAGTCGTTCCAACTACAAAATGGTGGGAAACAATATTAGTTTGATTGTCATCGACAATTTTTGCCAATTGAACACCTTTTTAGGAGGGACACCAAGTCTTTTAGAAGAGATAAAAGTGAGAAAAAATCACCAACTCCATCACATAATTCCGGTGACCAAATGTGGAACCAAGTTTGTAATCTTCCAAAGATAATCAAGACTGCAACGGAGCTTGGGAAGAGTGATGGTAGGGATGAATTCCACAATTGGGCAAAACAGAGTATATTTTGGGATTTGCCTTATTGGCGCACAAATCTCATTCGTTACAACTTAGATGTGATGCATAATGAGAAGAATATTTTTTATAATGTTTTGAACACTATCATGGATGTTAAAGGAAATACCAAAGATAACGTAAAGGCTCGCCGTAATTTGGTCAGCTATTATAACCGGCCAAAACTTTGTGTAAGCCGAGAAGGGAATGGGAAAGTGTGTATACCAAAAGTATGCTATACTTTAACCAAAGAACAAAAGAGACTTTTGCTTGGTTATATATCTAATATTTCTCGGTGTGTTAATTTGAAAGACTTGAAGATGACCAGAATGAAGAGTCATGACTGTCACGTGTTTATAGAGAGATTACTTTCCATAGCACTAAGGGAATTTCTTCCAACAAATATATAGAGTGTTTTGACCGAGTTAAGTCTCTTCTATAAGGATTTGTGTACTCCTAAGTTGTCAGTTACACATAGGTGCAAATTGGAAAAAGATGTAGCACTACTAGTATGGAAGGTAGAGAAAATATTTTCGTCGGGGTTTTTTTGATGTGATGGAACATCTTATTGTGCATTTGCCTAACGAACTAAAATTGGTGGTCCTATTCAATATAAATGGATGTATCCGTTTGAAAGGTAAGTTAATACAAAAGGGACTTAAATGTATCAATTCAACCCCATGTACAAATATAAGTTTTGACTTCATGACTATTTTTCCATTTAGGTACTTGCATCATTTGAAGGTTAAAGTAAAAAATAAGGCTAGAGTTGAAGGATCAATTTGTAATGCGTATTTAGTTGAAGACGCATCTACATTTTTTTTCCTATTACTTTGAGCCTCACTTGCAAACAAGACATACTACTCGAGCTCGTAATGATGTGGATGACGAGGAAGCTCTAGTTCATAAACAAGTCTTGTCAATTTGTGCCAATTCTGGAAGGCTAATTAGAAATTTAAAAACACGGTATTTGATTATAGAAGAATTAAGAGCTGTCACCAATTACATCTTGCTTAATTGTGATGAGGTGCAACCATACATTAAGTATATATATATATATATATATATATATATATATATATATATATATACACACACACACACACACGATTTTGATCATAAATGAGCTGCTAAAAACCTTGCTAATACGATATAATACTTATGATGATTGATTTAGCAAGTTCAAGCAGCATGTGAGGTCTTTGGCACCAACTTTAACAGACCATGAAGTTGAAAGAAGATTCCAAAATGAGTTTATAGGATAGTTTAGGGCTTATATAAGTTTGGCAATGTATACAAAGTGTTTGGTTATTTGATATAACACTTCCACTCATGTGCTTAATTTTTTTTCATTTAAATAGATTCATGATCCAAGTAACAGAGAAGATAACATATGCCTAAAGAATTTATCTTAAGGACCCTTAGTGCAAGTAAAGTCATTTAATGGTTACTTTGTAAATGGATTTAGATTCCACACATATAGCCATGGGGACGAAAAGAAGAGTGTGAATAGCGGTGTATGTGTTAAAGGTGGTGGAGATGGGATGTTTGGGAATGATTATTATGGAATTTTGAAAGAAATAATCGAAGTTGAATTTGTTGGCAGTCCAATCCAAAAGGCCGTACTTTTTAAATGTGATTGGTTTGATATCACACCCAATCAAGGTACAAGAGTGCATTCTCAATATAAGCTTATTAACATTAATCACAAGAGGAGTTATGCTGGATTTGATCCATTTGTATTGGCCCATCAAGCTATGCAAGTATACTTTACTTCATATCCTGGTAGCAAAAGACCAAAGTGTGATTAGTTAGCCGTATGCAAAACAAAATCACGACATGTAATTGATGCACCATTAATTGACAAAACCTACCAAGAATATGTGGATGAAGCTGAAGCAATAACCATATATATAGGAGATGACATTGGTCCCCTGGTGCACGAATCTAGTGAAAAGGAGGCGATGGCTACTAAAGTAGAGTTTATTACAACGTCAGAGAATGACTCAAGTCACGAAGAGGATGAATGAGAGGCTGATTGGGAAACAGATGATAAAAATGATGACATTGGTGAAGAGTATATGTCTAATGCTGAATCAGAATAACTATTGTTTGTAACATCAAAAGAGGTTAGTAATTTCATTAGTTTTACTTGTAAAAAAGTGCCTTACACATTACTTAAAAGTGTCTAACTTGTCAATGTCATCTTCACTTCTACTACCCTCCCTTCTTATTGTTATTCGTAAAAGGTGGATTTTTTGGTTTTATATATGGAACGAAATATTGAATTTGTTGAAAATGTTCATTTATTTTACAAGCTATATTCTTATAAATATTTCGTACTTCTTTTTCTTTGTCTTTTTTTTTTTTTTTGTCATCTTCATTTTCTCTTCTTTTAATTAAGTATTGAAAACACATGATTATTATCATATAACTTATTGTTATTATTATAATTAACTTGATCAATGACTTTGTACAAATGGACAGATATGGCTAAAGGGGGAAAAAAGAAGTGTTCGAGTTATGGTTCATTTATATTTGCCCTAGAGGTGGGGCAACCTTCATCTCATGCCCCAAAAGTTAGAACTCCAGTTGCCACTCCTTCTTCTAGTCATCTAGATACGTTGCCTTCTTCTACTCACCAGCGACATCCATTTCTACTCCCAGTTAGATATCCCTAGATAGCAATAGAGCTGGTGAACAATTGGGGTTTTCCCTACATACACTAGAGAATTCTCGTCTTCTTGTGGTTGGAGGTGTATGATCTACTTCATGTCCACCTACTGAGCCTACCAATCATGGACAGCATCAGCAGGGTACTGAGTCTCCTAGTCCATCAGTGCACCCTTCAGTAGCTAGTGTTACATCACAGCACGTGGATAATAATACAATCGAGCCCTATGGTGATACGTAAGTAGCACATAATGTTGTTCTTATATTTTACTTCAATTCCATGTTTAGTGTTGCTATCTAGGTTACTCAACTCATTTTGTGGTCTTTTTCCCTTAATTATTTTCCATTCAAAGCTACCCTATTATGCTATGGTTATTAACATTTGTCTAATTATTATAGATTCACACGTCAGTCTAAGTGTGTAAAAACTATCACCACAATAATGAAGCAGCAATTTAGGGATTACCAGTCACGATTTGATGATGTACATGCTAATGTTAGGGATGTTTGGTTTGGGGAGTTTGCTGTACGTATTTGTCTATTACTTTTTTTGTTGTTTTATGTTCACATTTTACTATTAGTCTAAATACCTATTATCTATCTTCATCTCAAAATGAGTAGTCCTTTTACAATGTACTAACCTGTTCATTATTGTAAAAACACTGGACATGGCACCCAGATCATTTGCCACGGATACGTTCAACGTGGGAGGAAATGTAATACGAATCTTGTGTGGCTTTTCTTGGTAATGTGGGTGTTTTGGTTGGCTATATGTTCAACTCAACTCAAAAGGACCAAAATAGAGATTCTTCTAGAGACAAAAAGGAGAAAGTGAAATAACAACTTACCCTCTATCAAACCCTTAAAGAATTAAGCTTCAAAGACCCTCAAGTAAAATAGAAAGCTCTACTATAATATCACCCCAATATCCTTGAAGCAACAAAGGCAAACAAGAACAAATAGAATAGAGAAAATAGGTACCCAAATATTGGAATTCAAACAAACCTTAGAAGAATAAAGCAACTAAGACCCATTCAAAGAAAACAACATTGGATTATCCAAAAGATTTATAAACTTATTCATAAGGAAGACTAACCCTTAAGCATGGTCTTGAACAAGATAAACAAGGAGGCTAGGGCCTCTCAAGATTCTCTCTCAAATTTGAATTAAAGTGTGTAAATTATGTTGTCAAATCACTAAAGGTGCTATTTATACTATCTTAACCCTAGCTAAGTAATCCATAAGGTTCTATTACAATTTAGGGTCATAATAAGTCTTTACAAGCAGTTAAAATTGAAGAAAATCAGAGAAAATATTAAAAACGCTGGGCAGTCGTCAGCTGCCTAGGATGGAGCCGGCGCCAGTTTGGACACCATAGTCGGCACCGATTGTGATCTGTCTTTGGGCGGTAGAATGGCAGAATAAAATCTTTGTTGGGCAAAATGGAGCCAACACCGGTTTTGCTGCTTGGGGCGGCGCCGGCCGTCCTCTGGAGGCCTCCTTTTTTGTCGAATTTCATTCGTCTTTATTGCCAGTGTGAGTTCTTGCATGGTCACACATCCCCCTCCTTGATCTTGACCTCCATGATGAAGCGGAGTCCCATCATCTCCCCCTCCTTGAAAAGGATTCGTCTCCGAATCATTGCCATCATCTACATGGAATGCTTTCACCATTACTGTCTTCTTAGCTCCATCAAAGTTCTCTCGTTCACATATAGGCAAGGGAAACAATTTTAAAGGAGTTATAGGGTTAAAACCATACTCAATTTCAAAAGGAGAATAAGAAATGGTAGGGTGAAAAGCCCTTTTGTAAGCAAACTCAAGGTGTAGCAAACATGCCCTCCCAATTGTTCAAGTTCTTCTTGATTATGGCCCGTAAGAATTGGGTTAGTGTTCGATTGACCACCTCCTTTGAAAAAATAATTTCAAATTCTTGAGGAATAGCTGCAATTTCATTAGGCAAAGACAATGTAGAATCATTAGTAAAAACATAAGAACCTTTGCATAAAAAAAGAATAACCGGTTCCTTAGCTTCTATAGCCTCTATGACCTCACTTTCTTTTGCAAATAAATTCACTTGTCTTTTACCTCCCCTCTCTTGTCCTTGATCACTCATTTCCTTGATTGTCAAAGGTACTTGCATGTCCATCCTCTCTCTCAACTCTTTTTCTTACTTCTCTTTTTCTTTTCTCTCAATTTCTTATTTTTATTTGACATCTTATGCTCTCTTCTTCTTTTTTTTTTTTTTTTGTTTTCCTTCATGATTCTTTGATCTTTGTTCACCTCACTAGGGGCCATGGGGGTGAGGGTAAATTTAGTTCCCTCATTGAGTAGGGAATAAGTACTCTTCCTCCCATCATGCTTCATATGCCTATCATATTGCCAAGACCTCCCTAGGAACAAGTGACCTGCTTGCATGGGTACCACATCACATAGCACATCATCCTTGTATTTTCCCATCTCAAAAGACACCAAAACTTCTTTGTTTACTCTCATTTCCCCGCTATCATTCAACCATTGTAATTTGTAGGGCTTGGGGTGTTTAATCCAACTCATGTCCAATTCTTCAACTAAGTTTGCACTAATCACGTTAGTGCAACTCCCACTATCTACAATGACACTACAAGGGGTCTTGTTGATTAGACACCTAGTGTAGAAAATATTCTCTCTTTGTTTGTGATCTTGATCCTCAATGGTTTGTGAATTTAATGACCTTCTTGTAACTCCCACCAAAGAGTATTCTTGACCAACAACTTCCCCTTTATCACTTTCATCATCTCCCTTTCCCTTTTGGTCTTCTTGGTACCTTTCTCTCTCTTCTTCCTCGTCGGTAAAAACCTCACCATAGGAATTAGTACACATCATTCTCTTACTTGGACACTCATGAGAAGTATGTCCATATCCAAGACACTTAAAACACTTGATATCCCTATTCCTTTGTGGCCTCTCCATAGCTTTTCCCTTGTCCTTGTTCCATCCTTCCCTACATTTCCAATCCTCCCTAGGCTTCCAATCCTCTTTAGGTTTCCAAGCCTCCCTTGGTTTGTTGAAGTCTCTTTGGAATGGCTTAGGGGTTTCATCATTCTTAATTGGCACCTTGCTAGTAGTGTTGGGGTTTGGAAGTGGTGGTCTAGTAAATGCCCTCCTCTTCAATTGCCTCTCAATCTTCATAGCGGTATGTACCATATCCTCCAATCGATCATAGGAGTGCAATTCCATCAAATTGGCAATCTCCCTATTTAATCCTTCCAAGAACCTTACTCTTGTTGCTCTAAGATCCTTATTGATTTGAGCTCTCATCAACATTACTTCCATTTCTTTATAGTAATCTTCCACACTCTTATTCCCTTACTTAAGTGATTGGAGCCTTTGGTAAAGATCATTGTAGTAATTGTATGGTATAAACCTTACCCTCATCATATCTTTCAACAAATTCCAACTAGTCACGGTTTCCACTCCCATTTGTCTCCTTTGTGTACCAATTTGCTCCCACCAAACCAAAGCATACTCTGAAAATCCCAAAATAGCTAACCTCACTTTTGACCTCTCATTATAGGTATGACTTTCTAGGAATATCTCCATCTTGCTTTCCCACTCGAAATATGCTTCAGGGTCACTCTTGCCATAGAATATGGGCACTTTCAATTTGATGTGATTCAACTCCTTCTCCTCATCATTTCCTTCTCTCCTACCTCCTATATTGCCCCATCCTCTATGGTGTTCCCCAAAGACTTCAACTTGTTCCCCCTCATACCATTCATTAACTCCCCCAAACTCTCTTTCTAACCCTCTTAGGTTGTTCCCACCATTCCTTCCATGTCTTCCCCCTCTCATAGGAGCTTGTTAGAATATCCCAATAGAGTGCTCATCCCACTCTTCCCTTGTTGGGCATTTAACGGAGGAGTGTGGCCATCACCATCCCTCATCCGTGGGCTAGGTACTTCAAATCGTTCTTAGCCTCTCCTTTGTGCAACGGTAGAAGATTGTTCAAGATGATTTATCAACTCCCTTGTCATGTTTTGGAACTCATTTTGCATAGTCCTTATCATAACTTGCAAGTCTTCACGTAAACCCCTAGCATCAATTTGTTCTTCATGAGGTCTACTAGGGCCGCTTAGGTTAGGCCTAGAGATCTCTTGATCATGAGCCATAGTGATGGAATATTTACTTACTTATACCTGCAAAACAAAATAGATTAGGAAGAAAATAATTCCTCACTTCGCTTCCTTGCATGTTGGCTCTTAAGGATTGGTCACTCCACACTCATGTTTGCTCTCTCATGCTCTTTTAGTAATAGGCTCACCCTCTTACCTTTTTCTCAATACTCAAGCCTACTTGTTCAATCCCAATTCTCCCCAATGGCTAAAGTTTTAGTCCAACTTAGTGAATCACACAAATCAAAAGAATTTTCCAATTAGGGGGTTTTAGGGGAATTTCAACAAACACTTGTCGGGCACCTCAAGCAAACAAGTTTTAATTCAAGAATTTCAAGAAATATGGACTCAATCAACACAAGAACAAACACTAGACGCACAAAGAAACACTTCTAAGTAAGAAACAAACAAGAATTATCAAGAATAAAGAAACAAGAACAACTAGAACTAGGATCGTGAAGGACAAGATGATCACAAGTGTGCACTAGTAAAGTTGAGTTCAATAAGCATGGAATTCAACAATAGAGTGATATACTAAGTCCCAAAATCCCAAGGAATGAAAATCAAGAATCAAAGTTCTCAACTATAGCCAAAAACATTCTCATGGAACACTTATCAAACACCTTGACTGCAATCCCGTCACTTAAGAACAACCAACATTTTCACTCATATTCAAGCCAAATTTCACTACAAACACAAGAAAATTTTGTTCCCAAGGATTATATTAACATCAAGGAGCAATTTTCCAAGGGAAAAATCAAGAAATAGCAAAAATTTCATGACCTTTTTGGAACATATTTTTGAGTTACGGGATTTTCTCTGTTTTCTTTTTCTTCAATTTTGTAGGGCTCCTTTTTCTTGCTTTCAAGCTTTGATTGGAATCAATCTTTTCCTTCTCTGATACCAAACTATTTTATACGAATCTTGTGTGGCTTTTCTTGGTGATGTGGGTGTTTTAGTTGGCTATGTGTTCGGCTCAACTCAAAAGGACCAAAACAGAGATTCTTCTAGAGACAAAAAGGAGAAAGTGAAATAATAACTTACCCTCTATCAAACCCTTGAAGAACTAAGCTTCAAAAACCCTCAAGTAAAGTAGAAAGCTCTACTATAATCTCACCCCAATATCCTTAAAGCAACAAAGGCAAATAAGAACAAATAGAATAGAGAAAATAGGCACCCAAATATTGGAATTCAAACAAATCTTAGAAGAACAAAGCAACTAAGACCCATTCAAAGAAAACAATATTGAATTATCCAAAAGATTTATAAACTCATTCATAAGGAGAACTAACCCTTAAGCATGGTCTTGAACAAGATGAACAAGGAGGCTAGGGCCTCTCAAGATTCTCTCTTAAATTTGAATTAAAGTGTGTGAATTATGTTATCAAATCACTAAATGTGCTATTTATACTATCCTAACCCTAGCTAAATAATCCTTGAGGTTCTATTACAGTTTAGGGTCATAATAAGTCTTTACAAGCAATTAAAATTGAAAAAAATAGGAGAAAATATTAAAAACGCGGAACAGTCGTCGGCTACCCAGGGTGGAGCCGGTGTCGGTTTGGACACCACAGCTGATGCCGGTTTGTGATCTGTCTTCGGGCAGTCGAATGGCAGAATAAAGCCGTTGTTGGGCAGAATGGAGCCAACGCCGGTTCTGCTGCTTGGGGCGGCGCCGGCAGTCCTCTAAAGGCCTCTTTTTTGGTCAAGTTTCGTCCGTCTTTGTTGTCGGCCTGAGTTCTTGCATAGTCACGCCTCCCCCTCCATGATGAAACGGAGTCTCATCAAAATGTGTAGGGCAAGAATGACTGATACCCTTTTAAAGATCAGAAATGTACACAAGAAGAGGCCTACTAGGATATCATAGGACATATATCACCAATTGTGCAGACACTGGCAGTCCGAGGATTGGCAAAAAAAATCAAATGTGGCCAAAGAAAATAGAAGGGCTAGCTCTACTAAACACACTGGAAGTTCCATTAGCTTTACGGAGCATGAATCGAAAGAAGTCTTTTCTCTTATATGATCTATAATTAAATGTTTACTTTAATAATTGCTATTAAATTTGTACATGTTGCATCAAATTCTGAACTTAATTATCACTTTAATACTTCTTGCAGCATGCGAAGCAAGGGGATGACTTTGACTATCTTGCATTGTGTGAAAAATTACACCAGTTTCAAGATGGGCCCAATAAAGGAAAATTTGTATATGAGAGATCCCACAAGATTAGTGTATGTTACATATTAATTTCATTTTTATGAAATTGCATAACATTTTAATTTTTGTTTATAGTTTCACCTTCAAATTATTCAGGAAAACATCCAAACGATGAAGTCGCAGTACTCTCAAATAGAGTCTACTAATTCAGCATCTATTTCAAGTTCCATGCTAGATGAGAAAGTTATGATTTTTTTCAGCTGTAGGTGGATTGAAAAAGGGAAGGGTCTATGGCATGGGATTGGAGGCCTCACGCTTCAGACTTTAGTACCGGCAGTCTGGGGCCTCGTCTTCGGGATCATCAATAGATATAGAGAAGCTTCGTGGCGAGCTTGAGCAGACCCTTCAGCAGCAACTTCAATAGCAGCATCAGCAATAGTTGGACAAGAAGGACAAAGAGATAGAGAAAGAGAGGAAAACGATGAAGAGGACTTTGGAGAAAAAGGATAAGAAGATGTCTGCATTGACTGAGATGAGAATCGTATGGTGATGCAACATCTTAACTTACAAGTGCCCTCAATTCCCTCTTCTGACTCTGATGATTCTGACGAGGATGACTCTGGCCCTTCAACAGCGGATGATAATTAGATTGGTTTTATTTTTATGTGGATGTTAAGTCTAGATCTCTTTGATTATGGGTTTAGTATTATTATGAATTTATATTTACTATTTTTAGATATTTTGATTATATATGTTAATTTGTGTATTTAGACTCTAAACAAATTATGAAATTTTATAGTTTGCAAAAAGAATTGTGGTGAATGTGTTTTGCAGTTGTGCATTGTGTGGTGGGAATATGATTTGAGACGTTGTAAGTGGTGTGTTGTACATGTGTGCAAGGAGTATGATACTCAAAAATGTTGTAGGTTGTGTATAGTACATATGTGTGTATGGATAATGGATTATAAATGTTATAGGTTGTTTGATGTGTATATGTCTGGGGAATGTGATTCGAAACTTTGTAGGCAGGGAGTGTGACGAGGATTGTGCATGTGTGTAGGGAATACCGGTTGCTACGGAATTGTGAATAGAAAAATGTAACAGGTTTTGAAAGATAAATTGTAGACAGCATATTGCCAAAGACTTTGATTCCGTGGCAATCTACCACGGATTTGCCACGGATGATAGTAGTAATGGATGTCATCCGTGGCAAATCCGTGGCAATTTGCTATGGATTTGCCACGGAACATAGTACTAATAGATGCCATCCGTGGCAAATCCGTGGCTATCTGCTATGGATTTATCATGGAAGATAGAACCAATTAATGTAATCCGTCACTACGAACAATTATTCTCTATATTTATTCTGTGACAGATTGCCATAGATTTGCCACGAAGGGGATCTGTTTGAGTACCGTTCATGGATAATTATTTGGATATTGATTCCGTGACAAATCCATAGCCGATTTGCCATGGAATATAGTATCAATGGATTAATCTGTGATAAATCCGTGGTAATCTGCCACGGATTTGTCATGGAACATAGTATCAATGGATGCCATCCGTGGTAAATTCGTGACAATCTGTCACGAATTTACCACAGAAGATAGTACCAATTGATGTAGTCTATGGCAAATTTGTAGTAATCTGTCACAAATGGGACCTGCTTGAGTACCGGCCGTGGCAAAGCGATGGCAATCTGCCACAGATAATTATTTGAATATTGATTTCGTGGCAATTTCTTGGCAAATTTGTCACGAATTTGCCATGAAAGATAGTACCAATGGATTAATCTGTGACAATTCTGTGGCAATCTACTACGGATTTGCCACGAATAATTATTTTTCATATTGATTCCGTGACAAATCCATGACAAATTGACACGGATTTGCCACAAATGGAACCTGCTTGAGTATTATCCGTGACAAATCCGTGGCAATTTGCTACGGATTTGTCATGGACAGCTTATTTGCATATTGTTTCCGTGACAGATTGAGACGGATTTGCCACAATTCCCTCGCAATATTTCACCCTTAAAGTTGCTACCAACTTGAACAATCCATTGCAAATCTGTGGCAAGTTGCCACGAAAAAAAGTTCCCTCGCAAAAAAATACTTAGTAATGAAGGTATTTTCCACAGACAAATTCCGTCACAGATCCGTGGTAAATGTCAGTTTAGCCATAGATTTGCCATGAATCCGTAGCAAATTGATAAATTTCTTGTAGTGTTAATTCGCATTTGACTCTTTTTATGTATTAAAAAAATTAAAAGTCGGGGGCCCCTAATAAAGGAAACTAACTTAAGAGAACATAAGATAACCAACAATTCATCTCAAATTAAAATTTTACCTTAATTTAAAATAATAATAATTTAAATAATTTTTATTTTTCGAGAACGGTTATATATTCACAATATATCTTATTCATTTTTTTTTACTTCACATTTATCTTACATATTTTAATAATTTTTTATTATATTTAAATAAATTTATCTCATCCTGTTGCTGTCCAAGTAGACAAAAATGTCAACAAAATCCGGAGAACAACTTGAAAATATACAAATAAATGTGTCGATTTTCTTTTGCGTAATATGATAGCGAAATGGATATAATGTAAACATCATTTGCATTTGTCAACGTTTTTGGGGAAGACTTTCTCTTATACCTGCTAAATATCAATATGCTATGACAATCAGCGTTAACTTTGCCCACAGCATATGGAGCGGTGTATTCCTGTTGTTAACTAGAGATGGCTTTGTCTGTTCTTGCTACTCTTGGGGCAAAGATAGGTGATCTTTTGATTGCAGAAGGAATATATTTACATGGAGTGGGAAACCAAGTTCAGCAGCTTCAAACAGAGCTTGAGCGGATCAAAAGGGTCCTGGAAGAAGCAGATACACAACAAAGCGAGCAGTACAGAAGCCGGGACTGGATTTCTGATCTCCAGGACCTTGCTTATGAAGCGGATGATGTGATCGAGACTTATATTTTTAAAGTTGAATCCCAAAGGGGAGGAGGCATCATGAAGAAGCTCAAAAGATATGCCTGTATTTTGAGGGAAGGTTGTAACCGTCATGAACTTGGATCAAAGACTGAAAGCCTTATAAGTAGGATCACGAATTTCGTTGATAGATTTCAAGGTTTTGGTGTGAGGAATATGATGGAAAAAGAAGGTTCAAGCTCCAGACAATTGCAAGATCTGAGAACTTACTCACGTTTCACAGATGAAGATAATCATATTGTAGGCTTGGAGAGTGATGTTGATTTGCTAGTACACAATTTAATTAGTGAAGAATATCCACTTGTTTCAATCTGTGGTATAGGTGGTCTAGGAAAGACAACTCTTGAAAAGACAGCATACAACCACTCCGATGTGATACGCCATTTTCAGGGCTATGCCTGGGTTTGTGTTTCTCAAGAATGGCAAACCAGGGATATTCTGCAACGTATCCTTGGAAACCTTGTACCTGAGAAAAAGGAAAGCATTTTGCACTGGAAAGAGGAGGATCTAGTTCGAGAGCTTTCAGATGCCATGGAAAATACAAAATGCATTTTGGTTCTTGATGATGTTTGGACGAGGGATACTTGGGAATGTATAAAACCGGCCTTCCCAGTTAGGAGACGTGGCAGTAAAATCTTGCTTACACGCGTAACAAACAAGTGGCAACACATGTAAATGACAGGGGCTTCCTACATGAACCCCGGTTTTTCACCGATGGTGAAAGTTGGGAGCTGCTAAAGCATAAAGTATTCAGTGGAAGGGACGAACAAGGTAATTTTCGCTGCATTCATTGATGCTTGGTTTTTAAAATTTCCTTAAAATTTTAAGCGTACTTGGAAAGAAGAATGCTTTAAATTAGGCAAAATATCATAGATTTTAGCATCTTGATTTCTTATAGTATTAACTAGCACACCCTTATGCATTGGGGCTTTGATCCACTAGGGCGAGAAACTCTTATAAAGAAAACTCTACTTATATTGAAAAATTAACTTATTTGGTTTCTAAAATTTAATATTTATAATGTTTTTATCTATAATATTTTTTTTGTCGTTATAACCCACAATAATTTTTTTCTACTATTATGGGCTCTAATTTTTTATTTTTAGGGACCATAATGACTAATTTTTTAGACAAAAAATAAAACATTAAAGACTATAATGGCAAACAAAATTATTAAGGATTATAACGGTAAAAAAAATATTTAGAACAAAAATATTATAAACTCCAAACTTTTAGTCCCTAAAGTTTAAAACTTTTAATTTATATTTTCTACTTTAATAATTTTTTTCCTATTGTTATGATTGCTAATGAAATTTTGATCTGACAAATAATCATCAACTCTTTTTTTTTTTTTTTGTAAATATTGATCAGAAAAAGTCACTTTCATTGCATGTGATTTTTTTTTTTTTTACAGGAATAATAGACGTATCAACTAATCACATGCAATTAGAGTGACTTTTTCTGGCTAGAATTTATACTGAAAACGAGGGTTATCGAGTATTTGACAGATTTTAATTTCATTAAAGATTATAAGATAATAAAAAAAACATCAACGAATTACAAGTCTTAAATTTTAGGATCAAATAGACTGATTTCCTTATAAAAAATAGTTAATCATTTGCTAATCCTTTCATTTCAGCTTTCTCATACAAGTACCTTGCTTGACCATTTACCACCCGGACATTAGGTGAAATAGTATATGCTTTGATGATCTACCCTCTAAATTTCAATTCCTTAATGACCCTATACGGCTGTGGTGATTACAGAAATGGATAAATGGGAAGAGCTAGGCAAGAAAATGGTCAAACGCTGCGGAGGTCTTCCATTAGCGGTGGTGGTCCTTGGAGGAATACTACTTCGAAAATATGACTTGGACGAGTGGAACAATGTATACAACAATATCAAGGATTTTTTATCCAAGGACAAGAAAATTGGACAGAGTGATGGAACAGTACAAAGGATCTTATCTTTAAGCTATGATGACTTACCATGGCGTTTGAAGCCATGTTTCCTATACTTGGCCAAATTCTCTGGAGATGATGAAATTGAACCACACAGATTGTACCAGATGTGGATGGCTGAAGGCATGGCTTTGCCTGAAGATCGAATAGGGGAGGAATCGATGATGGATGTTGCCCAACGTTACATGGAAGAACTAGCAGAGAGAAGCATGGTTCGGGTCAAAGAAAAGAAACCGCTACCAGCAGCACTTAGGAGGTTTGAATCATGCAGCCTACATGATATGATGAGAGACCTGTGCTTGCGCATAGCAGAAAGGGAAAATTTCTTCAAATTCATCACTCATCCCCATGAGAACGACAAGCAGCAAGCTGAATCTTCCGCTCCCAGAAGAATTTATTGACTCGTCAGTAATTTAAGTGACAAAGATGTCTCTGGATATGTTGCCCCTAAAACGGAACTGACCAAGCACCTTCGGTCATTTCTGTTTCTGTTGGCAAATGGGCATGGTTACAGTGGGAATCTACCCAAAACCATTAGATCTCAGTTTAAGAACTTCAAGATGCTGAGAGTTTTGGAAATGGTAGGCATTCATGCTTTGGACATGGACAACAGCTCTAGGAGGAAAATCCATACTATTCTTGACCACCATCGTTTATTTGAAGCTATATCGAAGTTGACACTTTTGAAATATCTGAGTTTCAGGGAATGTCTCTTCAACTTTTTGTCCCCGTCCTTGGCTAATTTGGAATACTTGGAAACCCTTGATCTAGACTCAACTGTATTTTTAATTCCTGATATCCTGTGAAAGCTGAAACGATTGAGACATCTCAATCTTCCTGATCCTGCAGACGAATTGCAAACAATCAAATTGCGATTGGGTGAGTTGAGTAAACTAGAGACACTGACAAACTTCAACAGTAGATATTATGTTCTTCAAGATTTATCAAAGTTGACCAATCTGAGGGCTTTAGAAGCCACAGTAGAGGATGAGATTAACGCCCTCACAGAGGTCATTAGCTTCATCTGAAATTCAAATAAATTATGGCAGACTTCTCTCAACATCTCATATTGTGACTTCCTCAACTTGGAGAATGGTTCAGTTGTTCTAAAACAGGTGCTTTTCTGTAGCAACCTTCATTTCTTGGAGATATCTGGGCCTACCGGAAACTTGCCAAGGTATGAAATTGAAGGGCACTACTCTCCAGGGCTCATCACAATAGTTTT
The DNA here is from genome assembly GCA_026120185.1 of Voacanga thouarsii. Lineage (NCBI taxonomy): Eukaryota > Viridiplantae > Streptophyta > Magnoliopsida > Gentianales > Apocynaceae > Voacanga > Voacanga thouarsii. The sequence goes on along the minus strand of JANUWF010001547.1, from coordinate 2,179,517 downwards.
GGATGAATGTGAAATTGAGGAAGACCCTGAAGAAATTGAACAACCTTGAAGAAAAATACCCAAATTGTATTGAGTGTACTCTGTGAACAATGAATTGGGAGAAAAACTGAATTCTCTTCTTCATCGATTAAAAAAAACTGATTCAGTACATCAACCTTATATACATTTACACGGAACTCAAACCAAAATAAAACTGAATTACATTTTATATAATTAGTTTATAACCAGCTGTACTTGGCGGCAAAATTGCTGAAGTTTGTTGAAGTTCAACCAGGATCAAAAGAGAAAGAAGATGAGCTGAAAGATGAGCTGGCATTGATAGCTGATGTTGGTGAGCTGGATGTCCACTGAGATGTCAACGTGGACTTGTTGGTATGGTTATAAGGATGTTGATTCTCAACAGCCCCCCTCAAGCTGGAATCAGATAAACTGCCTAGATGAGAAATCAAAAGATGGAAAGAAGTGGGAGGAAGAGCCTTGGTGAAAATGTCTGCTAACGGCTGAGATGAAGAAACTAGTAGAGGTTTAATGATTCCAGCTTGGTACAAATCTCGAATGAAGTGACAATCAAGCTCAATATGTTTTGTTCGTTCATAAAACACTGGATTCTCAACCAAGTATACTGCACTTCGATTATCACAAAAAACAGGAACAGGAAGTGAAAGAGGAAGATTAAGCTCCTAGAAAAGATGCAAAATCCACTGTAATTCACAAACTGATTGAGCCAAAGCTCTGTACTCTGCTTCTACAGAGTTGCGAGCAACAACAGACTACTTTTTGGACTTCCATGAGACTAGTGCAGAACCAAAGTAAACACAAAGCCCAGTAATAAATCTTCTAGAGGCAAGACAACCTACCCAATCAGAATCTGAGTAAACCTAAAGATTAAAAGAAGAATCAGCAGGAAACTGTAAGTCCAACTCAATGGATCCTTTGAGATAATGAAGAACTCTATACACAGCTTGCGTGTGAAAGACAGTAGGAGCAGTCAAAAACCGACTAAGCTGCTGGATGGCAAAAGTGATGTCTAGCCTGCTGTGAGTCAAGTACAGGAGCTTCCCAACTAAACTTCTATAGAGGGAAATGTCATAAAACATTTCTGAATCACCAATAGCAAGTTTAAGTTTACTGTCTAAAGGAGTGGACACAGATTTACAACCAACATAACCATACGTCTACAAAAGATCAATTATATATCTCTTCTGAGACAATGTGATGCCTACTGCATTTCTATGTACTTCAAGTCCTAAAAAATAATGCAACTCCCCCAAGTCCTTAATGTGAAATTGATGATGTAATTGATCCTTTATATCAGTAATAGCAACCATTTGATTACTCATCACAAGAATATCATCAACATACACCAATAAAGCAAGAAATACACCATCAAACTGTTTGAAAAACAAGCTGTAATCACCTTTGGATTGGTTAAAACCAAGAGAAATTAAGAAGCCAGTGAGCTTGGCATTCTATTGCCTACTAACTTGTTTGAGTCCATACAAAGATTTATCCAATTTACAAACCAGATGTGGATCAGTAGTGACAAAACCAGGGGTTAAATCCATGTATACTTCTTCTGACAAGTCCCCATGCAAAAAAACATTATTAATGTCCAGCTGATGTATGTACCAGTTAGATTTAGCTGCTAAAGCCAGCATAAGTCTAATTGTGGTAATTTTGACTACAGGGGCAAAAGTGTCCAAAAAATCTACTCCCTATTGTTGAGTATAGCCCTTTGCTACCAATCGAGCTTTGTATCTATCAATGGTTCCATCAGCTTTGTATTTGATACGATATGCCCATTTACATCCAATAGATTGCTTGCCTTGAGGTAAAGGAACCAAATGCCAAGTGTGATTAGCTTCTAAGGCTGAAATTTCAGCTGCACACCATTCCTTGGATTTCACAGCCTCAAAATAATGTTTAGGCTCAAAATGCATGTCAGAATTACACAAAAAGGCACATTTAGCAACAGAAGGAACTAGAAGATGAGGAGTAGTGCTTTTATGGACTTTAGAACAAACATAATCAGACAAATATGAAGGTGGAATAGGATGTCGAGTTGATATTCTAATAGGCATATTAGAAGCTGATAGAGCTGGCAAATCAGATGCAAAATTAGGAATCTGTACAGAGGATATAGGAGAAGAAGTATATATAGAAAAGTATGGCAAAGGAAAGACAGGATTATTTGTACTAGGATTAGGTTATGATACTTTGTGAATAAAAGGAAAATGAGACTCCACAAAGGAGACATGCCTAGACATGAATATTTCTCTAGAAAAATAGTCAAGTAGAAGATAATCTTTTGTAGAATGAGAAAAACCAAGAAATACACAAGGTCTGCTTCTAGAATCAAACTTATTTTTATATGGCTATTGAACACAAGCATATGCTAAGCTACCAAAAACCTTTAGAACACTGTAATCTGGTGACTTGTGATAGAGTTTTTCATATGGAGTAAGCTGATGCAAAACAAGAGTAGGAGTAAGGTTAATCAGATAAACTGCATGATGAATACAATAACCCCAATAAGGAAGAGGTATTTGAGACTGAAACCTAAGTGCCCTAACAACATTTAGGATATGTTGATGTTTTCTTTCTACAATTTCATTTTGTTCAGGTGTGTAGGGGCAAGAAGTTTGATGAATAATTCCTTTAGAATGATAGAAATCAGTAAGCTTAAACTCAAGACCATTATTAGATCTCAAAACCTTAACTTTTCTGTTGAACTGTGTTTCAACATAAGCAACAAGGTGCGGAATCAAAGACCTAACTTCTGATTTTTGTTTCAACAAAAAAACCCATCGAAATCTACTGAAATCATCAACTATAGTAAGGAAATATTTATGCCCTTGTATTGTAGGAGAATTAAAAGGTCCCTATATATCCATGTGAATGAGATCAAAAACTGCATCAACAGTTCCATGATGTAATGGGAAAGATAATTTATGTTGTTTAGCTAAAGGACAAATAGGACAAAAAACATTCTCATCGGGTAAAATAACTGAAGAATTTACTTTATGAATCTCTGACAATTGCTTAAAAGATAGATGACCAAGTCTGAAGTGCCAAATCAGAGATTTATTATAAAGAGACATGTTACTGGAATCACCATTAAGAACAACACTAGCTGTATGAGCTGAAGAAACTGATTGTGGAAGATCAAGATGGTAAAGGCTGCCAAACATCCTAGCTGATCCAATCATCTGACCAAGATATGGATCCTAGATAAAAAAAACAATCATCCTTGAAAATTATGACACAATTTAATTGTTGGTTCAACTTACTAATGGATATCAGGTTAAAAGAAAATTGAGGAATGAAGAGAACTTGTTGTAAAACTAGATGAGATGTTAACTTGACCTTTCCTATATGTGAAGCATGAACAATATCACCAGTAGGCAACTTAACTGAAATATTGAAAGCTGGATGATATTCAATGAAATGACTTAAGGATGAACAAATATGATCTGTTGCCCTTGAATCTAGAATCCAAATAGAAGATTTTATACCTGTACTTTGAGCAGCTTAGGAAGAGTTTGAGAAATCTGAAGTAAGACTGGCTTGATTAACAAAATGTGTGTGTTCAGAATCTGCCTAAGGCTTATGGTTTACATGTAGGTGTTGAGCTTGAATCATATGTAGCAGGTTTTGATACTACTCTTGTGTCACATATTTTGAAGGTTGTGAATCCATTGAAGTAGCTGTACAACCTACAGCTTGATTTACAGAATGAGAATTTAGCTGAAAAACATGATTGTCCACTATGGCATTTGCCTGTGACATGAAGCCAGGACTTCCTGAATACTTAGTCTTACTTCTATATCCTGCTGGAAATCCATGCTTCCTGTAACATCTATCAACTGTATGCCCTTGCAATCCACAGAAAGTACAAAGCAGCTTCCTATTCATATTTTTTCCCTTTCTGTAATTATGATTCCCAGCCAACTGTACTCCCTTCCCATTCATATTACCAACTACATTTAACAACTGCTCACTTTTAGAAGCATTTGCAGCATGCTCAGAAGATTCAACCAGAGAATTTCTTGGAGCAAGCATTTGAGAACTAACAAAAAAATCAGAGTGTGTAGCATTGTAATTAAGTGATCTCTCATGTGTAGAAACCATGGAGAAAGCTTGATTCGCTGTTGGAAAAGGCTTAGTCAATAAGACCTGTGATTTAATTCCATTAAATTCCTCTTTCAACCCTTTGATAAACCTGATAATGAAATCAACATCATTATTTGCCTTAACCTTAGGTAAGGCTGGGCACTGGCATCTTGGATCACAATGGCAAATAGGCAATGGCCTCTAATTCAATAGCTCCTCCCACAATGTCTTCAAACTGGTATAATATTCATTTACAGTTGATGATCCTTGTTTTAGATTGTATATGTCTTCTTGAAGATCAGATATTCTAAATGAATCCCCTTGGGAAAAACGTTCCATCAAATCATTCCAAACATCACATGTTGTGTCTAACCAGATTACACTTTGAGCTATCGGAGGTGAAACAGAATTTAAAATCCAAAATAGCACCATATTATTACATTGATCCCAAGCAGCATATGAACTAAGTGTACGACTTGGTGCTTTAATCATACCATTAACAAAACCTAATTTGTTTTTGGAAATCAAAGCCATACGCATTGCTCTGCACCATTGATGGTAATTTCGTTCAATCAAATGAGGTTGAACAAGAATCAAGGAAGGATTTTCACTCGGATGTACATAAAAGGGACTGGAAGTCGCTATTTCTTGATTAGCCATAACCACAACACTCAGATTATGCACAATTTATTCAAGACAAATCAAACGGAATTGCCTCTCACCATAACCAAAGACAACCGAAGCAAAGCTGAGAAATCAATGATTACCTCACAAATTGGATGATCAAGATTTCACATTTCATCACATTAAATCATCAATCGAGTCGGCTCTGATACCATGAAGAAATTGAACAACCTTGAAGAAAAATACCCAAATTGTATTGAGTGTACTCTGTGAACAATGAATTAGGAGAAAAACTAAATTCTCTTCTTCATCAATTAAAAAAACTGATTCAGTACATCAACCTTATATACATTTACACGGAACTCAAACCAAAATAAAACTGAATTACATTTTATAATTAGTTTACAACCAGCTGTACTTGGTGGCAAAATTGCTGAAGTTTGCTGAAGTTCAGCCAGGATCAAAAGAGAAAGAAGATGAGGGAAGATGAGCTGGCATTGATGGCTGATGTGGTAACTGATGTTGATGAGCTGGATGTCCACTGAAATGTCAACGTGGACTTGTTGGTATGGTTATAAGGATGTTGATTCTCAACAGACCCAATGACAACACTAGAGAGGCTTCCCAACTTACAAACACTCCACTTAGCAACAAATTCATTTGCGGGGAGAGAAATGGTATGCCATGGAATAGGTTTTCCCAAACTGAAGTCTCTACGACTCTCTTCATTACTCAACTTAGATAACTGGAAGGTGGAAGAAGGTGCAATGCCAAGTCTTTCGTATCTTGTAATCTCCCAATGTGGCAAACTGGAGATGATTCCTGATGGATTGAGATTCATCACGACATTAAAGGAATTGAAGATCACCGAAATGCCTACTCAATTCTGTGAAAGGATAAAAGGATTTGGTGGTCATGAAGGAGAGGATTCTTGCAAAGTCCGCCATGTTCCCTCTGTCATCATAAGATATTAAGCTTGCATTTTATATTACCGGTTGGTTTGATAAAATTGAAATCTGAATATTTCAATACTAAATTTTGAAATTTGAAATTTGAAATCTGAATAAATTATATTTTATTTTTATATTATATTTTATTATAATTTAAATTAAATATAAATAAATATTAACAATTAGATAAGTATTTAATATTTTTAAATTTTAAATTTAAATAACTTTCAATTCAATTAAAATTTGTAACATGATTTCGGTACATCTTATTCAATTAAATGATAATAAAAAATTGTTATCAAATGTACTTAATAAAATAAATATTAAAAAATTAATTTCAAATATTGAATTGAATTATCAAACAGACCCAACATGTATTTTAAATGGTTAATTGATTTACAACTTTCATCAAAGGCAGGAGATGTTCTCTTTTCAATGGGAAATTCTACTGTGGACTGGGTTCACGGTGGACCAACTGTTTTGTACCACGTGTTTTGAGTGTTGTAAACTTTTAGAAATGTATAATACTTTAAAGTAGTGATCCACCGTGAATCCAATCCACATAAGAATTTCCCTCAATGGAAAATTCTTGGATTTGTCAAAGATAAACTAGTGGATCTACATAATTTCTATTTCCGATTGTAACTACTAACATATAATTTTTTCTGTCCCCTTCCCACCCGAAAAAAAAAAAAACTTATACCTACAAATAAAAACACAACGACATAAAGTGGTAAATTAGTGACATGAGATCATTAATTTTATAATACAAAATTATGAATTTGAACTACTTTATTACATTAGTAACCCGTAAATGAAGAATTTAACGAATTTTTATGTAGATTGTAACAAGGGTCCTTCCATCTTTTTTTTCTTTTCTTTTTTCTCTCTTTTGCAAATAAATTCTAAAAATAATAGAATAAAAAGGTTATGAGTATTTTTATATATAAAAAAACCAAATGCAATATTTGTTTGGTTAATTGGGTGGTTTTAAAGTTTAGTTCTCATAGTACTTCTAAGAGGTTAAGTGGCTTAATGTTTTGATCCCTGGGCTGAAACACTAATGGTTCATCTATTCTGCACTAAATGGTATATATAGGAACCTTCAGGTCATGGAGATATCCACGACTGTAGCAAATCTACCAAGGTATTTCTTGAATTGTTCTGCACTGAATGCGCAATCTTTTTTTAAGTGCTTCCAAGCAATAAGCTGATTTAAGTTTGTAAATCTATACAGAATGTGCAAATATGATAAAGGCATTTCTTGCATTGTTTTCTTCCTAATTTTTTTCCCCTAATAATAAGTGTACTAAAGTCTGTCTAATTAAAATACAAGTCTTTTATGTCTCATCGTTTTTTTTCTTTTTTTTTCTTTTTTTTTTTTTTTTTTTTTTTTTTTTTTTGCAATGGGGAGGAGGGGAGCAGGGGGAGATATACAAGTGAATAGTTTTATATTATTACTCTATTTCAATCAAATTATTTAAAGAGAAAATTTACAAGATCTATATTAGAAAAGATTTATATTATATTCAATGGTTTTTTTTTTTTTTAAGAAAGGGAGGGGTGACGAGAAGCGGAAAAGAAGATAAGGGAAAGGATAGGACGTAACATTGTGTCAAACTTGATATCTCGAGTAATAATTCTCCTACTACTAAGATATAGTAAAATATGTCAGCTACCTTTAAACTTTTACAAATTTTAATTTTTACCCTTAAACTTTAAAATGCTTGATTTTAGCCCTCAAACTTTTAAAACACATAAAAAATAACCCTTTCAACAGTAAAAGCTCAAGTACAATACAAAATCACTAGATTTTAGCTCTCATTCTCCTATTTTTATTTCTAAAATATTATTCTTCAACTTTAATCACGTTCTCTTCTCTTCGAATTAGTTGTTCCATTAATTAAAACTATTAAGTGCTCACGAAAGTTCATCACATGACTTCCACATGACCTATTTTATAGGTATTTTCATTTACTCAACTCTCACAATATGGTGTCATCCTTCTAATTCTTATAAAGTAACTTCTATATAAGACAGGAAAAGACTACTGCGACTTGCGTGTCTCTCACTTCTCTTTTTATATATATATATTTTTTTTTTGATAATTCTCTTTGCTTTCAAATTTATTCTTCCTTCCCGTAGAGATACCAAGAAAATTAATATTCGTCAAGAACTGAATCGATTTTTTTTCTTCTTCATCTTTATGTCTTAGTTTTGTTTATTAAAGGGTAAAATATGTTATTTTTGTTATATGGTTAGTTTCGAAAAAGTGCGAAAGAGTAATCTCAAGATTATTGAGTCACATAAAAAGTTTAAAGTTATATCTTAAAATTGTTGTTGATAAATGAAGAAATTCGAAGAGAAGAAAATGAGATTAAAGTTGAAGAATAATATTTTAGAAATTAAAACGGGGGAATGGGAGCTAAAATCTTATGCTTTTGTATTGTACTTGAGCTTTTATTGTTAAAAGTGTTTTAAAAGTTCGAGGGTTAAAATCACACATTTTAAAGTTCGATTGTGAAAATAAAAATTTATAAAAGTTTAATGGTGGCTGATATATTTTGCGGAGCGGCCACGTCGCATAACTCAAAAACAGGGCATAACGACGTCGTTTTGCCCTCAGCCGAGTGAAGATCACGGCTTGCATCGTTAGCCAGCTTCCGCACGCCTCTGCAAATTTACTGTAGATGTACTTTGAACTGTTCATCCAAAAATGAAAATTCCCGCTTAAATCACCTGATTTGTAAACATAAACAAAAGCTTTCTCCAAATGTTAATACTTCCATTCACTTTCTTCTCTCATTCCTTCAAGAACTGAGATTAATTTGAACGGTGTCGGTCGAGTTATTATATCACTGACGAAATTGAAGAGCTGCTGATACACAAACGAGGCAATGGGCATGCAATGCTAAAGGGGATTTTTCTCCTTCAGTCATCTGAGTTGTCTTCCGGCAGCTAAGTATGTGCATTTGAAGATTTGCATTCAATGTAATATGGGTTTTTAGGTTACTATTTGTGTTCATGTCTTCGTGAGAATGAGTCAGTAATGTAAACATCCATGTTCATGTGATTACTTCACTTGTTAATACATGTTTGTTTGGCAACATTGGTTGTATACAGAACACAGCAGAGCATAGCACAGCATGTGACCACACGTTTACTTATTTATTTATCTCGTGGTTAAACTAAGAATTTTCCCCGCAATATATTCGCTTGCCTATACATTTACATGTTCCACCTGAAAAAATTTTCCAACTGTTTATTAATGATGTCTTTACAGTTCTTTAAATTTGACCATCACAGTAATATTTCTTTTTTACTTACATATTGCACTTGTTGGTAGTTATTAGTGACCTATTTAGGAACATCCTACAAATTTTACTTGTAAGCGCACTCAAGTATTTTAATATGTTTCTCTTTTGTCTTTTTTTTTTTTAAATGATGTGCATAGGTTCCTTTTAATGGAGGACCGTACACGTGCGAATGTTTATTTTTTACCTGCCGTTGGACAGTTACTTGATTCTGAAGCATACAATTTTTACAATTGTTACGGTGCAACTATGGGCTTCGGTATACATAGAGAGTATGGGAACAAGAATGCCTCTGGTGTGTTGACATCTAGAAGGTTTACATGCTGCAAAGTAGGGTTTCGAAGAATCGATAAACGTGATAGAGAAATTAAGCGTCCTCGTGCAGAAACGAAGACCGGTTGTGCTGCTCAGATGGTCATTGTTCTCGATAGGGAAAACAAAATACAAGGTGACCGAGTTTGAATCAAGCCACAACCATGACCTTCATGCTGCTGCTTGTGTTCATCTCATGCCGTCACAGAGGAATGTGAGTAATGCGCAAGGCATCGACGCTTCCTTAGCCGAAGCGGTTGGATTATCTTTAAAGCAATCCCATGAGCTAATGTCAGCACAGGTAGGTGGCAAAGAAAATTTAGGGTGCACCAAAGAAGACTTGAAGCGATACCTCCGCAGTAGAAGATAAAGAAACTTACAGTATGGTGAGGCCGCGGCAATAATGAGATATTTTGAAGAGCAAGCTTCTATGAATCCTTCTTTCTTCCATGCAGTACAACTTGATTGTGATGAGCTAATCACAAATATTTTTTGGGCTGATGCACGCATGATCATGGAATACTCCTACTTTGGGGATGTTGTCACATTTGACACCACATACAAGACAAACAAACGAGTGCTGGCCTCTTGGAGTATTTGTTGGGCTCAACCAATATAGGCAATTAGTAGTTTTTGGGGCTGCTTTGCTTTACGATGAAACAATTGATTCCTTTAATTGGCTATTCACGACGTTCATCGAAGCTATGGGAGGCAAGCATCCCAAAACAATCTTCATCGACCAAGATGCAGCAATGGCTGCAGCAATCTCTATAGTTCTCCCACAGACATTTCATGGGTTATGTACTTTTCATATTTGGAGAAATTTTATAAAACACTTGGGATATCTTTGTAGGAAGGGATTGTCACTCTCGGACATGTTCCGAAATTGTATGTTCCACATTGAAGACGAGAAGGAGTTTCTTGAGACTTGGCAGGAACTTGTGCTAGTCCATGAGCTGGAGACAAATGAATGGATCAAAAGCATATTTGCAGCTAGAGTGAAGTGGGTACGATGCTACCTAATGGGTACTTGGACGGCTGGGATGCGTAGTACACAATTGAGTGAAAGCTTTAATGCAGATTTAAAGGACCATCTGAAGTTAGATCATGATATTCTGCAATTCTTCACACATTTTTGTCTTGTTGTTGCCTCGAAGCGATACAAAGAGGTGATCTCAGAATACGAAAGTAAGCAAAAATTACCAATAATGGCGTTGAGAAACTCACCAATGCTAAATTGCGTAGCAAAGGTATACACTCCCTCATTGTTCAATGAGCTTCATGCCCAGTTCGATGAATCCTTGGGGCTACTCATACAGAGAGCAAGTGTCGCACCTAATTCTCTAGTTGAGTGCATTGTTGGACAGCATGATGGATTATCAAAACAGTGTACCATTACATTTGATGCATCGACGAAAACCATAACATGCAGTTGTTTGCTTTTTCACAGTGTTAGAATATTATGTTTGCATTCTCTGAAAGTGTTAGATCACTTTAATGTAAAAACAGTTCCAGATCAATACATCATCAGGCGATGGACACTCAAGGCTATGGATGCCTCAGTTATTCAGGTTGAAAGAGGTGTTGTATCTATCGATCCCAATCTTGGCATTACAGATAGGTACAAGATGATGGCTACATTGTTGATACACGTAGCTGCCCGAGCAGCCGAGTCTCAAAGTGCAACCGAAGATGTTATTTCCATGGCAACCGAAACGAGTCGCAAGATTGGAGAAAAATGTGATGTATTGTCAGTACGTGAGATGAGAGAGGGGAAGTCGTTTGAAAGAGATTTGGGCCAAGATGATGTGGCAACCATGAAACTTTCATCCCAAGTAGCTAAATCACAGTTTCTAAACCCAAAAGGTATAAAGAAGCATGAGACCAACAAAACAAGAAAACGATTGAAGAGTTTTCTTGACAAATGGAGACCAGGAAAGGCACGCAAAATGAAAGGCACACCAATGCACCAAGTATGTGTTGTACAGCAATGTTACTGCAGTGTTGTTGTATTCCGTATTTGTTAACATGGATTTTATTTACAGCCGTACTATTAAGTGAAAAAGTTTACTTTTTGAAATAGCCAGGGAAGCAGCAGGGCCAGCAAGGTACTCGACACACAGAAAAGGCAACTGAGGAAAACAGTTACTGCACAACTGAAACTTGTCAAGCCTCACAACAATCGGTGGGTAACTTCCTTGTATATCCCTTAAATATGATATAAATTCGAAGGCACCTAGCAAATATACTTAGGTGAAATTTTTTTTCTTCTCGTGTAGCAAACATCATTAAGCAATGTGACATCTGTCGTTATAGAGTGCAGCACTACTAGTATTCCACCAGCTTCTCTAACAAATTTTTCGCTCATGGAAGTGGTACATTTCGCAGCTTGAATTTACTTCTTCATTTTCTTTAAGTAATAATGGCCATAATTACGAGATACCCTAACATACAGCGGTGTTTTGGACAGACGCCGCACCTGTCTCTTCCCCATTTCATACAGCAGAACGGTCCTCTTTTGATGAACCAAGTCGAAGACTTGCAACTATAGATAACAGAAGGTGGTACGTAAACAGACTTTGTGCGCACCTCACTGTTCCAATTTTCTCATAGGTACTCTGTATGACTTTTTATACTCACCCGTGTATTAGCTTTGATCTGTACCAGATCATGATGTCTTAAAGCCTTTTCTCTTTTTTGGGTTTTTGATAAAGAAGCTACTTCTTGAAGTTTTTAGGAGTCTTCTTATGTTTTCTTTCTTATTTTGTTTTTCTGGAAAAAAAAAAGAATAACCTCTTGTGTGTATATCTATGGATGACAATCCGGAGATCAATGTGCTTAGAGAAATGCCTGTATAAATCAATAGAGATCCTAATCTATATTGAATATATTCACATGTTTCAGGTAAGTTTGCCGCTTGAAGGGCACTTGCTTGACTTCTGTGGTTGTGCTTTAGAAGCATTAATGAGTAGTGCTGCTCTTGAATACCATGCTTGTAGATACTAATCTAGGCTTGACATACCATCAAGTTGGATTTCCAAGTGTGTTTTAGCGAGATGCCGTTACAAGGAGAATTTTGAGTAGAGTCGCGCCTATCTTTGAAGCTAAGCTATCGTTTAAGATCTTGATAAACAATGTGGCATTTTCAAGCCTGCTACCCAGAAATTAGAAGACTCCTAAAAAGAAAAGTTCCCACATTGTGATGGAAGTGGATACTAACTGCTGTAGTTTAGGTAAATTTTGTGGAGTTACTTTCATTAACTTTCATGTTAATATCTATTGAATGGAGTGCATTATTGCGAACACAAATTGATCGAAATTGTCTAATATTACTCTTACCTAATATGATTTTCAAGTTAAATAAACACAATTGAAGGTAATATATCTAATAATAGCAGTAGCACTTTGAAATCTAATTGTGGCACTGATTATTCTCGTATTCCATACGAGACTTGTTTTGGCTCATCCCACAAGGAAACATTCGACATTGAACACGGACGGCGCTTGACGCGCACGCTAGAGAACCTCCAATGCAGCTTTTGCTAAGGGTAGTAGCTAGTGCGGGTTTATGTGGATGACATGCTTGGGGATTGTATTCATGTGTTTGTGTAACATGTACATGTATTTGTGCAATACGATCATATATCTGCGTGACATATTGAAGAAGTAATTAGTGCGGGTTGACCATATTGCAGAACACTGCTGTTGATGTTGTTGTGCAACGTGTTCATGTATTTGTTTCACGTGGTCATGTCTTTGTGTAGCTTGTCCATGTGTGTGGAGTTCATTCTCATGATAGTTTGGAGTTACGGGGCTTAATCGATGCTAATTGTCACATTTTCGATGTTAGACACATTTTGTAAAGTTTGTTTTCCTCTGTGGGAGCAAATTAAATTTTGTAAAGCACTTTGAACAATTGGATCTCCTGAGTGCGGTGTATGGTGCGGTTTATGATCATGTAGAGGGAACGAGTCTCGAATAGGTACTAGTCTTAATGGAAAAAATGTTGATGGTATCTTGGTACTTATCTTTGAAATGCCAACTATTGCGACACGTTGGAGTTAAGGAGTTGATGTTAACATATCTCCGGGATAATGTTCAAGTGATTGTGTAATATGTTTATGTATTTGCGGGGCATGTTCATGTAGTAACTTTGTACATGTTGATATTAGTCCAAATGCTCAAGTCTTGTGTTGTGGTTGGATTGGTTACGTTTAAGTCAGAAGTAATACTTACTCCATGTCTTTTTCTTTAACAAGTATAGATGAAAAACTGTGAAAAACAGCATAATGATATAATTACTGCAACCAGATGAGACAAACAGCTATGAAAAACATCTAAACACATGATGCAACAGACTTTCATCACACAATAACAAAACGAATAACAAAACGTTGATCCGACAACTGGAAATGATGCGACACCGAGAAAACATTCGAAAGAAACATACGGCAAAAAACATGAAGTTCCAACGGATATACGAAGCAAAAAATTTGTTCACAATCCGCATCATCGATCGCTTTCCTCCTCACTTGCTTTCTTCTTCGAAACCCACGCATCGGATCGAAGGCTGGTCCTCCCGGCATATGTGGGTGAGCATATCAGACATGTGGATTCGCTCAGCAGTAGATCGACCATGCACAGCTGTGGACCGTGTACACTCCAGGCGTGTCATGTGCTCCCATCTAAGAATGCGCTTTGCCATGACGTTATTTTCCTCACGAATCCTGTTCAGCGCCTTAGACAATGATTTGAAGTTACCACGCTCCATTTGTTCTGCTTTTTTCTTTGGAGCACGATAGTCCATTACCTCTAATTGGCGACGAAGCCTCATTGACTCATCCACGCGGTGTTGCCACTCCAACTGCATTGTAGAATGATTTTTCGGGCTTTGGAACAATGACGGCTGCATATCATACCAAAACTCTCCCGTTGTCTCCAGTGCCCAGCGTCTTCCCATCCATTGATATATCATCCGGGGTGTATATTGTGGCAAGAAGGCAGGCGGATTTTCACGGGAAAAGGACAGGGAGCAAGCCATGAACCTGAGAGCTAAGTGAACAACCAGTTACTGCATGAACTGTCATCTAATAAAGCAATGAACACACAGAACAAGTACATTAACAATACATGCAACCCGATGAACGGATTATTTTTTATTTATACCTGAACACGGGATTTTAGTAAGAACACAGTTGCATTGGCTACCGATTGTGTATCTGCCAAACTCAATTCCTTAGATTTCTTCAACCTGCCGATACATATATAGAGGTTTCAGCACTTAGTTGCCCACTCAGAACTATCAAAAACAGAGTTTAATCTTGAAGTGACTGGCAGTTGAATTTGAAACGAGTCTTGTTGGCGGCAGAAATGAATCATGAATACGACTTATGTTAAATGTTAAGCTAGTCGTCAATATATGCATGAACACCCTGCGGCGACGGCTACCGGCACGGGGTGCCGGGCCTCCTTCTTATCGTGCCGCCAAACCCGGAGCAAATCTAAATGCGATTCCGATTCATACTGCTCGACACTCCATCAACGATCAAGCGGTTAATATTTGGTTGTTTGGAGATTTATTGTACCGCCAAATATTTGGGCGTTAATAGTTGGCGATTGAATTGAATTGAATTAAATATCATATCGATAGCATTAACATTTGGTTGTTGGCGAGATCATCTTCGATCTGCTATAAGAATTGTTGTATTTCCCACCCAACAATACCCACAAACACAACTGGAGAACATTGATTATCCGCAAAATTTTGCACTACGATCCGATGGAGCACGTGACAAGTCTTGAGGCTGCCGGCATCTATTATCCCGAGTGCGTGACCCGACTTCTTCTCATGCATCCCCGTAATGACCATGAACGTGCACGGCGTGCCAATCCAACAATGTACCTTGGCTTCGTACGCCGGGAAATCGAACGAGAGGATCGTTGAACAGAAGCAACTCCTAAGCGAATTTGAGTTGATGCGGGAAGTCATCCCACATCCGACCGCTCCTTCGTTGCCCCTCCACGGTCTTGCCGATCATGAGTTTGCACTTGGTCGATATCGAGAAGAGAATAACCTTCGGCAAAAAGGCTACAACGCCGTGCGATGCTAAATATATGTGCTAATTTACGTGATGACAATGGATGGACTCTCACCTCAAAACGAGAGAGAGTCCATTTTTACTTTTCCAACCTATGCGGGACCGGAGGAGCCTCTCCCCTACGAGATGGGAGGCACACGAGATGCTCATCAGATGATAGGCCTTCATTCCTTAGATGGGTTGTTTTCTAGACGGAATCTTCCTCTTGAAGGCGGCTTATTACCACTTTTATTTTCTCTGTTCTCATCTTGGCTTGTTTAGTTTTATCATAATTCCGACGCCTCTGTTTTCTTTGTTTTTTTTTCAGTACATTCCTTATCTGGAATGGTCCCCGGCATTGGCTATGCAATGACAAACTTTATGATTTGAATATTAATGGTAATCTGGAATTTTAGTACGTGTTACATCTTTGCTTAAAAATTTTACTATCAGCATGCAAACCAATAGTCGAACAGGGTTACACAACCACCGTTCTCAGAATTCCGAGCTTCTAGCCATCTGTACTAATTAGTGCATGAACATGCCACACACACATGCATAATTGGCACATATATGAACAGGATACATAACAGCATGAACACCATTCTACTCATATAGACAACTGACATTCACCACAAACACATGAACACAGGCCACTGAGCAAAACCGACTAGAATATCATACATGGGCACAACCACATTGTTGCTCCTCATCAAGAACAGATGCAAATGAAATCTCCAACTTTCGGGCGCCCACAAAAACTCTGGCCTCCCTCCCCTGTCTTGAATCACTTCTATCCTGCTTATTTGCAAATTTTTTGCACCCTCAAATCCATTTTCCTGATATAGATTCATTTTTCACTTTGACCAAATTAAGATTGAGATATATCAACCACAGTTTAACTTGGCAATGAATTTTGCAGTTATTTTCTAAATATCTAATTACTAATGCCTCTTTCTCAATATAGCGAGTCTTGCGTGCTCAAGGTTTGAGCACTAAAATCAATCACATCTACACAGATGTAGCCTGTTGTATTGAGCATCAATCTTCACAATCACATTAATGCAGCCATAGAAACACATGAACACGCGTCACAAATACATGAACATCCTTCATAACTACATGAACGCCTGCCAACCATATGAACACCAGTCATAACCACATGAATACAGAACACAATCACATAAACATATGCCACAAATACATAGGCCACAAATACATAAACATCCTGCACAGAGACACCTGCATGCTAAATATAGTCGAAGACTTGCACCACCACATTAACACAGACTTAACAAACTCATGCCCCCCCGGTGGCCTAGATAACCACATGGCCACCAGGTGGGCATACTGCACCAGCCAGACACGTTGTCGCATCCTACATGACAACATGCTGATGATCATATGCATGCCCAGCCTTCCACAATCAGATGAACACACCCACAAAAACCACAAACACATGAACATCCTGCAGAGTGTGCATGAACATCCTCCACAATATCATGAACACAATTTTGAAGGAGGAAAGCCCTTCACAATGGCATGAACAGAGCCAGAAACAACAGAAACACCTGCCACAAATACATGAACATCCTATATAACTACATGAACATCATATATAAATACATGAATACCTGCCAAACATCCTATATAACTACGTGAACCACAGTTTAAACATACAGCCAACCTTGCACAGCCACATTAACACAGCTACACATACACATGAACATCCTGCATATCCACATGAACATCCTGCACAACATCATGAACACCTGAGACTAAACATAGCCTGCCCTTCACAGTCGCCTAAACAAGGCCAGAAAAACACACAAACACCTGCCACAAATACTCAGCCCATCCTATATAACTACATGAACATCATATATAAATACTCCACCTGCCAAACATCCTATATAAATACACCCGCCAAACATACAGACAACCTTGCACAACCACATTACCACATGAACACAGAGCACAATCACATAAACATATGCCACAAATACATAAACACAGGCCACAAATACATAAACATCCTGCACAGAAACACCTGCATGCTAAATATAGTCGAAGACTTGCACCACCACATTAACACAGACTTAACAAACTCATGCCCCCTCGGTGGCCTAGATAACCACATGGCCACCAGGTGGGCATACTACACCAGCCAGACACGTTGTCACATTCTACATGACAACATGCTGATGATCATATGCATGCTCAGCCTTCCACAATCAGATGAACACACCCACAAAAACCACAAACACATGAACATCCTGCAGAGTGTGCATGAACATCCTCCACAATATCATGAACATAATTTTGAAGGAGGAAAGCCCTTCACAATGGCATGAACACGAGCCGAAACAACGAAACACACCGCCACAAATACATGAACATCCTATATAACTACATGAACATCATATATAAATACATGAATACCTGCCAAACATCCTATATAACTACGTGAACCACAGCTTTAAACATACGACCAACCTTGCACAACCACATTAACACGGCTACACATACACATGAACATCCTGCATATCCACATGAACATCCTGCACAACATCATGAACACCTGAGACTAAACATAGCCTGCCCTTCACAGTCGCCTGAACAAGGCCAGAAAAACACACAAACACCTGCCACAAATACTCAGCCCATCCTATATAACTACATGAACATCATATATAAATACTCCACCTGCCAAACATCCTATATAAATACACCCGCCAAACATACAGACAACCTTGCACAACCACATTACCACATGAACACAGAGCACAATCACATAAACATATGCCACAAATACATAAACACAGGCCACAAATACATAAACATCCTGCACAGAAACACCTGCATGCTAAATATAGTCGAAGACTTGCACCACCACATTAACACAGACTTAACAAACTCATGCCCCCCCGGTGGCCTAGATAACCACATGGCCACCAGGTGGGCATACTGCACCAGCCAGACACGTTGTCGCATCCTACATGACAACATGTTGATGATCATATGCATGCCCAGCCTTCCACAATCAGATGAACACACAATCTTAAGTCTTCACAGTTTATATATCATACATGAAGGTTGAATCACAAAACGAAGGCAACTGCTGAAGAGCATATACTGTCCATCAAACGTAGATAACAATGTATCGCCATTACTGCCATGTACCAATAATAACACTATGTAACATATAGTCGATATACGTGAACCGGTCATCCTCGGATTGCTATCCTTTAAACATCCAACATGGAAATATAGTCTACGAGAGGGGCTTGGTAGAGTTGGGTAAAAATTGGCGAGGCTTTCTTATGTCGACTCCGATAGTCAACTTCAGCTCGTGCTTAGCAACCTATCTAGGCAACTTCGACTCGCGGCATATCCTTTCTCGCTCTCGATTTGCATTGGCTCTCATTAATGCCCCGCATGATTGCACACGGTACCGATTGGCATTAACTCTGTCAAGTCGTGTTTCAACAACACACACAATGTTAACATCATAGGTATGTAAAAGAGGTAAAATAGAAGGGGTATATTAATGCTTTCCTCTTGGATTACCTTTGTGACATATGGGTCCATTCGACCCCACCACCGCTCTAAGAACTGTATAGCCATAATCCCAGTATCACACCTAATAATGAGAACATCCACAAATTTCCTGTTAATATTTCTAGACAAATTAATCAAATTAAATTCTTTCGCAACTTTTGGTTTGAATATTAATTGATGGACTCTTACTCCATGTGTTTGCCGCATCAGGATACGCTGGCTGTATAAATCTTAAATGGCGTAGATAACGGATAAGCGAAGGGGTATATCAGTTTTGGAATCGTATTAAAGACGTATGCCTACAATTTAAACAATGAAAATATCATCTTTTGAAATCCTCCTTATTGCTGTCTATGTAGCACCTTCCAATCATGCATGGGCTAATTTAGTGATTGAAGTGATGATTTGGGTGAAACATTGAGAACTAACCACATATTCTGCAAATGGTGAAATAAACGCTGGTGAGGTCCCCGGGGTAGGGTCAAGAATATCAATACGCCTCTGGGTAACATCAATTGAGATAACAAACTATGTGGTATTCACCTCGAACGGAATTAAAAACTGCATGTCAATATGTGAGAATCAAATCATGCCTCTTGAACACGAACTTCAACCGCATACATATAATGTTTTATGCCAATGAAATGCGAACCAAAATCCGTTTATTGTAGAAAACGGACATACCAAATCACGGCGGGTAAAATCAAACCCCAACTTAGCAGATTCGAAGCACTCTTTGAATTCCTTGACAAGGGCTGTTGTTGCCATCCTCTTAGTTAATGTCGACATCAACTTATCCTGATTGTATTAAGTTTAATGAACCACAATGAACGACTCAATATCAATATGCATGCATGGTTAAAATATTAAAATATATTAAAAAACAACAGTTAATTTGCTTACAGCAGTCACACAGCCAAAGATGTATCTCAGGCGCATCCCATGCCTTGAAGTTTGATTGAGCATATCCACCCAGCAGCCCATTAGCTGGCCATAAATAAGAACAACACTAGTATAAGTCTTTAGTAATAAAACACACGTTGAAAGAGACATATTACGCGTACAAAGTACCTTCCTCGTCACGTGTTCTGCCTTGTAGAGACAAGCAAGATCACTGCGGGTTAGCGCGTGGCCATTCATACGAACAAGGACCTCCCTTATAAAACACACGTTGAAATTGTCTCAGTTCTTTTTTTTTTTTTTTTTTGGGTTAATCTTGAAGGAGCAAAATACAGTGTTAACAAGAATTACAATATTACAATTAAAACCAACCTCGGCTCACGGCTTGGATCCCAAGCGAACTTGGCCAGTTTTTTTTCAATATCAATCAACTTTCCACCAACAGCCTTAACAAACTCATTCAAATCTAAAATTTTGCTTCTTCTTGTCCTTCTAAGAGGCGGGGGCATTGTTAATATTGCTATGTCATACTGCGTGGTGGCAACAGAAGGCATCGGAGAGCTGCATGCCTCATCCACAGCGCCATCTACACTCCGGGCAGTCTTCCGGATAGACGGGGTAGCAGTCGTCTGCTCATCGTCCGAAGACGTTGGAGCATCGTAGAGGATCGGATTTGCTGCGCTCGTCTGCCAGGCTGCTCCTCCTCTGCCAAAACGGCTTAAAATCCTATTATTTCTGCGGAGAGGGACGCTAGGCCCTGCTTGCCTTTCCCGAGGCCTTCTAGATGCAGCTCCTCGGGAAGGGGCGTTGTTGTTGCGGGGGTTGTGGGGGGCTGTCAGCATCATCATCATCCTGTGGGGGCTGTGCGGGGATGTCATCATCATCATCGTCCTCCTCTTCCTCCTCTTCTTCTTCCTCTTCCTCCTCCTCCTCCTCCTCCTCCGACTCCTCCTGGTCTGCCATCTCAGTCAAATCCTGGGGGGATCCCTCCCCTCTCGCATCTGTCCCAATGACTGAATCGGATGGCACACCACCGGCTCTGTTGGAGGGGCCCGCCATATCTGTCACATCCCGGGGCGACCCTCCCCCCCATGCATCTGCCCCCGCCCTATTAGATTGCACAGGATCGTCGCCTCGGTGCACCGGCCAAGAAAGAGTAGTCGTCGCACGGGCAGTGGCCACATTGCACAGACTCTGCACAGTCTGTAAAACAGTATCTGCGCCGGCCAAGCACTGCTTGTACAGGGTTTCGAACTGCAGCTGCAAAAATCGAAAAGACCATCAGTTTGTGTCAACAAAATAAGAAACATCAAACGGAACTTACAGCTGCAACGGGGCCAACAACATGCACGACATCCTCAAAAATGTGCCCAGCATTTGGATGCACGCGATCATGTGTTTGGGCCTCAAACATGCCCCCGAAGTCGATCTACAAACACATGTACAGTGACCAGCAGGAATAAAAAACTACTGACACAAAGACACCCTGGCTGAACATTCTAAACATAGAGAAATTGCTTCATGCATATGAATTATCTCTTACCTCTCCTCTCCCAAACCCACCACCTTCTGTTAGTTCTCTCTCGATTCTAGTCCGCACTTCTGCGTCGGACCATGCTGCTGCCCTAGGAATAGTCCTTGGCAGCTGATGGTAGATGACCCTCACCCGGTCAAGATAATGCAGCTGCAAATCAAACATAACCATATAGTCAGCTATATCCACACATGAGTGTCTTGCTCAATTAGGCAAATTTAATAAACACGAATTTATTTATGTCAACCAAACAAGAAAAATAAAACAATTACCATCAAAAAATATAGGCATCCCCCAACACATCTCTTCCTGCCAGCTTGGGCTGAGTGAATTTCAGCGCATAATCGTTGTCGCACATACTCAGCCCAATTCAAGGTCCCGATGCTTGCCGCATCATGCAAATAATGGACAACCTCCTTATTCAGTTGGGCCCGTCCCTTAGGAGCGAGGAATGTGGAGACCGCAAGTACGACAAACTTTATCCTAAAGTCGTCCCCGGCCTTCATGGCAATCAACTCAGCCAGCAACATCGTGCAGTTATCTGGCAGCTCTACAACGATGTCCCCCGGCTATCATCAGATGCAGCCAGCCCCGGAACGGTGCCATTGCCCGGAATACCTAGGCAGGCTTGTACATCCCTGGCTGTAATGACTAGTCGGCGTCCCCCTTCCAATTCAATCGCGGACGCATTTGGATTGAAGTGGTCAATCAGCCAGAAGCACAAGTCATACCGGGTCTTGCTGCAATTCAGCCGCAGCAGGCCCCTAAAGCCAATCTCCTCGACAGCTTGGCGCTTGGCATCTGTCATGTTTGCCACCAAGGCTTTCAGCATTGTTGCCGAGCATCGGATCGTGGCCTGCTGCTGTAAAAACAATAGCAATTGATTGTTATGATTCGGAAGCATTAATAATGCGATAATGTCTAGCAAAAATAATTATCGTGCCAATCTCAAGTCACACAAAAACATGCATCCTACCTGGTGTGCGGTAGGTCTCCGTTGAGTACTGGAACTAGCCGTAGCTTCCTTGTACTGTCAGAAGGCCGCTTTCCGCCTCTCCTCCCACTCGCGTCTCTGTCCAGTCCCCATACCCTGCCAAATAGTTCTGGCTTCTATGCGAGCCTGACGATGTAAATCATCTATTTAGTAACCACAAAGGCACTAAATAGCATTCAAAACTAATAATAGTATTGTCAGTAAAGCATAAGAAAGATAAACACAGCGTGGAGATAGCCAAATTCTTACCCGTGCACGCCAAGTTCTGCCACCCTGGCTACTAGATGCTTGGCTCCTCTCCATATAGTCTCTCCTGAAACGTCAAATGTCCTCGTAAGGCATTCTCAAAAAAGGACCTGAATTTTTATTGCAAATACAGCTCACAGAAAGATAAATAATTGTTTCAAGTCCCTCAGATATCTACTTACAAAAACAGGACATATGCCCTCGGTGGCCTCCTGGGCAAGACATGCGGCTCTTCGGCTGTCTGGCCGCTCCCCGATGGTCCAGCTTCTTGAGCGCTTGTTGACGGTGCCAACTGCCAAGAAGCTTGGTGTGATTCAGTTTTTCTTCTCTTTATCATGATGCTGCATCACAGACATAAAAAAAAGTGAAACAGGGGTTAGTGGGGATCGAGAAATCATGTGGCGCATGCAGAGCACAGACTTTGAGTCTAAACTTCTTGATCTTCTAATGCAACAAAAACTATTATCAATTTTTTTTAACATATATTGGAAATGGTGAGTAATGTAAACCTTGCATTTCTTAGAATATAAATTGTCACATGCGCACCTGGCACTAGCCCTAAGTCAATGTACACTAGTTACTGCATGAACACACAACATAAACACATGAACGAAATACATAACAACAAGAACATATTCCCAGATTTATCGTAGAAACATGTACTTGTTACTACATATACCTTAGTGACAAATATATGAATATGTTCACAAAAACATGACTACTTTAGACAACCACATAGCAAAGCATGCTTTGCTCAATATGTACCAGTTGCTACATGGAAGTTTGAGACAAACAAACAAATGAACAAATCATGCACTATGTTAGCATGGACCTGCTTCTATTTGCCATCAATGACACTAGCACACAAACACATGAATTCTGAAACATAACTACATGAACACCTTACAAAACCACCTTATTCACTACTTACTATAGGAACAAGTCACACAAACACATGAACACGGGCTATAAACACATGAACAACTTATGCTACCATTCATGCTAGACACAGGAACACATGAACAACTGACACAATTACATCAACATCATATACAACCACATGAACACACGCACCTGCCATGTATTTTCCTATATATAACATATGAATAACGGAAGAAGATTGCAAAGAAAAAAACCCAAATGAAGGACCCTGCTGCATAATCAGTGATAAAACATATCAGAAAGTACCAATGACATAAATTGTGCTGAACGCAGTGTGAATAGTATTGAGGGGAAAAGGAAAAGAAAAGTTTAAAAAAGAACCTATATAGATATACGTTTAAGTTTGAGATAAACACAAAAGCTGAGCGAGGCAGGATTACCTTTTAGTATGTGTTATACATTTTTTTGGATCAAAATTTCATTAGCCTATCATAGTTAATTGTACAACATTGGAGAAGACAGCTGAACACAAACACCCTCAAATTGTTGCAGATTATAGCAACAACGTAGAACATTGCAGAGCACAACACAACACAATCATATTCCCTTTTTTCTCCTGTCTGTCTTTATTGAGGGTGCACCTTAAAGGAGATCAATTACACGCGGTCCCGTCAAGTTCCGAATGATAAAAGAATACAGCATGAAAAGGGGGCAAAAATCATGTCAATGTACATCCTTTTATCCAAAAATTATCAACCCCATGGCCATCTTGTTGGCATTGTTGGCAATGTTCAAGGCATGCTACCGATGGTGTATCAAGAACCACAATGAATGGCAATAGCCAGACAGGCACATGAACTACATGAACTACATTCTCACACAAACACATGAACTTCATACACCACATGCATAATTGACACTTTATACGACGAAGATACAAGCATCAAATGAATTTGTACTGGTTACTATAATAACAAACTACACAAACACATACAAACGTGACGCAAATAGATGAACACCTTATACAACTATATTAACACTTCTGCACAGACTATCTATATATTATAGAATGTACAAAAAAGACCACCACCCAGGTCTACTGGGAGCCGTCACCCAAGCTCACTGGCTTACAGATTATAGCAGTCGCCTGGAGATCAACAATTGCCTCTGCCTTTTTTCTCCCAACGATTCCACACCACTGTACCTGGAACATAGAAGTCAGGAAATGCAAAAAATAAAATTTACCGGCATCAAGAACTGCACGGTCCCGGTTGAAATATCTCGCTTTGTATGATCTCGACTACAATGTTAATATGATCTTGCTATATCTTATAAAAAAATTTTACAGGTTGGTTTTCTTGGAATATTAATTGCTCATGACTACAAATGACAATGATAAAATAAAATAGGAAAAAATCAACTGGAAGACAACAAGGAGGGAGAAAAAGAATGATAACCAATGCGAGCCGATTCTCTTCGACCTGTCCAATACTTCAAGGGGAAAGGGATGTACAATGATCCCAGAACATACCAACTAGTAAAGGATGTTTGTAAGCAACTTAATTGCCACCTCGATGTTAAACACATTCAATATACACATACATGGGCAGTTTAGAATTAGAATAAACTCAATAGCAGTTTCACTTTAACAATTTTGACAATATTATCACGAACTTTGAACGTAAAATATCATATTTTCTTTAGCACATACTTAAAACATAGAGAAATTGCCAAAGAATAACCCAGCTTCCAAAACCAATAAGCTAAACCACCCACTGCCTTTCGAAAATGCCGCCATCTACTTAAGACAAATGTTTTCCAATCTACTTGCCACAAAATTAAAATTCTTAACCCTATACAATCACTCAATACCAAACATTCACAAAACCACTTTTGCTGTAGAAAAAAACAAGGTCCAGAATACTGTGCATCATACCTGGGCTTCTGCATGGTTAACCATCGTCGCAAAGCGCGGAAAGGTTCCCCAATCATGCTGGAGCACATATACTAATATTTACTACATTCTTTTGCATCTGCATCACTAAAATTACCGCATACAACTAGCACATCTTTGTTAAACAATGAAAATACCTCTTTTTTCTGCCTAATAGAAACACTTGCTGGGATTATAAAAGGACAAGCCCATTCGACACCTAATACAACAGGAATGTTGTGCATCATACGTGGGCTTCTGATGGTAAACCATCGTCGCAAAGCACCGAAAGGCTCCCCAATCATGCTTATGTTGATGCCCCATATATTTAGCACATACACTCATGCATACAGCAGGTATAAAGACAAATGCATCGCTAACATTACCGCGTGCAACATGCACATCTTTGCTTAAAAAAATCAAACAAAATACCTCTTTTTTCTGCTTAATAAAAACACTTGTTAGGATTATAAAAGGACAAGCCCATTCGACACCTAATACAACAGGAATGCTGTGCATCATACGTGGGCTTCTGATGGTAAACCATCGTCGCAAAGCACCGAAAGGCTCCACAATCATGCTTATGTTGACGCCCCATATACTTAGCACATACACTTATGCATACAGCAGATATAAAGACAAATGCATCGCTAACATTACCGCGTGCAACATGCATATCTTTGCTTAAAAAAATCAAACAAAATACCTCTTTTTCTGCCTAATAAAAACACTTGCTGAGATTATAAAAGGACAAGCCCATTCGACACCTAATACAACAGGAATGCTGTGCATCATACGTGGGCTTCTGATGGTAAACCATCGTCGCAAAGCACCGAAAGGCTCCCCAATCATGCTTATGTTGACGCCCCATATACTTAGCACATACACTCATGCCGATCAGGTATAAAGACAAATGCATCGCTAACATTACCGCGTGCAACATGCACATCTTTGCTTTAAAAAATTAAACAAAATACCTCTTTTTTCTGCCTAATACAAACACTTGCTAGGATTATAAAAGGACAAGCCCATTCGACACCTAATACAACAGGAATGTTGTGCATCATACGTGGGCTTCTGATGGTAAACCATCGTCGCAAAGCACCGAAAGGCTCCCCAATCATGCTTATGTTGACGCCCCATATACTTAGCACATACACTCATGCATACAGCAGGTATAAAGACAAATGCATCGCTAACATTACCGCGTGCAACATGCACATCTTTGCTTAAAAAAATCAAACAAAATACCTCTTTTTTCTGCCTAATACAAACACTTACTGGAAATATAAAAAGACAAGCCCATTCGACACCTAATACAACAGGAATGTTGTGCATCATACGTGGGTTTCTGATGGTAAACCATCGTCGCAAAGCACCAAAAGGCTCCCCAATCATGCTTATGTTGACGCCCCATATACTTAGCACATATACTCATGCATACAACAGGTATAAAGACAAATGCATCGCTAACATTACCGCGTGTAACATGCACATCTTTGCTTAAAAAAATCAAACAAAATGCCTCTTTTTTCTGCCTAATACAAACACTTGCTGGGATTATAAAAAGACAAACTTTCATGAAGCAATTTACCTATAATTAAAAGCACATTTAAGTTATTGTGCATTATGCGTGGGCTTTTAAAAGCCTTTGAGCCATAGAAGTAGTCATGGATGTTTTCCACGCAAAACAAATGCCCTATAGTAGTTTCTCTGTCCAGTAATAATCTCACTCCCAAGTAAAGAGAAAGTTCAATAATCCTTAACAAAAAAAGAAATGTTAATGCATCCAATGAATACACAAACACTGAAAAAGACACAGCACAGGACAAGCACAAAGTTGTTCAGAATGTAGCTGCATTATTAAGATGCATTCTCCATGACAGTGAGGGATTAAATAGGTTCAAAAGAGATGGATTTCTTAAGAAGAGACACGGATTTAAGAGATTCATTAATATCTAAAAGTTGATAAGCAAAGTACATGAACATATTTAAACATGGCAAAATAATGCTTTAAGAAAGCATGTATAAAACGGACGAACTTACAACTATCTATGAGTTGATAGACTGCTGTAAAGGAAAATTTTATGGAGTTAGTTCGAAAGTCATTCACACACTACGCAGGACAGGTTAAAAAAAGGAAATATTACACATTGTGATATTGTGGCCATGAATTTTTTTTAAAAACCACTTGTAGAACATGTTTTTTCGGCTAACAAGAACTCACCTTGTTTTTTAAAGTTTTTGGATTCAATGCTTCCCAAGGTTTATCGTCCCCTCTAGTTAAGGTCACCTACAACAAAGTGTTACAATATTCCACGGTGAAACAAAGCATCTAACTCAGCTAAGTAGAAACAAAAATGAAAATATAACCACTGTTCCATTTCTATATGGTTACTCTAGGCTATATGGATGTTTTGCTTTGGTTAGACAAAGCAAGCATCAAATATCATACATTTTCTTTTTCACATCAAAGGCTTCAGTTATACTCAAACTGTCAAGGCTTATAACAATCCCTTAGGTTAAAATAAGGTAAAACAACCAACCTTCTTCAATTAATGCAAAACACCATTCTCAGCAATCATGCTATGACAACCTTCATTATATACTCTATAACGTTTTATCCACTTATCCAAATCAAGTCAAATATACCTCAAAATGTTCCTAAAACAATAATCTACAAATTTCAACTCACAAGGTTCCAGAATTAAGTCCATTCCATATGGTTAAATTAGCAAACAAACAGCGTTTACAAACTGCTCAAACACATTTCCAGCTTTAGAAGAAATTTTACCTAGGAAATTTCTATACGTTGTTTCCATGTAACCTGTAAACTCTAAGCTTTCTAATACATTATTTTAGTAAAAGAGTTTCATTCACCCCTTCAACCTAGCTCCCTTAAAAGCTTCCAAATAGTTCATGGTATATACCATAACAAAACCGTACTTTCAGGAGCATTATGCAACCAGCTTTAGTTCATTTAATTTCTGTAGCTTTGTTTGCATTCAAAACCACCCAAAATCAGCTTCACAACTCTTATAATATATCATACCATGCTTTGGTTCAGCCATTTGAGTTTAATACCCTGCAATCACAACAATTCCATAGCTATAACTAAAGAACAGAAATTATAGGGACATGTACTGCAGCGAAGAGCATCACCTAGACCACACTGCACAAAGAGCATGTATCAAAAATGCAACCACTCATTTAAAAATAGTGATGCAGAAATCCATCCAACTAGGCCACTCTTCTATTATGCAAAACTTACTTCCTCTCTGTAGACCATGGTGCCCTTAAGAGCTTTCCAGGTCAACTAAAACCCAGTCAAAAACAATGAGAGGTCAACTAGCACAGAGAGAGACTCATGCTCTTGCTTCACCCGACTCAAAAACTATTTCCAGCATTTCTTTCATTCCATTTTCAACTTATCTTCTTACTTTACATAACCTCTGTGTGACCTATTTTTGCCCTTCCTTTCACAGCATTTCATTCGCATAAAATGAACATAAAAATTTCACCAAAACATCTTTAAGCAAAACGGTTAACATCCCAACCCCAAACAATGTGAATATGAAAATTTTTTCCAAATACTTTAACGGTTAATATCCCAACCCCGAACAACACTTGTATTAAATGAAACCTTGTGATGCCCCGAATACTTTTTTGTTCTAAGGGAAATGATCTTACCTGAGCTTTGAAGATATCCACAGGTTCAAAAGTTGCAGAACTCCTTTTTTTTCTTCTTCGTTCACGCTCTCTTGCCGCTTCTTTTTTTTTTATCCCAGGCTTCAAAAGAGGTTGACAGTGACGGAAGGTAAGGTGTTTTTTACAGTGATAAGAGAGAGGCAAAATACGATACTCGACATTGACTGAGACTATCCGCAAATGGTGAAGGGATAGAAGGTGAAAGACGTTGACAGTGATGGTGCGAATGAGCAACTCGGAGAGGAAAAGCACGATGGTTTTTCGGCGACGGGGGAGGTGAATGGGCAACAAAAGCTTCAGTCTCAGGCAATGGTTTTTTCGCTGTGGGAGATGAAAGAGCAAGGCAAGATCGTGGTGTGAAGAAACTGAAACAGTTCGTATTGGTAACCGGGAAAACATCAACTCACGCTGCCAAACGTCTCATCGTCACATTTTTCAAAGAAAGGACAACGAGGCTTGGCTTCAGCCGCTGTAAAGATCTTCACTCGACTGAGGGCAAAACGACGTCTGTTGGGATTCGTGGACTCCTAAACGCGAAAAACATCTACGAATCCCTCCCGAGGATCCAAGTAAACGATTAAGAAGATCTAAGCTTTAAGGATTACCTCTGGTTGCTGTAATCGAAATCCTTCGATTCTGGTTGCGCTGTTGTACGTTCAACCCGAACAATCACCAGACGCTACAGTATGCGAACGTCCTCTATCGGATACACACCGCGAACTCACTCGATACCCGGGGAGTGCTAGCGCCTAAGGTTTGAGAGGTTTTTTTTTTCTGGTAGAGAATGGCACGAATGTTCTCAACCGAAAAATTGAACTATTGAAAGACGGCTAGGGTTTTCTTAAAAAAACCCTCGAACCTCTTAGAGTCCAACCCTAATAATATCTTATCATATTCTAATTTAAATTCAAATTAAATTAAAACTGATATGATAAGATTCTGCCATTATCTCAGTAATTTAACTAATTATTTTATCGAGTCAGATTCTTATAATCTGGATATCATCCAGATTCATCGAACCTGGTCACCAGAAAAATAACCTAACAAGTTCGCTTATTGTGTGACCCTATAGGTTCATTTAACACTGGCAGCGTGCCTAAATCATATTTAAATGGCCCACAAGTTATAAGCGGTTTCTAGCAAAACATTATAACTATCCAGGTTAAATGAAGATCGGTGATCTCTTTGAACCAAACCATAATTTTATATTTAGTCCTTTTGTCACACGATATCCAGATTAAGCATAAGGCACGGAGCATGTCATCCTTATTAAGCTTAATCAATTATTTCTTGATTTCATAGTAGACTCTTCAAACAAATGATATCAATATCTTAGATTAATATATTTGAGCACGGCCATGCATTTTAACAGTCTAACTTATCAAGGGGCCCATGGATATCTCTCCCATAACTGAGAGGGACAAATTCCTTCACAATCAATCATATTCCTCTCCTTGATTTATTCTATATCCAACAGTAGTCTAATTTATTATCTGGTTAAAGACAACTTTGAATAATGTCAAAATATAGAATTTATCAAGTAAGAAACTATGATGAATTTAGGTCGAAGGACTTTCAATATTATTATGGCTAGAAAGTACTTATGACATATTCCATGAAGTACTCTCACAGTGGGTCATGTCCAATACAATGTTCTCTAACATTTATTTATATCTTGACTCGATATCACAAATATCCATGGCCAGT
This sequence comes from Voacanga thouarsii, assembly GCA_026120185.1. Taxonomy (NCBI): domain Eukaryota; kingdom Viridiplantae; phylum Streptophyta; class Magnoliopsida; order Gentianales; family Apocynaceae; genus Voacanga; species Voacanga thouarsii. The sequence goes on along the minus strand of JANUWF010001547.1, from coordinate 2,148,662 downwards.
AAAACATAGCCATCAAGTCACAAACATACTAATCTTAATTTATTATTATTCCAATAATAATAATCGATCGAGTGACGCTTTTAGAATAGTCATTGTATTCATTGTAGGGTTTTACTATCAAGTCACGTACTTGATGACCAACAAAACAAAACTCACTATTCATGGAAAGGAAAGCCTCATATTATTATATAAAACATAATGACAATTGTATAAGTACAAATTGACTCTAGGGCATATCCCCAACAACGTCGTTATACCCTGTTTTTGAGTTATGCGACGTGGCCGCTTCTGCGCTATAGGATGCTGGGTGCCTTAATCCCGGCCGCAAACGGGCCGCGCAATTCCCGCGCAAGAATTGCGCGGCCCCGAATCCATATTTTGCCGACTAAGATAAGTATATAGTGACCTCAATGTTTAATATTAAAATAATAATTATTATTTTAGACACTTCAATTGGATAAACTAATTTGAAATCTTACGTTAAAGATATTATAAGATGATGGCAACTTCCAGAATTAAACTTTTAATGAGAGATAATTAACTCAAAAGAGTAAAACTTTTCTCTACATATAGCCTATATTAATAAATGATTTTTTTTTTTTAAGGAATCTTATGTAACTACAAACAGGTAAAATCTTTTCACTAAAAAAAACTTAACGAAAATTTTTTTTGTTAGAAGTTAGAATTAAAGGAAAAATTAATAATTTTTTGCCTTTACATTTAGTGTACTACGTTGCATAGATGTTGGATACTTTTATAGTTTCAATTATAGGTATTATTTAATAAAATTTAACCGTCTGATACAAGTTTAATATTTTTATTAGAATTTTATTATTGTAAATTATGCGTTAAATTCTCTTTTTTTTTTCTTTTCTTTTTTTCTTTTTTTTTTTTTTGCAAGGGAGCAAATGCTTTAAATATATAATAATTTATACTACTTGGATAACGTGATAATAATGCCTAAAGGACTTATATGAACATATTTTTATTTGATGATACTTTTATCGTTTGCTTATACATACAAACATAGTTTTCCTTTGGCTTTTGTCATCTATTTAGTTGTAAGGGGGGGAAAAATATTTGGACACTGACTATATTTAGATAATATCATATACTTAGGCATTTAAGTCGTACAAAACTAAATTTCATTCTATTCGAATAATTAAAAATCATTTTTACTACATAACTAAAAAATGAATCATCATTCCATCACGGCTTTTCCTTCCAAACATTAGAATAGAAAAATATTGCAATTTATTTTGGGTGGAAAAATCATTCCATTCTAGCATATCACATGCTTAATAGGTGAATTGATTTTTTTTCATCCATTATTGCTGTATTTTTCTTCTCTTTCTGTTTTTAGTTTATCAATCAAAAGCTTTTGAAGGGAATGAATAATTAAGAATAAGATAATTAAATTCTAGAAATGAAACATGTGAAAGTTCTATTTCACAAGAGTACTACCGTCAAACCCTAAACTGTTGAGGATTACTAAAACAACATCCATAAATGTATTTGTATACTCAACCAAGCTCAAAAAAAATGAGGTGCACCAAAACCCTATAGATTTCTTTGCCAATTCAGAATATGTATAGTAGCCAAAATGGGATTTTGGTAATAGAGGCAACCCTTTTGGGAAATCCTAGAAGGGATTGGCAAATTCTACAAGGGGTAGATCATAAGGCATGGAATATGACCAAAGGGAGGGGAAGCATGGTGTATGTTTGGTGTTTCATCCACTGATCATCCGGGTCCATGCTATTTATCAACATCTTTCCCATAAATTAGTAACGACTAAGCAATCTTAACTTAGATCTAAAAGAATCTCTCTTAATAGAAGTACAAGAACTCCATTTGATATACACTGGAGTCATTTGTTAAAATGGTAACTTTGCAATCCTTTTCCAAAATCAGATTCCTGGTGCCGAATCAACAGTGATTTAAGACTAAGTAGTAGGAAGTACCATATTTTTCAAACCTTGAAGAACTTAGCCTATGACCTTTAGCAGCCGTCAAGGTTTTTACCTTTTTGGTTGCTCCTCCACCACACCACCTTAAATTATACCACTGCTAGCAGCCTAAAACCCAACAAAATAGTACAATAAGATAATTCTATAGTTGCAGCTACAAGTGGCAGAAGAGAGAATCATTTTAAAAGTTCATAAGTAACAACCAAGGTTTCATAGGAAAGAAGATCAACACACCAGTATCACCAGCAATTGACAGAAAATGAACAGAGAGTTTTAAAAACAAAAAAAAGGCCATTTTCGACCATTTCAACCATAAGTTTCTAAACATGTATGATACGATGCAGATAATGGAGTGAGAAAGACCATGAACTGGGTATTTGTGTAGCCTTCAGGGTAGTTATGCAACAAGAAACACAAGCATATTAAGAATTAACTCATGTAACACTTGCCAGCATTGTGTCAGTCAAATATGGAAGAATTTCATTCATGGTAACGAAGACAATGAGAAGCAATCTAATGAAAAGGTCTGCAATCTAGATTGCAAAAATGACAGTCCCCAGCATCAACATCTACTCCTAGAAAGTTAACAAGATTGCTGGAGACAAGGTTAGATCTCACAAGGTTGTGCATAAAAAGATAACTAGACCAAGAATTGAACCGAGTGTGGTCTGCAAAGAGTCAAGTCTCCGTGTAGCACTCCCAAAGTATGGCTGGATCATGGTATTGAATTTGCAAGTTCCAGTCGACGGATCTGATCTTGTGACCGTCGCAAGACCTGAAAACTTGCAAGCATCATCAAGTTGATTGTTTATCTGGTAGTAGTTGTTAAATGCATATGAAATGTTCCCTCGAGCCTCTAAACCACTGCAAGATGTCATATATCCCAGACTCGTGCAGTCTCCCCTTGCACAAGCATAGCTCACACTGGAGGCAACTTGTGAGTCATCAAGCTTTGCATTTGGCTTGAATATACACCACTTCTGTTCCAGCTTCTTAACACCCTTTGCAGGGATCAAATTTGAATTTGTAGTGAGAAGGTTTAGAGCATATTTCGGTTGCCCATCAAACGAAAAAACTCCCCAGTGGCGTTCAAAATTCCCAGGTTGAATACTCTTTGCGTCCTCATCAATCAGACTAAAGAGATAGGCATCAATAGGTCCAGGCCTCATCGGAGTTCCTTTTCCACCTGATATATGTTGCATGAAACCCTGGTTAAATCGTTGAGCAAGATTTAGGTTAGCATTCCGGTCACCATCAGTAGGCCAGCCAATTTCTCCAACTATTATAGGCAGGTTCCCAAATCCATTCTTCTGTAAGGCCCAAACAAGAGTGTCATGATTTGCATCAAACATGTTGTAGTAATACGTCCCCCCATCATTCAAAGGTGATGCATTTCCATCAAAGAAGGCATATTCAACTGGGAAGTTGGCGTCAATGTAAAGGCTGATGAATGGATAAATGTTGATGGTAAACGGGGCACCATTGTCACTCAACAACTTAACAATTTGAAGCACAAAATCATGGATGTCAGCCCGGAAATCACCCCCTGATGGCAACCCACTAGCGCTCTCATAGACATCAGCATTCAGGGGGACTGTGACCTTGACCTGACTACTGATGCCTGCTTTAATTAGGGCAGCTTGGACATTTTGAAGAGCAGGGTAAGTTGTTCTTAGAAAGCTTCCATTATATGTTGCCAAAAAAGGCTCATTGCCAACTGCAACATACCTACAAAATCATGAGAAATTGCATGAACAATTTGCAAGACCCAAAAGAAAAAGTAACAATCTCATTCAATCTAACCATGGCCACCATAGTACATCTCCATCACAATCTAATCATGGTTAAATAAAATGTAACTTGAACAAGTCCAAGGCCATCATAGTTCATCTCTCTCTAAGTAAATGAAGAACTTTCTGCATGAAAGCTGAGCATAATCCTTTACCCAGTTTTCTAGTGTATTCAAAATTTTGATTTCCTTTTTTTTTTTTTGGGTTATATAAATGACATGTGCAGTCAATAATCTTCTGTTGTTTTTTGATTCCAAAGCAAAAACTTCCACAGGATCCAGATGTTTTAACTTCCCTCCATGTGCAACACTCAGGTGCTGTTTTGAATTATGAAATTGGCTACAAGTTCATTCCGGCACAATGGTGATAATATTTGTTATAGAAAGTTGTTCATGTAAAATAGAAGGGCAAAAGAGAGACAAAGTGAAAGCAGGGGAACTACCATTTCTCGCTTAATATGGTTATTGCAAGGGAAAGAAATACAAGTGCATTTTAAGCATGGAGAATGTAGCTTAAAAGCTTTCGATTATCTATTTCTCCAGTTGGAATGCCAATTCACCCTCATCCCTGGAAAGAAGGAAGCTCTGGATGTCTCTTTGAACAAATAGGAAAGAATACCAACGAAGGTGTCAGAACAAATACCGAAGGAAACAGACAAATCCATCAGACTTTTTGCACACCATAAATCCATTTTTGGATACATTTCATGGTAAAAACATCATTCTTCTTCCACAATTTGGTTTGTATAACCCAATTTCTAAAGCAATGTGTTGGATGAAAATTGTGGCACATCCTTCTTTGACGAAAATGATCCGATTTGGGGATTCTTTGTACCACTTCATTTAAACGCCACCTTTTGTATCAGGAAGGTCTGACATAAAAACATCTTGTCTGGGGTATAGAATGTTGAAACAACCTAAAGTTTAACTTCAAGATAATTTATTCAAACCAACCAAAAGGTTCCAGGGCAGCATATCCATATGTCAAACAAATTGGCAAGTTTTTGCTAAATAAGTTCCTAAGCAACAAAAGAGACTAAAAGAAAGAAAGATAGACAAGTTCATGAGAAACTACACTAATGCACTTATTTCAGATTACTAACCAAGGTTTGCCAGGGAACTCAATATCAACCAAGTTCCCAATACATTTAGCAGTCAAAGATTTACAAATAAATAAATTTCCTTCAAACGACGTTAGGCTTCCTTTTAGAAACTTTCATTGTTAACAGAGAACCAGTGAACCACAATGCGAGGCACTTAAACTCAAGGAAAGATGTTATACAAGCAAGTAGTGATATCATATATAAATTATGGAATCTACAAATGGTATAACAAGGGATGCAGTAGCAGTCACAGATATATACTTACCTTATGTTAACATCGTGGCTTCTTAGAGGGGTGGAGACATTTTCGGAAACCCATTTCTCAGCGGCCTTCAGGTTGCCCAAAATTGAAAGCATGTCATTAGGAATGCCAACCATGACCTCTATCCCAGAATTACCCAAAGCTTTCAATGTATCGTAATCTGCATCAAAAAGCTTGACCTTTTGGATCCCATTCTCTCTTAACATCCTCACCACTATATCAGGTGGCAACCTATGAGTTGACTGTGTACCCCAGTTGGCACCTATTGCATTCACCCAACGGACCCCTGAAAGCAATGCAACTAGCAATAGTAACATCCCAAATGCCTTTGGGTACAACCCCATTATACTAGTTGAATCAGGGTAAACAAAATATGCTTTCTTCAAACCACCCAACTACAATTGTTGAATGAGGGTAAGTAATTTTGCACTAGGCTACAAGTGATTGAAAAAGACCTAAAGGCCTTATTTTTAGTGAAAATGAAGTTGAGTTAGGTTATTACTAGAGCTGGTTTCTGCTGCTAAGTCAAAGAAGCTTGTTGAAGCACAACAGTAAAATCTCAAATCTTGAAAACAGAAGGAGGAGCCGGATGAGGTTAAGAGGTAAATATAAATCTAATTCTGAAAATAATAGAGACTTCAAGAGTACAAGGCTAAAATACACAGATTTTCATACGAAGACGCAAAAAGTGATAAACATGGCTAAATTGGTGAAAAGAAAATCAAAGCCTGCTACGAATCCAACACAGCAATAAGAGTCACACTACCAGAGAGCAAACTAGAGAGAAAATGCACAAGTTCAGACATCACCAGCAAGATTCTGCTCAGCAGTGCCTTCCTAAGAACGACCAATAATTGTCAGACAAGATTTAAGCTCCGAATCTAAGGGGGAAAAAAATAGCAAGTGAAAGCAAAAGAGAGAATATTTGGGATTATTGAGGCAACTAAGAAATGGGCTCAGATAGAAACGAAAAAACCATTTCAAGATTGCAGAATACAACCATCTGAATCCCCAGCTCCTCAAAACAAAAATAAAAGAATATGCAAAGAAAACAGAAAGGAGAAGCTACCACCCTCGCAAAAGGTCAGCTTTGAGAGAGAAGAGTTCAGCTAAAGAAGTTTGAGCTAAAGAAGTTAAGGATCAGTTCTGGAATATTATGACATGAACCCCAAGAATCTATCTAATAGCTGCCGCTCTTACCAAAAGCGAAAAAGCACTTTCAGACAAGAAAGAAAGAGAGAGAAACAGAGATGCCATATATCCCATATTACTTTATGAGTTTTCATAATGGAGCTGAGTCTGGGATGAAGTATCAAAGGTGACAGTGGGACACTTGAAATCATAAACAATGCCCAAAAAATTTACTGCTAATTACTGTAATAATTGAGTTGAAATTACAGTTTGTACCCAAAAAAAATCTTCAAAATAATATAATTTTATATGTTTTTTTTTAAAATATTTTTATTAAATATCTTTAAAATAAAAAAAGAGGAGAGAGAGAAAGAAAAAAAATAATAAATAAATATAAAAATATAAAAATAATTTTAAAATTTTTTAAAAAAAAATTAATAATTTATAATTTAAAATAATAAAAATAATCTCAAATTAATTTATATTATGAGACGTGAATGCAGGTTTTGTAAGAAAACATGAAAGATGATCTGTGTTGTCCTGACCTGATGTGGGCTGTGGAGTTTTCAATAGATCATCGAGATGCTGACAAGTGACGACTCAGACTACCATTGCAACGTCCTTATTCACCGCTTAGATTTGAATGTAGGGTCTGTTAACATTTCCATTTTTGTTTTTCTGACTACCGTAACTTCACTCTATTCTTCAAAATTGAATTTGAAATCATATAATTTGACGTTCAAAATTTATGTAATTAATTATAAATAATTATTATGATTATATAAATAATAATTACAATTGTATAAATGTCATTCATATTAACATTATGAATTTAAATCTCCCGTACTTTTTGTGTTACGAATCTCTTTATAAATAAAAAATAAAATTTTAAAAAAATATTACTTCAAAATTATATAAATATTATTTACAATTTATATAAACTGTTACAATTTCACGAGCAAACTTTAGTACACTAAAACTAAAATTATTCTACACTATTATTTTACATCGATTACAAAATTTGGTGATTTATAATGGTAGTTCAATTTCCATATCCAAATCGTGTGACCCAATCCACTGAAATTTGATTATTTTGCAATTATTACTTCTTTTAACAAAATATTTAAGTACCGTTCAATCATGTAACTGTAGAAACTTTTCAATGTTCCTTTCTCTTAGAAATCAAGTAATCAACTGGTTAACCTAGAGGGACTTTGTTGGAAAAAGATTAAGGTTAAGAGACTTAATTGAAAAAAATTTTAAAATCACAAATTTTTATGATATTTTCTTTTGTTTTCTTTCTTTTTTTGTTTTTCATTTTTTTCTTCTCCAACTTTTCCTAACTTTCTATTTTTAAAAGCTCTTTCAAATGCATTTTTTAAAAATATTCATTTAGAATATATATATATATATATATATATATATATATTAAAGGTATCATTATCAAAAGAAAAAACTACAAAGAAAGTGTCTATTTAAAGAAAAAAGAATTATATATTGTAGATATTGATTAACAACATTTGTATGGATTTTTTTTTTTTTTTTGCTAGGAATAATAATAAAATGATAAATGTACTTTTTTATTGTATGCTATTATTAGTTAAAATTACTTTACTGTTATCATATATATTATCATCAAAATGCATATTTTTTTATCGTCAATTTTATCAAAATATAATGATCTCAACCGATTAAGCACTAAAATATTAATTACTTTTAAACAAAAGCAAATTACTTAAATAGTCTCATTTAATTTGAATCATACAAATCCAAAGCTTTGGTAACACACTACCTATTTTATTGAACCAAAAAAACCAAATAATCTCATTATTACTTAACTCAAATCAAGGATATTTCTATAAATTAATTGCAATATTGACCTACAAAATTTACAAATCCATAAAAGTCCCATTAAAAAGAATTTCTGACCTCATTCAACTCTTGTTTACCTTGAATAATACATCCAGAATAAATTATTAAATATATCTTAAAAATTTGATTTGTCATAAGCTATTAATTCCAAAATATTAGATACTCTTAAAGATATGCATATTATCAAAAGCATCAATTCAAGTTCAAGTCAATTTTGATGTGCATAGGGTTCTAATTCTTACAATAAATAATTTTTTTTTGTGATACTTAATATATATAATTATTTTAAAATAGAAAAAAAATTATTATCAGAATCATGTAGTGCATTCATATAAGTATGAATGGAACATGAATTTAGTTCTCTCAAATCTTGAAAGACTCACTGTCATATACTACTAACATCAAGAAATTTTTCAATGCATTCACTACACCATATTAATATTGCCTATGTGATGCATTCCAAGAATTTTATTGTTTTATATTCTGGTAATTTTAGTAAACTCTCTGTACTTTTCCATATTTGATAATTAAATACTCAAATTTTTAATTTTAATAATTAAATATCTAACAACGGAATAATTGTCACATTTAACGGAAACGTCTGTGGGACTTGGTGCTCAAATTTTAAAAAATCTACTATTTGGGACATCTTTTGTTCATTAAGAAATGAAAATTCTGAAACTACTCAATTACCCCTTTATAAGTGGCCCACCTTCAGATTGCTCTTTCTAACTTTTCAACATATTTTGCCAAATGTTTTTCTCTCTCCCCCCCCCCCCCACCCCTAATTACCTTTTTCTCTCCCCAAATTCCAAACTTCAACGTCCATTTGTATTTTGCTAGCATGTCTTCAACAAAATCTGCAACTTCTCCTGACTATTGTTCTGACGAAAGATTAACTAAGAAAAATATTAGATGCTTTTGTGGAGAATTCGCTCAATTAAATACAGCCTGACTGTAGAAAACCCAAGAAGGTCATTTTTTGGCTGCCCAAACTGCAAGGTTTGTAAATGTAATTTTTCTTTTTCTTACCTAACGACAATATTGCAATAGACATAGCAATGTAATTTCCTATGATTTTTCAACATTGTAGAACAAAAAATCATATGGATTTTTCAAATAAAGTAGCGGTGAAACTTGTGGAAAGGAAAGCAAATAGCGAAAACTCTAACAAAGATAAATGAGCAGCTAAGAAGATCATTGGAAACAATGCAAAGCAAATATGATGAAGTGACTGAAAGTAATGCACAACTGCAAGATTCCTACAAAAAACTTTAAAATTTAAAAAAGGAACTTATCTCTATAAACACTTGTGAATATGAATGAGAGGCTACATCTTAGGCTTAAAGAGATTAAGCCAAAACCTATTAGGGACAAAAGAATACACAGTTTTTGGAAGTTTTCCATTACGATGCTAGAATTTTATGTAGTGTATTGTATGCTAGGGCCAAAACATGTAAAGGAATTCATGCTTGAATGATGCTATTGTATCTCTTTTACCCATGAACATGATGAGAATTTCAGATGACAACAAATATTCAGAAAAAATAAAAGATCAAGAACTTTGACTTTCCATCAACAAAGCCAACCAAAAATCAATTCAAACACATAACAATCAAGAAATAAAAATTTCTACCCTGGATGACCAAAATGAACCAAGCAAATTTCAGCATCACAGTATCCAAACACAAACAAAATAATGTCAACTAAATATTTAGGTCACATGCTAAGCAAAATATACATGCCAATCATATTAACCATCAAGGTAGATGGCCTTTAATCTCAGGATTTAAGGAGTCCCTCTCTCCAATTGCATAGAAAAACCCACAAAATATTACTGCAATGTGAACTGAGCTTCCCCAAAGCTTGCATAGATTGTTTGTACCTATTTCAGAATTTAAAAATGTATTATACATTCAAATTTGAATCAAAATTTTAAATTAAACGAGATGAGATTGCCATTAAATTCTTGCATGCATGTTCTTTGGATTTCTATTTGTGTTGGTTGTAGCATATTTGGTTTGACTTTGTCTCAGTGCCTGTGATATAAAAAATTATTGTGAGTATATTAGTGGAAGTTGTGAATTTACTAATTCTATTAATGAAAAAATGTATATGGATGTCCACCATACATATTAGAGGAATTAGTGGAAATAGATGATTAACTCCACTAACTCCACTAATAGAGCTCTCTATAAATAGAGCTCTTCTCCAAACTTGAGACATATACCAATTGTTAGAGAAAATTGTGAGAGAAGAAGTTTGGAAAAATTATTGTGCAAATAATAGTCAGAGATTTATTATGCATAGACTTTATTCTGACACTGTCAAAATTTTATAACACATTATTAGTATGAGTCTCTACTGTTTCCAAATTTAGAAGACTAAAGTACGAGTTTTTACCGTTACAAAAGCCAGAAGACTAAAACTACGCATTTATTGATTCCTATGACTAACCTTACTAAATTCGAATTTGTAACCCTTGATATTTCTAAAAAAAATTATATGTCATGTGTTCTTGATGCAGAAATGCATTTAAATGCTGAATGCCTTAGTGAAACTATTAAAGAAAAAAATAGTGCATCTGTACAACAAAAGGCCAAAGCTTTGATTTTTATCTATCGTCATCTCAACGAAAATTTGAAAATGGAATATCTTACCGAAAAAGATCCATATGTCCTGTAGGTAAATTTAAAAGAAAGATTTGACCACCTAAAGATGGTCGTACTACCAACTACACGGTATGAATGGTTATACCTAAGGTTGCAAGATTTTAAAACCGTGAATGAATATAGCTCTGTCATGTATAAAATTACATCTCAATTAAAATTATGTGGAAAAAAAGTTACTAATGAAGATATGCTGGAGAAGACATTCTCCACCTTTCATGCCTCAAATATTGTCCTGCAACAACAATATCGAGAAAAAGAGTATATAAAATTTACTAATTTAATTACTATCTTTCTAATTGTAGAGAAAAATAATAAGTTATTATTGAAAAATCATGAAGTCAGACCAACTGGCTCAACAATACTTCCAGAAGTGAATGTTGTAAGCTCTAGCAGAAGCCATAGTCGTAGCCGTGATCATGGCCGTGGTCGTGGTTATGGTTGTGGATACGCTCGATACTTCCCTTATCATAGTAATAATCAAATTGTGAGAAATACTGGCCACCTGAAATAGGAAAGAAAAGATAATAAGAGAAAAGAAAAAGAAATACAAGAAAATTATGAGAATAAGTGTTATAGATGTGGCATGAAAAGTCATTGGTCACGTAACTGTCGTACAGCCAAGTATTTAGTGGAATTATATCAAGCTTTACTGGAAAAGAAAAATAAAAATGTTGAGGCAAATTTTTATCAATATCCAGTTAATGATGCTAACGACGATGATATTGATCCAGAAGATCTTAATATCAATATTACCCATATGGATGTATCTAATTTTTTTGATCACCCAAACGGTAGGATAGACTATTTAATTGGTGATGGCAGTGTCCAGAAGAACTAATGCCTCACCCTGATATTTTTATAAATTTTCATTATATTCTAATAATATTCACGTTTGCATATACATATTTTTGTTCAGATAGTTGTTTTTAACGATGATGTATATATTATTGATAATGGAATTATACACACCATACTAAAAAATGAGAAATATTTTTCTTATTTCAAAATGAGAGAAATAAAATATTTATATTATAAACGGTAGTACAAATTTGATTGAAGGTTCCGGAAGAGCTAGTATATTATTGCCTAAAAGAACAACAATTAATATTGATAAAGCACTATTTTCCTCAAAATTCAGAAGAAATTTATTAAGTTTTAAAGATATCCACAAAAATGGGTATCATGTTGAAACAAATGAGGAAAATGGTATTGAACATCTTTATATTACTCAAATTAATTTTGGTAAGAAATCTGTATTAGAAAAACTGCCATATTTTTCTACTGGCCTATATTTTACAAAAATATATACAATTGAAATCATCATCTAGTAAATCAGAAATTTACTGATCCTACTACTTTTAGCATTTAGCATGACTGGTTGGGTCATCCAGAATCTACCATGATGAGAAGAATAATTGAGAATATACATGGTCATCCATTAAAAAAATAAAAAGATATTGACATCAGACAAATTCTCATATGTTGCATGTTCTCTAAGAAAATTAATTATTAGACCATCACCAGTAAAAGTAGAAGCTGAAAGTCTTATATTTTTTAAACCGATTCACTAAGACATTTGTGGACCTATTCATCCACCATGTGGACCGTTCAAATATTTTATGATCTTAATTGATGCATCATCCCGATGGTCACATGTGTGTTTATTATCTACTCGTAACATAGCGTTTGCGAGATTACTTGCTCAAATAATTAAATTACGAGCACAATTTCCTGACTATCAAATTAAAAATATCCGTTTGGATAATGCTGATGAATTTTCATCACATGCTTTTGATACATATTGCATTTCAATTGAATTAATGTTGAACATCTTGTAGTTCATGTTCATACATAAAATGGTCTTACTGAATCTTTTATTAAAAGATTACAATTACTTACTAGACCATTATTAATAAAAACAAATCTCCCAACACCTGTCTGGGGACATGCTATTTTACATGTTGCAGCACTTGTACGTATAAGGCCAATTAGTTATCATAAATTATCTCCTTTGCAATTAGTTTTTGGTTCAGAACTAAATAGTTGCTCATTTAAAAAATTTTCGGTGTGTTGTATATGTTCCAATTGTACTAAACCAACATACAAAGATGGGTCCTCAACGAAGAAATGAGATATACATTGGATATGATTCTCCCTCTATTATTAGGTATGTTGAACCCCTGACAGGAGATGTATTCATAGCAAGATTTGCTGATTGTTATTTTGATGAATCATTATTCCCTAAATTAGATGGAGAATATAAATAGTATAAGAAAGATCTTGCTTAAACAACATTATTAAATTATCTTGATCCGCATACAAGCGCGTGTGAACTTGAAGTTCAAAAAATAATTCATTTACAAAACATTGCAAATCAAATACCATATGCTTTTGTTGATTCTAAAAGAGTAACAAAATCGCATATTCCCGTTATAAATGCTCCTATTTGAATTGAAGTCCCAGCAGAACAAAACATTATACTTATAGTTACTGAGTCAAAAGCACGCCAGAAGCGTGGCCGATCTCCTAGTTCTAAAGATAAAAATTCTTGAAAGAAAAGATGATTAAATGATCCAGATGATCATATTAAAGAAAAGAATGATAAAGACCAAGAGAGAACTGATGACAAAATAAAAAAATCAGAAGTTAATGAAAGTAATACTAAAATTTCTATCAATTATACCACTTCCGGTAGAAGTTGGAATCGGATAAAAACAGTTATTGATAATATGTTTACATATAATATATTTTTTGATATTACACAGGATAATGATAATTCTGAACCAATATCTGTTGATGAATGTCAGCATAAAAAAAATTGGCTACAATGGAAAGATGCGATTCAATCGGAGTTAAATGCATTTACAAAACATGAAGTCTTTGGACTTGCAGTCCAAACACCGGAAGGCATAAAACCTGTTGGTTACAAATGGATATTTATAGGAAATCGCAATGAAAATAATGAAATCATACGATATAAATCATGGTTAGTAGCCCAAAGTTTTTCACAAAGACCAGGTATTAATTATGATGAAACTTATTCTCCTGTTATTGATGCTATTACACTCTGATATCTTATCAGTTTGGCAGTACATGAAAAGATAGATATGAGCCTATTAGATATTGTCACTGCGTACTTATATGGAAATTTAGAAAATGATGTTTACATAAAAATCTCCAAAGGATTTCGCATGCCCAAAGCATATAAACATTATTCTCGTGAAAATTACTCTATCAAGTTGCAAAAATCATTATATGACCTGAAGTAATCTGGGCGCATGTAGTTCAATTGTTTTAGTAAATATTTATTGAAAGCGGGATTTAAAAATGACCAGGTATATCCATGTGTTTTTATGAAGAAATCTAGTTCTAAATTTGTGATAGTAGTTATATACGTTGATAAAATTAATCTTATTGGAACTCCAGAAGAACTCTAAGAAATAATTGATTATTTAAAAAGAGAATTCAAAACTAAAGATTTTGGTAAAACTAAATTTTGCCTTAATTTACAAATTGAACATCTAGAAAGTGAAATATTTATTCATCAATCAACATATACAACAAAAGTTCTAAAAAGAGTTTACATGGACAAAGCACATCCATTGAGTATTCCAATGATCGTTTGGTTATTAGATGTGAATAAAGATTATTTTCGACCTCAAGAAAATGGTGAAGAACTATTTGATCATAAAGTACCATATCTCAGTGCAATTGGTGCATTGATGTATCTTGTTAATATACACGACTTGATATTGCATTTGCAGTCAATTTATTAGCAAGATTTAGTTCTTCACCAACACAACAACATTGGAATGGAATTAAACAAATCATTCGATATCTCTAAGGTACAATTGATCTTAGATTATTTTATTCAAATAAAATCAGTCCAACATTGTTAGGTTATGAGATGCTGGTTATTTATCTGATCTATATAAAACACGTTCTCAAACGGACTATCTATTTACATGTGAAAATATTGTCATATCATGGCGTTCTACAAAACAATTTATAGTAGCTACTTTTTCAAATTATGCTGAAATTATAATCATTCATAAAGCAAATCGAGAATGTGTATAGTTAAGATCGATGATTCATTATATTCAAAAAAATTGTGGATTATCATCTAGAAGAGATATTCTAACTCCTCTTTATGAAGACAATACAGTTTGTATAGCTTAATTATGAGGAGGATATATTAAAAGAAATTGGACAAAATATATTTCACCAAAATTATTCTTTACTCATGAACTTCAGAAGAAAGGTAAAATAGATGTACTACAAATTCGGTCATGCGATAACATGACAGATATTTTCATAAAGACTTTACTGACTATAACATTTGAGAAGTTGAAATATAAAATCGGTATGCGTCGATTCAAAGATTTAAAAAATCATCTCATTAGGGGGAATAATAAGCAGACAAATAAAATAGTGTACTCTTTTTCTTTCACTAGATTTTTTTTCCACTGAATTTTTATTTAGTAAGATTTTAATGAGGTATATTCTTTATGTAATGAATATCTAAGGGGGAGTGTTGTGAATACATTAGTAGAAGTTGTAAATCCACTAATTCCATTAGTGAAAAAATATATATGGATGTCCACCATACATATTAGTAGAATTAGTAGAAATAAATGATTAACTCTACTAACTCCACTACTAGAGCTCTATAAATAGAGCTCTTCCCTAAACTTGAGACATATAGCAATTGTAAGAGAATTGTTGGAGAAAGTTGTGAAAAAAAAGAAAAAGAAAGAGAGAAGTTTGAAGAAATTATTGTACAAATAATAGTCAGAGATTTATTGTGTGTAGATTTTATTCTGACATTGTCAGAATTTTATAACAAAAATATATATGTGTCTATTAATTGAAGTGCACTAGTTGAATTATTGACCACACAGTGACTATAAACTAATAAGTAGAATATACCTCTTCATTTGGCCTAACCCTAGCGAAAGCTACATTTTTTGTAGCATATTGTTCAAAGCTACCACTTACTTTATTTGACCTACCATTCCTACCCCTACCTCTAATATAATTGAGTAGGGGCCTACTTTTGCCTCTCGTTGCTAGAAACACACCATTTTCAGCATAAATATATGTCAGGGTGGATAATATTTCACCATTCTATAAGCTAAAACCAGTTGTTGGTCCACAACTTTTCCTTACTAAATTCTTAACTCTTCTGCTTGTTATTACACCTCTACCCCTCCCAAGTCTAGCAAAAAATTTTGAATGTGCAACATTCACACTACCACTTTCAGCTACAAAACATTTTGCAATTGGTTCTTTCTATAATAAGCACAAGAGCAATATCAGTCCATGATTCTAGTTGCTAAAGTGGTAATATTAAAATTACTTGGAAATAACTCACCTCTACATGTACATTTTCTTGAGTTCCCAAGTTGGAAAAGTTAGGGAAGGGTTCTTCGAATATCTAATTGCTACCAGTTAAATCAAAAATTGGTTCATGAGTAATGGGAAATTAGTTGCTGATTGTACTAATAAGAAACTGCTGGTGACTGCTGGGACTATATGGTTGTCCCTGATTGCTACCGTTTGCTATCTAAACATGTAATTTTTATAAAAATGTGTGGGAAAAAAAAAGCTCTGCAAAATTTGTAACATAAGTTGTTAATAAGGTCGAATATACCTGTCTTCTTCTCTTTATTTACCTATTTTCAACTCTATAGTTTTTACAGGTACTAGAATTATGCTAAGACAGACCACATCTATTGCAATGATGTACACATCCTTTTATTGACACCCTTGATCCATCAGGTAGCTCATCTATGGTCCTTCTCCTTTTTTGTTTAGGTCTACTTATAGATTTTCTTATAGTTAGTGGTCCTAACTTCTCAAAACTATTCTTTGGCCACTGACTAGGATCTGAAATAGGCATTATGATATGCTTGTATATCCTCTTATACGTATTAATTAGGTACCACTCATTAACATAGACTTCAACACTTTCATTACTTTGGTTTAGTACAGCATAAATATGAACACATGGTATACCTATCATTTCCCACTCTCTACACGTATATGTCCTGAATTTATGATCAACTACGAAGTCGTTCCTAAGATCTAAAATCTCCCAAGTGCCATTACTTGCAAAAATAGCCTCATAATCCATTGCAATGCTTCTTGCTGCTTCTAATCTTTTTCATAATTCTAGGGCAAATTGACCCATTGATCTTACCTATCCAATCCACTCTTTTGTTTCTCAGAACCTCATATAATTTGCTTCTTAATCATATCCATCATAGTATATACCAGCTTATCCCTTAACATCTTAACATATTGATTAATGATTCACTTATATTATTAGATAACAAATCACACTTCACATGTGGATTAAATATATGCCTGGCCCACTGATTAGGTGGGACTATGGAAAGCCACTACCATGCTTAATGATTTAACCCCTTCAACTCATTCATGTAGTTATTAAAATCATGCTCCTTATAAGATTTTGCTGCTGCCCATATCACATTCCTAATATGCTTAAATTTTAGTTTAAATTGTGCATATAAATGGCGTACACAAAATCGATGTTCACAACCAGGTAAAATGGACTCACATTGTAATATCCCTCCCTAAGTGGTTATTGAATACAATTATTATTTGATGAAGAAATAATTATATATGGAGATACATGGGAAATTGGTAAGAAATAGAAAGAAAATGTCCTACTAAGTGGTAGCCCAATGAAAGGAAGAGAGAAAAAGTATTATATTTTGATCTTGATTCAATCAAGAAGGTAAAGTCTTTCCTATTTGAAGTAAAATTATTGTATATGTGACAAGGATTATTTTGGTATAACTTTTAATGTTTGAATCTATGAAAGTTTGAGAAGAAGTTGTGGTTGGAATTGTTGTTTGTGCAAGGTTGATCGACTATGAAGGGAAAAGTTCTTATTGTGTATTTCAATACTATAGATGTGTTTTGAAGTGATGAAATGTGGAGAATTGGTTTAAGAAAAGCAGTGAAGAGCTCATGAGAAAAGAAAATATGATGTTAACTAATTAGACGATATGCAAGTAAATGATTTTATTTGGTGAATTGTGATATTTCCTTATATTGAGATGGTTGAAATTATACATATCTTGGAATATTAAGAAAATTTTGAAATAGATTTTGTGAAACCTTAGATATTAAGAACATCATGGTGCTAACAATATTTGGAGTTGCTATGAGATGATCAAATTAATAGAATAAAGGAAAGAGAATGACTATTTTGATATAGATGGAATTTATAAATGGCTAAGGTCCTTGGAGAATTAAATCTTTATTAAGCTTCAATGACCTAAAACATAACTTGTGACTTATGATTAGAATATGGCTTCAAGCATAGGGAGAAGATTTTGAGATAACTTAGTTGGGCTAAACATATAGTAACCCTTATAACCAACACAACATAACCTTCTTGAATATTATAGTTCTTAATACATGAAGTTGTGCCTTATTTAGAGATACCTCATTATTGTAGAAGAACTTAACTTGAGGAATGCTAAAACCTATAACAATACATAGAAGCATTAGTTAGATGAGGTGAGTCCCTTGGCTTTCAAACTTCATTTTAGCTATATTATATCGAAGTATGAACCTTTTACTTTAAAACTTTTGCATGTTGTAAGTCCCCGTATTTCATGTTTTCATAAATCTAGGTATTTATGTAAGTTCCCACATCCATGTAATGTTTTCAAATAAACTCTTTTACGACAACTACATTATGAAAGCATACTTGTTTATCCTATGAAAATGTCATGAAGTATTTGAAAGCATGTATGATTATGCAATGTTTGAGCATACTATATGTTAATAAATCACCTATATTTGATAGAATGATTAGGAAACCTTGCATTGATTTCATCAAGAACTTATAGTTACATTCTTATATTCATAGAGGTTTGCGAAAGCCATAGCATAAAACTCTAAATTTCTAAAAACCTTGAGACGAATCCATTTACATGTACTTGTATTCAACATATTTTTGGAAAAGAAAATATTTTGAAAAAAAGGGTTTGGTTTTTGAAAAGTATTGAGTTATGTTGAGACATTGCGTTGATCTTATACTTATATTTGTGATCCTTGAGTACTCAAGAAGGGTTATGTTCCTATTCTAACTTACGCAGGTTTGATAATACTTTTTAACTGGTGGCCACCTTCAGAAGGTTGTCTCTTTCTTAGCGAAGTGACGGTATTTGTAATAGAGCCATTCTTAGCTAGCAAGACATTTTTATTGTGGAAAATGAAGGTCGAGCATGGGACACCCGTGCAGTAGGGCAGACCATGACAGTAGTCATAGTATGATTGACTGTGGTGGATGTACTGAATTAATCATATTTTTTATCATGTTCTAAGATTGAAATTCTATGGTGTTGATATTATTGGTTGGACTGAAATCCTTCCAGTTGAGATCACAATGTGGTTTTGAATATGAAAAATATATTTTGAAAATATGGTATGGTTTATGATTAAAAGCTCAATACCATTGTTATAAATGATCCCAAGTTACTATGCGCTATCGTAATGGCATAATTTTTCTAAAAAGAAAAAAGATATGCTTTCTTTAACTATAGGGCATCAATTTTTAATAAACCATCATTTCCAAATGTGCATGAACTCTTTTAATAACAATTAATGAAGTTTTCAACTACAATGTTTAAAGAGTTGTTTTAGTGAAAAATCCGATAAACCTTTTTATCTATTTTCCAAAAAAGAACTCTTCCACACACGGGGCTCACCGAGTATACCACTCACACATGCGTTATTTTCGTTCTTTTAAGACTCGGAGCTAAAAACACATGTAGGTGACAATAGACTCACTCCTTTTGGATTAGTGATGTGAAGGTTATACAATTTTCACCATGTATAGTATGTAGTCATGATGCATAAATTTTGGGTATATAAATTTGTCCATTTTAAATTCATCCCTTAATCAAGTTTTAATTAAAAATATTAATCTCAAAATATACATGTGAGCAAGTATACTCATCGCAAGCATAGTATAGAAAATTAATGAGTATCGATCCTCAAAGGAACAAGTACACACTAATCACTTTTCTTTCATTATTTAACTGACTCAAATAAAGTGAAAAAAGAATAAAAAGAAAAAAACTAAAGAAATATATATAATTCAAGGATGTAAGTTTATGTAATTTAGACAAGTATCCTAGAAAATATGATAATGAATCACTTAGCAATTCTCTCAACTAATTATCATTTTGGCATCATGAAGGAATATAAAGTAAAACTCAATCGTCTCACAAGTCATAATTCTACTTAGACAAATTCTACTTCATTTATCAATCTATGGAATCCTATATTTTGATTCATATTAACAGAATTGTCAATCAAGCTAACATAACCAAAACATGCATTAGGCTTAATTCCTTATAAAACATGAAATTAGCTAATAACCCTATGTTAAGGCGAAATTAACATAACATTTGATCACTTAGTTCTCAAATCCTAACCTCATCGTTCAAATCCATCAAGATTTAACAAGTATGAAATCAATACAATGAAACTCCTAACATCGTTGTGTCGAAGTCAATTAGAAGAACTCGCATCAATAACCAATGAATTCAAGTAATCAAATACAAAAGATGATAAAGAATTGATCAAATAACTAAATTAACCCAAAATCATGAATTCTAAAATAATGTTAAATCACAATGAAAACATTGAATACATCATTGCTAAAGAAAAAGAAAACAAAGAGAAAAGAAAACACTCATAGACAAGCCTCTTTCTTTTTCCTTAAAGACTCCCTTTGAACAATCCTCCTTAGCTTGGGTGAATTCCTTATTCAATGAAAGAATAAAAAATTATGCTATTTAATTCACCTCTCTTAGTTGTATATCTCAAAATCCTGTGCTCTCTTATACTTTTATAGGCCTCTTAGATGCCTATGTTGTGGCTGAAGAAGTCTTGGCCGAGTAGGAATAGGAAAATACCAAAATCCTTGGATAAGCCCTAATTTCGTGTACAAAATTTTCGCCTCCAGAACCTACCTGGTGCCGGGTACCTTTGACCCACCTGATAACAGGTACACTCTGTTATTCCTTTATTTTGCTCTGTTTGTTGCCGTCTTTTCCTTAACAAGCAAAATGGACCCGGCACTAGGTACACTTGCTAGACCTAGCGCTAGGTCTGTTCTGGAAAAATCCCTGAAGCTCGTTTAATCTCTGCTACTGGACAGAATGGACTCGGTGCCTAGTCCACTGGCTGGGCCTGTCACCGAGTACATTCTGGTTATGTACACTTTCTGCTTGATTTTTACTTAAATCTGCACATATTTGCCAAAAACACCTTTTACAAGCAAAATGTTAAATAGAAAGGAATATACCTAGTTATTATAATAAATGTATATTAAAAAAATCTCAAATAATTAGAAAAAAATGGTGATTTTAACTCCTATCAAGTCATATCAATCTCTATGTATTTAGTTTGAATATACGTATCAGACCATGCTAGCTCATAACTTTAATGAAATAGTATATTTCTATTTACTTACTTTAAATTTTGATATGTTATAAGGACCCCTTGTCGAGGAGTTTAGACAGGGCGACACCTAGGTTTTTATAAGCTTTTTAATATAATAAAATTAGGGGTGTTACATACATGTTTATACCAAGCCATATAAAATAATAAAATAACATATTAGTGACACTATTAAAAAACCAAAAATAAAAAATAAAAAACTAGCAATGTCCCTAGAGGATATGAATAACTGAAAAATTGGAAAGAGTAACAAAGTAGCAAAATGGTATGAAGAACTAAAAAACTAAAATGTTTCTAGCAACCTTTTGTCCATCTAATATAAACACCCAACCCTTTTCGTCATGACCAACAATTTATCTTAACAACATATCTATGAACCATCCCCAACTATCCCTACACTCTGATTCCACAACAACCATTACAATTGGGTATATTTGGTTATTTGCATCTTGCCCAACTGTTGCCATGAGTTAACCTCTGTAAGGGCTTTTTAAGAAACAGGTATTATAACACCCTGCTACTTATGTGCCCAAAAAGGCAGGGATGTCATTTCGTCCAAATGACCAAGTGTCTTTATAACGAGGTAAAGAAAATTCAAAGCAAAATAAATCCTTAACTTATTATAATGGAAATAATAAATCTAGTACAAGTCTCAGAACTCAACAAAACAAAATCGTCCCTCAAAAGAAAAAAACAAATAAAACAGAAATAGTATTCTTCAATCTCTAACATAGCCCAACCTAATTAAATTTGATATCTCCTAAAATATGATACAAATGTGTGAGAAATAATCTCAATAAGTCATGTGTGCTTTTGTTTGATTTAAAAGAGATTTCATATATGCACTTTTGAAACCATTCATAAAAGTTGATTGCAAGTTAAATAATTTTATGAATAACAATGAATGATGTTTTGTTCATTTCCTCAAGATATCACAGTTGAATAATTTCATAAAAGAAAACCACTCAGAAAGATGGGCTATAAAACCTTGCATTATAACCCTAGCCATAAAACCTTGCATCATGGCAGCTATGTGAAACCCTGCATTACAGTGCAGTAGGTGATCAGCCCACTGAGTAGGATACTCCTCCATCTCCTTACTCAAAATTACCAGATGTCCCACTTTGGATAACAGTCCACTTGGACTAAGTTTCTAGCTCGGACTGGCCTAACTTATTAAAACTATCACCTTTCTCCAAATAGAGCTCATTCCTCAGAGGTGGTCTCCTACTGAGCGACTTATTCTGTTTTTCAAAGGTCAGCCTTAGTAGCTTACCTTTATTGAGTACTTAACGTATAACACAAAAATCGAGAACCAATCTCAAATAATCACTTTCAAACATTTTGGACATGCAAGCAAGGTTTTCAGATAGTTTGTTGAAAAATCATTTTATAAATAAAAAATAGTTGTTTTGCAAAAAAATTATTTAAATAAAACCTTTTAAGAAAAGAACAAGCTTGCACCCAAAATAATTACATTGTTGAGATAAATATCAATTCACAATTGACTTACAATTCAGAGCTTTGCTTCATGAAATTTAATACAATGACTTACTTATAGCAGCTCAAATAGATGAGTAATATTTGTTGCCTTCATTTTTCACTTTTGATGAATCCTTTATCTAAAACCATATAATATCTCATAGTTACAAATTATCCTAATACGTAGTATAATCAAAATCATTTAAATCAACTAGATCTAAAATCCTAACAGGCATTTCTCATATTCATCTGTATCATCAATGCATACATTTTCTCAAAGTAATAATCATAGATCTCATATTGTCCTAAATATTCATATGATCAAACCTATATAAATCAATCTATTCAACAAAGTATCCTAAAATGATCATATGACCATATCATAGCATAAAAGTCCTTCTATCACATCATCATACTCATAAGTCAATAATTTCATCTTCAACTCATAAAGATTAAATAGCTAAAAAGTGAAAATCCTTCATATCATATATTTGATAAGGCATGCTCAACAAAAACATAGATCATATCTCAACTTATCACATCTTCTAGATAAATTGAATTAATTAAGTCATTTGAATACTTTTGATATGCTTAAAACTTATCTCTTAGAAGAGCAGATCTATAAAGAACAAAAAGACTCCCTTGGTGACCAACTTGAATCCACTTAAGAGAGAAAGAAGTCATCTTGCCTAGATCTTCTAGGTTGACCGTGTATTTGAACGGAAAAGGGCAAATCAGTCCTTTTGTTTTGTTTGATAGAAAAGATGAAGAAGAAAGGAAGGTAAAATAAGAGGTTTACCTTAAGATGGCTTTGTTTGATCTGATTAAGTGATGAGAGTATGGTATTCGATTGTGTTTGCTTGTAAAAGCAAAAGAGCATTCTGCTTGTGTTGAAGAATGGCATGAGATGGATAGGTGATTCGGACTTGAGAGGAGTAAAAAAGATAAGTGCTTCAGTTATCCTTGAGAGCAAATGAGAGAGAGAATTTGTGATGTTGTTTTGGTAGCTTTGGTTCGTGTGTGAGTGAATAGGTTGAGAGAGAGTAAAACAGTGCTTGCTTTTGTGTGTTTTGTTTGAGCAAAAGGAGTTTGAGTATGACTGATTGCTTGTGGTAAGCAATATGGCCAAAAAAATAGTAACGTATGTGTTTCGAATTTCCTAGAAAGGGATGAAAGATCTTGTGTGATTTTATACTTTGGTAAAACAAATGAGAGTTATGTGTATGTTGTTTGGGATGTTCGTGCTTGTGTGTGTGTAGTGGCCAAGAGATAGACTGGAGTTGGTGTCTTGGTGTAGTAGTTTGGATAGATTAAAAGTCTATCCAAAAATGAGAAGATAGATGCTTAGAGTTTTAGATAAAATAAAATTCTACCTTCTCCTACCTTGTATTTTCGGCTAAGAACGTAGAATAATGGATGGAGTTTTCAACTTCTAATGTTAGTTTGTTGTTCGGCCAAGAGAGAGCTAATTACACTACTAGAAACATGGCAATCAACCACGTAATATTTCATGGCTGATAGATTGTAGCTACGGAACAACCACGAAAAAAATTTTGTGGCTGATTAATCAGCCATGAAATTAATTTCCGTGGGTGATTTGTTACAGAAAATTCCGTGGTTGATTTTAAAATTTCGTGACTGATATAATTTTAAATAATGAAATTTTGTTTAATTAAAAATAGAACCATCAGCCACAAAATTAATTTTCGTGGTTGATATGCCACAGAAAATTCCATGGCTAATTTTAAAATTTCATGGCTGATGCAATTTCAAATAATGAAAATTTGCTTAATTAAAAACAAAACCAACAACTGAATATTTGTAGTTGGTTCATGGCAATTTAGCCACGAAATATTTTGTGGCTGATCCGCAACCGATTTTTAAGAGAATTTTTCAAAAATTCACTATGAATTTTCGAGCGGACCATAGCCTATAGTTCATAGACCAAGCACTTTCATGGTTGATCTGCAGCCGATTTTTTAGAGAATTTTTCAAAAATTAGCTATGAATTTTCGAGCAAACCACAACCCATATTTCATAGACCATAATTCATAAACCAAGCACTTTTGTGGCTGATCCGCAGCCGATTTTTCAGAGAATTTTTCAAATTTTCACTACGAATTTTTGAGCAGACCACAACCCATATTTCATAGACCAATCACATCTGATTGTACCACCATCCCCTTTTTGGTCCGCAACTCACTTCGTGGACCAAGGACACCTGATCATAACCTTCTAATTAATTGATGAACTTTTGAGTCCGTTGATAGTCAAACCAATATCTCTTATATGAGAGGTTGAGACTTAACTATTGTGCCAAGTTCAATTGTTTGGACATATCTTTTTTTTTTTCCCCATTTAAACTATTCCCAATATTTTTTTTGTATTTTTTTAAATGTTAATACTATAACAAAATACAACAACCAAATTAAATTTAATATGAAACCATATTATTCAATATAATAAATTATTTTAAACATTTATATAATTTAAAAGTTTATATACTGTTAATTATTTTGCCGTTTTATTAAATAATTTTTACAAATATATACATATATATAAACAATGTATGTATGTATGTATGTATGTATGTATGTATGTATGTATGTATGTATGTATGTATGTATGTATGTATGTATGTATGTATGTATGTATGTATGTATGTATGTATGTATGTATGTATGTATTTATATACATATGCATATATAATATATATTTATTTATATAGATAAATAATTATATCTATATTTATAAATATTTATATATAATATAAAATAAATATGTATTTTTATTTATATAGAAATATTTATATATATGTACATTTTAAAATATTTATTTTTATAGTTATATATAAAAGTATTTTTTTTATATATAAATATTTTTAAATATTTATTTATAAATATATATTGATAAAAAAATTTCGTGATTGATTCATAAAAGATCAGTTACGAAAAATATTTGTGACTGATTCGTGACTAATATATCATGATATTTTTTTAAATGAGAAAGAATATAATCCTTCTCAAGTTCAAGAATATAATCCTTCTCAAGTTCCTTGGGAGTTTTGACCAAAATGGATTAATTTTTAAAATCCATATAAAAAATAGGTTCATTTCTAAACTATAGTGTACAAGGGTTCTTCACATTTTCTAAATACAATGTTTCCATTTTTCCTCGCATTAAACAAATGCGAAGTACTTTCTACATGAACCCAATTTTTTTTATTATAGAAAAAGGGTCGCATTTGTCTTCTTCGCCAAAAATTTCTGCGCCTATAGCCATTCTTCCTCTATTATTCCTCATAATTTCACCCAGACCTCCACCATTCTTCTTTTTCTCCACCTGTCTCCTTCTCAATTTCTCCATTCTTTCCACCTATTCTCCATCCGTTCATGATTTTATCCACCACCATTCTTCTCCATTTTCTCATTTTTCTCTTTTCTGCTCTCCGACTCCTCCAACAAAAGCTAGCCCATCGTCGTGTCATTGCGCCACTGCTAGTGTTGGACTGTTGTCAGAGATCCTAATTGCCTCCATCGTTGCCAGTGATTTAAGTAATTTTTTTTATTAAAACGAGAAAAAAATATTGTATATTTCATTATTGTACTTTTTATGATTTTTAAAGTGATGGTATTTGTTTAATTATATGTAGTGATCAATGCGTATTGGACAATATTTGATTATGTGTACTAAATATTGGATTGATTATTTACTAAAATAGTGAAATTTGAATTGTGGGATATTAGTTATTTGATTATTTATTAGAATCGTGAAATTTGAATCATGAATATTGGACATTATGTGTAGAAGAGTAAGTTATTGCCAGTATTTTGTTTACTAAAAAAATAAAATAGTGGAATTTGTGACCACTACAAATGCACGTGACAAAACCTTGTCTAACCCATTTTGGATTGGAAATGAGTGAGATGTCTTGCATTTCCCAAATTTGAGTTCCACTGTTATATATAGGCCAACTTTGTTTGCCTAGTTGGCTTATTAGACCTTTTAATTGTTAAACTCCAATATGCATTTCCGGAATGCTAGATACATTTACATCTTGCATCTCGTGAATGCAAAGTAAATGGACCTCGCATTCATCAAAATGAGATGTCTATTTTTCTCATTTAAAAAAAAAAAATGAATCCACCACGAAAAGTACCTCACATTTACCAAATGCAAAGAAAAATTAAACCTTGCATTTAGCAAATGTAAGGAATTTCCTCTACACCATGGGTTCAAAATTCAACCCATTTTCAATGCTGAGTTCAAATTTAAACCCATTTTAGTAAAAAAATTCCAAGTTCCTTAGAGCAAGGGACTTCGATGTGTTAGATTTAACAAATTTCACATCTTCACATCTAAATTGTAACACCTCATCTAAATCATATCTGAAGATAGGAAGGATCATGCATTGCATAGCATTTCATATAAAAAATAGACATTAATTATGATTATATGTGTGTGGCAAGCTTATTTTATATGTATAAAATTTTCATATGTGCTTAGTGTTCAAATATTTCGAATTGGGTGTATATATGAAATTGAATTTTGTAATTAGAGAAGAACACAAGAACTAATGTGATCTAATGGTTAGAGTTTTGAACTTATTATCTAGTAAGAGTTTGAGTTCCAACCTTTTTGGTATATGATTTTTTTTTTTCAGTCATTTTTTCTTACTCTTATGAATTTTCACTTTTAAGTTTTCTTCAAACTAGCATTACGATTTTTGAATCTTCCTTGGAATATTCTCTTTAGCCGCCACTCATTTTTCTTTTGCATCTAAAGTTTAAAATTCCTAAAAACTTGCAAGATGATTGTTAGCAAGAGTTTCAGCCGGAAAAAAAAAGAGTGATGCTCTAGGCTAGTCGCTACACTTGAAGATTTTCAAGTGAGTGAATCTCCTTGAAATTTAAAAGGATTTCAATTTGTTGCATTTTAAAATATCAAAGACAAAAATCAAGTAGATTTTAGCAATCGGAATCCTATGGCTTTGAAAACGCTCTTGTCATTTCTTTCTCCTTATTCATGCCACTTTGAATATTTTGACTCTATAGGATCACTTGAATTGTCGTAACCTCATTTGAACCATTTCAATTTTCAGAAAAAAAAAAAAAAAATTCTAAGGACTCTCTTTTGATTCACTCTACCAGCTGTCACTTTTGAAGGAGATGAAATCTTTTGAAATTTATTAGTTTGCATTTTGTATGAAAAAAAAAAAAAACTTAGCTACAGTTTAATATTGAATTTTGAATGAACTTTAGCTAACTTTTAGAATTCTTCTTTTCCTAGCATTTTCCTACCAGCGGCCACCTATCTTTTTACTTCATTTGAAGTTTTAAATTCTCTAAAAAAATTCTTCAAAGCCTCTTGAATTTCAAAGCCTATCAATTTGTGTTCCAGATATCAAGGCAATTTTTTTTTTTTTGTTATAACAAATGTATTTTGTGGGATGTCAGAAGTGGTTTAGCCATTTTTTCATTTTTGGTCACGCCATTTTCCATTCTTCTCTAGCATGGATATCAGTTTTTTTTTAAATAAGTTTTCACTTCTTGCAAATTACAAGCTGGCCGCCACTATTGAAACTTTTTAGACTCATAAAAATTCTTTAAATTTTGAACGCATTCTCTAATCCATTTTTACTTTTGAAATCCTAAGAAGTCACCTAGAATCTTTTCTACAGTTTCCATTCTCTTATCAACTGAATATCATTTCAAATTTTCGTATCCGTTCAACAAGCCTGAACAGACCCTATTTTTCGGATTCGGGGTCGCGCAATTCCTATACGGGAATTGCGCGGCCCTTTTGCAGCCACGATTCAAGAACCCAGATCGTACAATACAGAAGAGGCCACGTCTTCTAAGTCAAAAGCAGGGCAAAACGACATCATTTTGCCTTGATCTGGCTTTGGCTCCACAGCAACTGAAGCCAAGCCGGGCTTCAGTTTCGAGGACGAAAAATGCAGATGAGACGTTTGGTAGCGTGAGTTGATGTTTTCCCTATTACTAATACGAATTGTTTCAGTTTCTTCATGCCACCATCTTGTCTTGATCTTTCATCTCCTTCAACGAAAAAACCATTGCCATTGTTGAAGTTTTTGTTGCCCATTCACCTCCCTCGTTGCCGAAAAACCATCGTGCTTTTCCTCTCCGAGTTGCTCATTCGCTCCATCACTGTCAGCTTCTTTCTCCTTCTGTCCCTTCACCATTTGCAGATACTCTCAGTCAGTGTCGAGCACCGTATTTTGCCTCTCTCTTATCACTGTAAAAAACACCTTACCTTCCCTCACTGTCAACCTCTTTTGAAGCCTGGGATAAAAAAAAAGAAGTGGCAAGAGAGCGAGAACGAAGAAGAAGAAGGGAGTTCTGCAACTTTTGAACCTTAGGATAGCTTCAAAGCTCAGGTAAGATCATTTCCCTTAGAACAAAAAAGTATTTAGGGCATCACAAGGTTTCATTTAATACAAGTGTTGTTTGAGGTTGGGATATTAACCGTTAAAGTCCTTGGAAAAAATTTTCTATTTACACATTATTTGGGGTTGGGATGTTAACTGTTTTGCTTAAAGATGTTTTGGTGAAATTTGCTGTTCATTTATGTGAATGAAATGCAGTGAAAGGAATGGCAAAAGTAGGTCACACAAAGGTTATGTAAAGTAAGAAGATAAGTTGAAAATGGAATGAAAGAAATGCTGGAAACAATTTTTGAGTTGGGTGTGGCAAGAGCATGAGTCTCTCTCTGTGCTAGTTGACCTCTCATTTCTTTTGACTGGGTTTTAGTTGACCTGGAAAGCTCTTAAGAGCACCATGGTCTACAGAAAGGAAGTAAGTTCTGGATAATAGAAGAATGGCCTAGTTGGATGGATTTCTGCATTACTATTGTTAAATGAGTGGTTGCATTTGATGAATACTAAAAACTGATGGTGTAGATGAAAGTTGAGATGGACAACATCTGATGTAGCTTAATTGACAAATCGAAAATATTAGCCAACTGGAGAAAGTATCAATTCACATTCCTTTATCAGGGCAATTTTGTTAGATACTGTTATGGGAGGATGCTCCCCCCCCCCCCCAAAAAAATGTTGTTCTTACAAATTTTCTTCAGCAATAGATATTCTAATCATGAAAGTTCTCTGCATATATATAGTTTTCTCTAGAGTGAGCTTTTGATGTTCTCTTTTGGTTTTTGCTTATGGTAACTATTCAAAGACATATAATAGTTTCTTCATTGTCTGATTCTGCCTGTATATTGTCCGCCTTTATCTTATGCATCTGTATCTATGACATTTTAGATTAATGGCTTCAGGAACAGCAATAGTATCTTGGATTAATTGAAACTGTATGATGAACCTCTTCTAGTTTTTTGTCACTCGAGCATTTTACTTGCTGTCTAATGCTTATAGACTAAGACCCTTTGTTTCTTTGTTAGTTTATTTAACTGGATGAGAGCTGCCCAAATAGTCTTGGAGGAGGTTTTTCTCTTTGCAGCTGAACTTTTGTTCTTCTGTTATGAGGATCTAATTAATGTTAAGTGTAAACATGTCTATTGCAAAACTAGCTATTCCAATCATGTTTCATCACTTTTGCCTATTATGTAGCAGGTCTGGTATTACTTTGGACATTAACTTTAACGATTTTTTTTAAACTCTCTCTGGCATCGTTTGAAGCAATAGGCAAAAGTTTTTTTTTCATATTCTGAAATTATTCAAACAATATTTCTACTTCCTGGGTCTTTTAGTAGTTTATGTCCATTTAAAGATTCAGCTAGAAAAGATTTATATCAAATGGAAAGGAAAAGTAAAGATTCAGGCATAAAAGTAAATCCAAACAACATAACTAGCACTTCATCGTCGTTAGGTGCATTTACGTGTTTGCAATATATTTTGTGCTTTAGCTTTTGACTGTTGGGTTATGCTTAACTTACTGTATATGCTAGATGGGGGTCATTTGTAAGTAGAGAATGTCCTCTTTTTCTGCATTTTCATTTCAATCCTTCTTTGGGAATAATAACAAACATGAAATGCTTGAATTTGTTGGTCTTGTTTGATTTTTCTTTCCTTTTTGCAAATTATGATACAATTGGAAAAGTAAATCTCACATTCAAAAAACTGAATTTAATGTGTTTTTGGTGGAATTATGTATGCAGTCACTTTGGCATTGTTTTGGGCTTCTTTAGCATAAGGTTCACTTTGAGTTTTCTCTAATCTTGCGTATCATTTATGAATTTGATCAGTGTTATATAAATGGTGAGGAGTTCAGTTTGCTAAAAATGTTCTCACTCTACTCAACACCAGTAATGGCAACTCTACTTGTAAATGATTCTGTCCCGTATGATTGCTGCAGTGCTTGTTAACTTTATTGCTATGAGGTTTTCATTTTCTTGTTCTTCTCATCTTTCTTGGATGTTTAGATTATATTTAGGATGCAACAATGTGTTAAATATTTAGATTATATTTTGGTGACCAAAGGTCACGGGTTCGAACCACCGTGGAAACAGCCTCTTAGCAAAAAGTCAAGGGAAGGCTGCGTACAGATCGGTTCCCTCCCCCTACCCCCGCATGGTGGGGAGCGCTTAGTGCACCGGGGCTAGACCTAACAAAAAAAAAAATCTCTTGGTTTTCATTAATACCTGCTCTTTGTGCAGTGTGGTATAGGTGATGCTTTTCGCTACAATACATGTCCTTATAATTTTTGTTCATTAGTTATAGCTATGGAATTGTTGTGATTGCAGGGTATTAAACTCAAATGGCTGAACCAAAACATGCCATGATATATTATAAGAGTTGTGAAGTTGATTTTGGGTGGTTTTGAATGTAAACAAAGCTACAGAAATTAAATGAACTAAAGCTGGTTGCATAATGCTCCTGAAAATACGGTTTTGTTATGTTCAATACCATGAACTATTTGGAAGCTTTTAAGGGAGCTAGGTTGAAGGGGTGAATGAAACTCTTTTACTGAAATAATGTCTTAGAAAGCTTAGAGTTTACAAGTTACATGGAAAAAGTCATAGAAATTTCCTAGGTAAAATTTCTTCTAAAACTGGAATACTGTTTGAGCAGTTTGTGTATACTGTTTGTTTGCTAATTTAACCATATGGAATGGACTTAATTCTGGAACCTTGTGAGTTGAAATTTGTAGATAAGTGTTTTAGGAACATTTTGAGGTATATTTGACTTGATTTGGATAAGTGGATAAAACGTTATAAAGTATATAATGAAGGTTGTCATAGTATGATTGCTGAGAATGGTGTTTTTGCTTAATTGAAGAAGGTTGGTTATTTTACCTTATTTTAACCTAAGGGATTGTTATAAACCTTGAGAGATTGAATATACTTGAAGCCTTTGATGTGAAAAAGAAAATGTCCATGTGGTTTGTAGGATATTTGATGCTTGCTTTGTCTCACCAAAGCAAAATATCTATATAGCCTAAAGTAACCATATAGAAATGGAATGGTGGTTATATTTTTATTTTTTGTTTCTACTTAGTTGAGTTAGATGCTTTGTTTCACCATGGAATATTGTAACACTCTGTTGTAGGTGATCTTAATTGGAGGGGATGATAAACCTTGGGAAGTATTGAATCCAAAAACTTTCAAATACAAGGTGAGTTCTTGTTAGCCGAAAAAACATGTTCTGCAAGTGGTTTTTAAAAAAATTCATGGCCATAATATCACAATGTGTAATATTTCCTTTTTTTAACCTGTCCTATGTAGTGTGTGAATGACTTTCGAACTAACTCCATAAATTTTTCCTTTACAGTAGTCTAACAACTCATAGATATTTGTAAGTTTGTCCATTTTATATATGCTTTCTTAAAGCATTATTTTGCCATGTTTAAATATGAACAAGATCTATACTTTGCTTATCAGCTTTTAGATATTAATGAATCTCTTAAATCCTTTTCTCTTCTTAAGAAATCCACCTCTTTTGAACCTCTTTACACCCTCACTGTCAACCTCTTCCTCAAACCTCCCCCTTCATCGTTTGTGGTTGCTATCGAAGAGGTGTCATTAGCTGTTTTCTGCTTCCCTCATCTCACTACGTGACGGTGTTTTCAGAGTGGGGACCCTTCTACA
Source organism: Voacanga thouarsii (assembly GCA_026120185.1). Taxonomy (NCBI): domain Eukaryota; kingdom Viridiplantae; phylum Streptophyta; class Magnoliopsida; order Gentianales; family Apocynaceae; genus Voacanga; species Voacanga thouarsii. Next base: position 2,115,801 of record JANUWF010001547.1, on the reverse strand, counting down.
AATAACATTATGCTAGTTTAAATGTGTCTTCTTTTAACTAAATGTATGTTATTTTTTAGTTTCCTGTCTTTGTTGTCTTTATTATGCCTTAGTTCGAACCCAATATGGAGCTTTTATTGTGATCTTTCTCTGTTTCTTAATTTACGCTTGGTTTATGTTTCTCTGCTTTCCAGCAGCTTGTGTTTTATATTTTCTACTACTTTTTTAGAGTTCTACCATTTTCTGTGAAATATTTGATATTGTGGTTGCAATGGAAAAAAAAAAAAATATATGGTTAGAATGCGGTTTAGAAATGTTGAAGTGAAGTTTTGTAGTTGTAGTGATTACCCATTTTGAAATAATAATTGGAGTCGTATAATAAGTTGAAAATTACTATCTTGAAAGTGATACGAATATCATCACAAGTTACATTAAACATACATTTTATACTAACAGGCCGGTTTCATGGTCATTACGTCAAGTCATCAAGGAGGATGCATCTTAATAATGCAGCTACATTCTGAACAACTTTGTACTTGACCTGTGCAGTGTATTTTCAGTGGTTGTGTATTCATTGGATGCATTAACATATCATTTCTGTTAAGGATTATTAAACTTTTCTCTTTACTTGGGAGTGAGATTATTACTGGACAGAGAAATTACTATTGGGCATGTGTTTTGCGTGGAAAGCATCCATGACTACTTCTATGGCTCAAAGGCTTCTGAAAGCCTACGTATAATGCACAATAACTTAAATGTGCTTTTAATTATAGATAAATTGCTTCATGAAAGTTTGTTTTTTGTAATTTTAGTAGTGTTTTTATTTTATAAGAAATAGGTATTTTGTTTAATTATTTTTAACAAAAATGAGCTAGCTGTTAGTAATTTTAGTGATACAGTTGTAAAAGAATGTAGTAATGGTTAGTATATGTGCTAAGTATATGGGGTGTCAATATAAGCATGCTTGGGGAACCTTTCGGTGCTTTGCGACGATGGTTTACCGTTAGAAACCCACGTATGATGCACAATAACTTAATCGTGTTTTTTTCTACTAAAAAAGATTTTTGTAATTCTAGTAGTGTTTTTATTTCATAAAAAAGAGGTATTTTGTTTAATTTTTGTTAACAAAAATGTGATAGCTGTTAGTAATTTTAGTGATACAGTTGTAAAAGAACGTAGTAATAGTTAGTATATATGCTAAGTATATAGGGCGTCAATATAAGCATGATTGGGGAACCTTTTGGTGCTTTGCGACGATGGTTTACCATCAGAAGTCCACGTATGATGCACAATAACTTAACCGTGTTTTTTTCTACAGAAAAAAGTTTTTTGTAATTCTAGTAGTGTTTTTATTTGATAAAAAAAAAAAGTTATTTTGTTTAATTTTTTTTAACAAAAATGTGCTAGCTGTTAGTAATTTTAGTGATACAGTTGTACAAGAACGTAGTAATGGTTAGTATATGTGCTAAGTATATGGGGCGTCAATACAAGCATGATTGGGGAACCTTTCGGTGCTTTGCGACGATGGTTTACCATCAGAAACCCACGTATGATGCACAATAACTTAATCATGTTTTTTTTCTACTGAAAAAGTTTTTTGTAATTCTAGTAGTGTTTTTATTTGATAAAAAAGAGGTATGTTGTTTAGTTTTTGTTAACAAAAATGTGCAAGCTGTTAGTAATTTTAGTGATACAGTTGTAAAAAAATGTAGTAATGATTAGTATATGTGCTAAATATATGGGGCGTCAATACAAGCATGATTGGGGAATCTTTTGGTGTTTTGCGACGATAGTTTACCATCAGAAGCCCACGTATGATGCACAATAACTTAACCGTATTCTTTTCTACTGAAAAAGTTTTTTGTAATTCTAGTAGTGTTTTTATTTGATAAAAAAAAAAGGTATTTTGTTTAATTTTTTTTAACAAAAATGTGCTAGCTGTTAGTAATTTTAGTGATACAGTTGTAAAAGAACGTAGTAATGGTTAGTATATGTGCTAAGTATATGGGGCGTCAATACAAGCATGATTGGGGAACCCTTCGGTGCTTTGCGACGATTGTTTACCATCAGAAGCCCACGTATGATGCACAATAACTTAACCGTATTTTTTCTACGGAAAAAGTTTTTTGTAATTCTAGAAGTGTTTTTATTTGATAAAAAAGAGGTATGTTGTTTAACTTTTGTTAACAAAAATGTGCTAGCTGTTAGTAATTTTAGTGATACAGTTGTAAAAGAATGTAGTAATGGTTAATATATGTGCTAAGTATATGGGGCGTCAATGCAAGCATGATTAGGGAACCTTTCGGTGCTTTGCGACGATGGTTTACCATCAGAAGCCCACGTATGATTCACAATAACTTAACCGTATTTTTTTCTACTGAAAAGTTTTTTGTAATTCTAGTAGTGTTTTTATTTGATAAAAAAAGAGGTATTTTGTTTAATTTTTGTTAACAAAAATGTGCTAGCTGTTAGTAATTTTAGTGATACAACAGTAAAAGAACGTAGTAATAGTTAGTATATGTGCTAAGTATATGGGGCGTCAATACAAGTATGATTGGGGAACCTTTCGGTGCTTTGAGACGATGGTTTACCATCAGAAACCCATGTATGATGCATAATAACTTAACCGTGTTTTTTTCTACTGAAAAAGTTTTTTGAAATTTTAGTAGTGTTTTTATTTGATAAAAAAAAAAGGTATTTTGTTTAATTTTTGTTAACAAAAGTGTGCTAGGTGTTAGTAATTTTAGTGATACAGTTGTAAAAGAACGTAGTAATGGTTAGTATATGTGCTAAGTATATGGGGTGTCAATATAAGCATGATTAGGGAACCTTTCGGTGCTTTGCAACGATGGTTTACCATCAGAAGCCCACGTATGATGCACAATAACTTAACCATGTTTTTTTCTACTGAAAAAGTTTTTTGTAATTCTAGTAGTGTTTTTATTTGATAAAAAAAGTGGTATGTTGTTTAGTTTTTGTTAACAAAAATGTGGTAGCTGTTAGTAATTTTAGTGATACAGTTGTAAAAGAATGTAGTAATGATTAGTATATGTGCTAAGTATATAGGGCGTCAATACAAGCATGATCGGGGAACCTTTCGGTGCTTTGCGACGATGGTTTACCATCAGAAACTCACGTATAATGTACAATAACTTAACCGTGTTTTTTTCTACTGAAAAAGTTTTTTGTAATTCTAGTAGTGTTTTTATTTGATAAAAAAGAGGTATGTTGTTTAGTTTTTGTTAACAAAAATGTGCAAGCTGTTAGTAATTTTAGTGATACAGTTGTAAAAGAATGTAGTAATGATTAGTATATGTGCTAAATATATGGGGCGTCAATACAGGCATGATTGGGGAACCTTTCGATGCTTTGCGACGATGGTTTACCATTAGAAGCCCACGTATGATGCACAATAACTTAACCGTGTTTTTTTCTACTGAAAATATTTTTTGTAATTCTAGTAGTGTTTTTATTTGATTAAAAAAAGGTATTTTGTTTAATTTTTGTTAACAAAAATGTGCTAGTTGTTAGTAATTTTAATTATACAGTAGTAAAAGAGCGTAGTAATGGTTAGTATATGTGCTAAGTATATGGGGCGTCAATTCAAGCATGATTGGGGAACCTTTCGGTGCTTTGCAACGATGATTTACCATCAGAAGCCCACGTATGATGCACAATAACTTAATCGTGTTTTTTTCTGCAGAATTTTTTTTTTTGTAATTCTAGTTGTGTTTTTATTTGATAAAAAAAAGTATTTTGTTTAATTTTTTTTAACAAAAATGTGCTAGCTGTTAGTCATTTTAGTGATACAGTTGTAAAGGAATGTAGTAATGGTTAGTATATGTGCTAAGTATATGGGGCGTCAATACAAGCATGATTGGGGAACCTTTCGGTACTTTGCGATGATGGTTTACCATCAGAAACCCACATATGATGCACAATAACTTAACCGTGTTGGCATTCTACAAAAAACATTTTTTGTAATTCTGGGTATTGAGTTATTGTATAGGGTTAAGAATTTTAATTTTGTGGCAAGTTCTGGGTTCATTCTACATCCCTTTCCCCTTGATGTATTGGACAGATTGAAGAGAATAGGATATTAGTTATCATTTTTTTTCTCCATTCTTGTTGTCTTCCAATAGATTTTTTATCTACTAATTTTATCATTGTCATTTGTAGTCATGAGAAATTAATATTCCAAGAAAACCTTCTTTCGGTGATTGTTAATAAGATATAGCGAGATCATATTAACATTGCAGTTGAGATCATACAAAGCGAGATCCGGGGCCGCGCAATTCTTGATGATGGTAAATTTTATTTTTTGCATTTCCTGACTTCTATGTTTCCATGTACAGTGGAGTGGAATCGTTGGGAGAAAAAGGCAGAGGCAATTGTTGATCTCCGGGCGACTACTATAATCAGTAAGCTATTGAGCCTGGGTGGTGGCTCCTAGTAGACCTGGGTGGTGGTCTTTTTTGTACATTCTATAATATATAGTTAGTATGTGCATATGTTACATTGGGATTTGTGTATCCATTGGCATTGGATTTCAGAAGAATTTTTTTAATTGTTTCGGTGTTCACAAAATGTCATCTTTTAAGATAACATTTGTCAATTACATCTTGAAAAGAATTTGAAGGTGAAAGCGATTTTTTATTCGAAAGTACTCATGTATGTTATTTTAATAGATAGTTATTATTATATACACACGATATCTTTGTATTTGAATAATTTAACTCGAATACAAGTGATATAACTTCATTTTCAATGTGCTTTGGGCTTCCTGTATGTATGGTCATTGGAGAGCTTTGGAGAAGGGAACCTAAGGAGGATATATAGCCTTCATTGCTAATAAAGAATCTTAATAATGATTACTGAGTAAATATGCTGTGATTGACTAGCAGAAAACATGAGTATCTAGTCTTCAATGAAATAATAATTGTAGTAGAAAACATATTAACCAGTGTGCCGCTTTCATATGCTTGGGGCTTGTGTTTATGTGAACGTGTAAGGTGATCATACATTTGTAGGATGTTGTGCAAGTGTTTGTGTGGCAATGGCCTATGTAGTAGGTATGACGATATATAGTGTGGAAAGCGATTAATATAGTTGTGATAGGTGTTCATCTATTTGTGTCACGTGTGTATGTGTCTGTGTGGTTTGTTATTATAGTAACTAGTACAAATTCATTTTGGGCTTGTATCTTCGTCGTATAAAGTGTTCATGTGCTCGTGGTATGTAGTTCATATGTTTGTGTGGCAATGTCCATGTAGTTCATGTGGTTGTGTGGCTATTGCAATGCATTGTGGTTCTTGATCTATCGTAGCAAGCTTTGCACATTGCCAACAATGCCAAGAAGAGTACTACTAGATTGATAATTTTTGGATAAAAGGATATACAGTGACATAATTTTTCCCCCTTCTCCCACTGTATTCTTTTATCATTCGCAATTGTTGATTAGATAGTGTATTGATTTGCTGTCTGGTGCACCCTCAATAGAGACAGACAGGAGCGGAGAAGGGAATATGATAGGTTCCTTAGTATTCTGCAATGTTCTACAATGAAATTTTGATGCAACAATTTTTTTTTTGTTCTGCTATCTTCTCCAATGTTGTACAATGAACTATGATAGGGTAATGAAATTTTGATGCAAAAAACTTGTAACACGTAGCAAAAGATAATTCCGTTCTCGCTCAGCTTTTTTTTCCATCTCAAACTTCCATTTCTACTACACCCACTATTTTTAACTTTTCTTTTCCTTTTCCCCTCAGCACTATTCATATCGCGTTCAACACTATTTATATCTTTTACTTTTTGATATGTTATATCACTGACTATGCCTTGATCCTTCACTGTTGTTTTTTTCTTTACAGTCTTCTTCCATTATTTATATGTTATATATAGAAAAAACATGCTTAGAGCTTGTGTTCTTGTGGTTGTGTAAGGTGTTGATGTAATTGTATCAGTTGTTCATGTGTTCCTATGTCTAGTTCATATGGTTGCATAAGTGATCATATATTTATATCCTGTATTCATGTGTTTATGTGACTTGTTCCTATAGTAAGCAGTGCAGAATGAGGTTTTGTAAGGTGTTCATGTGTTTGTGTGCCAATGTCCATGTAGTGTGGTAAAGAGATGCAGGTTCATGCTAAGTAGTTTCATAAGTTGTTCATGTGTTTGTGTGGCTGGTTCATGTAGCAACTAGCACATATTGAGCAAAGCATGCTTTGGTTTGTGGTTGTGTAAAGTATTCATGTATTTGTGAACATGAATACTTTTGTCTGGCATGTTTATGTGGTAACCAGTACATGTTTACGATATATCTGGGGAATATGTTCATATTATTATGTATTTCGTTCATGTGTTTGTGTTGTGTGTTCATACAGTAACTAGTGTACATTGACTTAGGGCTAGTCTCATGTGTTCGCGTAACAATTTATATTCTAAGAAACGTAAGGTTTACAATACTCATCATTTCAGTATATGCTAACTAAATTGATAATAGTTTTTGTCGCACTAGAAGATCAAGAAGTATAGACTCAAGGTTTGTGCTCCACATGCGCTACCCTTTCTTGATCCCTATCTAGCACTTGGTATTTTATTTGATGTCTGTGCTGCAGCATCATGACAAAGAAAAGAAGAACTGAATCACAACAAGCTTCTTGGCGATTGGCACCGTCCACAAGCGCTCTAGAAGCTGGACCATCAGGGAGCGACCAAACAGCCAAAGAGCTGCATATCTTACCAATGAGGCCACCGGGGGCATACTTTATGTATTTGTAAGCAGATATCTGAGGGACTTATTACATTTATTTATCAAAGAATGAGCTTTATTTGCAATAAAGAATTAGGTCCTTTTTTTTAGAAAGCCTTACGAGGACATTTGACATTTCAGGAGAGCCTATATGGAGAGGAGCCAAGCATCTAGCAGCCAGGGTGGTAGAGCTTGGCGCGCACGAGTAAGAATTTGGCTACCTCCACACCGTGCTTACCTTTCCTAGGCTTAGTTGACAATACTATTATTAATGTTTATGGTTTATGTGCCTTTGTGGTTACTAAAAAAATAATGTGGTTCGGCAGGCTAGCATAGAAGCCAAAGCTATTTGGCAGGGTATGGGGACTGGACAGAGACGAGAGTGGGAAGAGAGGCAGAAAGCAGCCTTCTAGCAGTACAAGGAAGCTACGGCTAGTTCAAGAGCGGATACGTAGCGCACACTAGGTAAGACGAATGTTAATGTGACTTGAGATGTATGATAATTATTTTTTGTTAGACATTATCACAGTATTAGTGCCTCAGAATCGTAACAATCAATGCCTCAATTTTTTTTACAGCAGCAGGCCACGATTCGATGCTCGGCAATAATGTTGAAAGCCTTGGTGGCAAACCTGAGCGATGCCAAGCGTCGAGCTGTCGAAGAGATTGGATTTGGAAGCCTATTGCAGCTGAATTGCAGCAAGACTCGGTACGACTTGTGCTTCTGGCTGATTGACTACTTCAGGCTAAATGCTTCCGCGATTGAATTAGAAGGAGGACACCGACTGGCCATTACAGCCAGGGATATACAAGCTTGCCTAGGTATTCCGGGTAATGGCAGAGTGCCGGGGCTTACTGCATCTGATGAGCATCAAGAAGCCATCATTGTAGAGCTGCCAAGCAATTGCACGATGTTGTTAGCTGAATTGATTGGTATGGAGGCCGGGGACGACTTTAAGATAAAGTTTGTCGTACCCGCGGTCTCCACATTCCTCGCACCAAAGGGATGGGCCCAACTGAATAAGGAGGTTATCCGTTATTTTCATGATGCAGCAAGCATCGGGACCTTGAATTGGGCTGAGTATGTGCGCCAGCGATTGTGCGCTGAAATTCATTCTGATGCAGGAGGGGGACCTTAAATTGGGCAGATAGTGTCTTATAGACTATGCGAAGTCTGTGCACTATGACCACTGCCCCCGCAGCGAATACCCCTTCTGGTATGGTACCCCGAGTAGACGTTCATGTGCAGTCTGATAGGGCTGGGGCAGATGTAGGGTGGGGAGGATCCCCCCGGGTCGGGTAGAGACGGTAGGCCCCTCCAATAGGTCTGGTGGTATGCTGTCCGATTCAGTCATTGGGGTAGATGCGAGAGGGGACGGATCCCCCTAGGATTTGATAGAGATAGCAGGCCAGGAAGAGGAGGAGGAGGAGGAAGAAGATGAGGAGGAGGGGGAGGACGATGATGATGATGATGATGATGACAGCCCCCGCAAGAACAACGCCTTTCCCGATGAGCTGCGACATCTAGAAGGCCCCGAGAAAGGCATGCAGGGGCCTTCGACATCTCTTTGTAGAAGCAACAGGATTAGAGGTCGGGTCGGCAGAGGAGGAGCAATAGGCCGGACGAGCGCAGCAGCTCTGATAGTCATTGATGCTCCAACGACTTCGGAGGATGAGCAGACGATTTTCACTCCCTCTGTCCGAAAAAGTACTCGGAGTAAAGATGGCACTCAAGATGTTCCATATAGCTCCCCAATGCCTCCTGTCGTCACCAGGCAATACGATATAGTAACATGGACAATGCTTCCACCACTTAGAAGGACAAAAAGGAGCAAAATTTTTTATTCAAATGAGTTTGTTAAGGCTGTCGGTGGAAAGTTGCTTGACATTGAAAAAAAACTGGCAAAGTATGCTTGGGATCCAAGCCGTGAGCTGAGATTGTTTTTAATTCAAATATTATAATTGTTGTTAACATTGTATTTCACTCATTCGTGTCAACCCAAAAAAATGGACTGGCATAATTTCCTGTTTCATTTTTTAAGCAAGGTCCTTGTTCGTATGTATGGCCACGTGCTAAATCGCGGTGATCTTGCTTGTCTCTACAAGGCAGAGCACGTGACGAGGAAGGTACTTCGTATGATATTCAATGTGGCCCTTTCCACTTGTGTTTTATTACTAAAGACTTATACTAGGTTTATTTTTTATTTATGGCCAGGTAATGGCCTGCTGTGTGGACATGCTCAATCAAACTTCATGAGATGGGATGCGCCTGAGATACATCCTTGGCTGTGTGACTGCGGTGAGCAAATAATCTATTTTGCAGTATAAGTTTACATTTTAACCATGCAAAATAAAATTGAGTCATTCATTGTATACCATTAAACGTTATACAACCAGGATAAGCTGATGTCGACATTAACTAAAAGGATGGCAACATCAGCCCTTGTCAAGGAATTCAGAGAGTGCTTCGATTCTGCTAAGTTGGGGTTTGATTTCACCCGACGTGATTTGGTATATCCGATATCTGTTCTTGTTTTTAGGTCGTATTTTATTGGCGTAACACATTATCAGTATGTGGCTGAATTTCGTGTTCTAGAAGGGAATATGATTTGAATCCAAATCTTAACATGCAGTTTTTAATTCCGTTCGAGGTGAATACTATGTGGTTTGTTCTATCAATTGATGTTGCCCAGAGGCGTATCGATATTCTTGACCCTACCCCTGGGACTTCACCAGCATTTATTTCATCACTGGCAGAATATGTGGTTGGTTCTCCCCATTTCACCTCAATCATCACCTCAATCATTAAATTATATCGTCTTACGATTGATCATTTGTTATATAAACAACAATTAAAGAATATTTAAAAAGATGCTATTTTTCTTATTTAAATTGTAGGGATACGTCTTTGACACGGTTTTGAAACTGGTATACCCATTCGCTTATCCGTTGTCTACACCATTTAAAATTTATACAGCCAGTGTATCCCAATGTGGCAAAAACATGGAGTAAGCACTCAATTAAGAAATCCATAGTTGCGAAAGAATTTAATTTGATGCATTTGTCTAGAAATCTTAACATGCTATTTGTTGTTACTCATTATTAGGTGTGATACTGGGATTATGGCTATACAATTCTTAGAGCGGTGGTGGGGTCGAATGGACCCATTTGTGACCAAGGTAATCTAAGAGGAAAGCATTAATCCCGGATTTCAATTTTCTCTTACATAAATGGTTAGTAATTATGTGTGCTGTTGAAATACAATTTGACAGGTTAATGCCAATCGGTACCGTGTGCAATCCTGCGGGGCATTAATGAGAGCCAATGCGAATGAGGAGCGAGAATGGATATGCCACGAGCTGAAGTTGCCTAGCTAGGTTGCTAAGCACTAGATATGATGGTGGAAGCAAACATGAGGTATGGGAGATGCTCGAACACGGAGAACTAAATTTAGTGGGAGGGACGCTTGTGTTCGAGTGGTGCCAGAGGTTTCTAAATAAGTCTAGCGTGCTCATGTGATTAAGAAGCAGCAACACAAATGACTATCAGAGCTAACATGAGAAAGCCTGCCAATTTTTTGAATTCTACAGAGCCCCTCTATAGACTATATTTTCATGTTGGATGTTAATGGATATTAAACAAGAATGAACAGTTGTTTATCGAGTATATGTTACATAGTATTATTATTGGTACATGGGAGTAACGGTGACACATTGTCATCTATGTTTGATGGATAGCATATGATCTTCATCAAACTTGTGGTGTTTGTGCTTCAATCTTAATGTATGATATATAAATTGTGAAGATTTAAGATTTTATGTTTCAGTGGTTAGTTCACGAGATAACATACTGTAGGTGTGTTTGTGTAGCCGTGGTTGTTGTGAAAGGTCTGGAATATATTGAGGATTGTGGTTATGTAGTTAAAGATCATGTTTTTTGCCAGGAGGTGTTCATGTATTTCATCTTAGGATGTTCATGTATATGATGATGATGTTTGTGTTTTTTGTGGCTGTGTTAAAGTGATTGTGAAAGGCTGGCTATGTTGAGGATTATGTTCATGTAGTTATATAGGATATTCATGTATTTGTGACTGTGTTCATGTGTTTGTGTGGCTGTGTTCATGTGATTGTGAAACTTATACTCATGTAGTTATATAGGATGTTTATGTATTTGTGGTAGGTGTTCACGTGGTTATATAGGATGTTCATGTGTTTGTGTGGATGTGTGCATGTGTTTGAGTGCCTGTGTTAGTGTGGTTTGTGAATGGTGCTGTATGGTTGACTGGTGTTCATGTGGTTATGTAGGACGTTGGCAAGTGTTTGTTCATGTGGTTGTGCAAGGTTGGCTATATGGTAGGCAGATGTTTGTGTGGCTATATGGTATGTAAGGTGTTATATAGGGTGTTTATGTATTTGTAGCCTGTGTTTATGTATTTGTGGCACGTGTTTATGTGTTTGTGTGGTTATGAAGGGTTGCCTGTATGGTTGGCAAGTGTTCATGTAGTTGTATAGGATGTTTATGTGTTTGTGATAGGTGTTCATGTGTTTGTGGGGCTATGTTCATGTGATTGAGTAAGGTGGCTCATGTAGTTACATAGGATGTTCATGCATTTGTAGCAGGTGTTCATGTGATTATGTAGGATGTTCATGTGTTTATGGTAGGTGTTCATGTGTGAGTGTGGCTGTGTTGGTGTGGTTGTGAAAGATGCTATATGATTGGTAGGTGTTCATGTAGTTGTATAGGATGTTCATGTTTTTGTGATAGGTGTTCATGTGTTTGTGGGGCTGTGTTCATGTGATTGAGTAAGGTGGCTCATGCAGTTACATAGGATGTTCATGCATTTGTGGCAGGTGTTCATGTGATTATGTAGGATGTTCATGTGTTTGTGCTAGGTGTTCATGTGTGAGTGTGGCTGTGTTGGTGTGGTTGTGAAAGATGCTATATGGTTGGCAGGTGTTCATGTAGTTGTATAGGATGTTCATGTGTTTGTGTAACTTGTTCATGTGTTTGTGGGGCTGTATTCATGTGATTGAGTAAGGTAGCTCATGTAGTTACATAGGATGTGCATGCATTTTGTGGCAGGTGTTCATGTGGTTATGTAGGATGTTCATATGTTTGTGGTAGGTGTTCATGTTTGAGTGTGGCTGTGTTGGTGTGGTTGTGAAAGGTGTTATATGGTTGGCAGGTGTTCATGTAGTTATATAGGATGTTCATGTATTTGTGACATGTGTGCATGTCTTTGTGTGGCTGTGTTCATGTGATTGTGAAACTTGATCCTCAATACAGAGGGCTACATCTGTGTTCATGTGATTGATTTTAGTTTTCATTAAAAGATAAGCAGTATGGAAACCAGTGGTTAAAAAACATAAAAGGATTCAAACCATGTACAATACAGAGGGCTACATCTATTCTAACCTTAGAGGGCAAAATCAATTGTTAGAATTATAAGGTTAGGGGCGTACACAATGATAGAAGAAAACACCCTAAGCAAATGCATATTGATAAAAAATTTGGATTTATCCCATTTAGTCAGCTACCAAAACAATCCTCGATGCTATAACGAGCACTTCTTGTGTATCAAATGGAGAGAAATAAACATTTAGAAATAAATATTTAGAAAGTCACTATAAAATTCATTGCCAAGTTAAAAATGTGGTTGATATATCTCAATCTTAAATTGGCCAAATTGGGAAATGAATTTATATCAGGCGAACGAATTTGAGGGTGCAAAAAATTTTTTTAAGAAAAAACAATAACAGCAAGGCTAATCTCCCACTCTTGCTAACTATGAATTCCTTCATGCATGAGGGCTGGCTTTTATCTTCTCAATGGCATCACAAAGAGGAATGGGAGGTGATTAACATTAGTAAAGATCAGTGAGCATAAAACTTTACAAATGAGAATGTATTGAAAAAAAAAAAAAACAGGGACAGAAGGATTATGATAAAACTAAACAGGCCAAGCATGAGAACAGAGAAAATAAAAAGGGTAATAAGCGGCCTCAAGAGGAAGATTTCGTCAAGGAAACACCCATCTAAGGAATGGACGCCTATCATCCAGACATGTTCATCTGTGTGCCTATCCTCTCAGAGGGGAGAGGCTGCTCCGGTCCCGCATAGGTTGGAAAAGCAAAAATGGACTCTCTTTGTTTTGCGGTAAGAGTCCATCCATTGTCATCACAGAAATTAGTACATATATTTAGCATCGCACAGCGTTGTAACCTTTTTACCAGGAGGTTATTCTCTTCCCGATATCGACCAAGTGCAAACTTATGAACGGCAAGACTCTGGAGGGGCAACAAAGGAGCGGTCAGATATGAGATGACTTCCTGCATCAACTCAAATTTAGTTAGGAGTTGCTTTTGTTCAACAATCTTCAGTTCGATGTCTTGGCGTAGGAAGCTAAGGTACAATGTAGGATTGGCACGCCGTGCATGTTCATGGTCATTATAGGGATGCATGAGCAGAAGTCGGGTCACAGACCCGGGATAATAGATTCCGGTACTCTCAAGACTTGTCACAGGCTCCATTGGATCTAAGTGATCGATTCTGCAGATAATCAATGTTCTCCAATAACATTTGTGGCATTTATTATCTGGGAAATACAACAATTCTTATAGCTGTCGAAGATCATCTACCAATAACCAAATGTTAATGCTGTCAGTATGATATTCAATTCAATTACGAAATATTAACCACCAAATATTTGGCGGTACAACAAATCTTCCAACCGCCAAATATTTACTTACTGCTTGATCGTTGATGGAGTGCCAGACAGTATGAATCAGAACTGCATTTAGATTTGCTCTAGAGTTGGCAGCACGATAAGAAGGCGGCTTGGCACCCTCCTGCTAGTAGCCGTCACTGCAGGGTGTTCGCGCATATATTGCCAGCAGTTTGACATTTTTCACAACTGTATTCATGATTCATTTCTGCCTCCAAGAAGAGTCGTTTCAAATTCAACTCCCGGTCACTTCAAGATTAACCTCTGGTTTTTATAGTTGTGAGTGGGCAACTAAGTGCTGAAACCTCTATATATGTATCGGTGGGTTGAAGAAATCCAAGGAATTGAGTTTGGCACATACTCCATCAGTCGCCAAAGGAGTTCTTACTAAAATCCCGTGTTTAGGTATTCAGTAAAAATAATCAGTTCATCTAATTGCATATATTGTTAATGTACTTGTTGTGTGTGTTCATTGCTTTATTAGATGACGGTTCATGTAGTAACTGGTTGTTCACTTAGCTCTCAGGTTCATGGCTTCCTCAAGCTCCTTTTCCCGTGAAAATCGGCCTGTCTTTCTGCCACAATATACACCCCGTATGATATACCAATGGATAGGAAGGCGTTAGGCATTGGAGACAATGGGAGAATTTTGGTATGACATGCAGCCGTCCTTATTCCAGAGCCAGAAAAATTATTCCACAATGCAACTGGAGTGGTAATACCGCGTGGACGAATCCATCAATCTTCGTCATCGATTAGCATCAATGGACTTTCGTGCTCCAAAGAAAAAAGAAGAACAACTACAGTGTGGTGACTTCAAGTCATTGTCTAAGGCCTTGAACAAGATTCGCAAGGAGAATAACGTAATGGCAAAGCGAATTCTCATATAGGAGCACATGACATGCCTGGAGTGTACACGGTCTACAGTTGTGCATGGACGATCCACTGCTGAGTGAATCCACATCTCTGATATGCTCACCCACATATGCCGGGAGGACCAGCTTCACTCCGATGCGTGGGCTTCGGAAGAAGACAGCAGTGGGGGCGAAAATGACTAATTCAGCGGATTTGTGGCAGGTGAAAGGCTGGCTATGCAGTAGGTGCAAGACAAAGTGGATGAAAGGGTTTTTTTTTTTTTTTTTTGCTTCTGTATTTTGAAACTTCATGTTTTTAGGCAGTATGTTACTTTCAATGTTTTCTATTGTCACATCATTTCTAGTTGTTGGATCAACGTTTTGTTGTTGTGTGATGTAAGTCTATTTTTTAATCATGTGATTAAATACTTTTCATGGCTGTTTGTCTAGACTGGTTGTAGTAATTATATCATATGCTGTTTTTCAAAATTTTTCATCTCTACTTGTTAAAGAAAAAAATATGGAATAAGCATTACATCTGACTTAAACATAACCAATCCAACAAGAACACAAGACTTGAGGATTTGGACTAATATCAACATGTAGAAAGTTACTACATGAACATGCCCCGCAAACACAGGAACATATTAGACAATCACTTGAACATAATCCCAGGGATCTACTCGTTAACTCCAACATGTCACAAGAGTTGGCATTTCAACATAAGTACCAGTGTACCGGCTTTCATATTTTCCATTGAGACTAGTACCTATTTGAGACTCATTTCCTCTACATGATCATAAACTGCACCATACACTTCGCTCACGACATGGGAGATCTAGTTCATTCAAACTACTTTACAAAATTTAGTTTGCTCCTACAGAGAAAACAAACTTTATAAAATGTCTCTAACATCGAAAATGTGACAATTAGCATCATATTAAACCATGTAACTCCAAACTATTATAAGAATGAACTCCACACACACGGACAAGCTACACAAAGACATGACCACCTGAAACAAATACATGAACACGTTGCACAACCACATCAACAGCAATGTTCTGCAATGTGGTCAACCTGCACTAATTATTTCTTGAATATGTCACACAGATATATGATCATATATGATCAGATTGCATAAATACATGAATATGTTACACAAACACATGAACACAATCCCCAAGCATATCATCCACATAAACCTGCACTAACTACTACTCTAAGCAAAAGCTGGATTGGAGGTTCTCTAGAGTGCCAGTCTAATACCACATGTTAATGTCGAATGTTTCCTTGTGAGAGGAGCCAATACAAGTCTGTATGGAATACGAGAAAAATCAGTGCCACAATTATATTTCAAAGTGCTACTACTATCAGTGCCACAGTTACATTTCAAAGTGCTACTACTATTATAAGATATATTACCTTCAAATATGTTTATTTAACTTGAAAATCATATTATTATCTGGAATAAGAAGATAGAGACAAGAGTAATATTAGACAATTTCGATCAATTTGTGATCGCAATAATGCACTCCATTTAGGTGTTATTAACATGAAAGCTAATGAAAGTAACTCCACAAAATTCATCTAAACTGCAGTAGTTAGTATTCACTTCCATCATAAGGTATACACTTTTCTTTTAGGAGTCTTCTAATTTCTGGGTAGCAGGCTTGAAAATGCCACATTTTTTATCAAGATCTTAAACGATAGCTTCAGCATAGGCGCGGCTCTACTCAAAATTCTCCTTGTAACGGCATTTGCTAAAACACACTTGAAAATCCAACTTGATGGTATGTCAAGCCTAAATTAGTATCTACAAGCTTGGTATTCAAGAGGAGAATTACTCATTAATGCTTCTAAAGCACAACCACATAAGTCAGGAAAGTGCCCATCAAGCGCCAAACTAACTTGAAACATGTGAATATATAGAATATAGATTGCGATCTCTATTGATTTATACAAGCATTTCTGTAAGCACATTGATCTCCGGATTGTCATCCATAGATATACACATAGGAGGTTATTCTTTTTTTTCCAGAAAAACAAAATAAGAAAGAAAACATAAGAAGACTCCTAAAAACTTCAAGAAGTAGCTTCTTTATCGAAAACTCCAAAAAAAGAAAAGGATTTAAGACATCATGATCTGGTACAGATTAAAGCCTTCGTTTAGTGAGTATCAAAAGTCATGCAGAGTACCTATGAGAAAATTGGAACAAAGAGGTACGCACAAAGTCTGTTTACGTACCACTTTCTCTTATCTATAGCTACAAGTCTTCGACTTGGTTCATCAAAAGAGGACCGTTCTGTGTATGAAATGGGGAACAGAGAGGTGCGGCGTCTGTCCAAAACACTGCTGTATGTTAGGGTATCTCGTAATTATGGCCATTATAGCTTAAAGAAAATCAGGAAGTAAATTCAAGTTGCGAAATGTACCATTTCCATGAGCGGAAAATTTGTTAGAGAAGCTGGTGGAATGCTAGTCGTGCTGCACTGTATAAGTATAGATGTCACATTGCTTAACGATGTTTGCTACACAAAAAGAAAAAAAATTTCACCTAAATATATTTGCTAGGTGCTTTTCGAATTTATATCATATTTAAGGGATATACAAGGATGTTACCCACCGATTGCTGTGAGGCTTGACAAGTTTCAGTTGTGCAGTAATTATTTTTCTCAGTGGCCTTTTCTGTGTGTTGAGTACATTGCTAGCCCTGCTGCTCCCCTGGCTATTTCAACAAGTAAACTTTTTCACTTAATAGTACGGATGTAAATAAAATTCATGCTAACAAATAGGGAATACAACAGTGCTGCAATAACATTGTTGTACACTACATACCTAGTGCATTGGTGTGCCTTTCATTTTGCGTGCCTTTCCTGGTCTCCATTTGTCAAGAAAACTCTTCAATCGTTTTCTTGTGTTGTTGGTCTCACGCTTCTTTATACCTTTTGGGTTTGGAAACTGTGATTCAGCTACTCGGGATAAAGGTTTCATAGTTGTCACATCATCTTGGCCCAAATCTCTTTCAAACGACTTCCCCTCTCTCATCTCACGTGCTGACAATGCATCACATTTGTCTCCAATCTTGCGACTCATTTTGGTTGCCATCGAAATAACATCTTCGGTTGCACTTTGAGACTCGGCAGCTCGGGCAGCTAAGCGTATCAACAATGTAGCCATCATCTTGTACCTCTCTGCAATGTCAAGATTGGGATCGATAGATACAGCACTCTGTCAACCTAAATAACTGAGGCATCCATAGACTTGTGTGTCCATCGCCTGATGATGTATTGATCTGGAACTGTTTTTACATTAAAGTGATCTAACACTTTCAGAGAATGCGAACATAATATTCCAACACTCTGGAAAAGCAAACAACTGCATGTTATGGTTTTCGTCGATGCATCAAATGTAATGGTACGCTATTTTGATAATCTATCATGCTGTCCAACAATGCACTCAACTAGAGCATTAGGTGCGACACTTGTTCTCTGTATGAGTAGCCCTAATGATTCATCGAACTGGGCATGAAACTCATTGAACAATGGGGGAGTGTATACCTTTGCTACGCAATTTAGCATTGGTGAGTTTCTTAATGCCATTATTAGTAATTTTTGCTTACTTTCGTATTCTGAGATCACCTCTTTGTATCGCTTCGAGGCAACAACATGACCAAAATGTGTGAAGAATTGTAGAATATCATGATCTAACTTCAGATGGTCCTTTAAATTTGCATTAAAGCTTTCATTCAATTGTGTACTACGCATCCCAACCGTCCAGGTACCCATCAGGTAGCATCGTGCCCACTTCACTCTAGCTGCAAATATGCTTTTGATCCATTCATTTATCTCCAGCTCATGGACTAGCACGAGTTCTTGCCAAGTCTCAAGAAACTCCTTCTCGTCTTCAATATGAAACATACAATTTCGAAACATGTTCGAGAGTAACAATCCCTTCCTACAAAGATATCCCAAGTGTTTTATAAAATTTCTCCAAATATGAAAAGTACATAAATCGTGAAAGGTCTGTGGGAGAACTGTAGAAATTGCTGCAGCCATTACTGCATCTTGGTTAGTGAAGATTGTTCTAGGATGCTTTCCTTCCATAGCCTCGATGAACGTCGTGAATAGCCAATTAAAAGAATCAATTGTTTCATCGTAAAGCAAAGCAGCCCCAAAAACTACTAATTGCATATATTGGTTGAATCCAACAAATACTCCAAGAGGCCGGCACTGTTTGTTTGTCTTGTATGTGGTGTCAAATGTAACAACATCCCCAACGTAGGAGTATTCTATGATCATGCGTGCATCAGCCCAGAAAATATTTGTGATTAGCTCATCACAATCAAGTTGTACTGCATGGAAGAAAGAAGGATTCATAGAAGCTTGCTCTTCAAAATATCTCATTATTGCCGCGGCCTCACCATACTGTAAGTTTCTTTGTCTTTTACTGCAGAGGTATCGCTTCAAGTCTTCTTTGGTGCACCCTAAATTTTCTTTGCCACTTACTTGTGCTGACATTAGCTCATGAGATTGCTTTAAAGATAATCCTGCAGCTTCGGCTAAGGAAGCGTCGATGCCTTGCGCATTGCTCACATTCCTCTGTGACGGCATGAGATGAACACAAGCAGCAGTATGAAGGTCATGGTTGTAGCTTGATTCAAACTCGGTCATCTTATATTTTTTTTTCCCTATCTAGAACAATGACCATTTGAGCAGCACAATGGGTTTTTTTTTCTGCACGAGGATGCTTAATTTCTCTATCACGTTTATCGATCATTCGAAACCCTACTTTGCAGCATGTAAACCTCCTAGATGTCAACACACCAGAGGCATTCTTGTTCCCATACTTTCTACATATACCGAAGCCCATAGTTGCACCATAACAATTATAAAAGTTATACGCTTCTTCTTCAGAATCCAGTAACTGTCCAACAGCAGGTAAAAAATAAACATTCGCACTTGTACGGTTCTCCATTAAAAGGAACCTATGCACATCATTAAAAAAAAAAAAAGGGGAACAAAGAAATATATTAAAATACTTGAGTACGCTTGCAAGTAAAATTCATAGGATGTTCAGGTGGAACATGTAAATGTGTAGGCAAGCAAATATATTGCGGGGAAAATTCTTAATTTAACCAAGACATAATCAAAGAGAATATTCTAAATAAGTAAACGTGTGGTCACATGCTGTCTATGCTCTGTTGTGTTCTGTATACAATCAATGCTGCCAAACAAACATGTATTAACAAGTGAAGTAATCACATGAACATGGATGTGTCTATTACTAACTCATTCTCACAGAGACATGAATACAAATATTAACCTAAAAACCCAAATTACATTAAATGCAAATTTTCAAATGCACATACTTAGCTGCTAGAAGACAACTTGGGTGACTGAAGGAGAAAAATCCCCTTTAGCATTGCATGCCCATTGCCTCGTTTGTGTATCAGGAGCTTTTCAATTTCGTCGGATTACATAACCCTATCGACACCATTCGAATTAATCTCAGTATTTGAAGGAATGAGAGAAGAAAATGAATGGAAATATTAATATTTGACGAAAGCTTTTGTTTATGTTTACAGAGCAGGTGATTTAAGCGGGATTTTTCATTTTTTGATGAACAGTTCAAAGTATATCTACAGTAAACTTGTAGAGGCTTGTGGAAGCTGGCTAACGATGCAAGCCGTGATTTTTGTTCGGCTGAGGGAAAAACGACGTCGTTTTGCCCTTTTTTGGGACTAGCGACGTGGACGTTTCCCAATCGGACGATTGCTGGGTTCCTGAATCGTAATCGCAAAAGGGCAGTGCAATTCCTGTACAAAGGCCGCGGCCCCGAATCCCTATTTTTCCTCAAGCTCTTGGTCACTGTCAATCTGTCAAAACTGAGACCTCTCCATTATCTTTAAACTGACACACACTTACTTTTCCATTTTCCTTTCACAATTTACAGCCTCACACTCATTTCTCTCAAATTATAACATCAATATTCCTCTAAAAAACCATCGCACACCTACTCATTTACCCCTAAAGCTCACGGTCACCTCTTACTTTCTCTGAAGGTTTAATCCTCTATTTTTGCAAAAGGTAGAGTCATCTATTCTCACCTAGGATTTAATTAGGCGTTGCCTTTGTTTGAGTTGAAGCTAACAAAACCATACAGAAGCCATGCATGTTACGGAAACAAAAGCTAAAAACCAAGAAAAATGCAGAAACCACAGTGGAGGAATTATTATTATTTTTTTTTTGTTCTCCTCTGCATGTCTTTGTTTATTTGGCCGTGAAGAAGAAGATTGGAGCATAGGAACAACTTCTATTCGGGATGATATTTTCAGGATTGTAGACGCTTCCGGTTGAAATCCTGCGATTTGCTTACTTTTTCTTACTTGCATGAACACCAGAATATTCCACCACCTATTACTCGTTGGTAAAATAATTTAGGCGATAAAAATCTTAGTCTAAGAAATATTTCTTGATCATTTGCTATTGATTAGCAAAATCAAGAGAACCAAAAAGGAAAAAGAAAATGAACGAGAGAAAAAGAAAACCAAAGCTTATGTTTTTTTTTCATAGACCCACTACATTCACAGATGCACACACAGTTATCTACTTGATAACTTAAACCTCGAAGTTTTATTTTTCAAAAACCCTCTGGTTGTTATCTAAATAACCATCACAGATTCAGTTCTGTAAATTAATTAAAACCCTTTTGGTTTAAGCTATTGGGCCATTAATTTTTTTATTATTTTCTTTGGAGCCCCAATGAACTCAAAATAATAAACATTAATTATTTATTTTCTAGACCTATAGAATTAACCCAATAAATAATTAATGAACTTAAATAAATCAAAATAATTATTTAAGCCATTTTATCTAGTTTAAGCCTAAGTGAATTTTTTAATTATTCAAACTGGACTTAGGCCCTAAATAATTAATTAACCAATTAAATTAGATAATAAATCTAATTTAATTTCTCTCGTTCTTGTATTTTTTTTTTCTAGTCCAAAAATAAATTAAACTTCCTAAATAAAATAAAATCATTTTACTTGAGACCATTTCCTCGACCTAAAATTAATTAGGACTTACGGGTTATTCTGAGGACCAAAAAGACACATCGCCTTGACTGCTAAAATGTCCAAAATACCCATACTATATAAATAGCTGTATTTTATATTTTAAATATTTTCTAATATCACTATAAGAAAATATTGACTCCAAGAACAATGCTACGTTAGCTATGTCTTCGACCTATAGGTAAAATGACTAAAATACCCCTCTACACATCATTGTGTATTTAGAAAGGAAAAAGTGTACTAGCACCTCTCTAAAAGACATCTATCATCCTTAGGTTTCTAGTTTAATGATCTACAAATTTTTAGAATATTTTCGCTTTCCAAGGGAGCTACCCAAAACTAAATATCCAAGTCATGTTTCCCAGGGCCTTGGATAATTAGATCATTAGGACAACTATAATGGACGATATAGTGTAGAACCTATCTTGTATAAGTTTGTCTTAACTAACTAGTTACATATACCAACATACAAGTATATTGGTCCTACTGAAGAATCTCAACTATAGTATATCAAAGCATACGCTTCCAACTTCGTCAGACCACCAACTTATACTCAAGTTGTAGAGTACAAATTTACGTTGTAGCAGTAGTAGTCTAAATTTCTAGTATATCGTACTTTTAGAAACCACTACTACAAGTCCAATTCTATGTATTCGAACTACGCTTGTGTCATGAAATGAGAAGACTACTTATTGACTAAAAGTAAGCTATTTCCTATTTAGAATTCATAATACAATAACCTTACCATGATAAGATTCTCATTCTCATCATTTGGTTAAGAACAATAGTTTATATGTTAAGTAACTCATGGTCCATATCTTACTGTGAAAAACCTCCATTCACATGAACCATTTACTTAAACACAATGAGTCTTTCCCAATGAAAATTGTGTAAAAATATAAAGAAGATTTCACAAATAATTTTTGAGAAAAATGATTTTATTAATACAAGTCAAAATTACATTAGAAACCTAGTCTAAGAGAGCATACATCCCAACAATCTCTCACTTACACTCTAAGACTAAGTGAGTCCATAGATGCCCACCCCTATAGCATCTAAGTGTCTTCTAAAGACTCTCTCAGCTAAAGGCTTAGTAAAGGGATCTGCTAGATTGTTCTCCGAGACAATTTGTTTCACTACGACTTCCCATTTCTGGATGAAATCCTAGATCAGGTAGTACTTCCTCTCAATGTGCTTTCTCTTTTTGTGGTCCCTAGGTTCTTTAGATTGTGAGACTATACTAGTGTTGTTGCAGTACATCACAACCGGCTTGTCCATTTATGGCACGACTCCAAATTCTAAAAGAAACTTCCGAAACCAAACTGCTTCCTTGGATGCCTTCAAAACTGTCACATACTCAACTTTTATGGTTAAGTCAGTAATGTAAGATTGCTTGATATTCCTCCATAAAATAGCTCCTCCAGGCAAGGTGAAGACATATCCATTAGTGGATTTTCTCTTATCCTTATCCGCTGGAAGTCTGAGTCCGTGTATC
Source organism: Voacanga thouarsii (assembly GCA_026120185.1). NCBI lineage: Eukaryota > Viridiplantae > Streptophyta > Magnoliopsida > Gentianales > Apocynaceae > Voacanga > Voacanga thouarsii. The sequence goes on along the minus strand of JANUWF010001547.1, from coordinate 2,092,920 downwards.
TTGTAGGAACCAAGTCATCAACCCTGTAAAACAGTAAATAATCTCTCATACTCTTAAGATACTTGAGAATATGCTTAATAGCCTGCCAATAAACCTCCCCGAGACTTGACTGATATCTGCTAACTAAGCAAGCCTATAGCAAAGTAGATATCTGGCCTAGTACACAGCATGACGTACATGAGACTTTCCACAGTTGAAGCATAGGAAATCCTACTCTTTCTATCTTTTTCTTCTTGAGACTTTGAACAGTCCTTTGAGGAAAAAGATAACCAATATCTACAAGGGATCAATGCTCCCTTACATGAGTCCATGCTGAACTTGGCCAACATCTTATCAATGTATGTAACTTGGGATAATCCTAACATTCTCTACTTCCTATTTCTATGAAGCTTTATCTCGAGAATGTAACTGGTTTCATCTAAGTCCTTTATACTATATTGACTAGATAGCCAAACCTTAGTAGATGACAATGTTCTTATATCATTTCCAATGAATAGAATGTCATCCACATATAGCACAAGAAAAATCACGTTTATGCCTTCTAATTTCTTGTATACACATGGCTCATCCTCGTTTTGAATGAAATCGTAAGATTTTACAGTTTCATTGAAACAAATATTCCACGTTTTGGACGCCTGCTTAAGTCCATAAATGGATTTCTTAACCTTACAAATCATGTGCTCTTGGCCTTCAGTAATAAAGCCTTTCGGTTGGGACAGATAGATGTCTTCACTAAGATGACCATTTAAAAATGTCATCTTGATATCTATTTGACATATCTCGTAGTCATAATGACATACGATGGCAAGGAAGATACAGATAGACTTAAGCATGGCTATCAGGGAAAAGGTTTTCTCGTAATCGATACCTTCTTTTTTAATATACCTTTTCGCCACAGGCCTAGTTTTGAAAGTTTCCACCTTCACATCCGCTCCTCTCATTCTCTTGTACACCTATTTATACTAATGAGTTTTATCCCTTCAGGTAAAGTTACTAAATCCCAAATCTGATTGAAGTATATAGACTTAATCTCGGCTTTCATTACTTCATGTCATAGGTTTGCATCGACATTAGCAATAGCCTCCTCATATCTAGTGGGATCTTATTCCTGATGGTTAGAGATTAGGTTAAAAACCTCTCCAGTCCATCTTTCTGGAACCCTAGATATCCTCCCATTATGATGAGGCTCCATTTGTACAGGTTCCTAAAGCTGTGCCTCTTCTTGTTCTATAATTAGGTTAGAAGAAATCGATTCAGAAGATAACTTCTTCTCGAATTCCAACCTAGTTGAACCTTTAGTGGATATATTTTGATTATCCTCCAAGTATCTAGCATTAGTACTCACAAGTACTTTTTGCTCCTTAGGATAATAAAAGTAACCACCTTTTCTTCATTTTGGATACTCAACAAAATAGCATAATTTCGACCTTAGTTCTAACTTGTCTCTCTTAATTAGTATATAAGCTAGATATCCTCATATCTTGAGATGATTTAGGCTAAGCTTACACCCAATTCACATCTCATAGGGTGTCCTAGGTATTGACTTGGAAGGCACCAAGTTCAGAATATATGCTGCTGTTTCTAGGGCATATCCTCAAAAAGACACTGGAAGAGTAGCATGAGACATCATGCTTCGAACTATTTCCATCAATGTCCTATTTCTTCTCTTAGCTAGTCCGTTCTGTTAAGGTATTCTTGGTGCAGAGAGTTGGGATACTATCTCATGATGTACTATGTAGTCCTTGAATTCACCAAGGAGGTACTCTCCACCATGATCTGATCGTAAGATCTTGATTAGTTTACCTATCCGAGACTCCACTTCAACCTTAAACTCTTTGAACTTATCAAAAGAGTTAGACTTGCATCTCATCAGGTAAACATAACCATACCTAGTATAATCATTTGTAAAGGTGATGAAGTACTCGAACCCTGGTGTAGACAAAAGACCACACACATCAGTGTGAACAAGACTCAGTGCCTCCTTGGCTCTATCTGCCTTTTAGGTGAAATACCTTTTGGTTATTTTTTTCATAAGACATGATTCACATTGAGGCCAACTTTCCAATCTCAATGAGCCCAAAGGCCTATCATGGATTAACCACTCAATCCTGGTTGAGTTAATGTGACCAAACCTTAGATACCAAATATATGAATCATTGACATTGGTCTTTCTCTTCCTGTTTAAAGGTTCAGGTTGAGTATTATTTAATTGATTGTTAATAGGATTAATGAAGAATAGATTTTCATATATATGCCCAGTACATATAACTTTTCTACTTCTACTGATAATTATATTAGAATAGAAAGAAACAGAATATCATTGATTTATTAGTTTTGCAACTGAAACCAAATTTTGTCTAAAATCAGGAACAAATAAAATATCCTTTAATATAACTATTCTATTACAATCAAAATTAAGTTCCAATTCTCCCATTGCAAAGGTCCAAACTTGTGCTCTATTTCTTACGCGTAGTCCATGTTTGCCCTTCTGGAGTCTTCTAATCTTTTTAAACCCTTGTAAGGAGTTAAGATATGATCAGTGGCTCTTGAATCAACAATCCAAGTAGAAGTTGATCCAACCATTGATATAGACTCTAGATAGAAAACATTACTTGTGGGATTTTTCTTGGCTTGAAGATTTGAACACTCCTTTTTCCAGTGTCCTTTCTTCCCAAATTTGAAACATTTGTTCTTGGATTTGTCTTTAGGCTAGGACTTAGGCTGATGCACTACATTACCCTGCTTCTTTTTTAACTTTCTGGGCTTGGGCCCAATTCTTGAAAAAGAAGTCATCATAGCCCTTTCTTGTGACTTCATAACTTTCTCTGCCACCTGGAACTCCTTCATCAATTTAGTTAAACTCATGTTTAACTTATTCATAATGTAATTCAACTTGAACTAAGTAAAAGAGCCTGGCAGAGATTCGAGAACTATATTCACTTGGCTCTCAGGATCAATGGCAGCCCCCAAGACCTCTACTTCCTCGAAAATAGCAATTATTTTGAGCATCTGTTCTCTGACTGATACTCCCTTAGCCATCTTGGTGTTAATGATTGTTTGAAGAGCCTTCTGCCTTGTGGGTCGGCCCTTATCCGCGAATATCGCGACTAGTGATGTACTACATCGTATGTTGTTGCCATGTGCTCATGTTTGAATTAGAGCACATTTGACATGGAGGCTAACATATAACATTGTGCCATCTCATCAGCCTTTTTACATGCCTTCTCAGCCTTATGCTCCTCATCAGTAGAACCTTCCATGATCACAAGGTAGGTCTCGTAAATGACTTACTTATACTCCTCGACTGTGAGTATTATGTCCAGGTTCTTTTTTGAATCCACATAGTTATGACCCATTAGCTTATTCTCACAGAGAATAACGGCTAAGGAACTGAAAGAACCTCCACCAACTATTTCTGAAATTTGAAAAAAAAAATCTCAGATTTGTGAAAATAAAATAATTTTGTGCATTTTATCCTCATATTAAACTGATAATAGCTAACTCCATCACTATTATCTTTAACATGATTAATTTAGCTCTTAGAAAAACTGACATAGCTTCTTGGAAAGATTAACAGTTTCCTAAGCTAAGTGTGTTAATCACTACAAATTAATTTTCCTTCTAGGTAATGATATAGAAGATAACTCCATCGAGAAGATGGTCATTTCTTCTCATTTCCTATGGACATGTCTTGCGCTATAACCTCCAATGTGGGCTGGCCGATCATAGTACGTGTCCCAAGTTATTAATTACATCATTTCATTAGTTCTAGATTCTTGTGGTATCTCCATCCTATACGGGTTCACTCCTAGGGTGACTCCAAGAGACCCATGATTTTTAACAAGGATCGTGATGAAAGCCATGGGGCCGTTGGAACCCCTCTCTCACTTAGTTTTTTTTAAATAAGAGTTTTCTTGAAAATAATATTATTTGAAAATTTTTAATTATGTTCTCTTTTAACCTAAAAATAAAATATCTAAATCCATAAAAAATTTCTATGTCAAGATTTATACCATTTGAGAATTTTTTCTCATGGATTAATTTTATTTAAGTTAAGAACTTAATAATTTCAAAAAAATTTCGATTTAAAACTTTCTATAGATTTTGATCTCAAGTGTTTATTTGACAAAAATAATTTTCCTTTGCTAAAATGAATTAAAATGGATTTTCATTTTAACTTACAAAAATTTCTAAATCCAAAATATTTTCTATGTCAAGGATAAAAACCTTTAAGAAAATAACCAAAGATTAATATTTGTTTAAGTTAAAATTAACCATTTTATTAAAAAAAAATATTTTTCCTTGTCAAATAAAATTTCCCAAAAACATTGGTCTTTGAGAAAACGAGCACATAAGAATTAAAATAAATAGCATGCTAGAAAATTGTAAACGTTTTCATACTTTTCTATTTTTAAACCAAAGTGCCCAAATAATAGAATTAAACATATTAATTAAATTAATTGATGATCTTGTTTAATCCTAAAAATTCTTTACTATTATTTTTCATGCAAAATATTCAAATAATATTAACTATTACAAAAATAATAACTTCACTTGATATGGAACCAAAAACAAAAAAAGAAATAGCCCAAAAATATCAAGGGGGAAAAAAAAATTTCTTCTTGGTCTTGTGCAACTGCCACACTAGATCATAACCCATGGGAAGACCTATAGACTATAGGCACCCGGGTTGCCCACAACCCATAGGCACCCGGGCTGCCCTAAGATTCGGTCACTGCATCCTGGGGAGGATGCCTTGCATCTTGCCCAAGATGCACCTTCATTTGCCGAGCCAAGGATTGCGCTCAGGCCCGGCTACGACTTGCAAGCCACAGCTGGCCTGGGCGCCTACCTCAACTCCAGGCAATCTGAGCCACAACTCGGCTCGGCAGCTCATCTTCTTCTTCAACTTTTTTTTTTCTCTACGATTTTTTTCAGAAATTCTGCAACTTCGCTTCGTGATCATTACAGGCGGCCTCTTGTTACATTTTTTCATCAAAAACAAAAACCACATCTGCCTATACCCTTTCAAATGGGATTTACATGATTGCTAAGCAAAACTTCAAAAATTACACAGCTTCCTAAACCTCAACCGCGAGGCGTACAAAAACTTCTACCTATACCAAAATAGCGAAGGATCTCAAGCATTCATCAAACAATTAACTTACCAATTTTATTAAATAGCATGCATCTTTCCTAAGTCATTCAAAGCTTCATGCTCTGATACCAATTGAAGCTAACAAAACCATACAGAAGCCATGCATGCTATGAAAACAGAAGTCAATAACAAAAAAAAACTATAGAAACCACAAAACGGAAGATTTTTTTTTTTTTTTTTGTTTACCTCTGCGTGTCTTTGGTTTATTTGGCTATGAAGAAGATGATTGGATTACAGGAACAGCTTCTACTCGCGATGATGTTTCCGGGATTGTAGACGCTTTCGATTGAAATCCCATGATTCGTCTACTTCTTCTTGCTTGCATGAACAGGAATCCTCCTTGAGAACTTAGAATATTCCACCGCCTATTACTCGTTGGTAAAACAACTTAGGCGAGGAAAATCTTAGTCTCAGAAATATTTCTTGATCATTTGCTATTGATTAACAAAATCAAGAGAACCAAAAAGGAAAGAGAAAACGAACGAGAGAAAAAGAAAATCAAAGCTTCTATTTTTTTTTTCACAAACCTACTGCACTCACAAATGCACACATGGTTATCTACTTGATAACCTAAACCCTGGAGTTTTATTTTTCAAAAACCCTCTGGCTGTTATCTAGATAACTATCACTAAAGACGTTGTTTTTTTCAACTCTTCAGTTCTGTGAATTAATTAAAACCCTTTTGGTCCAAACTATTGGGCCATTAATTTTATTTATTATTTTCTTTGGACCCCCAATGAACTCAAAATAATAAACATTAATTATTTATTTTCTGGGCCTATAGAATTAACCCAATAAATAATTAATGAATCCTAATAAATCAAAATAATTATTTAAGCCTTTTTATCTAGTTTAGGCCCAAGTTAATTTTTAAATTATTTAATCTAAACTTAGGCCTTGAATAATTAATTAACCAATTAAACTAGATAATAAATCTAATTTAATTTTCTCGTTCTTTTATTTTATTCTAGTCCAAAAATAAATTAGACTTCTTGAATACAATAAAATCCTTTTAATTAAGACCATTTCTTCGACCTAAAATTAATTAGGACTTACGGGCTATTCCAAGGACTAAAAAGACACATCGCCTTAGCTTCTAAAATATCCAAAATACCCATGCTATATAAATAGTTGTACTTTGCATTTTAAATATTTTCTAATATCACCATAAGAAAATATTGACCCCAAGGACAATGCTGCATTAGCTATATTTTTGACCTACAGGTAAAATAACTAAAATATCCCTCTACACATCGTTGTGTATTTAAAAAGGAAAAAGTGTACTAACACCTCTTTAAAAGACATCTATCATTCTTAAGCTTCTAGTCTAATGATCCACGACTTCTTGGAATATTTTTGCTTTTCAAGGAAGCTACCCTAAAGCAAATATCCAAGTTGTGTTTCCCAAGGCCCTGGATAATTAGATCGTTTGGATAACTACAATGGGTGATATAGTATAGAAATTATCTTGTATAAATCAGTCTTAACTAACTAGTTATATATACCAACATACAAGTATATTAGTTCTACTGAAGACCCTCAACTATAGTATATCAAAGCATACGTTTCTAGTTTCGTCAGACCACCAACTTATACTCAAGTTGTAGAGTACAAGTCTATACTGCGGCAGTAATAGTCTAGATTTCTACCACATAGTACTTTTAGAAATCACTACTACAGGTTCAGTTCTATGTATTCAAAATATGCTTGTGTTATGAAATGAGAAGACTACTCATTGGCTAAAGGTAAGCCATTCCCTATTTAGAATTCATAACACAATAACCTTACTATGATGAGATTCTCATTCTCATTATTCAGTTAAGAATAATAGTTTATGTGTTAAGTAACCCATGGTCTATACCTTACTGTGAAAGACCTCCATTCAAATGAACCATTTACTTAAATACAATGGGTCTTTTCCAATGAAAATTGTGCACAAATATAAAGAAGATTTTACAAATAATTTTTGAGAAAAATATTTTTATTAATACAAGTTAAAATTATATCAGAAACCTAGTTTAAAAGGGTATACATCCCAACATTAGGTACTCGAATGTTTTCTTTCTTTTCTCTAAATGCCACCAGCCATGTGTGGAAACCTTGCTGTGTTTTGTTTCCTTTGGTACATGATGGTGTTAGATTTTGCTATTATAATATAGAGTGGTATGATATTATAATATTAGACTGTGATTGTGTTCTTGACTTAATGATCATATTATTAGAGGTAGGGATTCAAAGTAATGCTGAGGTTTTTCAAATCTACATTCCTTTGGAATATTTTATGGGCTTAATTCCACATTTAGTCCCTGAACTTTATTTTTTTGATATGGTTGGTCCCTAAACTTTATTTTTAACTTTTTAAATCCCTGAACTTTATTTTTTTGACATAGTTGGTCCCTAAACTTTATTTTTAATTTTTTGGATCCCTTAACGTTTTTATTTCAACAGACTTGGTCCTTTTGCTGAATTTTCATTATTCATTTTATAAGTAAATATAAATTTTCTTGACTATTAGTTATATAGAAAATTTAAAATTTATTAACACGTTTATATCTTTACATTAAAAAAAATTCAATAAATACATGACAAGTAGAACAGTCAATTCGGATTTGTGAATCAATTTTGTCAAGTTCAAGTTAGACCCGACTTCAAAAATAAAAAATTTGGCTTGAGCTTAGCCCAACCAAACTTACAAATGTCAAGCACGAACTTAGCTCCAATATGAAATGTGAGTTCATGTTGCTTGAAAACAATTCAAAAAAATATAAAATTTTAACTTATATATAATAATATAAATAAATATAATTAAAATGTAGTTTTATATAATTGTCTATTACAATAAAAATAAAAATGAAAAAATATCATATAAAAGATCGATTTTTAATTATTACAATAATGATAGTTTTATATTTTGGTTAGTTTTATAATGAAATTTTACAGTAATGTGAAAAAAATAAAATATAGAATTATTATACTAATTTTTTTTTAATAAGTATATATTTTGATAATCAATGGCTAATAAAATAAATGTGATTGTTTAGTTTAATATTGTAGTCTTAAATTTTATTAAAATTTGTAGAGATAGAAAATGATTTTGCTATAGTTTTATAGTCATTTTTAAAATAATATCTTTATAATTTCATATATTTAAAAGAAGAAAAATTTTTATTATCAACTTATCATTATTCGGACTGAACAGACTGTGTTAGAGTTAATTTGAATCCATTTAGAGTGGGTAAATAATAATATTTTTAAAGGACAAGTATGTCGAAGTAAAAATGTTAAGGGACCTAAAAAGTTAAAAATAAAATTTATGGACCCATTATGCCAAAAAAAAAAAAAGAGTTTAGGGATCTAAAAAGTTAAAAATAAAATTCGAGGACTAAATACGGAATTAAGCCTATTTTATGCATGAATGTTTATCGAAATTTCTTTGTAATGAGTTTACAATAGAAAAGGGTGCTATGTGCTAAATCATGCAACTTCTATATGATATTCAGTTTATGAACCCCGTTTTCTTGCATGAATGAATTTAGAAAAATTCTTATATGGACCCGGTCCACGACCCTACCTGTGGACCAAATCCATAGATGAACGACACCTGTCAGGTTCGATTATTTTATTAGAAATTCAATTTTTTTTCTTTTTTTTTTCTTTTACTCAACCCCAACCATGGTTAAGGTCTAGGGAATTTACTCTCAAAATCTGTAATTGTCCACCAAATTCCGGAAATTCACTAGATTCCACACACCACGCTCTCTTTCTTTACTCACTCATTCTCTCTTGCTATTGGACCTCCGCCGTTGGACCACCTCCTTCTCCTCCTCTCTCTCTCTCTTTTTATTTTCGCAAAGCACCAAATCTTATGTGAACCTAATATCTTCATTCTGTCTCTCTCTCTATTTCCTCACTCACTCACACTCTCTCTTACACAGTCGACCTCCACTATCGGACAACCTCCTCCTCTCTCTCTCTTTTTCTTTCCGTTACTATGTTCATGACAGCGGTAATGTCAACTAGATTGTAGGCAAAGCATGGACTTGCCATTTGAGAAGCACCCAACGGAGTTCAAATGGAGCAACATATAGCCGAAATAAGGATCAAAAGCAAAATTCTCTATAGAGGTATTTCTCTTAAAAGTCTCGGCATAGAAATCTGTTCGATCTATCCCCAAATTCGAAAAACCCTCGCCTTCAAATTAATTATTTTTTTAGAAATTCTGGTTAGTCAGTTCATGTCATGCTTCTTATAAGTATTGACTTTATAGCATTTATTGCAATTTACATATCATGGGTAAGCTGTACTTCATTCGTAGGGAGGCCTAGCCATGTTTATTTGAACTCTCCATCAATAATTATGTAATCTAGTTCATTAAGATAGTTTTATTATTAGGCTACTTTCTTTTGTTTTGTATTTGGAACAATTAGATGGAAGCCGCTGGTATTAGGAACTTGTTTTTTAATAATACACAAAGAGTATTTGTCTTTTAATCATTCCTCATAGTGGAAGGACTACTCTTTTAATGTCTCTCTGCACTCTTATCTTTTAAAATAATCTGATTGTTTTGCTGGTAGCATGATGCTATATGAGGTTTAAGTGATACAGATAATCAACTCTTCTATTTCTTTTCTTGTTAGAATTTACACCTTTATTCTTGCTTTATGCCTTTGTGCCAGGAATTATTTGTGATCCCCCAAGTTTAAAACTCTAACAAGGGGGATATTGAGATGGGAATACAATGACAAATGAACATAGGAGAATTGGGCCTAGACAATTTTTTTTTTAAGGAGGTGGCTGTAAATTATTTTATTGTCGTTTTTTTGTGATTGGAATGATCAGTTGGTTTCATTATCTCTATACATTTTTTTTGCATTAAGGGATTATTTATGAAATCATTTTCTTTATCTTACGATTCTTTGGCACGTGCAAGAGATTGAGAAACAATATGAGAAAATGAATAAGCTACTTAAAAAGCTTTGGGTACTGATATGTTTATTCATGCCCTATTTTGCATTTTTTGTTTTGTTTTTGTGTGGATTTCAAAATTTTCGTTCTCTACTTTGGTCCTCTTAGCCCTTCTGAATTTCACACATGTTTCTTCAATTACTTGTTTTCATTTTTTGGCCTTACTAATTCTAGCAGTACTATGAACATTTTGTTTATTTGTCTTTTCAATCAAACAACTTTGACGAAAAGCTAGGAATTTTTGTCCAGCATACTTGGATTCAAAGTTCCAACTTTCAGCATTTTGAAATTTTTGTTTCCCTAAAAGAGGAGATATGAGCAAGAAATATCATTGAAATATCATTATCTCTATATACTTAATCTAATAGTATCTAGAGTGTGCAACTAATAATATCTAGTTTCTGATGGCCTCAAAGATTTGCTACATATGATATTTTGTGGTTTGATTAAATGGTCTTTTTATTAAATAATCATGTAAAAAGGGGAACTATGAAGTAGTTTTCTTGAATATGGAATTGTTGGACATGCTGTTGTTCAGCATTAGAAATTGTTTTTCCTAGAACATCATATATTGGGTTTGTTGCATGCTTGAGTGAAAAGAAAAAGAAAATGAAGACATATGCAGCTTGATTAAAAGTCTGAATTTTTGGGTTTGCTCAGGTGAATTTTTGGAGTTTTCAGGTTTTGTCAAGTCAAAGGTCTATATTTTAGAATTTTGTTTGTTTTCACATGTTTTTGGTTGCTAAAACTTGCTTAAAAAGTTGCAAAAGGGAGAAAGACATAAAAGGGTTTCAAAAATAGCTAGTTTTTACTTCATTCTATTTTATCTTTTGCAAATATTTATGGACATGGCTATATTGGTGAATGCTCAAGAGAACATGCTTGATAACATTAAATCACAGGTAAGGGATAATAATGCCACACCTATAAGGGTCTTTACACCGATCTGTCGATTGTCTAGTTTCCTTTCATCCAATTTTTAGGTTTCAAGTGCTATAGACCATGTGGAGTCAGGTAATACTGCTCTTCAAAGGCAAAGAAACTGCAAAAGAACTTCAGGAAATGGATGTGCGCTGCTGAAAAACCTTAGGGGGGAGTGAATAAGGTTTTTGGCAAATTTAAAATTTTCGAATCATCTGATAAATAGAACAATGATATCATCAAGATTCTTGAACCAACTTTATGGTAACAAAGAAAGCTATCTAAGAACTCTTTGATATATATGTTCAAATTCAGACCAGAAATAGAAATGCAATAATAGAAGAGATGAGACACGGTATGTATAGTAGTTCGATCTTTCAAGATCTACGTACACTATCTTAAGCTCACATTTAAGGATTTTCAATCAGATTTCATTTACTCTACTTAATGAAATCAAACAATACCACATACAAGAAAGGATCACCACACTAGGTTTTCCAAAATCTCTCAAACAAATAATCACAACAAGGTTCACCCCAACTAGGTTTTACACTACAACTTTGCACTACAATAGAGATTGAATATCAATAAAACAGTAAAGAACTCACTTATTTGAGCAGATATTCACTAAAATACAAAGCACAAGTACTTTTACCTTTGACACGATATGAATTCACTTTGAAGCTTTTTGATAAAAGGAGATTTTTCAAAATGTTGAGCAATAGTGTTTCTTAGAATAATGTTTCAAAAATCTTATGTCTAATCTTGCTTAGAGGCAATTTATAGAGCAAAAAAGTGAAGTGCCATCGGTTATAATTTTTTGTTAAACTTATCCGTATTTTGGACTCAGGTTTTAGACGACGATGCATCCAAAAGATAAGTCCAAAATGGCACTTTATCAGGCAGAAACATTTCAACACAGTTTACAGGATTTTGGACGAATCTTTTGGATTCAAACTATTCAATCCAAAATTCTAAAATTTTCAAAAACTTTAAAATCTTCTCATTTGGTACTTCAAGGTAAAGCCAAATAAATCAAAAGGTAAAGAGATATAGGAAATAATAGAAATACCTTAATAACACTTCCTAGTCTAAAGTTCTTCTTATAAGGACTTCTTAATATGCAACTCCATATACTTTGATTTTCTTTTTGATCTTCCATACTTGAATTCAATCACGAAAGAGTTACCAAACAATCATATTTGAATGCCTTAGAAGAATAGAGGTCAAACATGCCTTATCACAATAGATTACACAAGTTTGTTCATATCAACATTTGTCATAAGTCAAAACATAGGAGAAAGCCCTTAGGGCTAACAATCTCCCCCTTTTTAAGTAATGACAAATATAAAAAAAAATGCTATGAATGGAGTAAACATGTTGATCGAGATAGATGCAAATAAATTTTTATTAAAAATGTAATCTCTCATTATAGGTCCCAAAGAGAGCTTATGAGATAGATGATTTTAAAGCATTAGCTTGTAAGCATTACTCAATGAGCCTAAAGCCTTTCATATATCCATATGAATATTCAAAATAATTTGATACAGAAGAGATATCAGAAGTCATATGATAAGATGCTCCCCCTAAATATTTGCTTATATAAATATTTTAACATAAGAGGGAAAAACAGAAATCAAGATTTGTATGTCCAAAACGTATGTCCAAAACAGTTTTGCAAGAGTGTATAAAACGAGTCTTTTTCAGAAATACATTTTGGATACAGGTTTTGGGTGTCCAAAAGATATGTTCCCAAATTAATATGACTTCTTAGAAGAACATTTGTTTGGAGCAAGAAAATATGAATCCAAAACTCCCCCTGACACAATGAACAAAATAATAGATTTTTCGATTTTTCAAAGAATGTTTTAAAGAATCTATCTGACTAAAATCTTGATTTTATCACAGAATCTAGTCTCAAAGATACCTTTAACATAAAGAAAATACTTTTGGATTAAAAAAAGAGTAACCATAAACTGAATATCATAAACAGAAGGTTAATTAGAAATTATTCCAACTATCCAAGCAGAAGATTTTCAATCATTTGTCAATAGTCATATCCAGTAAATCAACCGATTTCTAGAATAGTATCATATCATCAGTTCATCAATAATCATATCCAATATCAACCAATTATTTATGCAATTCAGATCAAATCATATCAGTTCTCCTCATAATAGTTTATATCAAACATATTAGTTGCTCTTAACATTCATGCAGTTCATATCAGTTGGTCTTAACCCATATATCAGCTATACCCCAGTTATTTCCATATATTATCAGTCATACAGTCAATCTGTCTTACAGTCAATCTTTTTCTCAGTCATACAGTCTGTATATATCATCAGTCATACAGTCAATCTTTTCTCCCCTTTTGTCATCAATCAAAAAGAAGAATGGCAGAAAATAATATGCAGAACATAGACAGATAGGAAATCTACAAAATATAAGAAAGATGCTGAAAATAAACAAGTATCCCGAAGTAGCAACAATTATCCCAAAGTATAATCTAAAAATAGAAAAGTAAATTGTTCAAATTTTCAGAAAGTAAATTGTTTGAGAAATGTCATCAGAAGATCATTCTGCCCAACAGATCGGCTTAGGAGATGTTAATCATTTTAGCTTTCGAATCGGCACCCTTCTTAGAGTGTTGACCCGCAATTCTGTTGGATTTTCTCTTTACCACAACGTGCTTCTGTCACTTTTCAGAAGATTTTAGTTTAGGAGAAGCAGAAGTTGCTACTGTTTCCTTGATTGCAGAAGGTTTCTGAGTTGGTTGAGGAGCACGATCTTTTTCTACAACAGGCAAATCAGATTCTTCCTCTAAGACAGGTTCATCCTTTTCTTGAGCAAATAATGTTGGAGAAGATACTGGTGAAATAGTTTTAGCAGACATTTCAATTGCAAATATTTTGCTTCCAAGACTATGAATTTCAGAGTTGAGAATGTCTAATTTTATAGCTAAAGAATTAATCACATCCAGTATACTCTCGAATAAGCCTGCATCCTGATCTTTCCCTTTGGCAGAGGATTCTACCTGAAGAACATCATCAATTTTTCGTTTTGTTCCTACACTAGGAATAGACTTTTCTTTATCTTTGATTTTCATCAAATTTTCCCTTTCCTTTCCAGCAGTATCTCTCAGTAGTTTCCATTCATTATTTTCCCTCACATAACCCATCATTTCAAAGGAATCAAAGTTGTAAACATTTATCTTGGATGGATCACTAGGAATAGAATTTAAATCAACCTAAAAATAACTAAACACTTTTGACAATAAATTTCCATAAGGCATAGCTTTACTTGAAGTATTCCTTGATTGCAACATCAATTTTGTAGCTACAAACCCAAAGTTTATCTACCTACCCTCTACTAAGGCTAACATAATTACTATCTGCAGAATGCTTATGAAGGTCTTATGTCCATAGCTAGGTACCACCATGGTAGACACCATATGGTGCAGAATTTGTCCAAACCCATTAAGCCACTTTGTGCTTCTATTTCCAGAGTTTCCAAAGTTCTTCCCGCCAGTGAAGATTTTCTCAAAATTTTTCAGAACAAAAATATCATTTCCTTTAGGAAATTTATTCAACTCAAAGTACTGAATTCCTACATCCCTCACATCACATATCTTATTTATCAGTCGATGATCAAACTCAATATATTTGCCTTTCACCCTCGACACATACCAATGAATCATGAATCCACCTTCAGTTTCTTCAAGTTTACCTTTTCTTAAATTAGCATAAAATTCCCAGACAAGAGGAGTGAATAATTTCTCATTAATACACAGTAAACTAACCCATCCTATGTGATCAAACATATCCAGAACATTTGACAGATTCAGAAAAGCAGAATAATTAACACGGTAACCAGAGATAGCTGTCCTGTTCCTTGACACCCAATCATTATACTCAATTTCACATTTAGAGTTAATGAAATGAGATACCTAATTTTCAGAACTCATTTGTTCTGGAGATGACTCAGAGGAATCGTAGTGAGATGCATAAAAATCTGGTTGAGGAGAAATTTCTTTCTCTTTTTGCTTGAAACCGAACTCTTTTTCTTCATCTTCGGAGATGTTTTGTATTCCTTTTTTTTGTTTTGGAACAGAAGATTTTATCTTGGCCATCAATAAGATTAGGGCTTTTTGGACTGACGATTTTTTGAAGAAGAGAAACATAGATGATTTTTGGGAGAGACGGTTATACAAGGGTTTTGAGAGAAAAATCAGAGTGCTTTGAATGACTTTGAGTAATGTTAAGTAAAGTGCATTGAAAAGATAAGTTTAGAAGGACGCGCAAACCAATTGTTTTGAAATTCAAAGTTCGGAATAAAAAAAAATATTAATGATGCGTTTTGAAACTTTACCCAATTCGAAATTATCATCCAAAAGAGTATTTTCCTGAGATGCATTTTGGATGAGGGATTTGGATTCAAATACTGTGTCCAAATCATATGTTGGTGCGTTTTGGATGCAAACAACTGTTTCCAAAACCTTTTTCTTCACAAATCCTACATAAAGAAGACTTATGCCACATGATTAGTTATCAGATTTTTATAATTCCCAAACCTCTTCTCAAATTGTTGAATCTTTCCTCAGTTAGAGGTTTAGTGAAGATATCTACAAGTTGTTCATCCGTTGAAATATATTCAACACACACATCGCCTTTGAGCACATGATCTCGAATGAAATGGTGTTTAACTTCTATATGCTTTATTCTAAAATGTTGAACAGGATTTTTTGTCAGATTAATAGCACTTATATTATCACACAATATAGGTACGCAATTGAAATTAAGATTAAAATCTAGCAATGTATTCTTCATTCACAAAATTTGAGCACAACAACTCTCGGCTACAATGTATTCAGCCTCAGTGGTGGATAAGAATACACACGCCTCCTTTTTACTATGCCATGACACAGGAGAGTGTCTAAGAAATTGACAATGGTTACTAGTACTTGTTCTTTCAACTTTACAGCCTACATATCCGCATCAGTGTATCCTATAAGATTAAATGTGTTAGTATGAAGATACCATAAGCCATAATCATATGTGCCAATTAGATATCGGAGTATGCGTTTTACTGTACATAGATGTGATTCCTTTGGACAAGATTGAAAATGAGCCCAAAGACATACGTTTGAAATTTCCCATACGTTTAGCAGTAAAGATTATTTCAAGATTTGCACTGTCAAGTATAGAACAAGAATCCTTTTCAAAGATGACTTTGCAACCATTGTCACAAAGTTGGCTAATGCTAAGCAAGTTATATTTCAACTCATCAATAAGTAAAACTTGTTTTATAATTGTTAAGGAACTTTTACCAATATTACCAATGCCAAGAATCTTTCATTTCTTCTTGTCTCCAAATGTAACAAATCCTTCATTTGTGGTATGAATATCCTTTAACAAAGCTACATTTCCAGTCATGTGTCTTAACAACCGCTGTCCAAGAACCACTTGTTGAAGCTCAAAGACTGTGCCTATACATGAGAAGGAGGAATGATTTTTGGTACCTACATTTTCTTGGGTCTATGAAGGTTAGTAACATTCCCTTTGATTTTCCAGAATGTTATTCCACCGGATTCCACTTTTCTTTTAATAAGACATCTTAAAATTATATGTCCTGGCTTTTCACAATATGTGCAAGCTTTATGTAAACTGTAAGATAAAGTAGTTTTGACATATTGAGACTTGTTATTTTTGTTCTTATACTCATGTTCATATCCTAAGTCACTTTTATTTTCAGCACAAACAAATCTAGACTTGTAAATTTTGTCCTTATCTTCATGTATATATTCTAAGCCATTTTGGTTTCCAATTTGATGTTGAGTTCCAAGTAACTTTTCCAGATTGCTTTTACCATTTGTGAATTTTTCAATACAATTGGCAAGATCATTTACTTTATTTTTCATGTTATTCAAAGTTCTAATCATCCCTTCAAGAGTTTGAATTCTATCACATAAGTTTTTATTTTTCAGAGATGCATATTCCAAAGCAATCATAATCACATCTTTCTCAACGATAGCACACATATATGACTCAAGAGACATTTTGTTATCATTTAACAATACTTCGTTTTCTTCCATCAAACATTTAATTTTCAACTTCATTTCTTTATTTTTTTTTTGGGACAGTGTTTTTAATTCATGAAACATATTACTTAACAATTCATTTAGATCAACATGCTTTTCAGTCATAGATATAAGCGAATTAGGTATGTAATTAGATGTCGAAGACTTTACCTCGTTTTCCAAAGCCATGAAGCATATGTTGGCATTTTCTTCTTCAGAATCTCCATCTTCGGACTTAGTTTCATTCAAGTCCCAAATTCCCATCAATCCTTTACCTTTCTTTGCCTTCAGATCTTTCTTCTTTTTAAACGTTCTTCCTTCCTTACGTTTTGCAACAGGACAGTCGACAATAAAGTGATCAGTGCTTTTACATTCATAACATTGAGGTTTGAATCTTGAGGTTTATCCTTTCTTTCTCATAAATTTCCTTCCTCTTTTGTAGTTTCCTTTGTTGAACATTCTTCTGAATTTTTTTGCCATCATCGCCAAATCATCATTATCCATTTTTATCCTCTCACTGCTTTTCGATAGGCTCATTTCTTCATCTTCATTTTTAACCTTCAATGTTATCCCTTTTTTGCCTCTATCATGATCATCAGATTCATGAAATCTTTTAAGCTTCATCTCATGAGTTAGAAGAGATCCGATCAGCTCTTCAGTAAATAAGAATTTTAAATCCTTGGATTCTTCTACAGCAAGAGTTTTAGGTTGCCAGTTTTTCTGTAAAGCATCTAAAATTTTTTGATTTTGTTCCCCAAGGAAATAAACCTTTCCGTAAGCTTTAAAATCATTTGAGATATTAGTGAATCTCGTGAACATATCAATGATGCTTTTATTTGGCTTCATTGTAAATAATTCATAGTCATGAATCAAAAGCCCTAGTTTTGATTCTTTGACTTGGTTTGTCCCCTCATGTGTGACTTCAAGTAATCTCCACATTTCATGGGTTGAATCATAACCACTAATACAGTTGTACTTAGTCGCATCAAGTGCACAATATAAAATGTTTATAGCTTGAAAATTTAAAGTCATCTCAGCATTGTTTTTTATACTAAACTCATCATTCGGTTTTGGTAATTTTATACCATCAATCATCTTTGACAGAATAAAAATGACCATTTTCTATCAAACTTCACAACTCAAAGTTGATAAAACACACATAAATTTTCATTCTATTTTTTCAGAAAGTATAGTTGTTTCCATTGAATAAAAGAGGACGATTCGTTGAAGACCCTTCAACATATGGAAGAAAAGATGAGCTTGCCATTAAGATCTTTTCTATAAGGTTGTTAAACCAAAAGTATGTAGACCAAGCTCTAATCCCAAATGAAAAACCTTAGAGGGGGGTGAATAAGATTTTTGGCAAACTTAAATTTGTTGAATCGTTTGATAAGCAGAACAATGATGATCATCAAGATTCTTGAACCAACTTTATGGTTACAAAGGAAGCTATCCAAGAACTCTTTGATATATATGTTCAGATTTAGACCAGAAATAGAAATGCAATTCAATAATAGAAGAGATGAGACACGATATGTATAGTGGTTCGATCTTCCAAGATCTACGTCCACTACCCTAAGCTCACACTTAAAGATTTTCAATCAGATTTCATTTATTCCACTTAATGAAATCAAACAATACCACATACAAAAAAGAATCACCACACTAGGTTTTCCAAAACCTCTCAAACAAATAATCACAACAAGGTTCACCCCAACTAGGTTTTACACCACAACCTTGCACTACAATAGAGATTGAATATCAATAAAATAGTAAAGAGCTCACTTATTTGAGCAAATGTTCACTAAGATACAAAGCACAAGTATTTTTACCTTTGACACGATATGAATTCACTTTAAAACTTTTTGATAAAAGGAGATTTTTCAAAATGTTGAGCAATAGTGTTTCTTAGAATAATGTTTCAAAAATCTTATGTCTAATCTTGCTTAGAGGCAATTTATAGAGCCAAAAAGTGAAGTGCCAACGGCTATAATTTTCTGTTAAACTTATCCGTATTTTGGACTTAGGTTTTGGACGACGATGCATCTAAAAGATAAGTCCAAAATGGCACTTTATCAGGCAGAACCATTTTAACACAATTTACAGGATTTTGGACGAATCTTTTGGATTCAAACTATTCAATCCAAAATTCTGAGATTTTCAAAAACTTTGAAATCTTCTCCTTTGGTGCTTCAAGGTAAAGTCAAATGAATCAAAAGGTAAAGAGACATAGGAAATAATAGAAATACCTTAATAACACTTCCTAATCTAAAGTTCTTATTTGGTAAGGACATATCTTTGTGAGCTACATATGCTGATAAAAAATAGCTCGAGGAGCACACAACTTGGATGGCGTTAAGTTTTACTTTAATTGTTTTTGCCATTGCAGACCGTCCAACAGAGTGGCAAGCAATATAGACATGGTCGCACCATTACTATGGTTCCAATAAGGGTACTCGTGACTAATATTAAATATGTAATTCAAGATGAAGTCTTGGAGACTATTAATCCCACTCTTGGATCATACCTCAGCCTTGCAATTGAATATGGTAGAAAAAAGAGATCAGCTTTAACAAGATCCTTGGTAATGAAATGGCTCTTCATAAGAACCTTATTGAAATAGCTTTCACTGGCATAGTTACCCCCAGGTTCATAATCCACAGGCAATAAGATATTGGCAAATGGATGGTCACTTCTGTGAGGATAAAAATAAATCTACAAACTTTTATTCATTTCTTTGTAATTCTCAAAGAAAATGTCACTATCATAGAACACCTTGTTATTCTCATAATTTCATGAACATGAGAAAAAAAAAATACAGATATATGCATGTTTAAAGATAGTACGGTGGTGGAAAATTTCAAGCTCAAATTCAAGATCAAAGGAATAGTACTAAAGGTTTTACTGCCTAAGCCATCATTATGAAAGATGACAAGTGCAATCAGGTAGAGAAAATGTTTGCAGAGCTCCGTTAATGGCCCACAAATTACATATGTTTCCAAAATGGCCTAAACATATTTGGAAGACAAGTTAAGCACTATAAAACCAACAAAATAAATTTCCTTGAACTAGTCGAACGGAAGACGCTTGTAAACATCTTTCTAAAATACATATAATGAAGATAGCGTTTTTTATAGATTTAAACAGCTTTTCATCACCAGCCAATAACTTTTAATTCATTCTACAAAACTGTCAATATGTACATTTTGAATTAATTGGAAGCAAAGTTAAGAAGGAATACAATAATACTCACCAATTCCAATTTCGGTATTGATGATGATCTTCTTCCACTTCTTGGCACTAGAATTACACAATCCAACGACCCCACCAGCCTCTTGATGATTCAATACTATATGGAGGTGTAATAAGGTTATGAACTTCAGCAACGAAGAAAATCATGCTGCCCTAGAGAGGATTGTTCTTGATTCCATATTAGCAGAAGTGATTGAAGTTGAGGATCCCTTCATGACTGGATAAGCAGGTGGAATTAAAGAACCTGATCCTAGTAATCTAATTGTTAAAGAAACTAATTACATAAATCTAGTCGACATTGCTGATGGCTAGAAACGAAACCATATTGTCGACCAGTAGGAAAAAAAGAGAGAGACAGAAGGTCCGACGACGAGTAGGACCAAGAGAAAGACAAAGTGAAGAAGAAAGAGAGAGTGATCAGAACCAGATTTGTCACTATACTCCAGTCGACATTGCCACTGTCGCGAGTATAGTGACGGAAAGAAAGAGAGAGAAAAAAGAGGAGGAGGTGGTCTAATGGCGTAGGAGAGAAAGTGTGACCGAGCAAAGAAAGAGAGAGATAGAGAGACAGAGTGAAGATGCTGAGTTCACATAAGATTTGGTGCTTTGCGAAAAGAAAGAGAGAGAGAGAGGAGAAGGAGGAGGTTGTGGTGGTGGTGGTCCGACGGCAGAGGTCCGAGAGAATGAGTGAGTGAAAAAAGAGAGAGAGTGCATGGTGTGTGGAATTTGGTGAATTGTGAAATTTAGCGGACGATTACAAATTTTGAGAGTTGAAACTCCCCAAACCTTAACCATGGTTGGGGTTAAGGATTAAAAGGAAAAAAAATAAAAAATAATTGAATTTCTAATAAAATAATCGAACCTAACAGGTGTCGTTCATCTGTGGATCCAATCCACAGGTAGGGTCGTAGATCGAGTCCATATAAAAATTTCCCATGAATTTATGAAAAGCATAGCATATGTTTTACACATTTGACTTCTAAATGTGATATTATCTAAAAGATTCTGTTATAAAATGTGTTCAAGCTAATAGCGCATGAATGCCTATTTGGTACCCCATCCCTAAATGGGGTGAGGAAGCGTTGAATACTCAATAAGCCCACCTGTACTAGTCTTTGAAGGTTTGAGTGCATCTCCCAATAGGTGGTTACCTTCGTAAGATGGACTACTTCCAGATTAGGTGTCAATACTCGTGAATCGGGCCAATATTTAGTTAGCAACGTAGTTTCAGGTAGGATTAACAGTCAAATATGGGACGACCAGTAAGTTTGAGTGGGAGAAGAAGAAGCATCTCACTCGGTGAGTTGATCTCATACCAATACCGTGATGCAGGATTTCATGGTATTTTGTCAAGATGTAAAGTTTCATGACATTTTGTTAGGACTATGATACAGTGTTTCATAATCCAAGTTTTATTATATATGGTAATCGATTTCGTAAATTTTAAGCAAATAAATTATTTGCATGTGGAATGATTTTTGTGAATGGTTTTGATAGAGACTTGGTGTCTTTGACTTTTGAACTTACCAAAAAGACTACTTAAGCAAATATTGGAAATGAAATTTTATGCCCTTGAGAATTACTTCAATCGTTGATTTGTACATGCATCATAAATGAATTTTAAACTACACGAGAACACACAGGACTTGTTGGGATTGTGTCTCAGACTATTTGTACCATGCTTTTAGGGAACTAGAGTTAAGTAGGTCTGAGTGCTTAAAGGTTTACTTTGGGTACTTTTGAACATGCATGTTGTCTTTGGTTTAATAATTTTGTTAGACTTTTATTGTTTTGCCGAAGACAATGTATAAGTTTTGAGATTTTGTAATAGTTTAAGTATTTTCCTTAAGTTTCAGTTAGTTTACATTATAAAAGACTCCTAGTCTTATGAATGGGGTGATATCTTTAACCCTTGTGGGTTATGTTGTAGACGGAGGTGTTACACAAATGCCTTACTTCACAAATTGTTACTCCTGATATAGAGCCCTTTCTTCCCCTTTCCAATGTTTGTTGTTTGTTGCTATTTCCAATCCTTTGACTATTGTTCAAAAAACGAAAATATAGTTCAAAACAAAATGTTATTTTCATAGTAATTTTCAATCTGAATCTTTTGATCGCTACCTAAAAATGTTTGGAGAAAATTGAGATCAAGAGGGAAATTTTCATATTTTATTTTTGGATTTTTTTTTCAAAGAGCAGTCCATGAAAGTGAAGATTTGATTTTCAGTTTCATAAGAGTTATTGCAATGGTGAGGAAGAACAAAGATGATGAAGTTAAAAGGATGACCTTTTTAGATGAATTTTCTAGGTGGTACACTTGGATATTTAGACCAATGAAATTCTGAAGCTGAATGACATGTCACATGGCAATGTTGATGTGGTACAACGGATGCATTGAAAAAAATTTCACTAACATGATTCAAAGTCCTTTTTAGTGAACTAGAATTATTTTTAAAAAAAAAGACGAATTTTTTATAGCGAGGGATACGTATTAGATAAAAATGAGATTTGGTAACGATACTACTGAAAGAAAACTACAACTGGTGGCTAGATAAGGAAATTAAGATTCTTTAATGAGATTTCGGTTAATTTTAAATTCTATGGTTTAAAGTTGTAATTGATTTATGGTTATATTCTTAATTTTGAATGATGTAATAATGAGATTGTTTAGTATTTTGGTCCAATAAAAAAAATGTGTACAATATTATTATCTTATTAATATATAAACCTAATAAACAAAACTAAATTTTATTGTTCACAATCAATTGAACACTCAATCAGTAACTTATAAAAATTGATTAAAAAAAATCATACGGTATACATATCTATTTTGGGCTTTCTTTTTGTGCAATTCTAAAGTCCCCTCCAAAAAAAAAAAAAAAAAATCAAAGTCAGATGCCATCAGCTATACAAAACCTAAACAGATCTCAAAGATTAATTAGTATCTAATGCAAGAACAAAAAAAAAAAAGAAAAAAAAAGAAAGGCATGTTTTTTGTTAATTCAAATTAATGGTAGGCATTGATACTAATCAATGCAGGAATATGGCATTTTATTTAAAACTTATATAAGTGAAAAAAAAAACCAATTTCTTAATTTAACTCTCTTCAAACTTTTTTCTTCCCTCCCTAAAAACATAAGCCATCCTTTTAATTAGAGATGGAACTAAGACTTTAGATTTGGGAGGTCAAAGTCATGGAAAGAAACAAATATAGAACAATGTTATATATTTTTTTAAACATTTTGGAATGGTGGAAAATAAAATTTATACATTGTTTTTCAAAAAAAAATATCAAAATATATATTTTACTTTTTTTTGGGGGGGGGGGGGGGCAGCCCCTTAGATCCATCATTGCTTTCAATATGTTTTCCCCCTCTTAAGTGGTCGACTTTCTTTCACTTTTTTTTTTTTTTGGAGTCTATAATATGACGTCGCTATAATTTTGAGACCAATTAATTTTATTTTCACCACTCACTGCATTTTTCAAATTTTTTCAACCCTCCAATTAATAATTCCTCCTGAGATCAGTTTGGGGATGGGGAAGGCTAACATAGAAAATTCTAAAAAAGATGAATTCATTACAACTATTTTAGAGTTCGTCTTACTTTAATATTAAAAAAATACATAATCCAAAAAAATTAAAATAAAAACCATTAAAAATTGTGAATAAATAAAATAAATTGTAAAAAGTATATAGAAAAAAAAATGTACCTTGCATAAAAAAATTACAAATGAAATTTATTATTGCTTCGATTCTGGTCTAAATCACAAAAGAAGAACCAAAAAAGGGAAAAAATGATGTCAACAAAAGGAGTACTTTCCTAGGAAATTAACTTCATCTACGTGGTTGCCACTAGGATTGTATTGGAAATTTGAATTTGAGTTTAAATTTAATTCAAGTCTTAAATTAAAGTTTCAGTTTGACTTAATAAAAATATTACGAAGTTAGAATTTAATTCAAAATTTAATTAATTAACGAATTCAAATACTTAATATTAAATTCGAATAAGAGTTAACTTCCTTTATAGAAAATTTTGGTGATATGAATCAATAAATTTTACCGGTTGCACCCCATGAAAAAGAATGACATGGTGCAGTGGATACATTGAAAACTTTCTCCATGCCGTTAGGGGGGGAAAAATTGCTCCAAACTGTTAAAAAATGTGAATATATATATATATAAGAGACCCAGAAAAAGGTCCACAAAATATAAACAAGAAAATGAAAATAAAAATTCAAAGAAAACCCAACCTTCATAACGGAAAGATGGAAATACAAACATCAAAAGCATAAAAATCTATTCAAAATGAAAAGAGTCCATTAAAAAAAAAAAAAGTAGCTTAGAATTGCTAATATCTAATTATATAGATTTATATATTGTGATTCAATAGATACATCAAAACTGTAAAAATTCGCCGAATAGTAAAATAAAAAATCATAATGCTTGAAAGCCATCTATCCTCAACTATAAGAATAGCCCTCTATATATATATTTTTTTGGAGGGGGGGGGGGAATATTGGCTAATTGACAGATTTACTCTTATGTAATCTATAATTCAAAATCAATCTTCTATATTAATTAATTAATTTAAATTACAACTAAAAGTTTATTGAGATAAGCACTTTAGGAACCAATTGGAAGATTTTAGACTAATTAAAAAAACAAAATTCTGTACAATTAGTTTGAGATTTTACGATCTTTTGAGGAGCTAGAAATGAAAACTCCTACCATATTATATATTAACGTATAGATAACAATGAAAAAGAAGTATTGACTGCATTTTTTTTAAATTCATATCACATAATTTGATCTTTTAGGTTAGCACGATGTTACATGAAAGAAATTGACTTCCTTATTCATTTTAAATAATTAAGATATTTCTTAATTCTCCAGACGTTTACTTTCTTTTAATTTTATTTTATTCTTAAAACATTCTCTTTTCCCTCATCGAGATCTTCTCTTCTCCTTAATCTTTTCTCTTTTCTCTCCCCACACAAATCTTTCCTTTATCTTTGTCTTTTCTCGCTACTTTCTCTCCCCTTCCTCTCACCTACCACCCGAGATGGTAAGATCCCTCTCCTCTCTCTTAAGTGCTCTCACCCTTTATCTACCCTCTCTACTTTTTAGATCATCGAACCACCTTAATTCAAAATTAAAAGTATTGTCATATTTGTTATTATTTTGAACAATTCCTTCTTCTTTTGGAATGAAGTTCAATAATGTTTGGCTTGAAACTGTAAATTTGTTAAATTCAACCTTCACATTGAATTTGTAGAGAAGAGGTGTCCATATTGAACCTATTGAGAAAGCAATGACAACTTTGCTCTACCGCCATTGAGGAATTCTCTAGAGCTGCAAATTACAGCTAAAAATCCTCAGTTTGCAGCAGTCAATTTTGACAAAGAATAAAGGCCAGCTAGATCACAACTTACAAATAATATTCAAGAAGCTTTTGGAGATGCAAAACCAATTTAGCATGACAGTTTACAACATCTAAATATAGGTGTCGTGTGCTTTGCATCCAATCAAGTGAAGTGAAGTTGAGTTGTGTAGGGTGCTATGAGTGGTGTGTGTTTCTGTGAGTTGTGTGAGCAAAATTAAAATTGTGAGTGTAGTGGTAGTGTTCAACAATAGTAGATTAAGTGGTGTGTGTATGAGAGAATAGAGAAAGAGCCTTAAGTGCTCATGTGTTTAAGAAAAATAAGTTTGGGAGTTTGTGAGGAAAATAATTTTTTGAAGTGAGAAAATTTTGTAGCTTCTTCAATATATTAAATTTGAGTTTCCTTTGGTCCTCTTTATTTTCTCAACATTTTGGTATCAGATCCAGGGTCACTAGATTCAACAAGGCTCCAAGATCGAGTTAAAGAATGGTTAGGGACCGTGCTTGAAGTAGTCAGTTAGTGATCATGGTACGTCGAGACTTTGCCGGTGCGCAGTCAAGGACTGTGAAGTTGGTTGGTCAGGGACTAGACTTACTTGGATAAGGTGCGGGGCATCACCAAGTCAAGATGGTAGACTTCGTTAATGCGAACAATATCGAAAAACTCACAGAGGACAACTACAACGATTGGAGCGTATGCCTAAAATTCTATTTGAGAGGATAAGGCCTATGGGAGCTCGTAGATGGAAGCCAAACAATACCACCACCACTAGAAAATGTTGGAGAATACAACAAATGAGAAAAAAATGATGGTAAGGCTCTATCCATTTTAGCCTTAGCAGTTGAAAAATAATTTTTAGATTTGATTAAAAATGCAAAGATGCCAAAGGAAGCTTGGGATATTCTGGCAGAGAGATTCTTCAAGACTAATGAAGCTAAGGTGAAAAGACTTGAAAACGAGCTATTAGGAATCTCATAAAGTAATATGACGGTGAGTCAATATTTTGCCAATGTGAGATCCTTAAGTGAAAAAATTTCAAACTTAGATCCTATTCGCCCTATTGATGAGACTAGCATAAGGAGAATTATAATTCGGGAGTTATGACGCGAATACACTCCAATTATAATAGCAACACGGGAATGACCTCAGCCACCGACACTCAATGTGTTGGAAAGCATGCTAGCAAATGAAGAAGTCTTAATGAGACCATCCTACATCAGATCAACAAATGAGGAAGAGAAGGCTCTTTATGGCAAACAATGAATATACAGAGGATAGAAAAATGCTAGAATACCAATGGAAGGAGACAAAAATAAAGAGAGACGTGATTTTTGGCATAAAGGGCGTCCGGAGAAAAATACACATCAAGGGGGAGCACCACCACAGCAAAATAACAACATGAGGAACTGATAAAGAAATAACAACTATTACAACTGTAGAAAGAAAGGTCGCTTCGCTCGAGATTGCTGGCATAGACAAGCCACAGGGAATGATGCCATCTCTTCACATATTCAAGAAAGTGAGGATGAATGGGACTTTCATGCGTTTTGCGCGATTGAAGAGGAGAAGACACTGTCGAGCACAGTTCAAAAAAAGGAAGAAGATCTGACACTAGTCACAGTAAGTGACAAATTAATCAATTATAAAAATGATTGGATAGTAGATTTGGGATGCTCTAATCATATGCAGGAGATAAAGAAAAATTCTGCAGCATGGAAAAATATAAAAGTAGACGTGTCGTGGTAACTACTAATAACTCTAAAATGTCAAAAACACATATTGGTAAAGCTCTAGTAGTACCATGATTCAACTTTATAGAAATGGAGTTAGATAATGTGTTGCACGTGCCAGGTATGAAAAAGAACCTGCTATCAGTATCACAACTAGCTTTAACAGGGAACTATGTCATATTTGGCCCCGATAATGTGAAAGTGTATCGTCAATTAAAGTTAGAAGGAGATCCAATTATGGAAGGACGAAGATTAGAGTCTATTTTTGTAATGTCTGCAGAGATATCATGCGTAGATAAGACTAAAAGAACGAGACATCATATTTATGGCATGCAAGATTGGGACATGTGAGCTATACTGACTAAAGGTGATGATGAAAAAGTCAATGCTGAAGGGTCTACCACAGTTGGAGGTTCGAGACCATATAGTTTGTGCTGGCTGTCAGTATGGTAAAGCACATCAACTACCACACGAAGATTTAAAGTTTAGAGCTAAAGTGCCTTTGGAGCTAGTCCACTCAAATGTCTTTGGCCTAGTAAAGCAGCCATTGGTAAGTGGTTATCGATACATGATAACTTTTATCGATGACTATTCTAGATATGTTTGGATTGATTTCTTAAAATAAAAGTTCGAAGCCTTAACAAAGTTTAAGGCATTCAAGGAGAAATCAGCAAGTGAGATTGGCTATGAAATAAGATGCCTTCGCACAGACAACAGTGGGGAATACACTTCAGAGGAGTTTACAGAGTTCTTGAAACAAAACAAAATTTAACGACAGTTGACATGTCCGAATACTCCATAATAGAATGGAGTTGCAAAAAGAAAGAATTGACACTTAGTAGAGACTTGTAGAAGCATGCTGCATGCCAAGAATGTTCAACCACGGTTTTAGGCTGAATGCATGAAGACAACACTATATATCACAAATCGCCTACCACAAGCGAAGCTCGGCATGATCTCACCTTACGAGAAATTATAGAAGAAGAAGCCCATTGTAGCTCATTTTCGAGTTGTCGGGTGTGTATGCTATGTATTGATACCCAATCATTTAAGGAGCAAGTTTGAAAAGAAGACAATTCGGTGCATCTTTGTCGGATATGATTCCAGACGAAATGGATAGATTTGTTGTAATCCTAACACAAGTAGATGCTACACATCTAGAAACGTTGTATTTGATGAAGCATCATCTTAATGGTCATCTCAATCCGAGAAGCTTACATAATTTGAATAAATCTTAGAAGAGTCAGCGAAAAGTTAGAAGAACAAGAAGAAGATCATTTGACTTCTGAAACAACTAAATAGGGTGAGAAAGAATCATTATCAAAGGAGTCACCATCAAGCAAATTAAAAAGTCCGTGGCAGACAGGAGAGCACAAAATTATAGAAGATCAGAGACCAAGTCAATATGAAGAAATGGAGAAAGAAGAGGAGGCGCAACCACAACTTTGGAGGTCTACTCAACAACGAAGACCCAATCTAAAATATGCAAATGCAACCTTAATTGAGGATATTATAAGAGAGCTAGATACGTATAAAGAGGCATCTAAACAAAAGGAATGGAGAAAGGCGATGGAAGAAGAAATACAAGTACTAAAGCAAAACGAGACGTGGAGCTTAGTGCTAAGGCCACGAAATATACAACCCCATCTCTTGCAAATGGGTGTACAAATTAAAAATTCGACCAGATGGATCGATGAACAGATACAAGGCATGACTAGTAGCACGAGGTTTTTCACAAAAGTATGGATTAGACTATGACGAGACATTCAGTCCAATAGCAAAAATCCCTACAGTTTGAGTATTACTTGCCTTAGCTACAAGTAAATCGTGGGAGTTATGGCAGATGGATATGAAGAATGCATTCCTCCATGGAGAACTTAATCGAGATATATACATGCAACAACTACAACAGTTTGAGAATAAAGCACATCCAGAGTACGTGTGTAAACTTAATAAAGCACTTTATGGATTGACACAAGTATCAGGAGTAAGGTATGGGAACATTACAGAATTCTTGATCCAGAATGGATATTTAATGGCACCAACTGATTCAAGTTTGTTTCTCAAAACTCGAGAAGAGAAGTTAGCCATAGTACTTGTATACGTGGATGATCTAATCATTATTGGAAATGATAAAGAAGAGATTGATCAAATTAGATCAAATCTTTCAATGCGCTTCCAGATGAAGGAGCTTGGAGAATTGAAGCACTTTCTTGGTTTAGAGATAGAATAAACGAATAACGGGATATTTTTATGCCAACAAAAGTATGCACTTGATCTTCTACAAAAATATGGTATGCTTGACTGCAAACCAACTTCTACTCCAATAGAGGCAAATGTTCGAATATGGTCAACTGAAGGCAAGAAACTTGAAGACGGAACGATGTATCGATAGTTAGTGGGTAGTTTAATCTACCTAACACTAACAAGGCTAGATATTTCATATGCAATTGGAGTTGTAAGCCGATTCATGCAAACACTGAAGAAGCCACATATTGATGTAGTAAAAAGAATACTAATGTATGTTAAAGGTACTATAGACTATGGCTTGCTATATAAAAAGACAGATACATATTAAATAATAGGATATTGTGATGCTAACTATGTTGGAGATTATGATACACGACGATCAACTACTGGATACGTTTTTAATCTCAGATCGGAGCTATCTCATGGTGTAGTAAGAGATAAACAACAGCATCACTATCTAGCATTGAGGCAGAATACCGTGCTACAGCAATGGTAGCTCAAGAATGTCCGTGACTACTACAATTCTTGGAAGATCCTTATTAGCCAGGGGATAAGGTAGTTCAATTATATTGTGATAATCAATCAGTGATACGCTTAGCAGAAAATCCAGTGTTTCATACAAGAACAAAACATGTAGAGATTCATTATCATTTTGTGTGAGAAAAAGTACTATGTAGTCAAATTGAAATGAAGCACGTGAAAACTGAAGAACAAATTACAGATATTTTCATCAAATGTCTCAATTGAGTAAAGTTTGAAGAATTTCGAAGGGAACTCGCTATGATTTTACGAGAAGAAATAAGAAAGTAGTCATTGAGGGGGAGTATTGAGAAAGCAATGACAGCTTTGCTCCTTCGCCATTGAGGAATTCTCTAGAGCTGCATATTGCAGCTAAAAATCCGCAATTTGCAGCAGTCAATTTTGACAAAGAACAAAGGCCAACTAGATCATAACTTGCAAAGAATATTCAAAAAGCTTTTGGAGATGCAAAACCAACTTAGCATGACGGTTTACAACATCTATATATTGGTGTCATGTGCTTTGCATCTAATCAAGTGAAGTGAAGTTGAGTTGTGCAGGGTGTTGTGAGTGGTGTGTATTTGTGTGAGCAAAATTAAAATTGTGAGTGTAGTGGTAGTGTCCAACAATAGTAGATTAAGTGGTGTGTGCATGGGAGAATAGAGAAAGAGCCTTAAGTGCTCATGTATTTAAGAAAAATAAGTTTAGGAGTTTGTGAGGAAAATAATTTTTTGAAGTGAGAAAATATTATAACTTCTTTAATATATTAAATTTGAATTTCCTTTGGTCTTCTTTATTTTCTCAACAGAACCTACTATATGGCAACGACATTGTCCCAAAACAAAATCTTGAAAATCTAAAGGCAAAATAATAAAGATCTTTTTACTGTATTACTAAAATTAAGAGAAAGTGGAGAGATGATTGAAAGAGAGGACAAGATTTTGGTGAGAGATAATATAAAGGATACAGGAGAGAGAGAATGAATATAAAATTAAGAAAAAAGTGGGAATTTGAGGAAGGAGAAAAATTCCTTTATATGATTATGGATATAAAGATTGCTTGGGGGACGGGGACGGGTAAGGGGAAGGGGAAGAGAATTTGGTGTGGCAATATTGTCAGCATTTACATGTTTGGAGATTAATCTAAATCTGACAAAAATAAAATGATTGTGCAACAATTATTCAATCTAAATAGATTTTGGATTTGTTGATAAATTCATTTAAATATTTAAAATTAATTAAGTAATTATTTATTTAATTAGGTATCTTTTGATCATTGTTAACTGCTTAATTACTTTTGCATATTTAATACAAATTGTTGTTATTATTTAACTAAAAAATTACTAAAATCTTATTATTGTGAAATGAAAGTTATTTAAATTTAAAATTTTAAATATATTATTTATTTATATAATTATTATTTTTATATTTAATATAAATTATAATAAAAATATAATATAAAAATAAATTATAATTAATTTATTATTCAAATTTAGATAGTTTAATTTTAGAAATTTAAATTTTATTATTTTTATCATATATTTGACATACAAATTGATACCATAGATATTTTAATTTATCCGAATTATTATGTACTGTAGAGCACATATAAAAATGAGGGACTAAATTCACATTATTTGAAACTAAATCCACAACCTTAAACTATAATTATCTTGTGTAATTATTATTACCTTTTGACTTTTTTATTCTCAAACTATTAATTTTTTTAATTCTTAAATCATTATTTTAATTTAAAAATCTATTTCATTATTTTTTTTTAAGTTTATCCACCGTCTCATTTCATCAATTTCATTATTTTATATATGCATTAGGTCTAATCAAATTTTTGAAAAATTAAAGAATTTGAAGAGATTTCATGAATTTCGCATCCACATATTATTTTTCTATGATACATATTTTTTGGTGATTAAAAAAAATTAATAATTTAAGAATAACATTTAGATTCTAGGAGTGTAAATTTAACTTCTCCCTATACAAAACCAAAAGTTATTATTTAAAAAAAATGTTTTTAACTTTTAGTAGTGCTATTAAAATGGGAACAATCAAAAACTAAAAACATGAAAAACGAAAAACAAACGGGAGAATTTTTTTTTTTTTTTTTTTGAGGGGGTGTTTTGGTCTGCTTAGAAGGTTATGGTCGTCTTCTTCAGTCTTTCTTTCTCGTTCTCTCTCCCAACAACGCAGCAGCTCGAATTTGAGTGTACTGGAGGGATCTACAGAGCTCCATGATTCGACCTAGCGTGATTCGTTTACTTTCTGTCTTCTTCCTCTTCTTTCTTGTAAGTAAAAACCTAACCTCCCAATTTTATTTTCTCAGTTGATTTTAGAGAATTTTTGCCGGATATCGTAATCAAGGCATATTCATTTCTTGAACGCTTTTGTCATTCATTTCGATTTCTGGCTCATGAATTGTACTGAAATTTGAATCTTGCATTATGCTTTGCGGTTTTAGATTGTTATAATCTGGATTTCTTTTGTCTAATTGGGTTTACTGAGTGTTCTGATAAAATTTATGTGACAGTTACTAGGAAATGGATCACAAGGGTCACGGTTTGGGAATCGTAAAGGTGGAGGTTCATCAGTTTTTTCGCTTTTCAACCTCAAAGCAAAGAGTAGGTTCTGGAGTGAGTCTGTTCTACATAGTGGTATGCCTTCTTCTCTCTGTTTTCCTCCCTTACGTTACTAGAATCATAATATAATCTGTTATGTAACAATTTTTTACTAATGTAATTAGGTTTTGATGATTTGGAATCATCTACTCCAGAGAAAGAAAGTTCTGTTAATTACACCAAGGCAGGTATTTGATTCTCGACACCGTTACTTGTTTAAAAACCTCTAGAGTTTGTTAGAGGGAATTCCTAGTTCTAATAGGAATTGGGAACTCTTGCTTACTTGTGGCTTATTCCTGTGTAGCATTTGGAAAGCATATCAATTTTTTTATAACTTGTTGGATTGATAGATGATTGTGGTTATTCCTTTTACTCTTGTCAACCTTGACGATGTTCATTGAGAAATATTGAAGTTTCCTCTCATTTGGTGGTCTACATGTCTTTTCTATTGTTTCATTTAGTGATAAAGGTTCTAATGCTACTCTTGAGGAAACTAGACATCTAAGATCCTTTAATGTTGTATAATCTCGTGCTCTACCATCAGGAAGAAGACAACCAGTAAAATAAATTGTACGAGTGCAGTTCTTTGATGAATGACTTATTTCACTTGAAAACTTTTTTGCTGTTCCAGTTTCTGATTATCTAGTCAGTTACCGATGTTTTGTAAAAGAATTTGATGTATATGGATTTTCGTTGATGTTTTCATGATCCTATGACCAATTTTTGAAGCATTCCAAATCAGGATTCATATAAATTTATGGATGACATTTAGCTGAAGGAAGTAGCGAACTTGCAAGTGTTGTCAAGGTTTATATTTTGTAATTTGTGGAAATAAAACATCGACTACTAATGATTTTGAAAAGACATCCTGATTTAGACATATGTTACTGGCATGCGTCAAGGAACTTGTACTTGCCCCTTGTTTGTTTTAACAAAGCTAGTTCACTCCTCAGCCATTCCCAAGTCTAGAATCATTTAGATATGAAATTTCCTCATTTTCTTATTGCCCTCAGAATTATTTTGTCAACTTACTTTGCGTTGGAGGTTCCACAGTCCAAAAGAGGATATAAACTTAAAATATGTTTTTGCTGTGAGGTGGAGGTTATTTAGCAGTTATCCTTGGAAAGCCACTTGAAATCTTCCCTCCTACCACTGAGAAAACCTTCTCCACTATTGATATATTTTCTCCTTTGTTTCTTTGGAGTTGTTCTGTAAATATGGGAAAGCTAAGGTCGCAGATGTGCTGGCATAAGATGCAGTTGAGATTGCGGTGAGATGGTGCCACAGATTTGTGATGGCTCTCAATGGGTTGTATTAAGATCGTTATATTGGTGGTGGTGATAGGTGGCAAGAGGTGGATATGATGGCATGGGGATGGTGATTATGTTGCATTGCCTGGCAGTGGTTAAAAGGGGTTCAGTGGATGGTAATGCCAATGTGGAAAGGGATAAAATTTATGATGGAAATGGTTACTGAGGAACTAGTGGATGGTCCTAATTTTGTGTAGAGTGTGGGTTTTTGATTGTTAGCTGATGGTGGTGGTGGATTAGTAGCCGAATGCTGTTAGAACTCATTCTAGAAGGCAACAATGGGAAACTATTTTTATTAAACATAATGGGCATTTTGTCTGTTTATAGTGTGAAATAATGTCTATGTTTGTATATTTACATGAACATATAGGCAACTAAGTTGGATGTGCTAGATGGAACACAAACTTCCGAAGAGAAGTAGTAGGAATGACTGCTGAGCTGATGAATTTACTGATAATAGTGATTTACTTTAGTTTTTGCTATCATTGTCCTTGAAACAGGCATTTAGGTAGTTTGCTATCAAGTTCCATGCTGTTTTGCATACAATATTAGGGAAAATAGGTCTTTTACTTCTGCCAGTTGCCACTGTTGACCAGTGTGATTATACTATTTAGTTATATATTATTTGTTGTTGTCTTTTGTGTTGTGGGGTAGAGGGGTCTGAATACATGGTAGTCAAATCTAATGACATAATCTGTTTATTGCTTCGAAAGAGGCAGGGAAAATTTTTTCAGTATTTTAGTACGTGGATATGTTTTTGTCTCTGCAAGTGCAACAATATGGATTATAGCATGCAATTATTTGCCTGAGATCTGCATATTTTTAATCCTGGGGAACCTTTTGTTACTCTTGTCCTGATATATAATGTTTCTTTTGAAGTGCAGTACCCTGTGCATATACTCATTTGGGTGGGTTTGGTCAATAAAAAAGCAGGGGTGACTAGCACTAATTTGAAATGAAGCATAATTTATATTTTACCATACAAAAATGTGTATGTAAGCACCTTTTCTATTGTATCTCAGGCACCATAGCAAACTATCTGAAGCTTTTGGAAGTTGATTCAATGTATCTTCCAGTACCTGTGAATTTCATTTTTATAGGATTTGAAGGGAAGGGAAACCAAGGTATAGAATACAGTATTTTATATCTATTGAAGGTTGAAGAATGGGTTTCATTTTAATTTTGGTAGTGCTGTGCTTTCATCACCACATTTTGGTTGTCTGTTTTAGAATTTAAGCTAAATGCTGAAGAACTGGAACGCTGGTTCACAAACATTGATCACATCTTCCAGCATTCGAGGATTCCTCAAATTGGTGAAGTTCTGACCCCATTTTACAAGATAAGCATCGATAGAGAGCAACGCCACCATCTTCCTCTAGTCAGTCACATAAATTACAAGTATAGTTTCTTCTTGCTTAATTATTCATCTGAATGCTACTGGTAGTGGATTTTGCACCTCAAAAATTTTAGTTATATGGCATTTAGAGAATCTAGTAATGTTGGTAAATGTATATGCAGCTTTTCTGTTCATGCCATCCAAATGGGCGAAAAGGTTTCATCCATCTTTGAGCATGCCATTAATGTCCTTGGGCGCAAAGATGACGTCTTGAATACAACGTATATATCTTATCCTGGAACTTGTGTAATTGTGTATGGTATAAAAGTGATGTGAACTTTGGGCCATTGTATATGATGTTCTCCATCCCCTCTTCCCTGTTTAAAGGGATGAGGAAGCTGGTCTTTGGCAGGTTGATGTTGATATGATGGGTGTCCTCTTCACTAGTCTTGTGGAATATTTGCAATTACAAGATGCTTACAACATATTTATTCTGAATCCTAAGCGTGATGTAAAGAGAACTAAATATGGATACAGGTAAGCTCACAGGGAACATTAAATAAATGTTAAAGTGTGATGTTGCTTTTTATCTGTGATAGCTAAAGCACAGGAGTTGCTCAACTAGCCATCCTGAGTCCAGGGAAGAAAGAGGTGCTGAGGGTTGAGGAAATATCTAAAATGGAGAACCATGAGAAAGAGTGCATACTTTCCATCTTAACAAGATTTACAAACTAATCCTATTTCATCCAATAAAAGCTTTTGGTATGTTAGTGAAAGCGACTTTGATTTGGACTAAAAGGTGGCCTGTTGGCATATTTACCTGGTCCTCTTATGATGGATTAGAGATGAACTCATTTTAATTAGAAACTGGTTATTGGAATTTAGAAGGTTAGTACATCTATTTCATTGTGTGATTGAGTTATAGCATATAAGCTTGAGGCAAAAAAGATTAACACTTCGTTTGGTTTGCAAAGGGGGAAGGGGAAGGGAAGGGAGATCTTTACTTCCACTGTGGCGTTTAATTCCATCTTGTTTGGTTGGAGTGGAAGAGAAATAAATAAAAGATTTCTTAGTTTATTAAATTTACTATTATCTCCATTATATTTATTACTTTAACCATTGAAAAACAGGAAGGAAATGACACATTTGACTTTTACTTTCATTTACATCCCAACGTCTCCAAAATTGGAGGTGAAGATTTGCTGATGTGGTGGGGGAGTAGCACCCCCTCCCAATTTACTTCCAGCTTTGATTTACCTCCAACAAAGCACAAGCTTTTGGCCATTTACCTCTAGATTTACTTCTTCTCAAATACTTCCTCTTTTCACCCTAGCCAAACGTAGTGTAAAAAAAATTAATACATTGCATTTTGGCTTCTTGGTTATATGAATTTCTAATTGTATTGGATAACTTTCAGGTAAAAATTCCTGCATTGAGAGCATATTTATTTGACTTTGGTATGGATTATTGCCTAGGCATATGATGATACTATAATTGCTTTTTGACATTAACTGACTTCATGGATTAGGCAACTGATTGAGTGAGAAAGCAACTTATTATTGTGTAGGCATATTTCTATTTCATAATTCAAATATGTTAGTATTCTTTCTCATCAACTTTGTCAAAATTTGCAGGAGAGGCCTATCAGAGAGTGAGATAGATTTTCTTAAGAAGGTAAATAAAGATTTGCTAGTCGCAGTATAACATTCACCTTTGTTGTACCTGGATGTTAAATGCTTTTTGTGTATTTGGTAATTATACCAACGATATCTATTCTGCTAGTATCTATTGCAATGATGCGGATGCTAGTCCTAGGTCCCTGTTCTGTTCTAAGATTTTGCCCAACATATGCTGACATTGATGTTTTCTTAAAACCCAGAACAAAGATCTGCAATCAAGAATTCTTCAGTCAGGAAGTATTCCAGAAAGTGTTCTTGGTGAGAAGATCTTTCATCATAATTCATCTTTTTCTCCTTTAGTAGAAAAAAGATTTTGCTTGGTTTCTTACCTTCTGTACAGTATTAATCTTCTCTATTTGGAAACGTGTTTGGCAGCTCTTGATAAAATCAAAAGACCTTTATATGACAAGCATCCAATGGCGAAATTTTCTTGGACTGTAACAGAAGATACTGACACAGTGAGATTTTTATCTGCTTGAGCACCTATAAGCAAATATTTTCTATTTTATTTTGATTTGTGTCATCTGTTGCAAATGATATCTAACTCCTAAAATATTTGTTTTTTATCCTAACATCCTGCTTATGGCGGACTTGAATGTTTATTTCTGATTTTGATCCTGCTGCTGACAAACTTGAAGTTCAAATTTCTCCCATATGAGAGAAGTGCTTCTTCAAATAGGATCCTGGAGCTGTGGTAGTTAAGTTGTGGATGTGGAGAATTGTGTTTCAAAGGAAGATGGGGTTTAACAGTTTCAATCCTGCTATTCAAAAGTGTGAATTCAATTGCTAATACCGTTTTATTTTTTAAAAAAACTTATTATAGATAAAATGCTCACACAGTTGTCAGATACTTGAAACTGTTAAATATCCCTCGCCTTTTTTTTTTTTTTGTGTGGGGTATGGTGGGGGGGGGGGCGCTGATTGGGTGAAGTATGCATCATAGAGATCTTCTGATTTTCCTTTAATGAATTTTTGGCCTTTTTCCTGCCTCTAGTAAAATTCATGGTGGATTTAAGTGGTTTAGGTTGATTCTGAAGGAATATCTTGGAATCTTGTTTCTAGAGGTCCTATCTCTAGTCTTCTAATAGAATGAACTATGAAAGGAATTAGCCAGGAAGTGAAAAATCCTAAGAAGGCTGGAGTTGAAGCTAAGTTCCCTATCTTAAAATCAGTCATATAGCTTCAACTTGATGCAGCACTGGGGACAGACAAGGATGGAAATGTAGTTATTCACTGTGGTGGTGTTCTAACCTAGTTATGAAAGGGGAAGAAAAACTACAAAAGGATAATTGGATTTTAGTGTCTTTGAAAAATCCCCAAGGGTTTCAGAATTAGGAGTAAAACAGAGTATATGAAATGCAAGTTCAGTATTAGTAGAAATTCTCTGAGTGTATGGATGGTAGAAATATACCGGTAGGTGATTGCTTCCAATATCTAGGATCTATTATTTAAAAAGACGGAGAGCTCGATGGCGACGTTGCACACTGAGTTACGGCGGGTGGGTTGAAATGGAGAAGTGCAACTGGTATTCTATGTGATCGTAATATACCATTGAGCCTAAAGGGAAAATTCTATAGAACAGTCGTAAGACATGCTTTGTTATATGGCACGGAATGTTGGACAATTAAAAGCTGTCATATTTACAAAATGAAGGTAGTTGAGATGCGTATGTTACGGTGGATGTGGGGGTATATTAGAAAGGATAGAGTCAGAAATGAGACTATTAGGAAAAAGGTGGGAGTGGTATTTATTGAGGAGAAGATGAGAGAAAGCTGCTTGCGATGGTTTGGATATATACAGAGAAGACCGAAGGATTCTCCTGTTAGGAGGATTGAGGGAGGGAGGCAGGATATGTTAGACAGAGGTACAGGCAGGCTTAAAATCACATGGATAGAGGTGATTACGAGAGATATGTCTATGTTAGATTTGGATGAAAGTATGACGGTCGATTGAAGGAAGTGAAGAGAGATGATTCATGAGGATGACCACCTGTAGCCTGGTATTGGTTCATGTAGCCGATCCCAAGTTTCTTGGGACTAAAGCTTAGTTTGTTGTTGTTGTTTGTTTGCTTTTTTTTTTTTTTTAAAATTGTCCTTTGATTTAAAATCTATGGCAAACCTGTTTAGAATTGGATGATTTTCTGGGAGAGATAGATCGTATGAGAGACTTGAGTTCTGATCTATCTTTTATCTCTTTGATATGCTTTCTGAAGTCTATTTTTCTTTTGGAGTGTAGCTCGTTTCTTGATAGTCATTGATCCCTTGACTAGTTGACTTGGTACCAGTTATACTTGACATATTTTCTTCCATCATGCCCTTGTATGCGATTTATGCTATTAAACGTTCCTTACAAATTACTAAATATCTCCTTGACTGGGATTAAACATAGCTTGTTTAGAAAGGAAATGCTTGTTGTATTTCTTATGTTAATCTAGATTTTCTTTTACCTTCTCTTGTGACAATTATGAAGTTCAGTTTTTGTTTTTGTTCAATTTCCAGAATATATTTCTTTGCTAAACTTCAAAAAGACAGGTGAAAAGATACTTATATTTATGCTTCAAAGAAGATAAAGGAATAGATTACTAATTACCAGTTGAACATGGAAGAAATGGGACATAAATTTGTATCTTAAAGAGAAACCCATCAAGAAAAGAATGCGGTTAAAGGGAAGATTTACGCCTATTGATAAGGAAATAAGCTTTAAGCTTTACTATCATTATCTTCTTCAGGTTTTGTCCTATTTTATCTGCTATTAATTTTCAGGTAGAGTGGTATAATCAATGCCTAGATGCACTCAACAACATTGAGAGGCTCCATCGTGGGAAGGAGACAGCTGATATCATTCAGAGCAAAGTTATGCAGGTGCAAAATTCAATACACTTCTACCTTTGTTAAGATCTTATACTGTGCGAGCTAGAAGCTTTTGTTAATTTGTCTGTCTTGATTTCTTGAAGGAAACAGTGAGCAAGTATTAAATTGGTTTCTGATGTTTCTACCATTTTATTACCGTAATTGATATCCTAATTACTATATTATCTCTAGTTCTCAAGTGGGAAAAATGAAGACTTGAAGATTCTTTTGGAGAAAGATTTAAAATCTGGGGATCTTAGTGGATTTCATGCAGAATGTCTCACAGACACATGGATAGGAAATGAGAGGTTTCTCCCTTCTCTCTCTTTCTCACCACCCCCACCCCACTCCCTCTTTCTACTCACTGATGCTTCACTTTAATGATGTATCAGGTGGGCATTTATTGATTTAACTGCGGGTCCTTTCTCATGGGGTCCTGCTGTTGGTGGAGAAGGTGTGCGCACAGAACTAAGTTTACCAAATGTTGAGAAAACCATTGGTGCAGTTCAAGGTACTCGATATCTTGGAAATTCATTGCATATATTAGTAGGTTTCGAACTCAATATTGGGAAGATATTTTCTATTTACTTGATAATATTCAAATAAGACTAGGGATTCCACTGAGGTATTACTATACATTTCTGACGTTTTATATATGTCATGGGCTTTGTAAAAAGTTTAAGGTTTGTGTGTTATTATGATTGCTTTATGACATGTGGTCTTTCACACATACCATTTAAAGAACCTTTCTCAAATTTGTTATCACTGGAAGATCAGTTTCTAGGACAGCACTTTATAACTGAATGCTGTTTTAGCTGTTTTCCTATAATGATATGGTTGTAATCCACAGGGATCTTAGTTTTCACCAAATTAGGTGCTTGGGAAGGAAATCCAAGTTTGGCCTTCTAACATGTTATTCAAGGACTAACTTGCAGTTGAACTTGGTTAATGGTTGTCCCTATTGTTGAGTTCTTTTGTATTTTATCCTCCAGAAATTTCAGAAGATGAAGCTGAAGAACGCTTGCAAGAGGCAATTCAGGAGAGATTTGCAGTATTTGGTGATGTATGCATAATCTAAAACTCTGTTTAACTCATCATCATTAATCCTTGCTTCAGTGAAGATTTAGTCTTTGTATTTTCCTTCTCTCATTGTACGTAGATAGTCTAGTTGATTATAAGGTCTTAGCTTTAATCTTGCATAACGAGTATGGACCTATAAGCATGTATTTGTATCTCTTGACCAAGGAAAGGAGGAAGAGAAGAAGAAAAAGTTCCAGTTTATTATACAATTGTTGGGAAATCTTTACTGTTTATCCTTTTTTTTAATGATTTTTATTACTTTTAATCTACCTTGGCCCTCCAGTAAATTCTTTTTAATTCTGTTTGAGCCATTTTTTTTCATATGACATTACATACGTAGAATAGTTGTCTCAGCTGGATGCTGTTAGCCCAAAGACATCATGGACATGTTTTATGCATATAAAAGAAACCCATAAATGTATACATCATCCTTTAAATCTCATATAGCTTTTGGATTTCTAGATTATTTATTGTCAAAATGACTATGAATGTCTCGGTTGCATAGGTGGACAATATTACGCATGCTTGTATCAAATTCACGTTACAGAGACAGTATATAAATTGAAGCCTTTCTTGCAAGGCTCCATTTTTCTGGCTGTTAGGTGGATTTGAAGATTACATTATTCACTCTATATATGTAAGTATAATTGAAGAACGCATGGTTGGAAATGACATTTAGGGAAACAATGGTGACTCAAATAGGGAAAAAGTAAGTAGGTTGTGGTTGAGGTGTTTGTGGTGATACTAACAAAGGGAAGGGGCTATACTCTGGGACTCAAGTTCATCTGGAGACCTTGATTTGGATTACAGCTTTGCAAACTGTATTTTGTTACTTATTTGATGGAAAGATGCCAGAAATGTTTCTTTCCTAGAGAACATCTATACTCTTCCGAATTGCAAAGAAAGTGCTGTCCCAGACTCTACCTGCATTTTGTCTTTCCTCAGACTCTAGTAGTTACTTCAAGAATATATTATAACTAGAGGTTTTCTTGGTGAGTTAGTGAACCTGGTGTCTCATGTTGGCATGTGGTTTAATTTGACTAAACTGAATGCTAAAAGACCAAATGATTATTGATGCTTGATGCGAGTATCTCATCTCTACCCTTATGCCAGCCCTTCTGCTTGTCTGGACCTTACTGTTATTTTTCTTTGTTTATGTTCGACTTCATCATAATTCTTTTGAAGCACGGGTATTTTAACCACTTTTTATGTTCAAACAAGTAGTTAAATCCACATGATTCAAAAGAAAAAATTTTAGTGCTGAATGAAATCTTCTAATCTCATTCAGCTTCATTTTCCCCTTTCTTCTCACTCATTTCTTTTGTACATTTCAGACTCACTTGGACTGTGAGCTGGCTTATCTATTGCAAGATTATTTTTTTTTAGCTCTTGCTATGATTATGAAAAACCTAAATAACTGGCCAAGTTACCATCTTTATTATGTTTTCTTGAAATGGATGCCCATATGTTTTCTAAGTTGGGCTTGGGGTCTTGGAGCTTGGAGCTTTGCCAACTGATTAAAGATTGCAAACTTACTTTATCATTGCTACCAAATTGTCTTGCAGGCCGCGGCACTCATGTATTATTGGATTAATAATCTGTTTATATTAAAATCACAATCTTGTAGCATGGAAAATTTTCTTTTGCACTCAATGGATAGTATGCATGTGAATGCAACCTCCTGGTATTGCTGTTGTGTGTTTGTTTGTCTTTAAATTTTGAATATACTTTATTTTGTAGTATTTAATAGGTATCACTCCAAATGTTTCAGAAAGATCACAATGCAGTTGATATCCTTCTTGCGGAAATTGATATATATGAACTATTTGCTTTCAAACATTGCAAGGGGAGGAGGGTTAAGCTTGCTCTCTGTGAAGGTAATTGTGTGCTCTTTGACCTAACTGTTTCTTGATTGATTACCGGGTAGAATCTTTTCACTCCTTGTCCTTGCTTTAGTTTGTCCCTTTATAAATCTCTGTCAATTTCTGGGTGGCTATCATATTGTTTAGTCAATCAGGATTGCAATGCTTACTAGAAAATACTTCACCAATGTTCTAATATTAAAAATGAAACTCCATATGTGGATCTTATACTCAAGTATTGAGAATTTTGTCTTCCTTTTTGTCTGACAC
This sequence comes from Voacanga thouarsii, assembly GCA_026120185.1. Lineage (NCBI taxonomy): Eukaryota > Viridiplantae > Streptophyta > Magnoliopsida > Gentianales > Apocynaceae > Voacanga > Voacanga thouarsii. The sequence goes on along the minus strand of JANUWF010001547.1, from coordinate 2,049,649 downwards.
AATCTTGAAAATTTGGCCACGAATTGGAAACAGAGCTTGATGAGAGAATGCAAGATTTGAAAACCGAGCTCCAATCTATTGAGGGAGAGGAGCAGGATGAAAACCATAGGAGAAAAGCTATAGATGCACTGAAGCGGATGGAGAATTGGAATTTGTTTAGTGATACTCATGAGGTTCTTTACTTGTCTTGTAAATATATTTTATTCTTCCTCAGGATTTTGTTTTTGTAATTTTCCCTTGGAGATGTCACTTAAGAAATGTTTATTTTGATTGTAGAATTGTTTCTTTTTCTCCAACTATACTGTTATTTTCTTTTTAGCTGAAATAATTAGTAACAACTAGAAATTTGGTCATGCAGGACGCCAAGAATTACACAGTTGCCCGTGATACTTTTCTTGCACATTTAGGTGCAACATTGTGGGGATCTATGAGACACATAATATCTCCTTCTCTTGCTGATGGAGCATTCCACTACTATGAGAAAATATCTTTTCAGTTATTTTTCATTACGCAGGAGGTATGTTATCTGGGAAAAAGGTTGGTTCAGTACATGGCCTATTTGGAAACTGATTGTCGTTTTGAATGGCTTTCTGTAGAGAGTTAAAAATGTCAAGCATTTGCCTGTTGATCTTAAAAGTCTCATGGATGGGCTTTCCTCTCTGGTATTACCATCACAGCAAGTGATGTTTAGTCAACCCAGGTGTGTCTTTTGTTTAATATGTTTCCATTTTATGTTCCTCTAGTCTTTTGTTCATTTTTTATCTTTACTATTGAGTTATCCCACATCAGCTAGTTAGTGAGCCAAAGTGCTTCTCATAAGTCTTGGGCAATCCTCCCCCATACAAGGTGTCTTTTAGAGTGGAATTAGACCGGCATATTTTCCAACATTTACATTAGGCAGTTTTTAGTTGACATTCTGCTTTTGTGATTCTGTTAAGCTTGAATACTTATTCCCTTTTGTTTAGCTTGTTTCTTCTTTTGACACCATGTGATATATCGGCTGCTTTTATTGGTTGTATTCTGTTTCACAGGGTGCTACTTTCAGATGATCCTGCACTAGCAATGGCTTTTTCAGTGGCTAGGAGGGCGGCTGCTGTTCCCTTATTGCTTGTGAATGGAACATATAGAAAAACTGTTCGCCACTTTCTTGATTCTGCTATTCTTCAGCACCAGTTGCGGAGGCTGAATGATCATGGATCTCTGAAAGGTGTATTGTACTTTTTTTGTCTGTGTTTTAGTTTGTCTCCTGTAGTGCGTATGTGGATTTAGTTGGAATTAGTAAGCCTTTTTAAAATGCATTCCTGAAAAAATGTTGAATTACTGGGTAGGCACTGCCATTTCTCGTTTCAACTAATGCTTTGTTATTATATGAGTATTAGTGTGTTTTGGACACAAAGTCACTATCTTGATGATGTCTACAAGTCAATCTTTTACCTACTGATGTTGTGGCTTCAAAGCCATCTGCATTTTCCCTTTGCTGACATTCAAGTAAGAGAAGTTTGCAAAATCTGATGAGATTTACAGCCAGATAGCATACTTCTAAAAACAATCTTCAAGTAAATGGTGCAGAATGATGCTTCATATTTTGAATGATTTTCTCGGCTTGAATGTTTTGAGTTAATTGTGAAGTCCATAGGTTTACAACTGAAGGTTTTGATTGAAAGTTTTGCAATGAAATCAAATCATCCTTTTTTGTTGGATGAATTTAAAGGCTGTTAATTGAGGGCTTAAGCATTATAGGCAAGGTAAAATGCATCATAGACTTGGCAAAATAACCTGAGATATTTTCATCTCTCATCAATACTGCAGGATCACATGTGCACAGCAGGGCCACACTGGAAGTCCCCATTTTTTGGTTTATCCATGGTGACACCTTGTTGGTTGACAAGCATCATCAAGCAAAGGCACTTTCTGATATGGTTATTGTTGTTCAGTCAGAGCAATCATCCTGGGAAAGCCACCTGCAATGCAATGGGCAATCACTTCTATTAGACTTGAGGTAAAATGTCTTTCTGTTGCTGTTGAATTACTGGAGTGTCAACTAGCAATTGTTTTCTGAAACTTTTGTAGTTCACATAGTGTAATTCAGCGTTATTTGAAAATTCCATTTCTAATCTTCATTCAAGTTTTATTAGATAAAATAAAAGGGTTTGATAAATGTCTAAAATTCCCCTTGTAATATTTTTCGTGTAATTTTATCTACACTTGGTCTGAATCCAGTGATCTGAAATAAAGCTGGTTTCCTTGATTTGGACCAATCCAAAATTGAAGGAGAATTAATCATGATTTCCTGTAAAATAAAATGTTTTTGCTTCTTTTGTGCTGTCTCATCTGTGATAAACTACTAATATCAGGATCTGGGTGTTAAGAATTTTTTTTAGATAAAAGAGGGTATTTTTATAATGAATAGAACTACAAGAAAGAGGTCGAGGAATCCTGAAGAGAATTTACCAAAAACGACATCAAAGCAGCCTTCCTATCTCTAAAATCTGTCTGTGCCATGTCTCCAGAAAATACCAGATGCTATCGCTCAAAGAATTTATCTAAGTAGTTTCTTAGGCATCTACGGATCTTTCCAAATCCTGTTATTCCTTCTATCCTCCATATCACTGGGTGTTAAGAATTTATCTTAGGCTTATTTATATAGTTGCTATAACACATGCTGTTTCCTGGCTACGAGTGTCTTGTCTCTGACATATCAGCTTCTGACAAGATTTATTGTTGTACCATAACTACTGTAAAGCAGCCATTAAATGTGGATCTTGAGTTGCTTTCTTAACTAGCTTCTTGTATATTTAATGTTAGTGTGTTTTAATGAACAGACATACTATATCAGAATTGTAATGAAATTTGAAACTCTGGAAAGCCTGGAAAAAACAACTTCATGTACTTTATTGTTTAACAGCGTCTTCCCAAATCCACCCCCCCCCGCCTTTTTTTGGGTGTTTTTGGGGGCAGGGGGTGGTGGTGGTGGGGGGTTTGTAAACTTTGAACTAAAAAGTTTGATTGGCCATTGCTCATCAGGGAAATTGCAGGAGATCCTAACTTGACACATTTTTCTTTTGGGGTAATATACAGGAGGCCAATAAAAGCTGCACTGGCTGCTGTTGCTGAACATCTATCAGGGTTACTTCCACTTCATCTTGTCTATAGCCAAGCTCATGAAAATGCTGTTGAGGTATGTTGAATGCAGAATGTGGAACTTCGAAATGCTTGTAAGCCTAGTTTTTCCTAATAGTCATGACATGGCATCTTATAATATATGCTTGTTGACATGGCATCTCACTAGACAGTAATATATGCTTGTTGACTCACACCTAAGTAAACTACTTTCTGTTATCTGGAGGAACAATAAATAGCTGAATTTTAACGTTCCCATCACTTAAATGATTTTGATCTTGTCATTATTTTTGTCAATTCTTCTGTGAAAGTTGTAACATCACTTGAAGTTGTATAGAACATGGTCATTGGAGTCTATTATTTCTTGTTAGAAAATCACCATGGATGCAAATTAAGTTTACAAATGAAACATTTATGTCCTATTCATTGTTACTGGGGCCTCTCTGTAGTATCCGTGTGTTTGATATAACAATTTTTACTGTTAATGTTTCGACAATAATTAAGCAATAAATTACCAGTTTATTTTAGGTTGCATGGAATCACTATAGGCCATGTAAAGGGAACAAGATTAAGGAGAACCCGGGGTTATATGCTGTATAAAATTATTTGTCATATTTTACAGAGTTTGATACTATGAATGTATTGCCTTGAAAAACACAAGATTGCATTTTTATCAAATTGTTGTAGTTTGTTGGACTAAGGCTATAATGTTATGATACAGAATGCTTGCCCTCTTGCTTCACATACATAAATTGAACATGGTTCATTTCATCTGTCTTTCTTTTGTCCTTCATCATTTCATGGGGTGTTTGGGTTTTACTGAAGCTTTGACAGCCATGTCCAATTATTGTCACAAAGGTGAATTATCTTCTGGAGTATCAGGCATATTTTATAGTGGAGAGTATCTGGTGTATAGGACAGGTCAGAGAGGTTTAAATGAGAACGAAGACTAAAATACTTATTTGGGATTTCTTCTGTAGCTTCTGCTTTCAAGGTGATCCATGAAGTTAGGCTGTGCTGAATGCCTTGTTGAGCTTTTACTGCTTTCTGAAATTTCAATTGTCGTAGGTGTTGATTTGAAATTTGTATGTTGCTGCCTGCTTGTTTTTTATTTGCTGCTTTTATATGATCAACTTAAGGTGGGGAAACTATTATATTTACGAAATGCCTAAGTAGCAGAGTATTTCTCTCAAAGTGAAGTTGCATATAAATTACATTTTGAACACAAATCCTTTTCTTCCACAGGACTGGGTATGGTCGACTGGTTGCAACCCATTATCCATCACTTCTCAAGGTTGGCACATATCTAAATTCCATTCTGATACTATTGCCCGGAGCTATATTCTCACAGCTCTGGAGGAATCGATACAAATTGTTAATTCAGCAATCCATCGACTCGTTACTGAACGGACATGTATCCTTCTTCAAATGTTATTATGTAATTCACAATATAGGTCATCCAAAAGTAAGTTAGAAAATTATGCTTCTGGAAAGTCACAATGATTGCAGCTCTTCACTGCATGCTGCCTTCCATTATTGTTGGTTAGTAAACCACCTGAAATTTTGATTGATGCAGTAATTGTGGTTGGCAAGTTCCATGTGTTACTTGAGTACCTGAAATAATAATGGCACCAATTAGGTTCCTTAGTTTGAGCAGTAGAATATTTATGTTTTTTGTTCTCAAGTCTGATGATGCTCCAATTGAATACAAAGATTTTATAATTATGTGACGTGTATATTTTCTGGTTATTTTTGGAGTAATTCGAATAATAGCAGTTTGCTCCAAGTGTTCTATCTTAACAAGCATCAGCGGAACAAACTTACAAAGTCTTTCAATACATGGAGCGAGATCTAGTGAACAAATACAACTATGTTGTTAGCCTGTGGAGAAGAGTAAGTGTCGTGTAATTAAATTAGGTGTATAACTTGTAATTCTGTATTCTCACTAAGCAATCATTTAGTGTGTCCTGGTGAACTGTTCCTCTGAAATTATGCATGTGACTTTCGTTTCAGATTTCAACTACCACTGGGGAACTACGGCATGAAAATACTATGGGACTGCTTTATACCCTTGAGGATGCATCAAGAGGGTTTGTAACTAAAAGTGCTCTTTTCCATAATTTAATTGTGATTGAGTTCTCTGGAGCATGGTTTTTCTAGAAATGGAAAGCTGCTGCTGTCTCCCCCCCCCGCCTTTCTGCTACCTGTGTTTTTTTGTTGGGAAGGAGGCCTGGGATACATCTATGGAAGTCTTATTACTTTGCAGAGAGTAACTTCCCAAGTGTTTTCTATTTCTCTTTCAACCTTTCCCCCAAGTATCCTTTCTAGGATGGTGGAGATTAACTCCGTGCATCACATCTAGAACTTCTGACATAATGTTCTACTTTTGCTTACTGTATAATGTTTCTTTTCTTCTGCAGATTTGCAGACTATGTAAATTCAACTATTGCTAGTCTTCGTCCAATCCATTGCACCAGGCAGAGGAAAGTTGATGTTGAGTTTGACATGACAACAATTCCTGCTTTTCTGGTCATTATCTTGGTACTCTTTCTTGCTTTAAGGCCTAGAAGACCAAAGCCCAAGATCAACTGAGCGTTCTCGTGGGGCTGCTTAAGATGTTATATTACCTAACAGGGTTCTTCTCAGAAAAAGAAGATTTGTTACTTAGACACCAATTGGCGTTTGGAGCATAGGTTTTTCTCGGTAGTTTTCGTTTGACATTCTGACACAGGTAAAGTGGGACAAATGGCTTAGCGAAGATGTACTGTTAGAGGATCCCCTGTTGACATTTTTGGAGTACGGTTGTAAAGAAGTGATTTTGATTCAAGCAAGGTTTATCTTATATTTACTGTCAAATTTTCCAAGTCCATTTCCGATGGTCTGGGTACAAGTACCCTGAAAATGCTGCCTGAGCTGGATTTTCGCCTGATGTTATCTGAGCTCGTACGTAAGTTTTGCGCTCGCGCGAGAATATGGTTGTCTGGGCACAAATATTTGAGTTCGGCTTGTTCAGAAATTCGACCTGATTTAAAGTTACTCAAATTTTGCAACTTGAAATTCTCTCCCAATTTTACAGTTAGAATTTTTTTTCGACCACATCCAATAGCAAGGATGAATACTAATTACGGGTTTATTTTAAGCTTTTTTTATTTTTATGTCATTATGTGGTTGTGAATGTATGGTTTTATCCATGTTTTGTGAAGTAGACAAAACAAATTCAACTGAGATTTATGAAGTCGAACTTGAATAGTTTGATAAAGGGCTTGCTTGAAATTAGTCCTCAATTTCATTATTCTAACTCAGTTGCCTAATGTTGTAAGTTACAAGGGTAAAGAACGCAGAGGAGGAAATTATTTGCAGACAACTTTATCATCAATGAAGATTTGAACAATCTAGGCTCTATTTTTAATTCCTTGTTGAATAGTGAGAGAGAGAGAGAGAAAGAGAGGAGCAAAATGAAAAGTTTATTGATGACAATATATTATGCACAAGCATTAAAGAAAGCAGTTGAAAAATGTTCTATCAATTTATGTTTGGGAAGATTAAATACTTTCTCAATGGCCTTAGCAAACTATCTTGCTTCTGGCAGAAATGCAGAGTCAGACAAATCTCTTCCCTTCGTCTCAAATGGGAGAAAGAAGACAGACAGTCCCGAAAGCATTATCATTGCCAAAAACAGACTCACTGCAGCAGCTAGATGGCAATTACTTGCCAATCCAACGGCTACAAGAGGGCAGATCATGCCACCGATTCTTCCTATAGAAGTTGTAAGCCCAACAGCAGTTGCCCTTATATCAGTTGGATACACCTGCCATTTGAATGCAAATATAGATTGGAAATATTAATGAAAATAGAAGAGCTGCATTGTACTAGGAAGTGCATGTGACTTTAATAAGTGATCAGACAATGTCTGTCCACTTCTAGTCTTCTACAACTTCTTGTTTTTCCATGGCCATGGAATCCTAGGCAACCAAGACAATTGCCTAAGGCCCCGATCTCATAGAAGGCCCCAGCCCTATATTGGTCATTCTATTTTCCATCTTCTAAAAGAAAATGCCTAGAGGCCCGCCATCATAAAACACACTCTCTCTCTCTCTCTCTCTCTCTCTCTCTCTCTCTCTCTCACACACACACACACACACACACACACACAAACACACACAAACAGAGAAGAGGCATCTGTCTTTATTTCTTTTTCTGTTTGCTACCATAATAAGTGAGAGAGATATGTAAAAGGCTTAAAAAAGGTACCCTATTCCTCAACTTTCTTTAGAACAATTTACTGATCCATTAACTCTCTCCTAACTCTCTATCCTATCATTTTCTCTTTCTCCTTGTATCATTGCCATTGTCAGGTTAGGAGTTCATTTCTATGTTTGTGACAATAATAGAAGAGTGCCTCCTTTAAAAAAAACAAAGAAGAATGGCTTAAATCTCATTTGAGATCAGCTATGTTAAGGGATAGATTAAATGGATTAGCTACATTATCTATTTCAGAGTGAAATGATTATAAAGTGATCTTGTAGCTCAAAAAGTTAGGAGAACAAAATAAGTACGGAATGGGGCCTTGCTATAAGTTTCGTCCAAGGCCTCCAAATTTCCAGACATGGCCATGGTTTTCCCCAGGGTATATCCTCAGGAAATGAGATATATTTTCACTTTTCTGGTAAACAAAGTTCTGTTTCCACAATGATTAATCCAGATAATTATCAGACAGCATAAGCCAATTCATTTCATTACAAACGTGCAAGTCCACATATCACCAACTTGAACATGGTACTAAACTCATAGGATAGAGATGCGGAGTTAAGCGAATAGTAGAATACCCAAGGAACAAGAACATTGGAAATTTTTCTGTATTTCCATTTTTGGGTTTTTTTTTTTTTTTTTCAATAGAGGGTTTGGGGGCAGGTTGCTACAGCTGTTTGTATTTGTGAATCAGCATATGGAACAAATGATGAGCAGTTTAACGCCCAGAAGGATGCAGAATGAAACAAATAATAAGGCTAAGAACTGTAACCATGAATTCCAGGAGAACATACCTCTGGGCAATAGATACAGGCAATAGTAAACGTTGCTGAAATGAAAACTCGTGCTCCAAACAATAGAGTTGTAGTCAGCCACCCAGTTTGCACAGCAACCAACGGCAGAAGTAGTACAAAACCTAGCAAAAACATAATAATCATGGAGGCTTTGCGACCAACTCTGTCCACAATAATGGCTGATAAAACAAGCCCAGGAACCTCTGCAGAAGAACTTCAAGTCAATTTCTGTGTGTATAACTGTTAAGCTGGACACAGCAAACATAATAAACTGTAAATTTCTAGTACCGGCCAAATTAGTAACAAAGACATTTACATAAAGGCTATCACTCTTCCCGCTATCTGAATGCAGCAGTGTGACCAGTCCACATTTACTTTGCCCAGAGCTCAACTCAGAGGTCAGTAGTATAACGCCATAATATGAGAATGTGTTTCCAAAATATAAAAACCATAGCAGAAGTGTGGTTCTGATGAATTTCTGGGAGAAAAGTGCAAACAATGACATACAGCTTCTTTTAGATTCATTTATTTTCTTGCTGGAAGAGGAAAGCAAATGTCTATCTTCTGCTAAAGAATTTTCATCTATGTCCAATATTTTATCATAACAAAGAGTGCCTGCAGGAAGTTTTGTTTGGTTAAATTCTGCTGCTTTCCCCAGAATATTTTGTGCTTCTTTCAATCTGCCTTTTGAATATAGATAACGTGGAGACTCAGGTGCAAGTTTATATAATATAAGCACAACAATATTTGCTACAGACGAAAGCGCAAGCAACCACCTCCATCCCCATCTTGGCATGACAATCTGCAAGAAGGAAACAAGGAACTGGATCTTGAAATTCCAAGTCTTTGTCTAAAGCTGATATTTATACTAGTTTGTTTTATTCCAAAATACAAGTTTTTAAGCCACTCTAGCAATGAGATTTGATTATGCATGATGAAAGTGATGAATGAACCGACAAGAAGAATTTTGTCCGTCATGCAATAGACAAAGAATCTAGACTACTGGATGTTTCAGTCAACATTGATTAAAATTACCTTTTAAATTTACAAAACAAGGGCTCTCAATATGGTTAAGTATAGCAATTTGTCAAACAAAAAGGAAGCCCGGAAGTTCTTGAAGCATTATCTGTTATTTTTTATTGCTCCCTGATTTTGGAAAGGACTCTATAACAACAACAACAACTAAGCCTTAGTCTCAAATAACTTGGAGTCGACTACATGAACCAATACAAGACCACATGTGGCCATTCACATGAATCATCTCCTTTTACTTCTTTCTATCCACTGTCATACTGTCATCCAAATCCAATAGTCCATCTCTCAATTCTCCTACCAGGGGCATCCCTCGATCTTCTCTGTATATGTCCAAACCACCGCAAGCGGTTTGGAAAGGACTCTAGTGATTCTCAAATTTAATTTGACAGTTTTAAGGAATTTTTAATACAGTCAATGCCCCAAATCCAAAGCTAGAATCCTCCATATGATGTAATATTCTATATTTTCATCATAATGTGAAGCAAGGTCCTAAATACAACATTATGCATGAGATAATGTTTTAGTTATTTGCACAAATAGACACAAACAGACATTTTCGACCTCCAACGTACCACATTTATGGTAAAATAAGCATTTCAACAACAACCACCCCAGTAAGTGGGTTATGTGGCATTTGACATAGTGGTTCGCGTCCTATGCTTCTATGAACCATTCAAGTATATCCTCAGCATTTTGGAAGATTAATGTTTGCTTGGGCTCTTTTATGTCCTATGAGGCACGTGAGAAACCCAGGGTAGGGCTAAGTCAAAAATTATGAATTTGGACACTTCTCAGAAATAATGAAATACCCTAAATTATTAAATAAAATAAGAAACATCTCTAATGAGATTGGCTTATATTGCAAAGCTTAAAATAAATATTCTATTGAATATAGTATTATAAGAACATATATTATATGAAATATAAAATCTTAGTTGTACAGATGTTAAATTAGAACTTTTGAAAGGAAAAATTAAGGAACCTTTCAGAGCTTAGGGCCTTAGGCTAAACTGAAACGGTTTACTAGCATTCTTCATTAGTCAGATAAAAGTTATTCACAAACTCTATTTATCTAAGCAGCCTTTTCAAGCTTAGGCTAAACTATAAAGGTTCACTAGCATTGTTCATTAGTCACATATAATTTTTATTCGAACTCAATAAAATTTAAGGAGGCTTTTGACACTTAGGCTAAACTCTAATGGTTCACCAGCATTCCTTATTAGTCAGAAATAAGTCATACCCAAACTCTATACTGAGGCCCGAGAGGCACTCCCATGGCTCAAATATAATTCTTTCTTTTTTCCTGCCCCCTCTTTCTCCTTTTTCAGTTATTTCAAAGCTCTTTTTTAATTTTATTCTTAATCTACAGATAAATTGTCTTTCTTCCTTTCTTTCTCTTTCTGCATCCACCTCATTTTCCTCCCAGTTTAATAGGCAAAGTGCTTGCCCTATGCCCCATCCATGAACTGCAGGTTTGAGAAGTAGGAAAATTCAGCCCAAAATACCTTAGTTCTATACTAACTTTGGGGAAGCATATTCTGTTGTCCTCCTTGTGCCATCTATGGTAACATCTTATAAAACACTGGACACGGGATGTAAGCATATCTAGTACTCTTTCACATGAGCATCTAATTAATTGTTAGCGTAAGATAATAATTAGTGATCCATGACACAATCATGATACCACTGGTCTCATATCATATATAAGTAGGAGAAGCTTTCTAACATACTTATAAGTAACAAGTCATTATAATACTGCAGGCAGGGTAAGAAATATCTGCTTGTAAGGGGAAAAAAGAGACATCTGATCTCATATTACATGGCTTGTAACAATGGAGCAACCAGATCCACTTAAACAGAGGAAGTATAAAATATTCTCCAATATCATGTCATATAATTATGTTAGATTTTTAGCTATGTTGTAATTAGGGTAACAGCCTTATGACAATCCAGAATGCCAATGTGAATGGCTAATCTTTAAGATACGGAAGTCTTAACCACGAAAAGGCATCAATGATGCCTTAGTGCAGATTAGATGTTTATTTAAAGAAGGAGATGTGAATCTGAGTATTTGGAAGTTAGGGTCTTGTCATTTCTAGACTTCTAGGGAAAACAAAAAAAGCAACAAGTAAGCTTTAACTGCTGCAGGGACAAAGTCAATCTAGCAATATTTTGTGTCTGTAGATTTTTTTTTCTCCTTATAAATGAATAGGAAAGGTGATACAAAACCAAGGGGACTGTATAGCCTTCCTAATCCAACCAAACAAGAATAAAAGAGTCACCTACACTGATCTAAGAAATATAAAAGGAGAGAATTCCTTTGGAAAGAAATAATTCATTTTGTATAAGTGCTGAAGAAAATTAAGTGTTTTGGCATGTAGGTAACATGCTAACTGGTAGCAAAATGCTAGAAGTTTAGTATTATTTGCAGTATACTCACCTCGTTTTGAGTTCCGTGCTTTACAAATTTTATTTCCTTATCTGGTTCGTCTTGTTTGTTTACATTCTAAAACTTCTTTTACTTCACTATATTGGTGTTCTTTACTTTACCGAATAAACATAAATAAATGGATAACTAAAGATTGGTGTTTAACTTTCAAAGTCATGTCTGTTGTCACAGGAGTCATAGATCCAACTGCTTTATAGGCACATTAAATGTATCTGAGGAATAAAAATAGTCAGAACATTTAATGATACAATAGACCTTCTTTTCCTGACTTCCATGTCTTATTAGCAATTGTTGTGATACTCGATATTATTGCTGAATCCCTTATTGGCACTATCTCCCAAATCTGAATTTTATTGCAGCTGCAATAAAATTCAGATTTGGGAGATAGTGCCAATAAGGGATTCAGCAATAATATCGAGTATCACAACAAGCAGCAATAATAGCATCTTTATTATAATTTTGGGCTTCTTAACGAACAAAAAGAAAATTGGCAAGAAAATCACTTCTTGAAATGAAAAGCTATACCCAGAACGTTTTATAGTTCACAAAAGTTATTTAAATTATGTTTATCCGTTCATTACAGCATTTTGTTCTCCAATCTCTTGTGTTATAATAGAAAAGAACTCCAACAAAGATTGACCTGCTATAGAAGAGACAACTGTGAAGTATAAGATTTTCACTTTAAACAGCCAGATATCTAGGTTCATAGAGAAAGGGAAAAATGCAGCAGTATATTTCTACTTGAAATATCGACCATAGTAGACATACCCATGCAAGCGTAGCTTCACACATTATTCCGATGATCCAGAAACTTGAGAAGATTATCATCCAACTCCCTCTATTTGAAGTAGGAACAAATTCTAAGAACCACGATGTAAATAGATATCCACCACCTAGACCAATGCCTGTAATGAATCGAAGAGTCACCAAGGTTACATAATTAGGTGAGAAAGCACTTAAAAGTCCAGCACCAGCATTGACCATGGTTGCACCAAGAAATCCCTTCCTGGAAAGGCCAGAAAATTAATCACTAATAAACTCAGTTCTGGAAAGACTGGATTAAAGAAGTTATAAAGCTAAAGGGTTCATCAATAGTAAACCCCATTTGTTATTTTATTGTAAAATACTTTTCTAGATAAATGTTTAGTGTAAGAACTATTTTCTCTACCAGAATCAAACATGATATTTACTAGTAAAAGATTAGAACATGATTGTGTCTGTCAAGAAATGAAGCTCACAAATAGCATAAGATATTGCAAGTTGGAGATATGAGGGGAACTGAAAGCCCTACTTTCTTCCCCAGGTATCTGATACATGGCCCCACAAATATGCTCCAAAGAGCATGCCTGCAAAAACAACTGTTGAAATCAAGCTTTCTTTACTGGAAGACAGTCCCCATTCTGACTGAAGAGCAGGTCCTATGAAGGAGAGAATCATCAACTCCATTGCCTCTGCAACCCAACCCAATGCACCATAAACAAGCAAAATGCTCTGGAACTTTCCAAAACCAACTGCTGAAAGTGCTTCATCCAACGTGTACATAGGGTTTGGATCTCCCATCTAATAATTGAATTAAAGGAATGATGAGAATATGCATTGGAACATGATGCAATACAAGTCAATATTCCAAATAGTTTGTTGATCTCTAATGCCCTCAAGCAGGAGACAGAAACAGAAAGAGGGAAACCATTTGGGAGAGAATACCCTTGAGAAAAAAAAAGATTAAGGGGAAAATCACTTCCCAGATTGTATTCAGCTACCCATTCATATAGCCTAAATTTACAAATTTTATTCTTTATTGTTTGAATCATCAATAAAATGACCATAGCGCAATTGGTTTACGGTTCTTTCTTCAGCCCTTTTCATCACTAAATAGAACATTCAGTAGAAGAGTAAATTCTTGAGGGAGGGAGAGGAGGTTAGTGTTTTGCATTCCATTTGCAATAAAACTTTAATTGGAAAAAGAATTATATGAAATATTGTGAAAGAAATGGCAGCAGACATACCATTATCTCATGGACATCAACAACAATCTAACAACAGCAAATGTTCTTTGACTAATCAAATGACAGAGCTATTAGTATTAGAAAGAAAATGCAAATGAGATTCCCAATCAGTCAAAAACGAATTACCTCACTGTTACATGTATCTATTCCTTCAAATTCAAGAATCAAGAGCTGATTAATCCCCGTTCTTCCTGAAAAAGACAAAAGTGGATAACCACTATATGTTTCTTGGCATCAAAATATTCAAATGGGTAGCTTAGGAAATTGCAAAAGACTTTGATATCTTCCTATAAAGGACGATCTTCCTTCCCCAAACAGTGGGCAATTCAAGCTGACAGTAAGCACCATATTTCTTCCTTTTGCGTAGGGGAAAAGAAAAAAAAAAAAGTCTTGAGAAAAGAAAAGGAAAAACTACATTTGATTTCGGGCGGAAATTCCGGAAAATGGTGCTATTTTCGCACCAAATTCCGGTAGAGGAGCAGCGTCAATCGGAATTCCTTTTATAGTGAGGTTGCATTCTCATATTAAAATGAGGTCGCATTCCCTACGATTTTTCTTTTTTTTTTTTTTTCAGCGATAGAATTTGAGATCACATTTCATGAATGCGACCTTCATAGAATGCGACCTTAAGGTCGCAATATATCCGCCCACCTCCTTCCCCGCATCGCGTTCTTCTGCAAATAGTTGAATCGCAGGTTGCCCCTCTCCCCGCCCATCGCCTCTTGGCCGGAAAGCATTTGCCGCCGTCATCTTCATCACCGCCGCCGACAGCCCACTGATCTCTCATTGTCTCTCGGTTGGAATTCTCTTGTTTGCCTAGCTGATTTCCTCAATCCGTGAGCTCAACTAACTTCATTTTCAGCTTCATCCATGTTCCAATTTTACTGATGAAATTGGTTTTAATGAGTTTTGAATTGATCTGAATGTTTGTTATTATCGTTTGCCAGTATCATCAATTGCCCATTTTACTGATGAAACACAGTGTTGCCACCAAATCTTGTTGGTTTCTTAGCTTGAATCTCCACTGTGATTTTACTTGATGGATTTGCTGTAAATCTCCACTGTTGACACCAAATTTATCAGTTGTAAAATGTAATTTTGGCTGGACCACAAACATTCAATTTGATATACTTATGTTAGAAATTATATGTTAGAAATTTAGCTGTTGTAAAATGATATACTTATGTTAGAAATTGCCCAATTTGATATACTTATGTTTGATCTTCGTTTTGATACCTTAAAGAAGATCAAATGATATTATATGTCAAAGGAATCCACTTGTTGCTCTTGAAGATCTCAAAGTTTCTGTAAGTTACTCAAAGGGTACTCTATTAGCATTTTCATTTGGTAGTTGAATCTCAAGTCATGTAAAAATAAACATAGTGTAAAGAACTATTATATATATATATATATATATATATATATATATATATATAGTAGTTGAATCTCAAGTCATGTAAAAATAAATATAGTGTAAAGAACTACTATATATATATAGAGAGAGAGGATTTCATGCATTTTAGAGCCTTTGATTTTAGTGCAGAACAACTCTAGAGTTTTACCACATGCAATGTCTATTATTTGTTCGGAATTATACTAATAAATTTTATTTATTTATTGTAAGGCTAAATGGAGTGTATATTGTGTATTTATTGGATTAGGTCTTCTTTCTCACCGTTTCCATTAACTGGCTTGGATGGAATGACATAGGAAGAAGTGAAGAGAAAGGAAAAAAGAATTCAATCTTTAAATAGCCCTCAGATATTTAAATTCAAACAAAAGTTATGTATTCAATTTTTTTGGGAGAAGAAAGTACAATGAAACCTCAAGTATAATCATCTAGATTATGGAAACAATATTCAAAAGTCATATGCTTGTTTTTGTACTACAAATATGCACATTTTAACTATATATATGTCTGCCAATGCCTGTAGAATCCATTGCTTTGGCTATTATATACTCATTACACTTCATATTTTTTGAGTGTCTATAATGCGCATAGATACAATTGTAGTTTAATTATGTGATCCTAATTTAAATAGGTACAATGGATCACATGCACATAGATATTCATCCGGGTCCTCTCGTCGATAGTTTACTATCTCTCCAGTCGAGCCATCGTTTGTCTTTGGTATGGTCCGGTGATCAGCATACTTGTGAGATTCCATTGGTGTACAGACGATACGATTCTGCATTTTGGGAGCACATGCCCCTTTCCGGTAGAGTTGCGGAGTTACTGGATATGGCTGGTTTTGGTGGAGTTAGACGAGCTGGACACATCCAGGTTGATCATGCTCTCGTAACTGCATTGGTAGAGTGACGGCGTCAGGAGACCCATACGTTTCATTTCCCTATAGGAGAGGCTACAGTGACATTAGAGGATGTTGCGATATTGTGGGGCCTTAGAGTGGATGGGGATGTGGTGATAGGGCCTCCTTATCACTACAGCAAAGGTGATTGGATTAACCTTTGCGATAGACTTCTTGGCATTAGGCCACGGGCTGATGACATACGGGGAAATAGGATTAAGAAGGGTCCTATTGAGGAGGCCTCGGATTTTCTTTTGGTCGATGATGCTACTGATGACATCGTCCTGCAGCATGCTCGTTGTCTTATCTTCCTACTGATTGGGGGCCTACCGTTCTCTGATAAGTCGGGGAACCTGATCCACTTGAGATACCTACCTCTCCTCGAGGATTTGGAGGCATGCGGGACGCTCAGCTGGGGTAGTGCTGTTCTAGCATTCCTATATAGATGCCTGTGTCAAGCCTCTCTCGGGTCTGCGTAGGAGATTTGTGGACCGATGGTCTTACTCCAGGTACGAATTCAAATGTTTTTTATATTTTATGTTCATCTAATAAACATGTGTGCTACGAGTCTAACACATTTGTGACTATGTTGTAGCTATGGGCATGGGAGCATGTTCGGGTTGTACAACTAGAGCGGAGTATGCCTCTCGATGATCTCCCACCCCTTGCACTCTATAGTGCTCGATGGGACGTTCCAATACAGTTTTATCGGACGTCCACACATGTTCTCGTGACATATCGCTCCCAACTAGATGCCTTATCAGACGATGATGTAAGTATATATAAATACTTTATTTAAAATTCTTTATTTGTTTGACACTAACAATTTCGAATAATGATGTGACAGTTTATCTGGCGATCTTATCAGACTGATTTGGTCAGTCTTCTCCCCCTATATATTTGTAGGCACCCGATATCTGGAGGTCATGCACGGCGTTGATTAGCTGGGAGGTCGTCGAGTTATATTTTCCAGATCGAGTGATGCGGCAGTTTGGGATGCTTCAGCCTATCCCGATAGACTGTGATACGAGGATTGTCCTGCACTTGGTTAATAGGTGAAGCAATCCCTCTAGAGATTGCAGGATATATCATGCGCTGTATCTTCAGATGTGGGCTACTCGAGCAGACTTTGTCCAGACCACTACGACGGGCGTTTTGGTCATAGTGGATTACATGCAATGGTATAGGGACCGTACCCGTCTACGCATTGGGAACCCCACCACTCGTGCGTCTTTGCTCTCGGGGTATCATCCTACCAGGTCTAGTACAGTTGTCATGGTATATATTTTATTTGGTAATGGTTAGAGTTAACAATTTGATAATTCCTTTAATTATTCACAGAATTTTTCGAATGATGATTTCAAGCTGATATTATGAGACGATGTATGACAGTGGTTGAACGCCACATTCATAGCGCCGACTCGGTGTCTCGAAAAGCATTTATTGATATTCAAGACATGTGTGCCCGAGGACTCGCAGCTAGTCATCAGGATCACGAGCGGTATGCTGGATCAATACCGGTCGATTCAGGCACGCTGATCATCCAAGTGACGTAGCCTACGTCGAGGCCCCGGGATCCTGTTGATGGACGCATGCACCCAGGACTTAGGCGTGGCGGCAGGAGGGCCCGAGTTCGAGTGCATTCGCCACATTACAATCCCACCCCGGAGGGGGTGCCTCAGCAGCCGGAGGTTCAGGAGCAGACGGGAGATGGCATGCAGTTCGAGATTGGGACTGATATTGCACCAGATGATCTGCTTGGTCATGACTTCGTTGTCATTCCCGTTCACTCTACTCGTACCACAGCAGGCGTGTTTGATCACGGGATGCGGGCCCATCTTTCCAAGGCCAAGGGTTAGACACTTCTCGCATTGAGGAGTTTCCAGTGCGTCCCTTTCGGGGTATAGTTTGCCACCAACGACGCAGACCCGGGGCACCAACAGCAGGCCAAATTCCCGATCCCAAGCCAGCTGTGCCAGCAGTAGACCAGCTACCAGATCCCATGCCAGTTTCACCCCATCTCGATGATCCCATGTCAGCTCTACCACAGCCTCCAGACAGCGACGAGCTAGCAGGTGGTGGGAGACCAAGGCGAAAGATTAAACCTCGCCGTTCGTGTGTGCTCTCACCACATTAGCTGTACTTGATGTTAGGAGATATGTTGTACTTCATATACCATTTGTTAGAGGATGATTTTCTTTTTTGATACTCTGCTTTCGTTGTCATTGCTTATAGTGTACAGGTTATGGATTTCATTTCGTTTGGTACTCTGCTTTTGGACTTTACTTATAGTGTACAGGTTTTATTTCATTTGGCACTCTGCTTTTGGACTTTGCTTACAGTGTTCGGGTTATGCATTTTATTTCCTTTGGTACTCTGCGTTTGAACTTTGCTTGTATGGTATAGGTCATAGATTTTATTTCAGCCAGGAAGTGAAAAAAAAAAAATTTGAAGGTCGCATTCATAGAATGCGACCTTGAGGCTCAAGAATGCGACCTCAACGAGCACCTTTCTAATCCCAGGTTTCCTTCGCGACCAGATTTGAAGCTGCATTTCATTTTCGGGCAAGACTTAGCAACATTGTAATGCTGCTGCGAAATGGGTGTTTGATGGGTAGCTCAGATCAGGCCTATTGATTTTGGACTTCGATCTACTTAAAAAGGTAACATCAATGCATTTCGGTTAATTTTATTTATAATTTTACAAGTCATTCTTTCATATTACTTGCACATTTACATCATTTCCTCACATTTATCAGATTGTGTCCACTTGTGAGGATGAATGCATTGGATCCCCCTATTGTGCTCTATTTTTTTTGGGATTGTCAAATTCAGCGGGATTATCGAGGGTCTATATGGTTTGATGGGGCCATTAAAAAAACCTGGATACTTTGACGTTGGGTATCATACTCTGAACTACTTGAAAAGATCCGGAACTACCTTGGATTGGGAAGGAGAAACGTGATATTCAAGATTACACTTCGACATCCATTCTTGTATGGATCTGATCAACAATATGCTGTGAATGAGTTGAGCGATGATAATGATATGGAGGTTTTATGGATGCTGCCAAATGAGTTTAAGTCACAGAGCATCCAACTTCATGTTGGCTACTCCGACTTGACATCTCAACACACAGGTCACTTGGCCGGGTTGTCTCAACCAATGGGTTCATTCTTGGCAATGCTTAACCAGGTCACGGGTTTGGGGCACACGATGAATTCATTATCCCAACTTCCCACGGGCATCAGGATGGAAGACTTGAACAACATACACCCCCAACCATTTTACCAACCGGTGAAAAATATAAGTGCAACATTAAACATTGCCGGAACTGGATACATTAGTTCAATTGGTAGTAATGCTGAGACAGTCGATGTTGGTCACACATTTGAAGGTTTGGCAAGAAGGAATGACTTGATCATCCCTGAGCATTTGGTAGTTCAAACACAAAGTCGACGGGAAGTGGATACGTATCCAGCAGACGGCAACCGACTGCATGCTAGCACTATCCCAACAGATATAGCATCTCAATTGCATGTGGCCACAGGTGCAGTAAATGTTGATTCAATGGTGCATACATCTGACGGTAACTGTTTCACTGGCTCGGAGGGACCAATGAATTGGCATGACATGGATGAGAGTGAAGAAAGTGACATTGCAGTAAACAATCCCGCATATGAAGTGCAAGATGACATGAATGACATAGCGGGGCCGTCTAACAGCATTTCCCAAACAGCAAGACTTCTAATATTTGATGATGTAGCAGGGCCTTCTAATACATTTTCTCAATCAGCAAGATTTCCAATATTTGATGATGTAGGGTCTGGGGCATGTGCTAACGAGTCACTCAATTGACACTCAGTTGCTGTTACAAGAAGTTGGTCTGACACTGACACTGATTTGCATCTAAACATGAGATTTCAGAACAAGAAGGAGGCTATATATACAGTTAGAAAGTGGTCTATTCAAGCAAGCCGGGAATTCAGAGTCTTGGAGAGTAAGAAAGACTGTTGGTATGCTAAGTGTAAGCATTCAAGTGCTGGCAATCCTTGTTCTTGGTATATTCGCGTTATACATAAGAAGACTCATGGACAATGGCCGATAATAGTCTTGAACAAAGAACACACATGCGTTATTACAGTTGTGAACAATGTGCATAGGAACATGGATCATCGGTTCATAGCCCGTAATGTGACACATTTAGTATTAAATGACCCTAAATACCATGTGAGTGATGTTATTACTGAAGTTCAGAAACTGTGGAGGACGGGTTGTTCTTATAAGAAAGCTTGGGAAGCCCGAAAGGTTACTATGGAACTTGTATATAGTGATTTGCCCTCAACGTGGATTGCCCTACCAAAATACATGCTTGCCTTGCAGGATTCCAATCCTGGGACTATTGTGAGGTGGAGACACCATTGGACCAGTGTGGGTGATTTGAAAGCTTTTGGCTTCCTTTTCTGGTTATTCAAACCTTCAATTAATGGTTTCAAATATTGTCGTCCAGTGGTATCAATTGATGGAACCCATTTAAGGAGACTTTATCGGGACAAACTGTTGGTAGCATCCACTTGGGATGTGAATAGTCACCTATTCCCTCTTGCTTTTGCCATCGTGGATGAGGAATCACTGGAGAGTTGGAGCTGGTTCTTAAAACTCCTACGTCAACATGTCATTTTGGACAGACATATATGTCTTATTTCTGATAGATATAAAGGTATTGTAAATGCTGTACGCCATATGAATGAGTGACAAGAACCTTTGGCTTTTCATCGATATTGCCTCGGGCACATAAAGGGAAATTTTCATGCCAAGTTTAAGGACACTAATTTGACAAGTTTGATGTACGCTGTCGATTTAGAGCGCAAAAGGACCAAGTGTCAATCATATTTGGATGAAATCAGGATTCGAAAAGATGATGCATTTAAGTATTTAATGGATATTGGTTTGGAGAAATGGACTTTGTCATATGATGAAGGGTACATATATGGTTCAATGACCACTAGTTTACTTGAATGTATGAATAGTGTACTAAAGAAAGCAAGATCTCTTCCGCTGAAGGTTTTGGTTGAAACATCATTTCAAAAGTTAGTTAAATATTTTAATGAACATAGAGATGAAGCATCTAATTTGAGACATCCTTTACCATCTGAAATGTGGAAGCTGTATTCTTATTTTGAGGACAAATCCAGAGGGCATGTTGTAACTGAATATAATGCACAGGCTAGTATATATGAGATCAAATCATCTGTTCAACAAGGGGGTAGAAGTCCAAATGTTTACAGTGTTAATTTAACAGAGAGATCATGCACGTGCCAAAAATGGAGTATATATCGTATTCCTTGTTCACATGGATTTGCAGCATGTCATCACAAAGGTTGGAACTCAATTGACTTTGTTTTGGAGTTCTACACTAAAAGGAATTATGAGTTGACATATGATGGTCAGTTCTTCCTTGTGGCGAATGAACAGTATTGGAGGCCTTCTAATTTTACGTTTGCACCAGTGGAAGAAATTATGCGAAATGAAGTTCCTGGCCGTCCGCGCACATCGAGGATACCTTGTTATATGGATTATCGGACTCCCAACTCTCCTCCAAAATGCAGCAACTATCATAGGAGTGGACATACTAGGAGGAATTGTAATAAAAATAATTTTACTGTTTCGAGAGACTAGCCATTGACATTGGACTATTAGTTCGTTTTATGTTTAATTGTATTTTCAATACAGTTTCTCTATGTACATGCGATATTGTTCTTGTTATTTTGAATGCTTCAATCCATATATACTATTATATTGAATTTTATTCATGTGATAAGTGCGTGGTCTACTGTCAGTCTTTACTCAAACTACATTAAGTAATTGTAGCAGGTTGAGATTGAAGCAGATTGAGGTTGCAGGTTGAGATTGATGCAGGTTGAGGTTGCATTGCAGGTTGTTTGATCCAATTAGAGTTGTAGCAGGTTGGGTTGTGGGAAAATTGCAGGTTGAGGTCCCATTCAGAGAATGCAACCTTAGTTGATAAGGCCATATTCATCGAATGCGACCTCAAAGTCGCACGTTCTAAAAAAAAAAAAAAAAAAAATTCGCGTTAAGGTCGCATTTCTTGAATGCGTCCTCAACTTACCACACTAAAATCGGAATTCCTATGCCAATTGCCCCTCTGTCAGAATTTGGTGCAAAAATGGCACCATTTTTTCGGAATTTTCGGATTTCGGGCTTACGAAATTCACGCATGTTTCAAAAGACATTTTGTCTGCGCTTGGCGGGCACCAACATGGCTAGCATTGACACCTGGGACGACCCGCACGATTTCGGGTCAGGTCGTGTCGGGCCGGTCCAAGTAGTGTGCGGGCCAGTCCAAGCTGGTCCCTAGGCCAAAAGCCCTAGGACTGGCACGTGGGTTTTTTTTTCCTCTTATTTAATTCGATTAAAAATTTTGATATTCAACTGTTTTGTAATTTTTTTATTGTTACTTAAATAACATAATTTTTTAAAATTATAAAAAAACCATCTTGAAGTGGTGGGGGGTTTGGCTTGGACCCCTACCTGTTTTATTAATTAATAAAATAAAGATTACATAAGAGGGGAATTTGATGCCTAAACCTCTTAAAAATATTACAATGATTAAAATTTAAAAATAAAATAAATATCTTAAAAATAAAATTAAATATATAATATTACTTATCATAAATTGCTAATTACAAGAATACTAAACTAACTACTTGGTTCACCCCATTCATCATCTGAGTCATCATCAAGAATTCACGAATTAGCCGTCCTATCTTCGGCTACAAACCAACTACTACAATACATTAACATCTCCAAAGTTTGAGGAGTCAATCGAGATATTCTTTTATCAATTATTCGAGCGTTCTCACTGAAGACGCTTTCCGATGGCACTGTGGAGACTGGTGATGTCAAAAGATCACGTGACATTTTAGATAAAATGGGATATTGACTTACATGAGTTTTCCACCAACCACAAATATCAAAATATTGATCTTCATTTTCTACCAAGGGCTACATCTCATAAATTGCATCTCATTGTAGATGGTAGACGATCTTTTTTGACGTTTCATAATACCCCATGGATTAAATACTGATAAAATTGAAGAGGTAGATTTTCGTGGAGGTTGAAAGTGATTGCTAGATGATGATGAAGTTTGCCTACTTAAACTAAGAGAACTAGAATAAGAAGATTCAAACTCATACAAATTATACGTATCAGATAGAGTTTTAGCCTTTTTATCGTTTATATCTTTTATCATACATTGTCTAAGTGTTTGAGATTCATCAAAATCTAATGTTTCATATAAATATTCAATAATACTATGAAATCCAGCAGTTTATACTCGAGGATCCATATACAATGCCATATAATATAAAATAGGAATATATTCATAATATTTTTTATATTTTTCAAAAATATTTCTCATAAAATAACTATATTGGGGATGATCTATATACTCACAAAAAATATGTACTACCTTAGTAAGTATTGGAAGAATATGATGAGTAGTGGGATAATAAAATCCCGATAAAAGTTCAGTGGCTTTTTTGAAAGTAAATAAAAATGATGAAAGTGCAGTACAATTTTCAAAATGAGTTTCAATTAGTAGAGGTTAAAAATTATTACTATTATAAAATTCAATAAGTTGGTTTTGAAAAGATATAACACTTTCAAATATATCTAAAGTTGAGTTCCATCAAATTTTACAATCTAATCTAAAACTTTTAAAAGATACTATTTGTTCTCGGCATAATGCCTTAAAATTTTGTTGTCTAATTGAGAAGGTTTTAATAAATAAAACAACATTTCTAATTATATTAACAATATCATTAACATATTTATATCTTTCCTTAACACACAAATTAAGTATATGACAAGCACACCTACTATGAAATAAAATACCATCTAACATAGGATTCATAGTATTTTTCAAAATTGTTATGGTGGAATCATTATTTGAAGCATTATCTAAAGAAATAGAAATAATTTTATTTAAAATCCTATATTCACGACATGTTTGAGTAATCATTCTAGCTATACTACTACCTACATGAGGATATTTAAATAATTTAAAACAAATAGTTCTTTTTTGTACTAACCAATCATGATCTATACAATGACATGTAATGCACAAATAAGACTCATTAGTAATTGTAGTCCAACCATCAAAAGTAAGAGCAAATTTTCAATTATAAGAATCAAACATAGCAATTAGATACTCTTTCATTTCTTTATATATCTTTATTATATTATTTTTTAACATTGTTCTAGGAATTCTTTTCCATGCTAGTTGACAATTATTTTGTATATATTATTCATAATGTGGATTTTCTGCAAAATTAAAAGGTAATTTAGTTTGAACAATCATTTTAGCAAATCCACTTCTATTTTTTCTATGATCATATTGAAAATTACTAATAATTTGACCCCTATAGTACGTATTTATTGTTGTTTAAGTAGGTTTTCTAACCAATCATTATGTGACATTTTTATATGTCTAACTAATGTTCCCGTCACTCCTCCCTTCTTATGTGCATATACCACCCTACAAATTTTACATGTTGGCCTATCATTATCATTATCCTTTTCAAAAAGATTCCAAACCATAAATGTTTTTGCTTTAGATATAATATCCGCTATTTCAATTTCATCCTCACCTATATTAGATTCGTTAGGATTAATTGTTGGAGTTGGTTGTGATTGTGAAATACTAACGCTAGGCCTACTAGGACTTTCATCTTCATTACCTATTTCATTATTTATTAAATTCAAGGCTGGATCTATATTAAAATCAAAATGTGCAGATGGTTGTAATGAAGAAAAATGATGATATTGATTTGGATCTATTATTTCTTAAAAAAAACAAGCAATCAAAATTCAAATAAAAGTTCAAAAAAATAAAGTATTAATAAATAATGAAATAAGAGAATTGAAAAATATAAATAACAAATTAACTTAAAAATTAAACAAATAACTAAAACAAATAAACAATTAAT
Organism: Voacanga thouarsii; assembly: GCA_026120185.1. Taxonomy (NCBI): domain Eukaryota; kingdom Viridiplantae; phylum Streptophyta; class Magnoliopsida; order Gentianales; family Apocynaceae; genus Voacanga; species Voacanga thouarsii. Next base: position 2,024,677 of record JANUWF010001547.1, on the reverse strand, counting down.
AAAGCTAAAAAATAAGAATGTAAGATTAAGAAATACTAACTCGTTGATGACCAAGAATAACAATACTTTGTAGAGCTTTTTACTTCTTGTATCAACTATTCTGCTACTCAACAATTTTTTAAAATATGAAGACTTTTTTGAAGAATTGAAAAAGTATAACACAAAAATAAATTCTATCATAATACTTTTTGTAGAAAAAATGAAGAAATTTAAGAATTATGAGAGAAAGATGAATGAAAATAAGAGAGTTTGAGAGAATTAGAGAGTGTTTGATGAGTTTTGGGTTGAATTGGGGGGTATTTATAGAGTTTTGGGGGTTAGAATAGAGAATATAACTGTTAGGGACTAAAATGTAAAAAAAAAAATTCAACCGTTTTTAGGGCTGAAATGCAATAAAAAAAATGAGTATGGCTCTCTCGTGCGGGCCAGGGGTTTCTACCCTTGGCTCGAACCGGATCGGGACCTAGCACCGGCCCTAGGCCCGGCCCGGTGTACAGTGGCCGGTTCAACCTTCGGGCCAGGCTGCCCAGCCCGACACGCAGGCCAGGCGGGCCGAACTGGCCCACTAGCCATTGCTAAGCATGGCAGCATCTGAAGAATATGCTTAGTCTGGACCGAAATTGTTGTTGCGTAGGAGGATATGTTAACTTGTTTTGTATTATTATTTAATTCGGTACATGAACGTGAAGGGATGGCCTAGCCGCCTAGGCATGACCACGACTGACAAACCTCTGACTGGCGGTTGGTCAACCTCCGATTGATGGTTAGTCAAAATTATACACCTCAACCTTAAACCTTTAATTTCGATTTTACGATTTTATGGTTTTACGATTGACGGTTACAGTTATGATTGACCAACTTCCGATTTGGCGGTTTTTAATTTTTTAAAATTTTTTTATTTTTTTAAAAAGTATAAAAATAAGTAAAAAAAGTTACGAACAAAAAATATATTAAAAAAAGAGTTTGAACTTAATTTTAATTTTACAATATTAAGCTGCCCACGTTCCTCTTAGGGTATAGAGGAATCAAAGCTCTCATAGTTCTTGTACCTTTTAACCCTTTTTTACCTTTAATTGTGTTCACTTTTAGTTGTTGTAGTTCCTTTCGTGTCTACATCTAAAAATTCATTGAGATTTGACTGCACGTTTTCTTGTTGATGATTTTCAATTCTAATCCAAGCATCTAAACATACTTGGACTTCCAAAACTTCTGGTGCCATTCTTGAGCGAGTTTCACTCAAAATGTTTCCTCCATTACTAAAGGCTTGTTCTACCGCAATAGTTGAAACGAGAACAGTAAGAATATCCTTAGCCATTAGTGCTATAATAGGAAATTTGCTCTCATTTTCTCTCCACCACTTCAAGATATCAAATTGTTCACCTGTTTCATTTCACTTCGAATTATAAGTTAGATATAATTCAAGTTCCGCCATGAAACTTGAAGATTCTCTTGGTCGTTTTGATCTTTCTATCATCCTCTTAGTTTCCAGGTTAATTTTTGAAGATTTGGATATCGAAATATCAATATCTTAAGTTTCTTAGATAGTCCCACCATACTTTCTAGAATATTCATAATATAAGTCGCAAAAAATATTCTTTACGTTAGCTATTATATGAAAAATATTAGGATGACATGTAAGATCTTGAGTATTACTATCTTTTTCATCATTATTATATTCAATATTATGTTTAGAAAATAAAAAATCATAATAATCAATAAGATATTCTTATAAACCCTCAATTCTCATACGTGGATCAAGAACAACAGCTACTAAATTAATATCTGGTATATCTAAATAATATTTTAACCATTTAGTTTTCATAGCATTAATACACGGAGATAAAAGAGTATCACTAGAATATTCATTAAAAATAGCACTAATATTAACACATTCTTGAATAACTAAATATGTAGTAGGATAATAAACAATAGATAAATTATAAGTAGCATCATTAAATAATTTTAAAACATGTAAAATACCTTCACAAAAACTCCATTGTTGAGGAAACAAATGTATTCCAACAGCTCTCTTTGCAAAAAAAACACATAACAGTTCTTTATATGGAAAAGATACATTTAGCAATTCATATGTTGAATTTCATCTATTTGGGACATCTTTTGAAAATTGTTTTGGTTTCATGCTATTACGTCTACAAAATTGACTCCATTTTTTTTTTAATTGCAAGTCCAAGCCATAAATAAGAAAAAACAGCTTTTAGTAGTATAATATAAAAATCAAGACTTTTTAAACTATCTTGTACACATAAGTTTAAAATATGACATATTACCTCCAAAAGTTGGTTGAATTAAATTTTTAAGACTAATAATTTAGACAGTATTTGCACTTGCATTATCAAAAGAAATTGAAAAAATTTTATTCACTAAAACATATTCTTCTAAAATAACAATTAATAATTGACAAATATTTTCATTAGAATATGGACCATCAAAGGCTCTATAAGCAATTAATCGTTTTTTGAATATTCCATCCATTATCTACCGAATGACATGTAATACCCATATAAGTATGAGTTTGCCAGTGATCACTCCAGATATCACTACATAAAGAAATTTTACTAGGCAAATTAAAAAAAAAAAAATTGAGTTAAATGATTCTTACTTTCCCTATATAATTTTTTAAGTGTATGTGTGAGGGTAGTGCAGGGAACACGATTTGCAGCAAGATTTAAAGCATTTTGACAATATTTATTAAATTATAATTTTTCACCAAAACTAAACGAAAGATGTTTTACAACTACCATTTTAGCTAATTTTTCTCTATTTATTTTATCAGTATATTTAAATAAACCAACAGATGGAGTAGATGTAGTACTGGTGTACTTGGTAATTTGTTATTGTTTGGAATCCAAATCGAATTCTCCAGGATAGTGCCCTCTTAGATGTTGAGAGAGCGTGCCATAACCCATTTCTGGCTTGAATGCATATAATTTAGGAACACTAGTACAATAATTACACTTGGCTTTCATTTCACCGGATGACATTTTTGTGAGAGTAAAATGCTTAGTGAACATATCAGCTTTTCTTTTTCACACTTTCTTTGATATGGCATCAGTTTGTAAATCACTATCTTGAGGATGTTGTTGTTGAACTTCAACTTCTTTATCATTAACTTGTATTGGTTGATCAGTTGTTGAAGGAGAAAATATCGCCGGAAAAAAATTTGGATCAAAACTAGAAGTGGATTGATAGCCAGATGGAGTAGTAAAAGTCTCTGATTGAAAATTTAGATTAAAACTATCACTATCACTCTTTTTTTCCTTACCCTTAGAGCTACTAGGATGAGACATTTTTTTCCAAAAAAAATATATATAACAATAATATATATTGAGAATTGAGAATTGAAAGAGTTAAAAGAGTTGAGAGAAAGTTGAGAGTTGAGAAGTGAGAAGTGAGAAGTGAAAATTTCAATGAATTTATGCCTATTTATAGAGACAGTGAGGAGTAAAAAAAAAAAAAAAAGCAAGCCATTTCTAGCCGTTGACAATGGCTAGAAACAATTTGAATAATGGCCGTGTGAGCACCCAGGTCATTATGGTTACTTTTTAATTTTTTTTAAATTTTAAATTATTTTTTCATTGACACGTGTCATTGTAATATGCTGACACGCGTCAATTAAATTTTTTTAAAAAAAGTGGCGATTTAAACCGTTAGTTGACAGTTGGGAAAAATCTCAATTTGAACCAGACCGTTGGTCATGGTTCATGGTTTGAACCATAAACCATGGTCAACTGTTTTTGAACCATTGACCCCGTTTCGGTTCACGATTCAACCGTAGATAAATTGAACTGGGGCCATGCCTAGGATGGCCAAATGGGGTTGGGCTACCTACTCTCTTGTCAGAGCTAATGCTTCATTTTGAAAATGACTAACCTTCTAAGGATTTTTTTAGTAAGGAGTTGGTATCTCATTTTTTCATGTGTTTGCAATAAAAATTTTAGTGATATTTAAAAATACTAGGCATTAAACTTGAATGTTACTCGAAATAAATTAATTTTTATTTTTTATAATTTACGAACTCGTTTGATAAAATTAAAATATAAAGTTAAAGTCTGAATATTCAGGTATTGAAGTCTAAAGATTGAATATGAAATTTGAATTAATTATAATTTATTTTTACACTATATTTTATTACAATTTAGATTAAATATAAGGTAATATTAATAATTAGATGAGTATTTAACATATTCACACTTCAGATTTCAATTCATTTAAAATTTATAATATGATTTCAATGCGTCTTAATCAATTAAGTAATAACAAAAAAATTATTATCAAACGTACTTAATTAATTAAGTATTGAATATTAGTTATTATCAAACATACATAACAAAATAAGTACATAATTTATTAAGTTTTAAGTATTGAATTAGGTTATCAAACAAGCTCTAAGTTATATTATATATAATAATATATAACTTTAAAATTTTACATTAATCATAATTTTTTATTTTTAATTATTCATGACAACAATTTTTTTTATATTAATCATGTGTAATGCACAACATATGCTATTTAATTCATTTTTTTCAAACATTTTTATTTTTATTTTATCAAATATTTTCTATTTTAATTTCATCTTATTTAAACTTTTTTTTTAAAAAATTTTATCTACATGATCCAATCACTTATTCAATATCTTCAGCATTATGTACTCAACAAATGAAATTATAAAACTACTATTTTTGTATTAGATAACATTATAAAATTATTAACATATGATAAAAACATCATATTTAAAGAATGTTATTAACTAAAAACAAAAAATATGCCTTAAAAAAAATAAAACTCAAAAAACAAAAAACATCATACTTAAAGAATGTTACCTACTAAAAGACTAATATCTTCAAACCAAGATTCAATCTCTTCATATGAAATCAATAAATTTATGTTTTGAAATGTCTAGTAAGTCTTCAACCACTTCTTCTATGTACATCATTTGCAAATCCTCACTCAACACCCTGTAATTTAGCCTAAGACTTTAAAGTGTAAAATTTTTCATCACATAACAATTACTTTGTTCAATATAATTTTGAAAAGTAGGAATAAATTTGATCCTAATAACGTATTGTTTCATGTTATCCTACAAATAAATATAATTAATTGTTAAAATAATTCAAAAAACTTATATAAAAATATAATATTCAAAACAAATATGAAATTTATATTCAATTACACATGATATTGATAAATATTGATAAAAACTGATTTAATTTCTCACAATAATATTTGTAAGAAACTTTAATCAGTGAAAAAATAATTATATCTTTTCATCCCATATATATATATATATATATGTATGTATGTATGTATGTATGTATGTATGTATGTATGTATGTATGTATGTATGTATGTATGTATGTATGTATGTATGTATGTATGTATGTATGTATGTATGTATGTATGTATGTATGTATGTATGTATGTATGTATGTATGTATGTATGTATGTATGTATGTATGTATGTATGTATGTATGTATGTATAAACAATACTCATTAACTCTCTCGACTACGCATTATATGTAACTCACATCAGAACAATTCTAAAAAGGACTCTTTTATCTTATCGTCAATTCATTGAGAAGCATATATTGAAATCCTCCTCTTGCCAGTGCTGAAAGAAAATGGTAAATTGTATATGCTCTTCTATTTCCAGTAACTATCTTTTACAATTGTTTTATCCCAAATTTCCTTAATTATAATTCTTGAATTGTGATTTTTATTATTTTACTACTCGACACCTCTTAGCCTTGTTAATTTCTGAACAATAAAAATTTTTATCCAACTTTTCCACTCCTATTTCAGTCTCCACACACACACACACACACACACACACACACACACCCACTATCAATAGATATAGAGACATTGATAGAGAAGAAAGAGAGACGTATATTTTCTTTGTGAAACGTGTTATCTAACTTGAAATTTATTAATACTTTAAAATTATTAACCTTATAAACTGTATAATTCTCTAAAAGAAAATATTCAATTAATTGATGGTGGCACTTGTAGGGGAAATCTCTAGAAGGAAGTTGCTTAGTCTTCTTAAATCTTAAAATCTTTGTAAAATTAAATGACAGCACTTGCAGAAGAAATCCCTAGAAGAAAGCTACTTCATCTTTTGGAAGTTAAAATCTTTAGATGAAATATTGCTATTTTGTCATTGGAAAGTCTATATTCTTGAGATGAAATATTCGTAGAATTGATGAAGAAAAATAATTTTAGTAATTGTTTCATGGTATGACTAAAGAAACTACCTTGAGATGTTCAAAATTGAGAATTTTAACTTGTTACTATTTACAATAGCATAATTAATATTTTTGGATGAATGTTGGTAGTTAGTGGCAATACCCAACGAACCAATTCAAAACAATAGAAGTCTTCCGGTGTTGCACTCTAATGCAATTTCAGCCTTAAATATGTCAAGTGGCAACACTATAATTAGTCTCAACAACTTTTATATATAGCTAGATTTATGGATGACTTTTTAACTATCAAATTTATTAGTAAGTAATTCTAGTGAGCATTAATTTTTTTTCTTCAAAATTTAACCTTAGGATTGAAAAACAATCATAATCTCTTTTTAAATTATTATACCATCTTAAAGCACAATTTAAAAATAATAGGATTTGACTGTTGATTTAATCACGAAAGGGAAAATTTGATATGAATAAAGAAAAAATCATAACAACCCCAAATGTGATAAGAATAACAAAATACCAACATGAGATTGGTTGCCTAGGATTTAAGTGTGTCAAATGTCCACAAATCTTTTAACACAAGAATCCTAAGAGAACTAATTACTTAAAACTTTTGAATTAGTAAGGTTAATCCTCTTCAAGACATCTTAACACCCCATAATAAAAAAATTGAAATCTTAAGGATAGGAATTGAAAGCACCTATCTCCTATGAATAAACTTGGAGTAACAAAGAAATTAGAATTTCTAATAAATATTAGAATAGATTATCCTTTGATTGTAGAGACTCTTTTATATATAGGTCTAAATCCTTTGAGTAGTCTTGATGGATAGAGAATAGGAAGTTCGAAAACACTCCATAAGTTCATTTATTTAATAAATCATTTAAAGTATCTCTTCTCTCTTTCAAAGAGAGTATTTATACAAAAGAAATCTCTAGAATATTTACAAAACTAGTCTTTAGTGTTTTAGGGGTATTAAACCCTCTCAAATGCATATTTAAAATCATTTAATTACAAAGCAAGAAATGAAATTTGTTAATTTTTTTTGGTCCTTTGCAGGTTTAAATAGTCATGCATGACATTGTACATGAGTGTATATCTTTTGGATGCAATCTTTTAGGTGGTGCATAGCATGATGCAAAGTCATGCCTGCATCCATGCACAATTTTTGAAAGTTATTCTTTTGAATGATTTTGTATGGCTGGATGCATGACTATATATTATGCCATGCATAATATGCAACACAAGTTTTTAACTTCCAACACTAGCATTTCAACTCCTTCTTGGTCTTCTCTTACACTTGAATCTCTACTTGGATAGTGGCCAAATTGAGTTCTTTTTTATCTTCTTTAGCTTCCCAAGGATCTTGAAACTTCAAAATCTTTTTCATGTACGCTTGTAAGTTCTCTTAAAACTTCTTAGTTCTTGATCTTGTCTAAGATTCCTTAAGTTGTTCTATTACATTCTTCTCCCTTATTAAACTTTTTCTTCTTGTATTAGCATATTCTTATTATTTTCCCCTTATGAGAGTTTATTTGTTTATGAATCATTACCTATATTAGAAGACAAGTAAGAACCCTTATGCAAAAATAAGATAACTATTTTATTAGCCGTACTAGCTTCAACAACTCTTTATGACAAATGAATCCACTCTAGTTTTACCTCCCTTTTCTTTACCTAATTCATCTTCTCTTTTCGTCCCTCTTGTTCTTATCTCTAGATTTTCTTTCTTTTACCCTTACTTATTCTCACCCTCTTATTTTTTTTTTTTTTAATTCTTGAATTCTGCTCTTTCCTGCTTGTTTTTTCTCTCCCTCTTGTTTTTATGTTTCTTCTTACACACTATTTTTATTTTTCTCTTGTTGACATGAGTTATCTTTTATGGCATGAGTATTTAAGGATCTCCTAGTCACTCCAATCAATGAGCACAACTGGCATACAATAACCCCATTATTGGTAGATACCTTTTATTCAACTTCTTCCTTTCTTCTTCTTCTTTGCATCCCTTGACCTATTTTGCACCTTATATTCATTCTTATGAACTTCCTTATCTACCCTTTTATACTCTCTGTTAAGCTCTCTTATTATTATTGGGATGTATGCCCTCTTAGACTAGGTTTCTAATGTAAAAAATTGAATGTTTTAATAAAAGAATTTATTTTCAGAAATTGCTTGTGAATTTACAATTTTATTTGTGCATAATTACGTTTGGAAAAGACCCATTGTGTTTAAGTAAGTGGTCCATATAAATGGAGGTCTTTCACAGTAAGGTATGGATCACGGGTTACTTAACACATAAACTTTTGTTCTTAACCACTTGATGAGAATGAGAATCTCATCATGTCTAGGTTATTATATTGTGAATTCTAAATGGGGAATGACTTACCTTTAGCCAGTGAATAGTACACTCATTTCATGATATAAGCGTATTTCAAATACGTGGAACAGGACCTGTAGTAGTGGTTTCTAAAAGTACTATATGGTAGAAACCTAGACTACTACCGCTACAACGTAGACTAGTACTCTACGACTTGAGTATGAGTTGGTGGTCTGACGAAGCTGGAAGCATATGCTTTGATATGCTATAGTTGAGGTTCTATCGTAGGGTCAATATACTTACATGTCGGGTGTGTGTGACTAGTTAGTTAAGACAAATTTATACAAGATAGTTTCTATACTATATCGCCCCTTATGGTTATCTGAATGATCTAAATATCTAGGGCCCTGGAAAACATGACTTGGATGTTTGCTTTAGGGTAGCTCCCTTGGAAAGCGGAAACAATCCAAGAAGTCTTGGATCATTGGATTAGAGGCCTAAGGATGGTAGATTTCATTTGGAGAGGTGTTAGTACACTTCTTCCTCTTTGAATGTACGGCGACATATAGATGGGTATTTTAGTCATTACACCTATAGGTCGGAGATTTTGTTAATGCAGCACTGTCCTTGGGGTCAATATTTTCTTATCGTAATATTATGAAATATTTAAAATGAAAAATATAGCTATTTATATGACAATGGTATTTTGGTCATTTTAATAGCCAAGGCAGTGTGTCTTTTGGTCCCTAGTATAGACCATGAGTCCTAATTAAATACGGGCTAAAGAATTAAATTAAATTAAATAGAATTTATTTTATTTAAGTAGCCTGATTTAATTATTGAACTAGAATAAAATAAAGGTCTATGGAGAGAGAGAATTAATTAAATTAGTTTAGTGAGTTAATTAATTATTCAGGGCTTTGGCTTAGTTTGAATAATTATGGATTAACCTGAGACTAAACTGATTTAGGCTTATTTAATTGAACTGGTTTATTTAGACTGAAAAAATTAATTATTTGTTGGGCCATTAAGTTAGTTCTAACTAGAATAATTAATTAAACTCAAAAGATTAAACTAAGAGTCCAATGGCCAAATCCAGTTTAACCTAGGGTTTTATTTAGGTTAAATAGGAGGATTGGAAACAACGTGATTGTGACAGAACACACACTCTAAGAGACGGCTTCTTCTCTGTGAAAGGCTAGGCGTCTCTCTCTTTCTCTCTCCAGAAAATTCCCTAACCTGTTAGTTGTTCACCAAACGATAGTTAAGCAGGCCATATACTGGAAAATCGAGAGTTCGGCGTTCACATACATGCAAAGGCGGAGTAGGAGGCTTGCAGGAATCGCACCAAAGGCTTCACATACACCTACCCCGGTTGCACACGTTTCGGTCTAGCCACCTTTGAAAACGAGAAAGAGAGGTAAAAATTTTAATATCTCGGGATTGGGACAAGGCGCAACCGGCGCTGGCTAGGGCTACCAGAGTCGGCACCAGCCCTGCCCTGAAATCCTTATTCTTGCGTTTTTTCAGTTTTTTTATGTTCGTTTCCGCTGCATGCCCTGTGTTTTCCTGCTTTCCGTGCCTTCAATTATTCTCTCAATCCTTTCACATCCTCTTTCTTTTGGACTAGGCATTTCATAGGAGTTATGCCCTTTTATCACCGGAAAGGATTGAACTTGTCTAGCTTGTAAACCAGTGATATTCTTTTTCATGGCATTCATACTTCGTTAGAAATCTCCCATTTTTTTTTTATTATAAGTCAATAAAAGTACTTGAAGGTAGCTTGTGCATAAAAAGTGTCTCTAGGAGCTATAGTATGTGAAGTTAATGAGAGAACAACCTACAATAAATGATTGGAAAGAATAAGAGAATTGTCCTCCTGTCCCTTGAGAGTTTGCTCTTAATTTAGATGATTACTCTTTTCTTGTATTTACTTTCTTTAGGCTTTTTCCTTGATAGTCATTGTTTTGCCTTTTTCAATACTCTCAACCTTTTCAAGTTTTCCTCTACTTCACAAATTCAAAAGAGTTAATTTAACTAATAAAAGTCAACTAAAACCCATTGGATAGAAAGATAGGTGTTCCTAGAGAATTTGTCAAATACTTGATAGGCAATAAAAGAGGAGTTAACTTAAACAAGAAATTCAAGTAAAGAGATGCCAACACAATCTTAAGGAAGCAAGGATGATATATAAGACAATCAATAAAACAAGAAAACATAAGGAGTCAAAGAAATAAGGAAACTAAGAACAGAGGAACTTAAGATGAACAAACTCAAGCTATTGTCAAAGAACATAAAGAAAATAGATCCTAGATCGTAGATGTAAGCAATGGAAATCATATATAGGTATTTTATGTCATGTGGCATTATATCAAACACTTTATATGCATTCTTGGATATAAGTGTGTAACATCCCTCCCTTGTGGATTTTGATGGGCAACTACTTTTTATTGAGTAAGCTTATGTATGAAGGCCCGGAATAAGAAATGATCAATTTAATTAGAAGAACATATTAGTGAGATAAAACTTGTTAGGGGAATCAAAGGAATTTTCGATCACGAATTAAGGAAAGTTGAGAAGGAATTTGGAAAATTTGAGAGACACCATTAAGCTCAGTTTAATTAATAGATTATATTGGTAAAATCAAAAGTTTTCCCGATTGGGATAAATAGTACCCCTATCTGTGGTGATTTTGGTAAATTGCAGGTAATCATAGTTGAAGTAGAATTAATTAAATAGAATTTTGTATGGCATTAGATGCTTGGATGTGAAGAAACTATATGGCATTACATGATTGATTGTGAAGAAATTAAATGACATTATATGATTGGTTGTGAGGAACCTTGTGGCGTATGATAATTGGTTACAAGAAATTAGGTGGTCTAAGATGATTGGACCATATGTTATCAAGAGATTGGTTAATTGAGAAATTAGGTGGAATTTGATAATTAGTTACATGGAAAGCAAGCGTTATATTGTGATTGGTTGTATGGGTGAGGTGGATTCTTCTAGCATTCTCCCAAATTCTCTCAAAGTCTGTTAAAGTCTTCAAGTTTCCCCAAGCTTCCACAAAAATGCCACAAGACTTTAGCATTTATTAAGTATGTTTAGTCACTTGGACACCTAATCAAGCACATGGTGAAATCAAATAACAAAAGAAGGAGAATGGTAGTAGGAAGCTGCTTGAACAACCAGAAATTAGCAAGGAGAAAGAGAGAAAGAAAAAGAAATTATTTGGTGAACAAATATTTGCAAGCCATGTATTTTATTTCTATAAATTTCCATAAGTATCCAAGAGTTTCTCAAACCATCCACCAAATTAGTATATGCCACCTAAGCCATCATATGATGGATTTGAAGAAGGAAAACTGGTGGGAACAAGAGGAAAATAGCCAGCCATAAGAAGAAAGGAAGAAAGAGAAAACAAAAGAAAATTAGGTGGGAGAGAGAGAGAGATAGAACTTGGCCGAGAGAATAAGGAAAGAGAGAAGGGAGAAGAAGCTTGAATCATTTTTAAGCTAGATCTCACTCTACGCAAGGTAAAGTGTAATACTTCAAGTGTTAAAGTTGTTCTATGGGTTATGATGAGTATTTTGATAGGAATTTTGCAATGAAACAAGCATGAAATAGCTATGTTTATTTTGGATAAGTTAAAGTTTTGATGTTGTATAACTATAGCTTTGTACTGGTTGCCTAGAGGATTGTTTTGCCATGATTTTTTACGATGTTATGATAAGTCTTAAAGGATTTTTGGGAGGAGAAAAATGGTTGTACGTGTGGGAGACATAAATAAAGAAAGAAATAGGAAAAAAAGAAATTATAATTGTTGAAAATGGAAGAAGTGATGTTGTTGTGCATGGCTGTGATTTTTGAAATCAGGTTATGATTGTATTCTTCAAGACTAAAATGAAGGATATTTATGAGATGTTTATATGATAAACAAGGTATTGGAAAGTTTAGATGATATGGAAAATAAAGTGAGTTGATTTGTGCAAGGTAGAAGTGCAAAATAAAAATTCTGTTTTTAGTATTTTCTGATCGGGTATAAAGAAGTAATAAAATTGTACAAAATGGCAGACCATACTAGAACTCCCTGACCTGGACTTTATAGCTAAATGTTTTGGACAAATTTGACATAATTTGGACTTGTGAGTACAAAGTTATGATCAAAGTACTAACGGTTGCCAAATCTGTGATGGGATTGGAATATTGGAATTTCATAGTTAGAACGGAACAAAATGGAAGAGGGAATTACTATATTATGAATTGAAAATTATAAAGGAATGTCTTGAAGATATTTTAAAACTAATTTGACATTAATTGAACATATAAATTAAAATTTATTCTAAAAATCCCACATGGTGTTAAGCTATGAAACTGTAGAATGTGTTTGCGGTAAAATGAATTTAAGTATTGTTGATAGGGGCAAAATTCATCTATATTTTTTTAATTATTTGAGGGTATTTTGTAATAAATTTATTGTAATAACTAGACATATTCCTTTATATTTGATATTTTACCTTTGAAAATGCGTTTTGGAATTTTATTGTAGAAACGACGAGGCGCCGGCCTCATTTTGGAAGAGAGGAAAAAGTCGAGAAAAAACACTCAGTCCAGAACTCTTAGGGGATGAATTTTAGCATATTGGAAGCATATTTAAACAAGAAAAATATAAGACAAGAGTGTGATTTGAAGGATCCAAGCTAGCTGCCTATTATTCAAAGACAAAATCATCACTCAAAGGGACATTGTTCAAAGGAGGTTTTTGAGAGAAGAAGAAGTATTTGTCTATGAATTCTATTTTTTATTCTTTGTTTCTTTTCTAGAACAATGATGTATTTAATGTTTTGATTGTAATTGGATATTATTTTAAAGATTATGATTTTGAGTTAATTGGAAATTTTAATCAATCTATTGTTACCTTTAGCATTTGATTACTTGTTATCATTGATTATTGATGTGTTTTCTTCTAATTGACTTGGAAAATTATGTTAGAAGTTCATTGCATTGATTCCATATTTGTTAGATCTTAATGGACTTGGGAAACGAAGTTAAAATTAAAGAACTAAAGTAATAAAAAATTAGTTGATTTCACCTAGATCATAGGATCATAAGCTAATTTCATATTTATAAGATATGAGTTTAATGCATCTTTTGGTTGTTTTGATTTGATTGGAAAATATGCTAAATTAATCAAGAGATAGTGATTCTATGAATTGGGAAACGATTGGATTTTACTTAAGTTCATTTATGATGTTAAGATGATAATTGATTGTGATAAATGCTAAGTAATTTAATATTATGTTTTCAAGATAATTATCTAGTTGCATGAATTTTCATAATCGAGTTATATCTATTTTTATCTTTATTTATTTATTTTTTATTCTCTTCTTATTTTATTGGTTAAACAATAAAGATTTGAATAGAGTAAGGTGGGAGTCTAAGTTCTCGTGGATTCGATACTTGCTAGTCCCTATACTATATGATGGGTATGCTTGTCCGTATGTGTAGTTTTATTGGTTGGCATTGTAATTAAAATTTGATTGATTGTGTAATTTTTTGATAATATTTTTTACACTAAAAAACACACATCAATTGTTTTCAATTTGTATTGATGGATGGAGGAGAAACTAAATTATAGATGAAGGCTTTAAATACATGTTGGGAAAAATGATGAGAAAACAAGTTTGAATTAATTTGAGGGGTACATTTTCATTTCTCATAAAGAAGTGAAGAATATAGAATTATTAAGTCCTTATGAATATATTTGTTAGTGATATAGTAGTTATGAATCCTACAATACTAAGTCAAGTATGAAATAATTCTCGATATAGGTCACTCACTATAAGGATCTTGGGAATCTGGGAACAATATATACATTGCTACATTGAAATAGCACTCAAGGTGAGTTCTTCTAATTCTAACCCGTTTTAGCTAAGTGTTTTTCAGATAAAGCTAAATGCTTTCCTGATATAACTAAGTGTTTCTCTAATATATCATAGCATGGACTTTTATGATTAAAGCTTCACGGTTTCTGAGTTACTAAAAATATAAAATTTTTTGCATCACATTTAAATAGAAATGTTTTATTTTATATCATGAATATGTTCATGACATGGAAGCTTTCTTTCAAAATGGTACAAAATTTTATGATAATTGCTTAATTGCTTTCAAAATAACCCGTGCATTATATAAAAGGCATGTTGCTTCCTATGTTCATTGAACTATAGAAATTATCACATGGAATATGATAAACTTTTGAAAAACGATATTTTATCCCCAATAATGATTTTCTTGTGCTCTAGAATGTACTGATATTTTTGGGAAAGAAAATATTTTGGAATCGAATTTCGATTTGAGAAACTATTGAGTTATGTTAAGATGTTGCATTGATTTATGACATTGTGCCAATATGATTGTTGAGTACTCAGAGGAACTATGCACTTATACTAACTTACGTGGGTTTGAAAATGCTATCCGGTTGGTGGCCACCTTCAGACTGTGATCTCTTATTTCATGAGCTATTAGTATTTGATATCTAGTCGTCCTTAGCTAGCAATACGCTTTCCTAAAGTGAAAAGGGAGGATGGGTGTGGGATACCCGGACCGTAGGGTAGGCCATGACGATATTGTTCCTTCCAAATGAAATTACAATGTAAATTTGGAAATTGAAACGTATTTTGAAAATATGATGTGGTTTATAATTAAAAGCTCAATACTATTATTATAAATAGTACCAGACTACTATATGTTTTGTAGTGGCATATTTTCCTCAAAAGAGAATAGTCATACTTTCTTTAAGTACGAGGCATCTGTTTTCATTAAACCATAATTTTAAAATGTGCATGAGCTCTTTGGACAATAGTTAATGAGTTTTCCTCTCCAAGGATTAAAGAGCTAATTTTTTTAATCGAAAATATTATGAAACTCTTTTATATATTTTTAAAAAAGAACATTAGCATCCACGGAACTCACTGAGTATTTTTCACTCACATGCGTTTCCTCTATTTTCCTTTTTAGGTTCTTTTGTACAGTTAGTTATCAGAGATGTGCAGCGAAAGCATCACAAGATAGAAACAAGCAGGTTGATATATTATATGTGATAGAGCCTAATTTTATCTATATTTTTCTAGTTATTTGAGGTTATTTTGTGATACTTTTGATTTAATAACTAGCCATTTTCTTCTTATTTGATAATTTGTTTGTAGAAAGTGTTTTTAGTAATTTTGTATAGAAATTGGACGATTTAGAGCAAAATTATAAATTTTCAGAGATGACTTGACGCCTGTCCAAAGTAGTTAAATCGGCCATGGTTCTATTTTGAAAAAATAAAGGAAAATCGAAAAGAATCAGTGTTGGACCGACGTCGGTCCCGACGAAGTGACTAGGCACCGACCTAACTCTGTTATGGCTGTTTAGAGTTTTTTTTCGAATCAAATTAGAAATTGCCTATGAGGTTTACTTGTTTTCAATCTATACTCAGCTCAGGACTTCTGAATAACGATTTTTAGCAACCAAGGAGCTTATTTAACCAAGAACAAGTGAAGAATAATGTATGAATTCAAGGAATCAAAGCTACAACCATTCATTGAAGGGGGAATTCATTACTTGAAGGAGCATTATTTCAACGAGGTTATTAAAGGAGGAAGAAGAAGGCTTATCTATGAGTTCTTTCTAAGACATTTATTTTCTTTTTCTTGAACAATAATGAGATTAATATTTTAATTATAATTGAATATTATTTTTGGATTTGTGATGATAAATTAATTTAGTCTTTTGTTCAATTGATTATTCTTTTTAGTATTTAATTACTTATTTTTAAAGATGAATTGATAAAATTGGACCATTCTTTTAATTAACTTGAGAAAGAGGTTAGGAGATAGTTTTTATTGCTCAATTCTTGATTTATTTTCTTAACTAACTCGAGAAAGAGGCTGAGTCTAGATTAAGTCATCAAAAGTTGTTGCTTTCATCTAGAGATAGGAGAATTAATGATTTCATGCCATTGTCACTTAGAGATAAGGATAATTATCAAGAATTTGTATTCTATGTATCTTTTTGTTGTTTTAATAAAACAGAGATGTCCATTAGAATTAACTAAGAGATAGTGAAAGCATAACTCAAGAGAGAGTAGATTCTACATTAATCTCCTTCATAATGCCAAGAAAGTGATTAATTGTGATAATTGCTAATAATTTATTGTCATGTTTTCAAGAGTAACTATCTAATTGCATATTTTTCTCCTCAAGAGTTGTGTATATATTTGTCTTTATATTTATATTTATTTTTACTCTTTATCACTCTAATTGGTAGGTTTAACATTGAATGAAAAGTAATTAGTGTGTATTTGTTCCTTAAGGATCGATACTCGTTAGTATATTATATTATACTTGATGAGTATATTTGCTCATATGTGTAATTTAAAATTAATATTTTAATTAAAATTGATTAGGAATGGATTCAAAATTGCATGATTTTTATATATCCAAATTTAACGCATCAAGTTTTTTGCGCTGTTGTCGGGAAACAATATTATGAAAGTTTAGAATTCATTGATTTAGTCATGTCTATATGTAAATATGTTCTTTGTTTAAATAGGTTCCATAATTTGTTGTTGTTTGATGAAAGAAATGTATAAGGTGTACTCTCTGTTTTCATTGTACAAAAATGTACATTCTAGATCTTGCTTTCAAGACTCCATCTTGAATCTAACTAGAATATCCTATGTAGGTATCATGGCCAACTAGAGTTTGAGCTAAATTGATGGTGGGCAGAACTTGCAAATGATTGCCATTTTGGAGAATGCGCTGGAAAATTTGAAAAAGCCATCACCGTACGATTCCAAGAGATAGATGAAACATTTCTAGTTTTTGCAGCCATGATTTAAAATATGAAAAGATAGGTTTGGTACTTAACTGATTTGGTGATGGACCCACAAGGAGAATCACTTTTGGTCTTTATAGGGGCCAATACATAAGCGAAATCAGCAACAATTACATTGAAGAGTGGAAAAGAATTGAAGGACATAACAGAGGAGACCCGACACCAGCCTGAAGAGACTAGGCACCGGCTTTCTTGACCGAAAACATGAGAAAATACAAATCAACTAACGCCGATCCATGATGCCAACCAGGTACCAGCTCAGCTCTGTTCCCAAGAAAATCTCTAATTTTTAAATCACCAGTCCCTTATCCTACAAAGACATACAAAGCTAGAAAGGATGAACAATTTAGTAAATTCTTAGAAATTTTTAAACAATTGCATATCAATATCCACTCAGTGAGGCTTTGATACACATGCCAGTAAGCAAGATTTCTCAAAAGTATGCTTGTCAACAAACGAAGATTGGAAGAACTATCCACCGTGGTGTTAAATGAAAAATGTTCTACTATTCTACAAGACCAAAGAAGATTACCTCAAAAAGAAAATGATTCAGGGAGTTTCTCTACTCCTTACCTTATTAGTGGTCTTACATTTAGCAATGCATTAGCTGACTTAGGTGCTAACATAAATCTTTTACTATATAAAATTTTTAAAAAGTTAAGCTTAGGTAAACCTTAACCTACTAGAATGAGTATCCAATTAGCTGATAGATTCATTAAATATCCTAGAGGAATAGGGGAAGATGTACTTATCTAGGTGGAAATGTTTATTTTTTTTGTAGATTTTGTGATTTTTGACGTGGATGAAAACTCTAAAGTCTCTCTAATTCTAGGGAGACCTTTCCTAGCTACTGCTAAAACTTTGATTGATATTCCTGAGAAGTTAATACTTTAGGTTGGGGATGAAGATATTATTATTCAAATTAATCAAGACATTAAACATCCTATTTTTTTTGATGATTCTTATTTTATAGTTGATATTCTTGATGACTCAATTTTGAATTTTGTGTAAGAATCATAGGATAATACCTTTTTAGAGTTGATGAACACACAATCATCCATGGATATGGTAGAAGGGCTTGAGTTGGGTAGTTTTGAGGTAATTAAGACTAAGTTTGAGTGGATTAAAATCCTCTATTGATGAGCCACCAGTTCTAGAACTCAACGACTTACCCAATTATTTAGAATACACATTCTTAGCTAATGAAGGAAAATTGCCAGTCATCATAGCCAAAGATCTTACCAGGGAACAAAAGGGAAAATTGGTAGACTTATTGGAAAAATATAAGAGGGTAATTGCATGGAAGATCACTAATATCAAGGTAATTAACCCTTCCTTTTGTACTCATAAAATATTATTAGAAGAAGAAGCAAAACCCGTAGTGCAGCCCTAACGAATAATGAACCCTAACATAAGGGATATGGTAAGAGGTAAAGTAATTAAGCTCTTAAATTCAGACATCATTTATCCCATCTCAGATAGTATATGGGTAAGTCCAACACAAGTAGTACCAAAGAAGGGATGGATGATTGTAGCCCCTAATGATAAAAATGAGTTGATCCCCACAAGATTGGTAACTGGTTGGAGGGTATGTATTGATTATAGATAATTGAATGAAGAAACTAGGAAAGACCATTTCACTCTCTCTTTCATTGACCAAATATTGAAAAGGTTAGCCGGACATGATTTTTATTATTTCTTAGATGGTTTTTCTGCTTATTTCCAAATTCTCATAGCACTGGAGGATCAAGAGAAAACAACGTTTACATGCCCTTTTGGTACTTTTGCAAATTGTCGCATGCCTTTTAGTCTTTGTAATGACCCAGGAGCTTTTCAAAGGTACATGATAGTTATTTTTGAGGGGCTTGTGGAAGATATCAAATGTATTTATGGTTGATTTTTCTTTTTTTTTTGATGATTTCTTTTATTTATATTTAACAAATTTGGGAAAAGTGTTGCAAAGATGTAAGGAGACTAGCTTTATACTTAATTGAGAAAAATACCACTTTATGATCCAAGAAGGTATTGTATTAGGATATAAGATCTCAAAAAAAGATATTGAGGTTGATAGAGCAAAAATCGAAACAATTGAGAAACTTCCTCCTCCTACCTCGGTAAAAGCTATTTGAAGCTTCCTTGGTCATGCAGGTTTTTATAGGAGGTTTATCCTGAATTTCTCAAAGATTTCTATACCTCTTACTTCCTTTCTTGAAAAAGATACTATTTTTAATTTTGATGAAAAATGTTTCAATACTTTTAATGTTCTCAAAGAAAAATTAATAAATTCTCCCATTTTAATTGTATCGAATTGGTCTCTTCCTTTTGAATTAATGTATGATGCAAGTGATTATGTAGTAGGTGTAGTACTTGAACAAAGGAGAAATAATCATTTTTAGCCCATCTACTATTCAAGCAAGACTTGGACAGCTACGCATGAAAACTACACCATAATGGAAAAAGAATTACTTGCCATAGTGTTTGCTTTTGATAAATTCTGTGCTTATCTTGTTTTGTTTAAAGTTATTGTGTACATTGACCATTTCGTCCTTAAATACCTTCTTACCAAGTATGATTCTAAACTAAGATTGATGGAGTTTATTATTGTAGGAATTTGACTTGAAGATTAGGAACAAGAAGGGAGCTAAAAATTTGACTTCGGATCACTTATCTAGGTTGGAAAATCCTGCCCTAGAACCTTTGAGAGAAGAAGAAATCAATAACACCTTTCTGGATGAACAACTTATGCTCATTGAAGGCAATACTTCTCAAACTCCATAGTTTGCAGATTTTGTTTACTATTTAGTTGTAGGTATAATCCCCAAGGAGTTCACATCACAACAAAGGAAGAATTCTTTTATGAAATAAAACACTATCTTTGGGAAGATCCTTATTTGTTTAGGTGTTGTGCCGACCAAGTTATTCGAAGATGTATAAATTCCATAGAAAGCTAACCTATTCTCCAATACTGCCTTGAAGGACACACTGGAGGACATTACCAAGCCAACAATATTGCACACAAAGTGCTTGATTCCGGGTTTTATTGGCCAACACTTTTTAAAGATTCTTATAGGTTTGTTAAAAATTGTAATATGTGTCAATATATAAATAATATCTCTAAATCTAGTGAGATGTCATTACGACTCTTTTAAGTTTGTGAGGTTTTTCATTATTGGGGGAAGGATTTTATGGGGCCTTTTCTTAATTCATTGGGCAATAAGTACATCTTAGTTGTAGTTAGCTATGTGCCTAAATAGGTAGAGGCTCAAGCTTTGCCTACTAATAATGTACAGGTTGTAGTCAAATTTCTTAAAAAACTTTTTATCCGATTTGGTATACCCAAGATACTTATTAGTGATAGGGGTACTCACTTTTATAATTAACAATTGGCCAAAGTTCTCAAACATTTAGGTGTAACTCATAAGTTTGCTACCCCATATCATCCCCAAACTAGTGGCTAAGTTAAGGTAGTCAATCGGGAATTCAAAAGAATTTTGGGAAAAATTGTCACCCCTACCAGGATTGGAGTTTGAAATTGGATGATGTTTTTTGGGCCTATAGAACCTCCTTTAAGACTCTAATAGGTACTATCCCATATAGATTGATTTATGGGAAATCTTGCCATTTACTTGTGGAAATTGAACATAAAGCATATTGGGCCATTAAACTTGTTAATTTTGATCTAGAGTCTATAGGTAAGCAGAGATTGTTGCAATTAGATGAATTGGAGGAATGGCGTGCTGTCGCCTATGATAACTCCAAGATTTACAAGGAGAAGGTGAAATGATAGCATGACAAAAAGTTTCGACCTAACCGTGAGTTTCACGAAGGTGATCAAGTCTTATTGTTTAACTGTGCCTTAGACTCTTCCCAGGAAAATTCAAATCTCATTGGTTCGGTCTGTTCATGGTCCAAAAAGTATCTACATATGGTGCTATTGAAGTTTCCTATCCTGAGAAAGGTACCTTCACTATAAATAGTAATCGTTTGAAATACTATTTTAGTGAAGACCTGGATAGCTTGGATCATGTTGACTTTTCCCTGTACGAGGCTTCTTCTCTCCTCCTCTAAAGGAGCTTCTCTATCTTTTTATCTTTCCTTCTATATTTTAATTTCATTTTTTTTTATGTTTTCTGTTCATTTATTTTTGTTTTTCTTCTAATTTTATACTTTTTGTTGTGTTTTTTGTGTTTAGGAAAACTTCATCATTGTCAAAGGAAACATGCCCTGGGATGAATTCAACTTTGTTCAAACACTTCTCGAGTATGGAAAGTATCTCTTTGCCTTAATTTCTTCTCCCTCTATCTTTAATAGTTCTTTTAGATATGCTTTATTGTGCTATTTTAGACAATTGAGGATAATGTCTAATTTAAGTGTGGGGGAGAGATTCAATCCAATACTTTTTATGCTTTCATCTTGATCTCTTTTTGAATGATATTTATTTGGGATAATTTTTTTTTTTTGACTTTTCTATGGATTTGAATAACATTTATTTTTGAGCTTACAATTGCTTTAATTTGTCTAGAATGAATTATGATTTTCTTTTTAACTTTAGATATAGATTTGTTATTCATTATGGTTGAATTTTTATTAAAAGTAAACTTGTGTATTAAGTTGGATTTTTCTAAGTCTTGAGAATTTCAGTTAACCTTGGTTGTATTTAGTATTTGAGTTTTATTTTATTCTTTAAATTTGACTGTGGATGATATGATAAAATATGGGAAAAGATGTTGATCAATTTTGTATTGTGGATTTATAATTTGTTCGACTTTGAGTTGTAAATAAGAAATTTGAGGAATCAAATAGAAAAGTAATGAATGGAAAAATTATTGTTATGTGAGCTGAAAAAAAAAAAAAACTTGAGTTGTTGAAAAAGTGCTCTTATTTTGAATTTTTGAAAACCTTTTGCTGAAAAGGGGGTTAATATGGAGAGAAATAGCAAGTATTATTTGGTATACTCTCTTGAAGTTATTCCAAAGGCAAGAAGGAAAAGAAAGAAAAGAAAAGCACTGAAATAATAACAATGACTATAAGAGAGCCAATACGGTGTGTGAAGAGAAATTCATTCAATTGAGGCTATTAATTTCCTAAGTCATTGAAAAAAAAGTGGAGTATGTCCTTGTTCTACTACTTGAGTTGTGCAAATTTGAGTTCATGATGTTGGAATTGGTTAAATAGCTTAACTTGTATGATTTATGTTGTCTATGTTTTACTTAAGGGGTGGAATAAGTTTCTTGTAGTAAATATGAGTTTGTTTAACTTAGCTTTGATGGTCTTAAGATTATTTGATTTAATTCATGAGTTTGTAAGGTTTTGAAAGGGTTGAATGAATGACAAGTTTATGTTTAAAGTGGAAGAAGGTTATACTTTATTATAGATGAATTTGCTATGGATAAGTTTGATAAATTGGTTAGTCTTGTTCATAAGCTATTTGCTTAGTATTTAACTCTTGTTTGCTTAAGGATAAGCAAAGTTTAAGTGTAGGGGAATGTGATAAGGCCTAATTTTATCTATATTTTTCTAGTTATTTGAGGTTGTTTTGTGATTCTTTTGATTCTATAACTACCCATTTCCCTTCATATTTGATATTTTACTTGTAGAAAGTGTTTTTAGTAATTTTGTACAGAAATTGGATGATTTAGAGAAAAAGTGTAGATTCCCAGTGGTGACCCGGCGCCTGTCCAAAATAGTTGAATTAGCTATGGTTCTATTCTAAAAAAACAGAGGAAAATCGGAGAGATCCAATGTTGGATTGGCGCCGGTCCAGGCGAAGTGATCAGGTGCCGACCTAACTCTATTATGGTGGTTCAAAGTTTCTTTTTGAATCAAATTGGGAATTGTCTAAGAGGTTTACTTGTTTTCAATCTATACTCAACTCAAAACTTCTAAAGGATGATTTTTATCAACCAAGGGGCTTATTTAATCAAGAACAAGTAAAGAATAATGTATGAATTCAAGGAATCAAAGTTATAATCATTCATTAAAGGGGGAATTCATTATTCGAAGGAACATTATTTCAAGGAGGTTCTCAAAGGAGAAAGAAGGAGGCTTGTCTATGAGTTCTTTCTACGACATTTGTTTTCCTTTTCTTGAACAATGATGAGATTAATATTTTAATTGTAGTTGAATATTATTTCTGGATATGTGATAATAAATTAATTTAGTTTTTTGTTCAATTGATTATTCTTTCTGGTATTTGATTACTTGTTTTTAAAGATGAATTGATGAAATTAGACCATTCTTCTAATTAACTTGAGAAAAAGGTTAGAAGATAGTCTTTATTGCTTAGTTCTTGATTTATAGGAGATAGTCTTTATTGCTCAATTCTTGATTTATTTTCTTAACTAACTTGAATAAGAGGTTAAGTCGAGATTAAGTAATCAAAAGTTATTGATTTCACCTAAAGATAGGAGAATTAATGATTCCATGCCATTGTCACCTAGAGATATGGATAATTATCAAGGATTTGTATTTTGTGCATCTTTTTGTTGTTTTAGTGAGATAAAGATGTTGGGAAATATGTCCTCTTATACTAGATTTCTGATATAAATATTGAATATTTTAATAAAATAATTTATTTTCATAAATTGTTTGTAGATTTATAATTTTATTTGTGCACAATTACGTTTGAAAAAGACCTATTGTGTTTAAGTAAGTGGTTTATGTGAATGGAGGTCTTTCACAGTAAGATATAGATAACGGGTTATTTAACACATAAACATTTGTTCTTAATTGATTGATAAGTATGGGAATTTCATTATGTCTAGGTTATTATGTTGTGAATTCCAAATGGGAAATGACTTACCTTTAGCCAGTGAGTAATTCACTCACTTCATGACATAAACGTATTTCGAATATATAGAATAGGACCTATCATAGTGGTTTCTTAAAAGTATTATATGGTAGAAATCTAGACTATTATTGCTACAGTGTGGACTAGTACTCTACGACTTGAGTATGAGTTAATGGTTTGACGAAGTTAGAAGCATGTACTTTGATATGCTATAGTTGAGGTTCTATCATAGGGCCAATATACTTGCATGTTAGGTATGTGTGACTAGTTAGTTAAGATAGACTTGTACAAGATAGTTTCTAGACTATGTCACCCCTTGTGGTTGTTTGAATGATCTAAATATCCAGGGCTATGAGAAACATGATTTGGATGTTTGCTTTAGGGTAGCTCCCTTGAAAAGCGGAAACAATCTAGGAAGTCGTGGATCATTGAACTAGAAGCCTAAGGATGGTAGATGTCATTTAAAGAGGTGTTAGTACACTTCGTCCTCTCTAAATATACGGCAATGTATAGATGGGTATTTTAGTCATTACACCTCTAGGTTGGAGACTTTGTTAACGTAGCATTGTCTTTAAAGTCAATATTTTTTTATGGTGATATTAGAAAATACTTAAAATGCAAAATACAACTATTTATGTGGCAAGGGTATTTTGGTCATTTTAGTCGCCAAGGCAGTGTGTCTTTTGGTCCCCAATATAGATCGTGAGTACGGGTTAAGAAATTGATCTTAAATTAAATGAAATTTATTTTATTTAAGTAGCTTGATTTAATTATTAGACTAGAATAAAATAAAGGTCCATAGAGAGAGAAAATTGATTAAATTAGTTTGGTGGGTTAATTAATTATTCAGGGCTTTGGCCCAGTTTGAATAATTAGGGATTAACCTGGGACTAAACTAATATAGGCTTGTTAATTGGACTAGTTTATTTGGATTGGAAAAATTAATTATTTGTTGGGCCATTAAGTTGGTTCTAATTAGAATAATTAATTTAGTCCAAAAGGTTAAACTAAGAGTCCAATGGCCCAATCCAGTTTAACCTAGGGTTTTAGTTAGGTTAAACAGGAGGATTGTAAATCATTGTTGTTTTTTGACAGATTCTTCTCTGTGAAAAAAACAACCAGACGTTTCTCTCTCTCTTTCTCAAAAAATATTCCTTAGTTTTGTTAAGTTATTCACCCAATAGAATTAGGCAGGCCATATATTGGAAGACCGAGAGTTTGGCGTACACATACATGCACAGACGGAGTAGGAGACTTGCAGGAATCGCATCAGAGGTCTCCACCAGCGCACCTACCCCGGTTGCACACATTCCGATCCAGCCAATTCTCAGAACGAGAAAAAGAGGTAAATTTTTTTTAACCTCGGAATCAGTACAGAGTGCAATTGGCGCCGGCTAGGGTTGCTAGAGTCAGCGCCAGCTCTGTTCGGTTCCCCTATTCTTCAGTTTTTTTCAGTTTTTTTGCTTTTGCTTCCGCTGTATGCTCTGTGTTTTCCCCTTCTTAAGCCTTCAAAAGATGTCCATTAAAATTGATTAAGAGAAAGTGAAACAATAACTCGAGAGAGAGTAGATTCTACATTAAACTCCTTTATGATGCCAAGGAAAGTGATTAATTGTGATAATTACTAATGATTTATTTTTATGTTTTTAAGAGTAACTATTTAATTGTATATTTTTTTCTCCAAGAGTTGTGTATATATTTTGTCTTTATCTTTATTTTTATTTTTACTCTTTATCATTCGAATTTGTAGGTTAAATATTGAATGAAAAGTAATTAGTGTGTACTTGTTTCTTAAGGATCAATACTCGTTAATGCCCTATATTATACTTAATGATGAGTGAACTTGCTCGTATATATAATTTAGGATTAACGTTTTAATTAAACGTGATTGGGAATGGATTTAAAATTGTATGATTTTTATATACCCAAATTTAACGCATCAATATGCTATGTTCTTAATTGGAATTTATGTGTCGGAGGTTGTACCCCATGTACTACTTGGGTTTCAATGTAAAATTATATAATGATTCTGCTGTGTTTTAAGTTTATAAATCGTTATAAAGATCTCTTGTCTGGGAGATTAGGAGGGGCAACATCCCATGAAAGCAAGGCCCCACTATGACATGGATATGTAGGGTGTTACAAAGTGTGCAGCAGAAATTTGAGATCAATGTTTTGCACTATTTTTGGTGTTTTTCTTACCAAATGTTTTTCTAGAAATCAGCACAAATATATAAGCAATAATACATCGAGAAGATGGTTAGAAATTCGAGTTTCTTAAATATTACTGCTTGCTAGGTAGAAAGTTATGAATTTTTTATATTTCTTCACTTGAATTAAAAGAAAATTTGTGCCATATTTTATATCAATTTGATAAGAATTCAAAAATAGAACAATCTACAAAATGTGATGAACAAAACAAATAGTAAAAATGTAATTGGTTACCTAAGACTCAAGAGCACCAAATGTCCACCAATCTCATAACACAAGAACCCTAGGAGAACTAAGTACCTAAGATCCCAGAATTAGTAAGATTTGTCTTCTTTGAGACAACTCAATAGGCCAAATTTCATAAAGGAAACTGGAACCTTAAGAATAGGATTTGAAGGCACCTAACCTGTCTCCTATGAAGAACTCTAGAGTGACAAAAAAAACTAGAACCCCTAATAGAAAGATTAAAATAGATTATTCTTTAATTTTAGAGACTCCTTCCAATATAGGATTAAATCCTCTGAGTGGTCTTGATAGAAAGAGAACAAAGAGGTTTAAAGCTTCTCCACAAATTTATATTCATTCAAAAAATCATCCAAAGCTTATCTTCTCTCTTTCGAAGAGAGTATTTATATATTAAAAGTCCTAGAGTATTTGCAAAACTAGTACCTAGTATTCTAATGGTATTAAGCCTTCTCAAATTCGTGTTTGAAATCATTTAATTACAAAGTAAAGAATGAAATTCACTAAAAAAATATTGGTCCTCTATAGCTTTGTAAGGCCATGCCTACATGTCATGCACAACTTCTAAAAGTTGTTCTTTTGAGTGATTTTGCATGGCTTGATGTGTGGTTGTACATTATGCCCTGCACTATACGCAATGACACAAATTTTCAATTCTTAATACTTGCATTTCAACCCTTTCTTGGCTTTCCCTTGTACTCCTTGAACCTCCACTTGGATGGTGGTCAAATTGAGTTCTTTTTTTAATCTTCTTTGGCTTCCTAAAAGTCTTTAAACTTCAAGGCCCTTCGCATATACACTTGGAATTTCTTTTGGAACCTCTTAATTCTTGATCTTATCTAAGATCCCTTGAGTTATTCGATTGCATCTTTTTCCCTTTCTTGAACTTGTTCTTCTTATGGTGGTGGATTCTTATCAAAATTTAGAAAATAGGGGTTGACACATTGGTTAATTGACAGAAGGTGAAATCATTTGAAAGAGGAGAAGGAATTATTTTGCAATTTAAAACAAAAGTTGAAATTAAAAAATAAAAATTACTAAAACCACTTGTCCTTAAATTTATCTTTAAAACGTTTGATATGATCAAGTTTTATATTTTTAAATTTATCCTTAAAGCTTTTGAGATTATCAATTTATATATTTAAAATGAACTTATAGTTAATTATGAATAATAATTATAAGATTTTTTTTTGCATAAGTTATTAAAAAATATCATTTTTTTTTTCTTTTGTCTCCTCCTTCCTTCCTCACCTGTTGTTTGTTGCATGGTGTTGTAGCTCACCGTTACTAATCATTCCATCTCGATGTACTAAGTAATCATGTTCAAATGTTGAAGTCAATGAAAGTAATAAAACAAGAACGGAAGCACATAAACTAGAGCAAAAAATTGTAGAAAGAAGATTTTATTAATCTGAATGAACTCATATCATATTACAATAAATACTGCCTTATATAGGTTCAAGAAAGATGCTAGAAGCATTATTGATTAATTAACTACATTTCTATCTCATCAATAATGGTATATAATAAAAGGAATTTAAAAATTAAAAAGGCAGGAAAGTTATTACAGTTTGTTAGCTTGAGTCATGCACAACTGGACTTTGATCTAATAAACTTAGCGTTGTGACCTAGTGGTTGATCCAAGACCCCCCCCCCCCCAGCAAGTTGAACATGGTAGTAGAAAAAATAATACAAGGATGGAAGAGCAAACTATGAAAAGGTCTTGGAGCTAAAAGCTTTGTGAAAAATGTTATCAAGATGTGAGGAAGAAGGAACAACTAACGGTTTTAATCATCCGGCTTAAAAAAGCTCAGCAATAAAATGGCAATTAAATTCAATGTTTTTGGGTTTTTTTCATGAAAAACAAAATTTTCAACAAGATAAAGAGCACGACTATTATCACAAAATAGTCGCACATGAGGAGAATAGGGTAAAGATAATTATCCATCAAATACTATAGCTATTGCAATTCACAAGAAGCCTGAGCCAATGCACAGTACTTTGCTTCAGTTGAGCATCTAAAACTACAATTTTCTTCTTGAACTTCTAGAAAGTTAAAGGTTGTCAAAGAAAAACACAAAAACTGGTAATAGAGCAACAAGTAGTGGGACAATCAACTAAGTTAGAAGTAGTAAAAATTTGTAGTTATGGAAAAGAATGTGCACCAAAAAAGTAAAACCTCTATTCAAAAGAACCTGTAACATACTAAACATGTCGAAGGATTGTCTACATGTATGAAGAATAGTAGGACAGGCAACAAATTGATTGAGTTGTTGGATGGCAAAGCTCAAATCTAATTTAGTGTGAGTCAAGTACAATAATTTTTGAATGATATTGCAATATATTAAGGGCATATAATAATTCCCCCTCAAAAAAAAAAAAAAAAGAAAAAATCTCTTGAAGGAGATCAAGAGCATATTTATGTTAAGAAAGAATAATATCATTAGAGATACTCACAATTTCAAAACCCAAAAAATAGTGCATTTCACCAAGATATTTGATCTTGAATGGTTGCATGTCAATGATCCTTAACTTCCAATTCTCGGAGGATTGATTACTGATGACCAACACATCCTCCATATAAACCAATAAGGTAATAAACAGTCTAGATTGATACTTAAAAAATAGACTATAATCTGCCTTGGACTGAATAAGGGTAAATAGATTGAGTAAGCTTAGCATTCTATTGCCGGCTAGCATGTTTCAAACTATAGAGAGATTTATTTAATTTACAGACTAAGCGAATATTAGAAGTGACAAATCCAGAGGGAATGACATATAAACCTCTTCATTCTAGTTACTATGCAATAAAACATTGTTAATATCTAAATAATGAATGGGCTAATCATTTATAACTACTAAGGTAATTAATGATTAGATAGTAGTTATTTTTTCCACTGGGTAAAATGTATCAAGAAAATCTATTCTCTCTTGTTGTGTATGCCCCTTACTAATCTAGCCTTATAACATTAAATAGAACCATCAAAGCTTTATAGTTAACTTTATAATCCCATTTACAACCAATAGATTGTTTATTATAAAGTAAAGGCACCAGATGCATTTTATTATTTGTCTCAAGAGCTACAATTTCCTTTTACATAGCTTGTCTCCATTAAATAGAAAGAATAGCTTGGAAGTGATGCTTATGTTTAGTAACAAAATGATTATGATGTACTAATGTGAAATGAGGGCTGTTAAAATAGGTTGTTAAACGTTATTCATAGTTTTTAAGATAAGAGGGGAGTTGTGAGATTCTTGTACTTCTACAAGGCATATTAGAAAGAAAAGAAGAATCACAGATAAGAATAGGAGAAGAGCGTATATCAGTTAGAGAAGGTTGGAAAGGAAACGATGAAGGATGAGGAAGGACTAGGATTTCACAAGTTATCGCTATACTATCAAGTTTTTGAGAGGAAAAATATGTTCAATATTGAACATGTCTAAATATGAATACTTCTCTAAATGCTCAAGCAAGTAATAATAACCTTTAGCGGTAGGAGAAAAACCAAGATGTGCACAAACCATAAAGCATTTGAAGTGGTGTTTTCTAATTCAAAATAGGGTTGGTAGTGATGTTGATAAGATGCCGTGCATATTGTACATAGTAACCTAAAAAACTAGAGCAAATTGGATTAAAGTTTAAAATTTATTACAATGTTTATGATATATTGATGCTTATGTTCAGCAATATCATTTTGCTTTGGAGTTTCAACATAGGGAGTCTGATGGATAATTCCTCTAGAAGCATAAAAAAGAATGCATGGAAAACTTTAGTCCGCTATCTAATTGAAAATTTTTTATCTTATTTTGAAAAGTTTCCACATAAATGTAAAAATGAGAAAGAATAGATGCAGTTTAAAACATTTGTTTAATTAAAAATAACCAAGTGTGGTAGCTATAATCATCAACTAAAGTGAGCAAATATTTGTATCCTTGAATGGTAGGTACACAGTACGATCTGTAAGCGTCCATGTGGATAAGATCAAAAGAACTATTTAAAGTACTTTTATGTAAAGAAAAGGAAAGTATATGTTGTTTTGCCATAGGCCAAATATTACATGAAGTTTCAAAATCAAATAAGGCACCAACACTATTTTTGTAATATATGTATATTTTTATTACATAAATGTCCAAACTTAAAATGCCATAAGTAGGACTTGTCGTGTAGATTTCAGCATAGATTGTTACAAGCCAAAACTTCTGTAGTTAAGGAATGATATTTGTTGAAATAATATAAGTCATGAAGAAGACTAACTGTTCCAATCATCTTGTCGTGATATGAATTATGGATTATGCAAGAAGAAGGTCTAAAAAAAACAATGCAATTAGTATCGTTAGTTGACTTCTTAAGGAGATAAGTTATAAGAAAAATTGGGAATATAAAGTGCATCATACAGAGTGATTTGGCAAGAAAGATAAATGATGTCTTTATGAAATTTGACAAATATGTTTTGTATTGGTTCAAGAAAAGGTAAGAACATGAGCTTGAAAGCTAATGAAAAGTTTTACGTGAGGAATTTGCAATAGAAGAAGGCATTTCAAAGTTAGTTGAGAGGGTAGTTGTCTAGTTAATAATAGAAGCATTTGAAATAGTTGTAGAAATGTTAAGGGATAGAATAAGGCTCAACAACTATTTATATTGTTCATGAGTGACAAAAATTCTAGCTGGATTTCTCATAAATGGATTTAAGCTAGGTAAAGATGAAGCAATAAAATAATTTTGTGAATACATATTCTGATTAGGCACATTTGTTTTACCGTTCACTTGAACAACTAAATTTACTTATTTATTATTAGCAGGCAAAACACTTGGGAATACTTATGTTGTGGGAGTAGAAATTGATTCTCCATTGTTAACTGGTAAAACAATAGAAAAACCATGTGACAAATTAGTGTGTGAATATGTGATAACTTATTACCTTTCATATGCAATTGCCATATGAAACGCATCATTGATTGTTGAAAAAGGATTGGATAGTAGAATTTGGATTTATTCAAAAATCTAATCACAAAATTTGCCTAAATATTTGCCTTAACATTTTTTAGAACTGAACAAGAATATTTTGGATAATAGGTACAGATTGGAATCAGCCTCAAATTTATTATTTTATCCTAAAGTATTTTAAGAATGGTGAAATAATTCTTAAAAGTAGAGTGTCCTTATGTAAAATTATACACATTATTATTATCCTTCTAAAAATCTGAAATTCTTCTATAAGCATCCCATTGTGAAAGCTATTCACATAGATCGATCCCTACTTCATGAGCAGTATTCAGCCATATGATACTTAGTATTCAACCATATTTACAAATCTAATTCTAAGTTCTTAGATATTTGTGATAGTTTTTCTCTATCAAAGAAGGTTGAAC
This sequence comes from Voacanga thouarsii, assembly GCA_026120185.1. NCBI lineage: Eukaryota > Viridiplantae > Streptophyta > Magnoliopsida > Gentianales > Apocynaceae > Voacanga > Voacanga thouarsii. The sequence continues at coordinate 1,992,641 of JANUWF010001547.1, read as the reverse complement.
AAGCACAAGTGAAGAACTCTCGTCAAGATGTAGATAAAATGGACTTGAATGTGGTAGGTCATGGTTCACCATTGTCCAAGTTGTGATTGATCCAAAGGAGTTGAAAAATTAAATAAAAAACTATAAACAATGTGATCATAAAAGAAATTCTCAATCATAGAAAAGAAGTGAAAAATCAAACAAACTACAAATGGTGCGAAATTCATTAAATCACCAGAATGTGAATTCCGTTAATCGATTGTAGCTTGGAGCATTTAGCTTTGATATCATATTAAAATCAATGAAAGTAGTAAATGAAAAACAGAAACACAAAAACTAATGTAAGAAATTGTAGAAAAAGAAGATTTCATTAATCTTCATGTTACAACAAATATTGCCTTATATAGCTCAAGAAAGATTCTAAAAGCATCGTTCATTAACAAACTGCATTTCAAGATCATCAACTGTAAAAAATAAAAGGAATTCAAAAATTAATTAGGCAGGACGGTTAGTAGTAGTTTGTTAATCTGGGTTGTGCACAACTTGCTCTTGTTAGATCTTATCCAAGATCAAGCGTAATCCTTTATCATTTTTGTGTACTTGCACTTTGTCTAGGGCTCTGGTTGAGATGGCTATTCAATAGTGGAGTTCTCTGACGCTTAGGGCTATGGAGAGTAACATCTATAATCCCTTTTGCTTCGTCGTTCCTAGGGAATTTCTATAGTCTATGCATGTCAAAATAACTATTTGGAGAGGGTAGTGGTGATGGGAAAATTGAGAGCTAGGACCCAATAGAGCACTATACTATGGATTAGGGAAATGGCAGATCTAGATGTGCCGTGTGAAGAGGAGCATTTTAACACGAGATAGGGAGATGATAGATTTAGATCCACCATGTAAAGAGGAGATCTAGATCTCCCGTGAATCTTTTGGCAATTCATTAGTAGGGAAATGCTAGATCTAGATCCTTCATGTGGGGAGTAGATTATCTCCGGTTAATTTTTTAGTAGTTCATCAGCAAAAGGTAGGAGACGAGGAGGAGAGATAATAGGGGAAAATATATTTTTAAGAAAAATGGATCCTCCTTGTCTTGTGACCAAGTAAAACCTTGCATTGTTGATTGTTATAAAAGCATATTTGGATGGAGGGTTTGGCTTCTAGGCATTTGAATTAGATTTTTAAGAAGGAAAAAAAATGAATAGGAGGAGAATTAGAGGGATTATATTTAATATAAAAGTTTCAATGTTCTTTCCAGCAAAAAATGAACAAAAATAAAGAGAAAGAAAATCTTATTTAATGAAATTTTATTTAACACTTTAAAGTGTTCTCAATAAATAAAAAATTTAATATTACAATATTAAATTAATGGATAAAATTTAATCTTATATTGTGTTGTTTTCTTCTCGTCAGATGGGGGACTAGATCTACCATCTGTCTATCCCATGTTACAGTGCTCCTCCTCACATGGCACGTCTAGATACGCCATTTTCCTAGCCCATAGTACAATGCTCTAATGGGTCTTAGCTCTCAATTTTTTCATCACACTGCTGCATCCAAATAGTAATTTTCACATGCGCAGGCTATAGAAATTCTCTAGGAACGCTAAGGGATTATAGACGCTACTCCCAGTAGCCCTTTGCTTCCTGTGATAATTTCTAACTATTTCATGAATAGTTTCTCTTGCCAACTCCAATCCCCCGCAATTGCAGCCATCATCCCCGTATATTCAACACCAACCATTTGATGTGAACGTGTCGCCAAAACACAAAAAACCATACCTTCATGATCTTCAAGATTGTTATATACTATCGGATCATATTATTTCTTTGACACCTTACCTTAACAAAATCCATCCATCATGAGAATGCAGTAAGAGAGTGCGACAATAGAAGCATTTTTTAACATCATCAATTGCAAACTAGTCTACTTTGTACTTTCTATTTATTGGTGATCTGATATTGTGTCTTTTAGATTTCTTCCCATGGTGTCAAATGGGAATAGCAGAACACAGAATCCTAAAAGAACTGTTGCTACTTCAAACATAAGAACTGCGGTTGTTTGATGACCCCCCCCCCCCCCCTCACCAGTCCAACAGCTACAAATGGGCATATCATTGCACCAATTCTTCCCACTGCGTTTGCAACTCCAACACCGACTGACCTCACAGAAGTTGGATACGCCTGGCAAATGTAGAAAAGGAGGTTTAGTTACATAGGAGCTCAGGAAAAGTGACAGTCTTCATTCAGACAAAACTGTTTTCATGGGATATTCCATTTTTATTCATTTCTGGCTAGTATTTCAAGGTCAAAGTAGAAATTTTTGCGCATGGTCAACATGCAAAGGATTTGATATTTCTTTGAACCATATGTAATTTTGAAAACTTTCTGCAGTGGAAATGTAAAAGAAAAGCCACAAATTACTGCTATAATGTGTAAATATGGTTAAACACTTTCTAAGATACTTCTTGCATATAGATGGAAGTTGAAAGACAAAATAACAATGCAACAATCCTAACTTGAAAACTGTGTAAGATGGTGCTAACAAAGACCAGGATTTACTCTAGTTTTCATTGGAAATTTCAGAAAATGGTGCTGTTTTTGCACCAAATTCCGGCAGAGGGGCAGCGAGAATTGGGATTCAATTTTTAGTGAGGTCGCAATGCGACCAATTAAGTTGAGATCGCATTCACGGAATGCGACCTCTACCCGATTCCTTTTTTTTTTTTTTTAATAACGGCTGAGCTTGAGGTCGCATTCATAGAATGCAACCTACATACCAAGGTCGCATCCCTTGAATGCGACCTCCACCTGCAATTTTTCCTACCTGCAACTCCAACCTTATTCAAACAACCTTATTCAAGCAACCTCAACCGACTACAATCTCCACCTGCAACCAACCCTCTACAATTACTTAATGTAGTTTGAGTAAAGACTGATAGTAGACCACGCACTTATCACATGAATAAAATTTAATATAATATCGCAAGTACATAGAGAAGCATCCAAAATAACAAGAACAATATTGCAAGTATATAGAGAAACTGTATTGAAAATACAATTGAACAAAAAACGAACTAATAGTCCAGTGTCAATGGCTAGTCTCTCGAAATAGTAAAATTACTATTATTACAATTCCTTTTAGTTTGTCCACTCCTATGGCAGTTGCTGCATCTTGAAGGAGAGTTGGGTGTTCGATAATCCATATCACAAGGTATCCTCGATGTACGCGAACGGCCAGGAACTTCATTTCGCATAATTTATTCCACCGGTGCAAGCGTAAAATTAGAAGGCCTCCAATACTGTTCATCCGCCACAGGAAAGAACTGACCCTCATATGTTAACTCATAATTCCTTCTAGTGTAGAACTCCAAAACAAAGTCAATTGGGTTCCAACCTCTGTGACAACATGCTGCAAACCCATGTGAACAAGGAATACCATATATACTCCATTTTTGGCACGTGCATGATCTCTCTGTTAAGGTGACACTGTAAACATTTGGACTTCTACCCGCTTGTTGAACAGATGATTTAATCCCATATATACCGGCCTGTGCATTATATTCAGTTACAACATGCCCTCTGGATTTATCCTCATAATAAGAATACAATTTCCACATTTCAGATGGTAAAGGGTGTCTCAAATTAGATGCTTCATCTCTGTGTTCATTAAAATATTTAACTAACTTCTGAAATGAAGTTTCAACCAAAACCTTCAGCGGAAGAGATCTTGCTTTCTTTAGCACACTATTCATACATTCAGACAAACTAGTAGTCATTGAACCATATCTGTGCCCTTCATCATATGACAAAGTCCATTTCTCCAAACTAATATTCATTAGATACGTAAATGCATCATCTTTTCGAATCCTGATTTCATCCAAAAATGACTGACACTTGGTCCTTTTGCGCTCTAAACCGGCAGCGTACATCAAACTTGTCAAATTAGTGTCCTTAAATTTGGTATGAAAATTTCCCTTTATGTGTCCGAGACAATATCGATGAAAAGCCAAAGGTTCTTGCCACTCATTCATATGGCGTACAACATTTACAATACCTTTATGTCTATTAGAAATAAGACATATATGTCTGTCCAAAATGACATGTTGACGTAGGAGTTTTAAGAACTAGCTCCAACTCTCTAGTGATTCCTCATCCACGATGGCAAAAGCAAGAAGGAATAGGTGACTATTCGCATCCCAAGTGGATGCTACCAACAGTTTGCCCCGATAAAGTCCCCTTAAATGGGTTCCATCAATTGATACCACTGGACGACAATATTTGAAACCATCAATTGAAGGTTTGAATAACCAGAAAAGGAAGCCAAAAGCTTTCAAATCACCCACACTAGTCCAATGGTGTCTCCACCTCACAATAGTCCCAGGATTGGAATCTTGTAAGGCAAGCATGTATTTTGGCAGGGCAATCCACGTTGAGGGCCAATCACCATATACAAGTTCCATAGCAACTTTTCGGGCTTCCCAAGCTTTCTTATAAGAACAACCCGTTCTCCACAGTTTCTGAACTTCAGCAATAACATTACTGACATGGCATTCAGGGTCATTTAATACTAAATGTGTCACATTACGGGCTATGAACCGATGATCCATGTTCCTACGCACGTTGTTCACAACTGTAATGATGTATGTGTGTTTTTTGTTCAAGACTGTTATCTGCCACTGTCCATGAGTCTTCTTATACATACTGCGAATATGCCAAGAACAATGATTGTCAGCACTTGAATGCTTACACTTAGCATTCCAGCAATCTTTCTTACTCTCCAAGACTCTGAATTCCCGGCCTGCTTGAATAGACCACTTTCTGACTGTATATATAGCCTCCTTCTTGTTCTGAAATCTCATGTTTAGATGCAAATCAGTGTCAGTGTTAGACCAACTTCTTGTAACAGTGACTGAGTGCCTGTTGAGTGACTCGTTAGCACATGCACCCGAGCCGACATCATCAAATATTGGAAATCTTGCTGATTGAGACAAGGTATTATAAGGCCCCGCTACATCACCCGCTTGTGGAAGTCTTGCTGTTTGAGAAATGCTATTAGAAGGCCCTGCTATGTCATTCATGTCATCTTGCACTTCATATGCGGGAATGTTTGCTACAATGTCACTTTCTTCACTCTCATCCATGTCATGCCAATTCATTGGTCCTTCCGAGCCAGTGAAACAGTCACCGTCAGATGTATGCAACATTGGATCAAGATTTACTACACCTGTGGCCACATGCGACTGAGATGCTATATCTGTTGGGATAGTGCTAGCAGGCAGTTGGTTGTCGTCTGCTAGATACGTATCCACCTTCCGTCGACTTTATGTTTGAACCAGTAGTTGCTTGGGGATGATCAAGTTATTCCTTCTTGCCAAACCTTCAGATGTGTGACCAACAACGACTGTCTCAACATTACTACCTGTTGAACTAATATATCCAGTCCCGACAATGTTGAATGTTGCAGCTGTATTTTCCACCGGTTGGTAAAATGATTGGAGGCGTATGTTGTTCAAGTCTTCCATCGTTATGCCCGTGGGGAGTTGGGATAATGAATTCATCGTGTGCCCCAAACCTGTGACTGGGTTAAGCATTGCCAAGAATGAACCCGTTGGTGTAGACAATCCGGCCAAGTGACCTGTGTGTTGAGATGTCAAGTCTGAATAGCTAACATGAAGTTGGATGCTCTGTGACTTAAACTCATTTGGAAGCATCCATAAAACCTCCATATCATCATCATCACTCAACTCATTCGCAGCATATTATTGATCAGATCCATATAGGAATGGATGTCGAAGTGTAATCTTGAATATCACATTTCTTCCTCCTAATCCAAGATAGTTTCGGACCTTTTCAAGTAGTTCAGAATACGATATCTGACGTCAGAGTATCCAGGTTTTTTTAATAGCCCCATCAAACCATATGCTACCTCGATAACCGTTGCGTCGGCTCGGCAAAGCTGACGTCAACACATGCCCCCCGAGTCCCATTGTTTTAGCGGCCGCGAGTCAATGAAACGATGGGAATCGTACAACCATTAATAGCAGTCGTTCTTTTTCTGACAAAAACGAAACGTCCCGAACGTTGTGGAATATTTGTGATGCCTCGGCTTTGGAACCCGCGAACGGCCCAATTTCAAATTCCCTTATAAATAGCAGTGGTCCCCAATCAGAACTCCTCACTTCCTACGACTTCTATTTTCTTCAGAATTCTACTGCTTAAGTGATTCATCAATCCTTTATCTTCTTGCGATTGTTCCTTGTGATCTGTAAATTTCCTTTCAGTAAAAAGACCAAACTGCGATGGCAACCCCTTTTGATAAGAACATCCTGTCCCTGGTTTAAGTCAATACTAACCTGTTTACCTTAGGCCCTCATCTCTTACCTGCAGAGGTTACTGCTAAACACTTGCGGTTTGTCTTGCTTGCCAATTTTACCTTCCTTCTGCAACAGAACACTTTTACAACCGCCAATCTCCCCACCTCCTTCCGTCATTGGCCTCGCAAGCTCATGAATTACAGAGAATGGTGAGACCGCTGCTATGCCCGATTTAGGGCCATTTGGGCACAGTGGGGAATTTCGGACGTCATCAGGATGACTGACTTCGAGATGGCGTTTAACCGCAACCTATTCGCCGCCGTTCTTCCCTTTTGGTCCTCGGCGATTTATGGTTTTATCTTTCCACATAGGATGTTTTCCCCTACCATCCTTGACATCTGCACCATCCTCGGCTTCCGATGTGATGGCGACGAGATTCCAAGGCTCCATGATGAAGACAACCTACTAGCCATTGAGGCTCGTCTGGACAAGGCCTCCTTTTCGTACAGCAACTTCATTGCTGCTCAGAGAGGGGTGGATGACACTCCTTTAAACCAAGAGCAAGCGGCCTTCCTATAGCTCTAGTTATATAAGTACATTATCTGCTCTCATTCTGCCGGTGTTAGCAACGAGTACCGATACTACGTATCGGCTCTCTTACGAAGCAAAAGGCATTGGGACCTTGCTTCTCTGGTCCTTGCCCTGGTCTACTGCACCATTAACCAGTTGATGACTGCCCTTTTCGCTGGAGAGGATTCGACCAACCTTGGGGGTCTGCTCTGGATTGCCCAACTTTGGCTGTACCAGTATCTGCTTAACTTTGGTGTTAACTGAATTACAGGAGCCTCTACAAGCCCTTTTGAACAAGCGACCGGCTATCGGCTGCTGCGGGTCCCCCTGAACATTGCCTCTGCCGAAACCATCGTCTCATACCCCTACCAATGTCGAGACTTCCATGCTGCTATCTTCTTTCCGTATGCTGCCCGCCAAGAAGGCCCCCTCTGGTTGAAGGGCCTATCGGAAAGCCCCGAAACCACACAAGAGACCTTATGGGCCCGAATTTTGTGCCTTCAAAAAATTCTTCCGGGGGCCAAGCCTGGAGCCCGAAGTGCTAAGACCTCCTGTGAGAGGTACAATCCCCACTGCTTCTCCCACCAGTTTGGGCTAATACAAGACATCCCTACCGATTCGGGGCACCTTTCTCCCTTCTCCGTGAGGCCGGTGCTATCGACTAAGGATGTACAAACCTTAGCCGATAGCACCTAGGCCATCCTGCAGTTCTTCGAATTCAAGCCCTTCTAAGTGGTGTTGGAGACTTCTCCTAACTTCAATTCATAGTGGAGACTACTGAGTGGGGCCCTATTTTTCGACCCCGTAGGTGTCTGGCTTTTGCGAATTCCTAGGCCGACCACCATCTTATCTGAGACATCATCTGCTAAGAAAGGAAAACAGGTAAAACATCCTGTAAGTCCTATAATAATGTCGGCCTTACATACTCCCTTGGTGCAGAAAACTACTGCTGCTGCTCCAGCCGTCCTGGAGGAAGAGGAAGAAGAGATAGAGATCCCATCCCTGCTCCGGCGATCAAAAAGGAAGCATGAAACACCGACTCCTCCCATTTCCAAGGTTTGCTTCTGTCAATTCTTGTTTTGCTTGGCTTCCCTAATATTCAATTTGTCTAACTACCAGTTTAATCTTTTCTGCAGAAGCGTAAACAAGGGATAGGTCGTCCCGTTATCATCGACACTTTTTCTGACTCAGAGGAAGACATTCTGCTCCGATCTCTAGCCAATAGGGTAGTCGAAAGAGCAGTTCTTTCGATAACAGATACCTCATCGGTGGAGGCTACGGCTCCTCTTCCAACGGCTGACGTATCGGCTTTCCCACCAGCGGCAGACCTTCCGTCGGCTGAGGCACCGGTTCCAAAAAGTCCATCCCCTATTCTGCCAAGGCCTGAAAAAGAACCAATGACCGCTGTTACAGAAACAACTCTGCCTCCCCCTAGCCAGGGAACTGAAAAGGCTGCTGCTCCCTTGCCAATGACGACGTTAACCTCGGCACTGGACTTTCTTGATGGCCTCATCGGGACCTTTTTGCCTACTGAGAAGTCCATTCTTAACAACGTGAGTCGCGCCCTTTTGTGGATTGTACAATCAGCCGACCCGGACATGCTCTCCACGCTTCGGGACTTGGCAATTGGGTGGCTAGGACAAATGCTCTTCACGGGACGCTTCCTCTTAAACATGCAACATCGTCGAGATGAAGCCCATGATCAGTTAGAGCTTTTGAAACTGCACCGAGAAAATGCAGCATTCGCAGAGAGGGACCGCTAGGAGTCCATTAATCGTCTTACGCTTCTGCGAGCTGATATTACGGAGAGGATAGGGAAGATTGAACGGCTCGTGCATCGGTTATTGGAGCTCCAGGAAGAACTTGACTCTGAGAAAAAGACCTTAGAGCAACGGCTTGAATAAAAAAAAAGGGCTCCAGGAAACAGTCAAGGTCATTAATGACTCTAACCTTAAGCATAATGATGAAAGGCTAATGCTGGAAGCGGAAGAGGAATTTCTTGAAGCTGAACTGACAAGCTTAATCGTTCTACTGAATGAGATGAAATCCGGGTGGGACCGCTTCATGGCTGAACTGAACAAAGTTCTTCATCGTTCAACTACTGACGAAGCCGGTTCTTTCGGAACTCAAACTGAAGAAACTGTCATCACGGCGGCCGAAACAGAGGCTCCAAAGATACCCACTGATGAAATCGACCTGCCTCCCAAGAAGAAAACAGAGACTGAGCTTAAGACGGCTGAGGCAAAGCTTCCAGTTCCTAATTCGCAGCCAACAAGAACTGATATGTTGGCTAGCCAAGATTTCGACTTAGAAGACCCTGATCATCTAGCGATTGTTCTGTATCGGTTGATACTGCTGCCTAACTTCCCTTCTAATGATAGCTGATCCCCTTTTGTAATGACGCTTATGGCTATCTGATCGGCCTCTTGTGATCAGCTTATCATTATGTCAGAACTCTTTTAACAGAACTTTTTGTTCAAAAATTATTTCTTTCTCTCTCTCTCTCTCTCTCTTTTTTTTTTTTAATATTCTAGTTCCTTCCCAAAACGTCGGATAATAATGTTTTAAGAACTTACTGTTAATCGCCTTGCTTGCTTTTTTTCCATCGGGCGTCATCAAGCGATAAGCCCCTCCATAAAAAACTTGAGTTATTAAGAATGGACCTTCCCATGAAGCAGACCACTTGCCATACCTCAGATCTTTTGGTACCAGGGGCAAAATAGTCTTCCACACCATGTCCCCTTCTTGAAAGCTTCTTTCACGGACTTTCTGATTGTTCGCCTTTGCTACCTTTTCCTTGTGTCGCTTTATGTTCTTTAAGGCAATCCAGCGATCCTCCTTAACTTGATTTAAACTCTGGGCCAACGTCGTCTGATATTCTTCAGTCGTTAGACCATGCTAATAGGCTATCTGGGCTGATTGTAACGATAACTCCACAGGTAACACAGCATCCTGCCTATAAGTTAGTCTAAACGAGATAAAGCCAGTAGCAGTCTTAGCAGCATTCCAATGGGCCCATAATACTTCCTGTAATGTCTCATGCCATCTTCTCAGATTGTCTTCTACTGCCTTGCAGATCATGCTGATTAAAGTTTTATTCGTTGCCTCTGCTTGTCCGTTAGCCTATGCATAATAAGAAGAATAGTGAAGCAACTTAACTTTAAATTGGTTTAGAAAGTTACGTACCTGATCCCCTGTAAACATCGTTCCTTAGTCCGTTGTCACTGTCTCTAGGATTCCAAAACAGAAGATAATGCTCTGCCGGAGAAAGTTGATGACTGCCATTTGTGTCACCTTGATCAATGGTTGCGCCTCCACCCACTTGGTGAAGTAATCCGTTGCCACCAGTATGAATGTGTGTCTTTTTGCTGAAGGTGGATAAATCTTTCCGATAATATCCAGAGCCCATTCGAGGAAAGGCCACAATTTAATGATCAGATGCAATTCTGTGGAAGGGGTGTGTAATAGAGGGCCATGCTTTTGGCAAGCTTCACAGCCCATAGTATAAGCATTACAATCTGTGGTCATTGATGGCCAAAAGAAACCATGGCGTTGAAGCGTCCATTTCAGTTTTGGGCCCGCCTGATGTGCTCCGCATAGGCCTTCATGTATTTCTGCCATAGCCCGCAATGCTTCTTCTTTTGAGAGACACTTTAAAAGAACTCTGGTGTGACTCCGTCGGAACAGATCATTGTCTATCAAGATAAAGTTGAGGGCCTTCCATTTTAAGTCACGAGACGTTTGACCAGTCGATTTTTGTAGGTAAGAAATAATATCCTGTCGCCAATCATCCTGATATTTTGTCTCCGTTATCTGTTGGCACATTACAGCTTTCTTAAAACCTGAGGCCAACTGAGCTAGATTATTAGCACCTTAATTTTCTGATCTGGGAACGTGAATCAGAACAACTTCCTGAAAATGCTGAAATAACCTTTTTACCTCCTGCAACTTATCTGACAGAAATGGGTTAGCACATTTATAATCTCCTAATACCTGTCTGACAACCACTTGAGAATCTCCTAAAATTTTGACTACTTGGACCTCCAATGCCTTCAGAATCCGTAGTCCTAACAAAATGGCGTCATATTCCGCCTGATTATTGGTTGTTCCTTTTTTTCAGCTCAAAGTGGATCTTACCCTGGTGTCCATTTGGAGATTCGATAACCAAACCAATGTCGGCCTTTTGTTGGGTGCTTGAGCCGTCAAATTGCAAAACCCAAGGTTTCAAAGAAATGTACCTCTGTGTTGTACTTCCTTCTGTTTGTGGTACTTCCTGTGGTACTTCTAAAGAAGGGTGTTTGGCTAAAAAATTCGCAATAGCCTGTTCTTTGACTGCCCTCAACGGCACATAAGTTAGGGAAAACGCATATAATTTGACTGCCCATTTCATAAGCCGTCCATTTAATAGAGGATGATTTAGCAAGAATTTAACTAAATCTACCTTACACAAGACATGTACTTCCCTAAATAACAGGTAATGTTCCAACTTTATGCACGCATAGTGGATAGATAGGCACAATTTTTCGATAGGGGTGTACCTGGTTTCTGTGTCCGATAGATTTCGACTAAGATAGTATACTGCTCTTTCAATCCCTTGTTGGTCATCCTGAGCTAATAAGCTGCCGATGGATTCTTGCGCAGTTGAAATGTATAACTTCATGGGAGATCGGTTGTGGGGAGGTGCTAACGCTGGTAGATGTGACAAAGCTATCTTTATCTGATCAAATGCTTCCTGATGCTCAGGCTGCTAAATAAAATCTTGAGACAACTTTAATCGTAATAAAGAGGAAAAAGTCTTCTGTTTACCTGCAGAATTTGCCAAAAAACGTCGTAGGAAATTTATTTTCCCCAGGAAACTCTGAAGCTCTTTCTTCGTTTGAGGAGGCCTTACTTGTAAAATGTCTCTGACTTTGTTCTAATCTATTTCAATTCCCCTCTGGTGTACTAAAAAACCAAGAAAATTTCTAACAGTAACTCCAAATGCACACTTAGCGGGATTGATCTTCAAATGGTGCTTGTGCATTCGGAGGAACGCCTGCTCCAAATTAGTTAAATGTTGTAAGAAATCAGAGGACTTTACAACCAAGTCATCTATGTAGACCTTCATTGTGCTGCCGATAAGATCATGAAAGATGAGGTTAATAGCCCGTTGAAAAGTAGCCCCAGCGTTCTTCAAACCAAATGGCATAACTACCCACTCGAACAGACCAATGGACCCTGGGCAACGGAACGCTGTTTTGTACGTGTCTTCCTCAGCTATAAATATCTGGTTATACCCTGAATAGCCATCCATGAAACTTAAAAACTGGTTACCTGCAGCGGAATCCATCAACATATCTGCCATCGACATAGCATACTCGTTTTTTGGAGTAGCCAAGTTTATGTTTCTGAAGTCTATGCAAATACGTAGTTGACCATTCTTCTTGATGACTGACACAATGTTAGATATCTAATCTGCATATCGGCACGTATGGATGAATCCACACCGAAGTAACCTTTCTATCCCTCCTTAATCTTGGGCAACAACACGGGATTAAAACGTCTTGCCAGTTGTTTATGGGGCTTAAAGCCCTCTTTTACAGGTAGACGATGCTCCACAATGCTTCTGTCCAATCCTGGCATCTTATGATAGTCCCATGTAAAGTAATCTTTATACCTGTGGATTAGACAAGTCAACTTATCTCTCTGCACAATAGGCAAATGTAGACTAACCTTGATCGTTCTATTCTCCCCAGGTTCTCCTATGTCTACTTCTGTTAACAGATCTTGAGCAACAAAACCAGGAGCTCGTCAGACCTCTGGATCCTCAGGTCGTAAACCGTTTCCCCTTGGCTCCTCAGTGGTGATCAGGTTATGAGCCATAGTTAGCTTGGCATACTGGCTCGGATTAAAGGTCGAGTGATAAAATAGAGCTTCGTTCATATGAATTTCTGCTGAAAATGGATTGGGATCGGCTGGGATTTGCTCTACCCGTTCTCTATCCCAGATCAGCATCATTTGATGTAAAATGGACGGTATGTAACGGTTTGCATGGATCCAATCCTTGCCCAATAAAATGGAATAAGCTGACTTTGCATTAATTATAAAAAAAGACCGTTTTACTAGTCTTGGACCTGACTATGACTTCAAAGGTGATAACGCCTTCTATCGCAGCTGCTTCTCTAGTGAAGTTAACCATCTGTACATCGGTAGGGGACAAATCTATCCTATCTTTTCCCAATTGCTTCAAGGTAAAGAAAGGTATTACGTTCAAGACAGCTCCACCATCAACAAAAATCCGAGTAAAAAGCTTACCGTTGATATGTGCTTTGATGTATAAGGGCCTAAGGTGGTTAACACTCTGGGCTGTCGGAATTGGAAAGAGCATCCCTTCTGGTGGGGCCTTGACCTCAATCAATTCTACTGCAGTTTTTTCTTCCGTATGAAAATCTTCCTCCATGGACTCTTGACTAGAGGCAGCTCGAAAACTTGTCGGCAAGATGCTGAGCATATTTTGGCTATTATCAAGGGATAATTGTTCTTCGACCTAATCATCAAGGATCTGCCTTTGTTGTGCTCGCTTCCGTTGTTCTCATCTTTTTTGGGACTTTGATGGTCGGGAACAACGGCCAGGCAGAAATGGCCTCTCTTGGGGCACATGCACTATTAGTTTCTCTTCTTTGCCATGAAAATGTGCTACAAAGGAGGGATGAGATAAACGGGTAAAGACAGATGGTTTACCATCCAATCTTTGGAAATCTTTCCCTATCCCCTCAGGTTTGTTGTTTCCTGTATGTTCTTCATAATTCCTACCCGCCTCTGTTTGCAGCATATGTGCATCGGCTAACGAAAATGGATCCGTGTCTACCAAAGCCTCTTCCTTTTATCTGCAAACTTCAATCTTCCATCCTGGATAGCCTTCTGAATGGTATTTCTGAAAACAACACAACTGTTAGTATTATGAGAAAAAGAATTATGCCATTTACAGTACCTTTTTCCTTTCAAATCTTCTTGGCTTGGGATCCTGTGTCCATAAGCCAGACGGATTTATTTATCTGCCACTAGTTGGTCAAATATTTGTTCAGCTTTTGAGACACTAAAAGAGTAAGATGGTCCTGACGTGGCTACTTCCTCATTCCTTTTGCCGGGTTTCAAATGTGGACACGTATAGGAGGAACCCTTTACCAATTCTGCCGCCATTACCTCTATAGCTTGCTCTTCACTATCCTCATCGGTATCGTCTATGACTGATATCATTGTCTGGCCATGGGAGAATTTAACAGAACGCCTCTTCTCTTTCTCTTTGATCATCTCTTCTATTCTGATAGCATGAGATAATAAACAGGATAAATCCGAGAAGTCTTGGAGAATGAGTCGTTCTTTGAGTTGCGATGCATCCTGCTAATAGCAATTCTCGCACATTTTGTTTCGGGCAACTGGGTTGTGCACTTGGACTTAGTCTGCCAGAAACGCTCAATAAAATCCACAACATCTTCTGATCCCTTATATTTTATTGCTAAAAGATTGGCAATGGAAACTTCCGGCGCAAGTTTAAAGAACCGTTGGTGAAAAATTCTTTCCATATCATCCCATGAATATACAGAGTTAGGAGCTCGATTGGCATACTATGTGAATGCCGCCCTTGTCAAAGACAACAAAAACAGTTGTAATTTATGCCATTCATTATTTCCCAACTCACCACATTATGCTGTGAACCTTCCGATGTATTCTATGGTGGATTTATTATCTTCACCAGAGAACGTAGTAAACTCTAGTAGCTTAAAACCTTGAGGGAGTACTGCCATGGAATCCACCTAATCAGGGTAAGGTTTTTTGTATACGAGCCGATCCCGTGACTGTCGACGAAATGCTTTTGTCATTATATTAGCCGGCTGGTATGGTTGTTGAATCTGTGGTGAAGGACTTTGTATGACAGGTCGGGAACCTTGCCCTATGAAAGGCTCAGTACTTCCGACCCCCTGCCCTGGATAAGCCGTTGTCGCTGCTGGATATACAGGAGGACAAGGAGCAGAGTAATTCGGTTGCCCCTCGAAGGGTGGCATGTTTCCCCTAACGAAGGTTGGGGCTGCTTCATAAGTTGCAGGTAACCCCGTCATCGGGGCAGGACCCCTTCCTGGGAATACTTCTGCTGGCATAATGCCCTGAGCCACTACCCCTGGAATAACCTAATGTCCCCCAATAGCAGGGAAAGACATTTCCCAGCGCAGAAGGTGAACTGATCCATGAGATGGTGCACCATCAGCTGATGGCATGGGGTGCGCAGGTGCTATGGTTGTCCCTTGTGCAGGGTAACCCGGTGGCTGAGTGAAAGTTTGCATATTCTGCCTCTGTGCAAATTTTTAGAGTTCATTCTGAAGTAGAGGTCGAAAAATAATAGCAAACTGCGGGATAAGACCCTGCAAAAGCTCACCAATACATTGTTCTATAGTATGTTGGATGGCAGTCAGAGAGGTAGATGTCGATTGAGACACCTGTGGTGGGGATGACGAATGACACCTTTGCTCCGGAAGAGTAACCTGAGTATAACTGGAAGTAGTAACAGAAGGATAAAAAACTGGGAGTCGTTCAGATGACTCTGGTGCAGGCGGCTGTTATGAATTATTCGCCATCAAACGTCCTAATCGCAATCACATGCGAAAACTGACCTTAGGTCCCACTGGGCGTGCTAATCTGTGTTGCTGTCAAAATAACAAGCCGATGTAACCAGGTATCGGCTACTCTTCTGATAAACACAAATGATCTGATATGGTGAAACGAAAAACGGTATTAGATCTTTTTTTTTTTAATCAGGGACCGGGTTCCTTGAACTTACTATAGAAAGGGTTCAAGAAAGTCAATTGAAAATGCACAACGGAAGGACTTTTCGTAACAACAAGCAAATACGTGTATTGATGTACTTTAAGGAAAGAATACAGAAAAGACCTAAACTTCAACAGAAGAACGGAAAGTTGTAAAGAAAGTTGGAAACAAAGCTGTAAAGGAAAGCTGTAATAAAGCTATAAGAAAATGAATTCCTAGACTAGAAAGCTGTAAATGACAATGAAACAGAAGAAATTGAAAGTTGATGCTGTTGGTTGATGATTGTCCTTTTTGGGTTCTGGGCAATGCTCCCATTTTATACTTACTGCAATCGAGCCACTAACAGATCGTGGAGTTTCTTCCGGCCAAAGAATGCTCCCAACGGTCGTGCAGAATTCTTGCATCGAAAGATCAGGAATTTATTTTTCTTCTTATCGGCTTCGTGGTGCCGATGTTGACCATGACTATTGGCTGCTTGAAATGTTGATTTTATCGGCTTGATAAAACTTATCGAATCGGCAACGGCTCAAAGTAACTGTTGTGTCGGCTCGGCAAAGCTGATGTCAACAGTAATTTTTCTAGGTCGATAGCAAAATGATCTTTCAGTAGATATTGATGAGATTTCAGCAAGAATAGGCCTTGTATATAAGCTTCATTCCACCTTGCTCTGCCCTCAACTATGTAGAATCCAAGTAAAACAAATTTTGTTCGAAGGAAACATTTTGCTGTACTCATTTTATAACACAAATATGAACATTGAAACAGAAAACATGTACACTCGTAATTCCCAGAATCTTTTAGAAGAGGCAATGCAGGTTCAAAATGCAGAAAAAATCCCATAAAGATGATGAAAATGATTCTTGACAAGGCAGTAATACCTCAATTTGACCTCTATTCAGAAATCAGAAGCTTCCTTCAACTGCCTTATCATGAACAAATGTGGAGGCCCCATCTCCTTAAACTGGAGGAAAATTGACTTTCACAGCTCAATTGTACCTGCTCTATGGTTCCATTAAGCTTCTTACAATTGCATATGTGCTTGTGGTTTCTTATTTTAGTACGAAATGAATAGAATATTGAAATTGATTTGTCGGAGGATTAAGACATAAGAAAATGCTAATTCTTTATTTAATGTTATGAGACTAACTTTAATCTTCCTAGTCTGACTGCGAGAGTAGACACTAGCAATCTACTTTTGGTTCATGAAACTTTACAGTTTGTTGCCTCTAGAAATATAATCTCTTTAGGGATGGCAATACGGACGGGGCACACCGAAGATTAAAAATTTCGGCCCGACTCTCGCATATTCCCCGTTCCTCCTGTCCCGGTCAGTCCTCGACACGGGGAGAAGCGGGGATTCTTGCCCCCGGGCCATCGGGGATAATATAATCTCCAGTCCCGGCTTGACAGGGAATTGGGGATGCAAGGCCCTAGTTTTGGCCCAGTAGGGAATCCGGGATGCAGGGCCCCGGTTTGGGCCCAACAATAAAACTAAGACTGCTAAACCCTTTATTCCACAAGTTGAACATATCTCAAACCAAATTTAATGACCCATGTAAATAGACAATTCGTAACTTCATAGAAATAAAGGATAAAGACACGTTATTTTCACAAGAGGGAATTCAACTGCTACAAGTCCAATTGTTCCAACACATATCAATCCACAAAATGGAAACATAAGCTAAGACAACAAAATGGAAACAAAACCCAAGAGTCCAAGACATTAAAAACGTAAATAAGCAAAGGACGCATGAAATAACCAAGTTCAATAGACAATACAATGTAAAGAATATCCCCACTTAGACATACAATGTAATTTAAGTCAAGAAAAGTTGTAGTTGCCAAATCCAAACTTCATTCAAGTCCAACCACGGTAGTCCCACTCACCTAGAAAAGAAATATTGTTAGTGATTTTTTAAAGATTATATACGTTATTCAAAATATTAATAAAGCAAAACATCAACAATATAATAAAAATATAAATGATAATAAGTTTTAAAAAAATTATCCCACTCTTATCGTCGGCATCCATGCCTTCTAAAATAGAGCCAAACTCTATAGCATTCAAAGAAGAACCTATAAAAATATTAACTAATTAATATATAAATATAATGACAACACAATTCATAAACTATATTTATTATATTTACCTTTACTATTAGCACAAATATCAATACACAACCAATTTTGGATACACATCAAAACTTCAAGTGTATCTGGATGAAGTTTGTTGCGATGTGGATTTACCACCCTTCCTCCAGTACTAAATGCAGACTCTGAAGCAACTGTGGATACTGGAATACAAAATATATCCCTAGCAGTCAGGTGAAGAATGGGATATTTGGTTTCATTTGACTTCCACCAATTTAAGATATCAAATTCCCACTACTAGATGGTAAAACTTTTTCCTCCAAATATTGATCAAACTCTGTCTTTTCTGGCAAGTCATTCTCATTTTGTACTACAAATTCAACAGGTCTATTTTTCACTATTGTCATTGACCGATTTTCAAGTTGTTGAAGAGATTGAAATGACAAGGAAGTTGTTACTAATTTGAATACTACTCATTTTTTTACTTGTATTCATGAAACAAATCACTACAAAACTTCTTGATTTTCTCAATCTTTATAAGAGCATCATCACCAAATATTTGTGGAAAAGCATAATCCACCAAAGTCATCTTACACCGCAGATCCAATACTACAGATACACCCATAATTCCATGCATATCTCTCCAATATTTATCAACATTATAAACCATCTTTTCAGCCATTGTTTTTTCCAATTGATTCTCACTTGCAAGCCATTTCTCTAACTCCATTCTAATATTAAAAGTAGTAAGGAAATACAAATTTATAGTTGGAGAGTTGGTTTTTGAAAATATTTAGATAGCCTCATAAAATATGCACAAATGATCACAAATCTCTTGTGCCAAAACCCAATCATCTTCAATTGGAAAGCAAGTATGTAAACGCTCCCTATGTTTCAACCTATAAAACATATCCTTGTATAACAATGCAGTCGAAAGCATCAAAAAGGTTGAATTCCATCTAGTTTTGCAATCTAAAATTAGCTTATTGGAACATGGAGTACCTATTTGATGTGCAACTTTTTCAAATCTCTACTGTCTCTTAGGTGAAGCAGTCTAAAATCCAAGACTGTCACAAATCTTCTCAATCTCTTCATGTAAAAGTGACAATCCATCTTGAACAATCAAATTCAGGATGTGTGCACAACATCGCATATGGAGAAAACTCCCACGTAACATAAAAGAGTTGGGTTGAAGCTTTCCCAATAGATTTTCAATAATGACATCATTGCTAGAACAGTTATCAAGTGTAATTGTAGATAATTTCCTATCAATGTTCCAATCGAAGAAGCTTTCTTCCAAAACTTTAGCAAGTATTTCACTTGAATGAGGAAAAGGCACATAGATAAAACTTTCAATAACAAAAAAAAAAAAAAGAGCAAATGTGTAAGTATTAACTAACTAGTTGCTACTTTATAGTAAACAATCAAATTCAAGAAGAAAAGCTAAGACAAAAAAATATTTCAAAATTCTATGTTGCAATTGCCAAGAATTGTCAATAAAATGAGCAGTGATAACCATATAAGACTTGTTTTGGTGATTAATAGTCCACAAGTCACGAGTGACATCAATCGTCCCACGATTTTTGTTAAATAGAGCCATTATCCTTTTTTTCTCATCATAAAAAATTTTCAAGATATCTTTCTTCAAAGTATTTCTTGAGTTCATCTTGAACAAAGGTTGCAGAGAGTTTGAATATTTTCTAAATCTAAAATGATCTACCATAAACAATGGATATTCATAGATAACTACCATCTCAGTAAGATCTCTCCTCACCGCTTCTTGGCAAAAAACATAAGTCGACATTTGTGTAATGTTTGAAGAAGGACCAGTTACCTTCCCTACTAACAAACTTTGTCTAATGTCTTGTTACTTTCTCTTTTGGCATGATTTCATGTGATCATTTAAATGTCTTGTTCCATTTTTTGCACCAGCAACAAGCTCCTGAGAGTAATAAATACACCTAGTTTTTTGTTTATCATTTATCATTTTTTTGTTTAAAATGACTCCATATCACTGATTTTTGCCTTCCAATAGGTCCAACATCACTTTGACTTTTTAGCTTTTCAGATTCTCCAACTTTTGGTTCAATACTCTCATCAACTGCTATATTTACTTACTGCATAGGATATGGTATTTGATTGCTACTATCACGTGGGGTTGAAGTAGTTTCTTCCATGAGTTTGACTGAATTTTGACTAACTTGATCTTGATATGACATCTATTAAGTTGAAAAGATAAATATGTAAATGATGAATATTGATTAATAGAAAATAACTCTAAGTACAATAATAGAGTATGTGTGTATGTTCACTAGAAGAAGCTGATGTAAATGCCAAATGTTACATATCATTGACCATCTGGGGACGTGAATGTTAGAAAGATACTGTAAAAAACCATTTCTTTAATAAAAGAGATCATCAAACTTTAGAGAGCTTTGCTAAATCTTAGTGAATTATACATTAGATATGACTTGATAAAGCATATACTTCATCGTGTGAAATGCAAAATTGAGTTGTTTAATGGCTTAGTTAAAAGGAAAAGAAGAGCACAAGCCCATAAATTAGTTAGCTTTATCCTAGCAATTTAGAATTAAAATGATAGCAAAATTTTCATTCTATATCCATCCTCATGTTAAAAGCTAATGAGCAATTCAAAATGTAACTGCAAGCCGTTCCACTACTGATGTATCCCTTATTCTTTGACCAGCATAATCATAAACTAGTTGCAGAAGTAACCTCACTTCTGAAGGAAAATAACTATGGCATAATTTACATTCAACAACTTAAACCTTAACGCAATAAGACACACCCTTCAAGAGTTCAATAAGTGCCTCAAAGTTTAATCACATGAGTAGAATTACTGTTGGACAAAATTTTGAACCATAATCTAGCTATCCTTTTCATCCAAAATAAAAAATAATAATCTAGTTCTTTTAATGATGTGTAAAGGCTGCTTGTAGAGTAGGCTCCAAGCTGTGTGAAGGCCTCAATGAAACCTAGGTGAAAGAAAGAATTCTAGAAGCATAATGGGTTAACAAAAAGAAGATTAACTTCAATTAGTGATTTGCAAATCAAGTCCATAAGCCATTCAATTAGTAGAAAACTTCATGGAAAATCTTGCATTCCCTATGGCACATGACCCAATTGAAAGTCCTAGTTTGGTTGGATACAAGTATTAGGGAAGAATTGAAAACTATACTTAGTTCCCAAAAAAAGGCCTAATTTGCTAGCTTAAATTTTTGGAACAAGAAACATTTAGGTAGGTAGCTAGCTAAATGGAATATTCCCAGGGAATTAATATTCTAGTCAAAACAGTCTATTTAAGATAACTAAGAAATAGTTTGGCACATACAGCTGCACGAGAAAAATGATGAACAAAAGACTTTCAAACAAATGCATCTAAGCATTTCAAAAAGTGGGGGATACACACTAAAGGACAAACATTTAAGTGTTGTTCCTAGGATCTAATTTTTTCTGATTTTTTAGCCATTTTTATCTGCTCCAATTTGTCTTAATACACAAGAAAAAAAAGCTTCATATCATTTTTCAATCATCCACCCCCTTTTGGAACAATTCCTTTAGTACCAATTTTCTAATCAAACCATGTTAGCATTAACTAAACAGAGCATAAGTGACGTGCTCATGGTAACACCTTAGCGTTAACTAGAGGGAACATAAGTAAAGTAAAACATGGACCTACCTACAAAAGGAAGTCTGCAATTGCTACAATCAGAACAATTTTGAAAGGTTTTTCAGCCATTGCTTCAACAAAACACCCATACAATGGTCTACCAATCTAGATAGTTCAAGTCTAAAAATATGATTGATGCCTGCTTATTACTCTTCCCTCTTCCTACCCACACCCTTTTGTTTTCTTTCTTCCCTCAGAGGTAAAACCCATCTACAAGACTACAACTAAAAGACATTTAAATGGAACAAGACATTTAAATTGCTTTTTGACCTCCTTCGTTGATAATGGGTTGTGAATTCAGAGTAAGAAACTCAGAGGGCTTCTTAACCTTGAAGAGGACGGCAATAGAGAAGCCTGGCGGCGGTTGCGGTGGCGGTGTGATTCGAGTGAACACAACACAAAGAATAAGAGAGGGCGGCGGCAGTGGTGGGGTGATTTGGGTGAAAACAACACAGAGATTCTAAGAGAGGAAGATGGGTAGGGCAACATTAATTTTATGTGATTTTATATTTTAAAATCATTTTTTTTATATGAGCAAATATAATATTAGCTTATATAAAGCTCTTTTTTAGTTATATTTTTTGTTTTTGTTTTGAGCCAACATAAATAAAATATAATCTCTATTATTAAATTATTAAATTCTATTACTTGTTTTATTTTTTGTATTCATCAATTTAATTACGCCTCTATCATTAAATTAATGAATACAAATTCTTTTCTACATTAAAATATATTTATATTATGGTTTTATATCCTTTTTGTGTGATATTTGCAAGATAGGGGTAATTAATTACTCCTATTCATATTTACCTAATAATTTGGAAAACAAAATGGTCCAAATCCTAGACCTTTTCCTTCCAAAAAAAAAAAAAAAGGAAGAAAAAAAAGAACATTTAGGCTATGCATAGATTTAAATCTAAAATTTAAACAGATAAATTTAAAAATTGCAATAAAACAAGTAATGGGTCTAAGCATCCATAGTTTAAAGAAATTCAGTAAAGAAAAAAAAATACTCTATCAAATATAAGAGAAATTAATATAATCCCCAAGCAAATGAAATGCTACATATTTATGTAATACCAATTTAAACTCTCAATTTGGCAAAAATACTACTAAACTGGTACGTTATAAATCTCAACATTTCAATACTTAATTTATAGTTCACAAAAAATATTGTGATCATTTAAGATACGAGAAAATAAAGAAACTATCCACTTGAATACAAATTTATAAATCAAACATTTTTAATTTGAATTATTTCATAAATGTCTTTTTAAATATATATACAATAATAAAAAATTCCAAGAACAATAAATTTTACGAATAAACTAATCTAAAGTACTCTTAGTCAAATTATTATTGTATCTTTTTTTCTTTAGTATCTTCTTTATGAGTTTTATCCCCCCATTTCCTTCAGAGAAACCGAAAACTCACGTGAAAAAGAAAAAGAGAGAATTTCCTATTTTTTCTTTTTGAAATTAAAAAAAAAAAGAGGCTGGAAATGAAAGTCTCTTTTTCGCATCGATTCTCTATCGAACTGTCACAACAAAAAATATAGGATGCAAATTTTTTTACTTATCTACTTAATTACTAATTATTATATATATATATAATATATACACTATATATAGTATGTATATATACACTATATATTACAATATTAATATATATGCACGCATGAGATACATAATTATTATATTTTTATACTACATATATAGTTACACACTATATAAGCTATATAATTATTATACTAGATATATAGTTACACATTATACAAGCTATGCGGCTGCCTGGGGATAGGCCGTGTGGCCTGGGGATTTTGCAGGCCTAGAAATAAAGCCTATCCTCGTCCTCGCTTAAATCGGGGAATCCCCGACCCCGTAGGGCCAGGCACGGCTGGGCCCCCAGTTTATTTCGCGGAATTGCCATCTGTAGTTTCGATTGCTGAGTAAGAGTAATATATGTGGATTTATTCTCAAGACTTAGAGGTTTTTTTTTTTTTTAAATTATAGTGTTAACAATTTATATTATATACATTATATATTGTATTTTTAAAAGCCTATAAACTTTTATGTTTGAAGTTAATGAAAACTATTAATGGTTGCTTTTTGGTAGAGGAATGGCTGGGGAAGGCTACTACAGATGTAGCTAAAGCTCTTCTCAATAGTAGACTCAACTGGAAGTTTGTTTTTGCTGTTAGAAGTTGTAATACCTATGCTTATGAGCTAGTTAAGTAGACTAAATCCTGTGAGGTTTTTGGTTATATTCCCTTTCCCTTTTCCATCCTACTATTCTTTGTGATCGAAGAGGAACCTCCTTTGTTAATACCTTTGCTTTTGTATCGAGGGAGGAGGCTTCTGCTTCCTTTTCCAATTCTGGTGTAATGAAAAATTAACACTTTATCTAGCAAAAAAAAAAAAAAAAAGAGTTAATGAAATCTTGTCTCAATAATTTTTTTTAATTAATTATGAGATTTAGAGATAATTGAACTCAAATGAAGAAGTTAAAAAGTCTAACTCATGTAAAGAAACTTATTAGGAGCCACGAAAATGAATTGAAAGACTTGATTGACATGACAAACTTATTAGAATGATTAGAGCAGTAATCAACTCAAATGGTTAAGTGGTTGGAGTTCACTTAGCATGTAGGTGAGAACCAATTTCTTTCTCAAACCAAAATAATTTTAATTTAAAATAATAATTTAAATAATTTAATCTATTCGAAAACTGTTATATACGCACAATTCATCATAATGTCTCTCTTTAACCCTACTTAAACTTCACATCTATCCGACATATTTAATAATTTTTTATTATATTTACTCATTCTTATTTTAATCCAATTACTATCCAAGTACAGTCTTAGTCCTTTTTTGGTTCGTAGAGGGGGAGGGAGGGGAAGGAGGAAGAGAAGAGGCACCTTTTACTTCCACTAATGGAGGTAATAGCATTTATCTTATTTTGTTTGGTATGAAGGGAAGAAGAGGTGAAATGAGAAAGAAAAAGAGAGAGAATACTTAATTTAATTTATTATTTTATCTCTTATTAACTATTTTGTTAAAATTTTAATGTTAAAAACATGGTTAATGTTTTTATTATTATTCCCATTTTATTTTCTCTCTACTAATCCATCCAAATTGGGAGGGAGAGGAAATACTGATATAGAGGGAGGGTGGTATCCCTTCCTGATTTACTTCTCCTCCACATCTACATGAAACCAAACGAGGTAAATGTATCATTTACCTTTACATTTACGTCTCCTCATCATTTACTTCCACAAAGCAATGCAACCAAATATAGCTTTAATGTTTGTTGGTTTGATATTTGAGTTAAACTTTAACAAAAAATATATAATTCGTATAGAAATTCATGCACAGCTGGAGTTGTTTGTCCTCAAACAATATTCGAGTTTGTGTGAAATTCAATAGTGTGTGAATAAATCAATTTATATTTATTGAATAAAGTAACTAGTAAATTTAGTCCATTAAATATTTTGTTTGTCTTCCAACTATTTAAAAACTATTGTTTCTTTTTATTTGTTTATTAACTTTTTTTTTTATTACTTTCAATCTAAACAACCGCACACATAACAGTTTTTGATCATTTCTAATGCATGATTTTCATTTGACATCTGATTGAAGAGTAAGGTTATCATTTTTATCTAGGGACGGAATTAAAAATTAAGAATTTCAAGTTGAGGACCAAATCTATATATATATATATATAAAAGTCCCTATGGAAGGTCCTAGTCTTGATATTTGTCTATTGTATGTTATGTTCTTTGGAATCCCATGCTGTGGTTGGTTTATTTTAGGCGGTAATTGATTCTATACCATTCGCTGCCATTGTATTGCATCTCTGAAAGGCCATAGCTATGGAATGCTATAAGGCTTTATAGAGTACACTACTCTGCCTTTGTGGAATGCCATTACTACTAGTATGAGCAATTAATGAGGCAATGCTCCATTTCCAAAGTCTTCCTATGGCTCTGTAGAATGCCATCATAAATTCCATTACACTGGCTCTTTGGATTGCCATGATAAATGATTGTAGCAGCTGACGAAGCATTTGGAAGATGATGATGGATGACATATGCTATCTGAATGTCATGATTAATGCTGTAACTAGATCCTTTGGTATCTTAACATCAAATTCTATGATGGTTTTAAGAACAATACTATCGTGCTGTTGTGGAATGCCATTACTCCTGTGCTGATCATAAATGCCATTACATTGGCTTTCTCAATAGCCATGATTAGTGCTTTTCCCAAGTAACGAAGCATTTCAAAGATTAACTATATCTGATGTGGTATGTCAATATGCAGTATTAATGTTGTTAGCAGATCCCGAGGAATTTCAACAGCAAATTCCACAGTACATGTAGATATGGATTGTTAGTTCACGGAATTCCATACAGCTTTTGGGAATTTCTTTTCTCAATTGCAATTAGTTGATTGATCAAACCTTCATTAGATTAATATCTTACCATCAGCAGTCGCATATTTGCAGACGACATTGCACACCTATTCCATCTCTATCGGAATTACAGCGGTTGTCAGGTATTGTACCTTCAACTGCAAATGGTGACACAAAAATATGTATTCTTGAAGGATTTGGCCAAAGGAAGAGAAGAAAGGCGAATACTTATCAGAATTGTGAGATTATGGGAGACTTTCAATGCATAGAAGCCAGTTGAACTGATGAGCCTCGATTTTCTTGTGTTGGATGAGAAGGTATGACCATATAAACTGTATGCAAATCTGAATTCTTATTCCATTCGCTATGCGTTCCTAATACTCTTAATGATCTTCTAGAACAATTTGTGGTATGGTGTTGTTAGGAGTAAATTTGTACCTTATTATCAACCATCCCTTGTTTAAGGGAAGTATTATTTTATCAAGAACTTTGTAGTGCAAAACGCAAACCCAACGTACAGAGTGATTAATAAAGACCTCCAGATAATCATTTATGGTAGTACATACATTGAAGAGCTCATTGATAATGTGCCTGCCATTCCTAGATAAAAATTCAGTCTTATTTCTTTTGAAGAAATTCAAAGCTGAGCAGGAGATATTACAGTGTTAATAGGTACATTGCCTTAATTACTCTGGCAAATTCCTTTCAATGCATGATAAACATATGAGATTTACATTCCAGATTATGCAGTGACATCGTATAGATTGTAATGGAATAATGTCTGTCAAGTAGTTGTAAGTGACATCATCAATCATAAAATGAACAATTATTGACCATTCAGTTGCAGATTCTATCAGTTTCACATAGGCACACCAAATTCCACGAGTAGTTCAAAATCGATAATGGAATTCAATGCTAAAATGAACTATTATCAACCATGTAGCTTTTGATGGTCAATTATCATCTGTTAGGTAATTCTAAAATACATCCTCAATCATACAATGAACTATCATCGACCTTTCAACTTAGATTCCATCTTTTTAACATATGCCAGTTTACGACTATCACTGAAGATATTTTGTTTTAGAATTTGCTGAGCAGAAATCATACGACATATGTGTTAGTGTTGTGCCCTAGAGGCAATCACTTGTACATTATATATGACACATTTTATTTTAATAAAAGGCATTATTTATCTTACAGTTTCTTTTGTTTACTTTATGTAATATAACTATTCGATAAAGTCCTTAGTACAACACTGTATTAAGGAAATCATGATAGGGATTATGTTATGAGATTCCTATTACACTAGATGGTGTTAGTACTTAAATAGTCCCTAGTTATAGTATTAATGAGACAGGATATCATTAATGCATTAAGACTAGAATGTGTTAGACCTTCTGATTTGATCAGGCGGCAGTTCTCATAACCGTGAGTATTGAGATACTCAAAATTAACACATGGATGCTTGTTAATGGAACAAGTTCATTGGATGATCTAGCTTTGAGATAATCACATAGATAACTATTTAGTGCTAGTGCTATAATCTCAATATAGCAAACGTGCAAGTATCCTTAGATTTGAGATCTCCAATGTACTTTCTTTGCTGAGCTTTGTACTTTGATTCCAATCTCCGGAGCTCGATCGAAAGCCGCCTATAGGATGGATATTGGGTACATTGTAAGGTAAACGAAAGTAATTGAGAGGGTTAATAAAGGATTCACTACTCCTAATAGTAGGGACGAATATCTCACGACCACTTGTAGGAATTACTGCTCGGAAAGTCCTTGGCCAAGGCGATTGTGTATTGGAAACAGTTCCAATTGATATACATCTAGAGTAGTGGGTTTTTGGTACAAGTACTATTATATTCGGGCCAGAATTAATTCTGGAAGGAGTTGGCACTAATTCCGTACTCCAAATCGAATGAGTTATTGTATGGTGAAATGAGTTAATTGCACTGAAGTTTATTATTGAAGGGTTCATGCCAAGCCACTTGACTTCCTGGACTTTTGGGTGGTTATGATGTGTTCCTAGATACCGCTCATGATCTGGGAATATTGGTTTATTAATTGATGAATTAATAAACCAATCCTGATTATAATTAATAGGATTAATTATAATTAATTATGGATTATTAATCTCAAAGACGTTTGGATTAATTCATGTTCGCTACCAATTGATTGGGAAATCCAATAGATCACACATAATAGAGGATTATATACTCAAGATATTATTTGATAACATAGATGGGTTAATTGCGAGAAAGAGAAGTTGTTATGGATAAATTATAATTAGTTATAATTTGTGGTCCAAGTTGTAATTGTGAGAATTTAATGTTTCCAATTACAATTAGAAAATTCTAATTGTTTTAGAAATTCAGATTTTCAGTGGATTTTGGAACATATATTGGATATGCTCGAAACCCTAATCCAAGTGTGATTCACATGAAAAGAGAAGCCACAAAAGATACGATCTTCTTTCTCTCTCTCTCTTTCTCATTTTGCTGAAAACGTGGAGAAGCCCTAGCCACCATCTTTTTCTGCTAGCACAAGAAATTTTGGTGCTTGAGTATTCCTCTGTGTGGATTACTATTAGAGATAATCACACACTGTGATGATTAGATGTTCAACCCACGTGGAGTTTGCACAAGAGGATTGCTAAATCGTGCCTCGACTTGAAGAAAAAATTTTGTTCTTCGGACGATCAAATAAAGGTAAAAATCTGCTACCTTTATTATCTTTATGTCTTGTTTTCCACACATAGACGGGTCCTGGGATGGTATCTCCTTTTATTTTCCGTTGTACCGTATAAGATACGAGCCTAAGATACCCAACAATATGATCCCCAGTTGTATATACAAAGACCACTACCATAGGAGCATTTGTAGCCATCATTGACATGTACACATACATGATTGATTACAATATGTAGCAGCATGCATGATAGAGTTTGCTGAGCAAAAATCATACGACTTATGATCCCCAGTTGTATATACAAAGACCACTACCATAGGAGCATTTGCAGCCATCATTGACAAAGTGTTGTACACATACATGATTGATTACAATATGTAGTAGCATACATAATAGAATTTCACATTGTACAAATTCAATAATATTGCAAATGATTCAGAACCTGTTTGGAAACATTGTAAGGTCAAGCAAAAAATTAACATTCTACATGCTGGTGATGCATTTGGCAGATGTTATTAGAATGATTACTGGAGTATCACACATGGAAGAGGGAAATTGAATGGGACATCGTGTGGACTTGCAATCTTTGACAATCAAGAATCATGAGTAATGTAACTAACCCATTCTATTTTACACAAGTGACTACATCAATATCTTCCTAATTAGATTTTTTTTGGCTTACTTGATGTTACTGGTGGAGAACAAATACGTGTAACCTTATGGGGTGCTGTTGCACATATCATCCAACATGACGACGTTATGAAAAGCACAAGGCTGCAACATGCAATCTTCACGTCAATGATAGTAAAAAAGAGACTGACATGCCTTCAATATCTAGCAGCAATGCAACAAAGATATACATGAATTTAGAAGTTCCTGAAATACAACATTTCAAAAAAAGGTCAGCTGGCTCCTATGTTTTTCCTAATTGAAAACAGAGTTTTCTGATTGAGTAGTTTTAAATGCAACGCAAATGCTAACTTTATACACTAATTCTTCTGCATGCAAATATTCACATTGTTAAGTACATTGATCTGCCTTAAAATTGCATTGATGCATATAACATGCACTTGTGTCTCTCTTAGGTGTGATAAAAAATAAATTGCAGAACGTCCGACCAATATATCTATTGCATCTGTAGTCCTGACAAGACACAACTTTGAAGCAAAAAAGAAGACATTGTCTGAATTACATGACCTCATTGAAAGTGGCATCAACATTGTAATACCATTCTTCCATGCTAAATGCTGAGTAATGCAAATACATATTCAGAAAACTAATTCATGATTACCATGTAGGATCAGCCATTGTACTACACTGTCACAATCATTGACATTGGCATAAACAATGGATGGAGCTATACAACATGCAGTCAATGTAGAAAAAAATTGCGAATCAATGGGGAGAAATTCTTATGTGACAACTATGGTCGTGTTGAAGACTATCCAAAGACTAGGTAACTGAATACCATACAGCTATGTTGTGAAGTATGAACAAAAACTTAAAAAATAAATAACATGCTGCTTTTATACAGGTACCAACTGGAGGTCAATGTTGTTGACAGCACTAAGGAGGCAAACTTTGTCATGTTTGATAGAGATGTGGAGAAAATTGTCACAATACACGCAATGCAATTAGCAGAAAAGGTCATCGAGGTAATATCAACAATTGTAAGATATTTTGAAAATAAAAATAAAAAAAAAGGCTCCTTCGACAGTAGAACTTACTATACTCTATGTAACATAGGAAAATTTTGATGATGTAATTCCTGGACCATTGAAGAACATTATAGGCAGGGAGTACATTTGCCAAGTTAAATTTAATGAGCAAACTCGAGATAAAAAGGAAGAATTCTTCACTGTCAATCGTCTATATATGATGAGTGATATTGTGGAAGAGGCTTCAAATCTAGAAAAGGTATGATTCCAATTGCTCAAGTTCATGATTGATGAGAGGCATGTGATATATGATTGCAACGTATTTCCTTTTCTTATCACTGGTGGGGGAGAAACAAAATAACATGTGTTAAATGGTCATATTCAGACACCAATGCAACATGAGAAAAGGAATCGAAATTGGACACGGTATGCTATATTTTCTTAGCTTCATGATGTGACCAAGTATGAACATACATATGACAGAGTTTGTTGTGTGGCTATATTCGTCTTTTGCCGAATATCTGGCAATGATAAAAATGAATCATTAGGAAAATTGAGAAAGGAACAGAACACAAGGAAAGAAAGATCAGTCGTACAGAACCACAGCATCAGCAATATCAAAGACACCTAGCAATTGGCAGATGGAAATTATGCAATAGTGTCTAAGATATAATTCTTTTGAATGTTAAAATTAAATTGGGAGATGTATGTTCAATGATGATCAATGTAAAGCTACAGATGTAGTTTGACAGTCTAGATTGCTCAATAATGGATTTGCTATCTATGTCATCTGAAATATATATGTGATGTTGCAGACAAACAAACATGATATAAACTATAGGTAATGGTGAAGAACATATAGTCAAAGCATTGAACATGTAAAAAGAAGGCATCACACATAGTTGAAATAGAAACAACAACAAAACAGTTTTCTGGTTAAATAGATTAAGAAATATGTTTCAATATGGCTTTTCAAATGACAAAGATATTCAAGTTTTCATATGCACAACTAAATATTGAATCCATGAAAATGTAGAAAAAGTAAACATCTTACGATCATTTGAATGTTAAAAACAATTATCATTATCGCTAGTGAAAATCAATGAACAGGATTTAACAAACATCAATTTTCTAAGTACTTCAACTTCCTAATCGATATCCAGGTTTAATTATCTATCACATTTCACTACCATGAAAAATAGGTGCAGTAACTAACATTCAATTCTTGAAATAGCCCAAGTGACTTTCTATTTTTCAAGAACATAGTAATTTTTATTGCATAACTTTACATATCTCTATCAATACTATATATAAAGATAATTACCAACATCATCAATTCAATACTTTAGCAGAAGAAGTAACATCAAATCCTCACGCTGAAGAAACTCAATATTTTTGCACATATATCTAGCAAAAGAATTGAAATAAGTAATTTCATATCATTGTCTGTACATAAATACATCTTCCATACATAATTTTCCATTTGTTATGAATGATAAATATTTTGGTTATATATTTATTCACTATTCACAATTAATTGTCATATGCAGTATCCATGTTCATCAATTGTAAAAAATTAGCAGTGCAATGTTTCATATAGTCCTAAACTACAATCAATTATGCTGCGATTTATAATTAACTATGGTCTTGCATAAATGATAATTATTTATTCTCCAACACATATGCGATTGTACATATATCTTTCTCATAAAGTAGATGTGTTCATACAACATTAAATTCATACATCATGATAATTCCTGTTATCATACTTCATATGACTTTCCATTCTTCAACTTAACTCCTACCAATTTCCTTCACGATCAGCACAATACATAATCAATTACAATATAAAAGTACTTATTCAAATCTGCATTTGATATATTAGATGGAAGTAGAATTGCTACTCATAAAAAGACTTTGACAAATGATATGCACATTTAGCTTCCCACAAATAGCATTGACCAAAGTTAAACACCTAACATTATCATAGTTCATGTATAAGAAATGTATTAATTTATATTTGAACATCTCTAAATGGTAGCAACAAATGCAACAACGAAGAGGAAAGAGTGTTTGAATATTCTATGCAGCAAGCACAAATCAACTGTGGAATTACAACGTTTTGCTAGGAGAATTAAACTTTCAAACCAGAAACATACTGCAAGCAGTACAAGTTAGCTATGTAATTTTTTACATGTTCATACTCATTTTTACTATGCTCGTACTCCTGTTCATGATATTAACAATTGCATCACTTCTAGTTTCGCGAATTGCTCAAATGTCTTACTATGGACTACCAAAATATGAATGACAGTTTTGTCAAGCTGTATTCTGGAAACAAGAAAAGATCAAATGAGGGTCACAAAACAGGTATCCATGCCACAAACTTTGCTACAAACAAGGAGAAATACAACTACCAAGACAAATAGACCCACCAGAACCTTTCTTATCACTTCTGAAACATCAATCAAATGAACATTCCACTGAATTTCTTGAGAATATTAGGGAATATAACTCTATATTTGCAATGAAATCCACCAGAGCAAAAGTAGATGATCAAATCAACGAGTATAGAGGACTATACATTTATCGCATTAATGGTGAAAACTATCATAGATTTGGTTCATTGCTCCCAACTGAAGGCCATGAACCTCATTTCATCCAACTATACTTCTATGACAGTCCAAATGAACTCCATCACAGATTGAAAGTTGTTAATCGGAAAGAGGTCAACAAGAAGTTGAATCCTGTGCTAATTAGCCAATTTATATAAATGTTCGATGAACATTACAATTTAGTCAAGGTATTTAGGATGTCAAGAGACAAATATGACTCTACTGAAACATCTGAATTTCAAATTAGGTTGTACCATAGCAAGAATACATCTTGGAAACAATATTGTCCTCCAGAGGCAGCAGAAATGGCAGTTTTGATTGTTGGTGATATAAATTAAACAAGGAAAGATCGTGATATCATTATTCAAATGATGTCAGGGAGGTTACAAAGAATTAGTCAGCTACATCCATCATTCATGGCTTTACAATATCTTATGTTATTTCTATATGGTGAGGATGGTTTCCATCCAAAAATACCTTATGTCAAACATTCAAACAGAAGAAGTTCAAAGCGAATGTATATTACAATGAGAGAGTATTATGCATATGTTTTGCAATTTAGGAGGGCACCAAGCATTTCATTGTTTCTATGTGAAAGACTTTTGCAATAGTACATTGTTGATGCTTACACATGCATTGAACAATGACGACTACAATGGATTTTGCAACATCAAGGGAATCTGCGAACAGATTTGTATCGAAATGTATATGATGCTGTGCAATGTGGTGATATAGATTCCATTAGACTTGGGAAGAGAACTATCTTGCCGTCCTCATTTATAGGTGGTCCATGCCATATGGCTTAAAATTACCAAGACACAATGGCTTTGTGTTGTTTCTTTGGAAATCCAAATTTATTCATCACATTCACGGCAAACCCAAACTGGGTAGAACTTTTGGATATCTTGAATGAATTGCCTAGATAAAAACCTAAAAATTGACCAGATATTGAAGCACGAGTCTTCAAGTTGAAATTAGATGAAATGATTGATGGCATTATAAAGAACAAGTCTTTTGGTGCAGTAGATGCAAATATTTTGCACATTTCTTTACACATCAAAATTCGAAAAGTTTACATGCATGGATTTAAAACATTTCTTTATATATCAAA
The DNA here is from genome assembly GCA_026120185.1 of Voacanga thouarsii. NCBI lineage: Eukaryota > Viridiplantae > Streptophyta > Magnoliopsida > Gentianales > Apocynaceae > Voacanga > Voacanga thouarsii. Next base: position 1,958,703 of record JANUWF010001547.1, on the reverse strand, counting down.
ATTAAAAAACTTTGTACTTTGTTATTTGAATAATATGTCATTCTGCCAATGCATAGTGGTGTTCACAATTGAGTTCTAGAAAAGAGGGCTACCACACTCATAAATTATCATATGGCTGAATCAATCATAAAAAAAGCATACATCTGAACAAATTGATAAAGTTATTTCGACTAAAATCCCAGATCCAAACACAGATCTAGTTGCATATGAGGCAGTTTCCCAATTCATGATTCATGGACCATGTAGTGTTGGCTATGAGAGTTCACCTTGCATGGTAGAAGGTAAATTCATTATCTTACACACTAACCTCTATTTTTGACTATCTAAATTTGTTCGATTGCCATAGTTGTTTCTTGCAAGTATGATTTTCTCAATTTAATGTTATACATTGCATAATGAGTTTTGAAATGCTTGCTACATTCATCATCTATGATCAAATGTACTATCATCGACCATGTAATTTGACATTATAACCATCAAAAACTACTGTAACAAATGCATAATAGGTGTTTCACTTACAATGTAAAACCATATTTGCTAATCCCTGACTAAATTATATATAAATTGTATACATTTCATTAAAAAATCATTTAATAAAATGTGGTTTTTTAGACATATGTAATGCTATCTACTTCAAAAATTTTTGGCTTTGGTTTCCACAAATAAAAAACCTTCTTTTGCTTTTTTTGTACATCTAAATATATAAAAAAAAAATAAGCATTTACATAACAACAGAAATTGATATCCCGTGCATATATGTAAGTGACAAACAACTTTTGCGCAGGTCAATGCTCAAAGCACTTTCCAAAGAGCTTTCAAACAATGACATCTCTGGACGAAAATGGATTTTGTGTTTATCGATGAAGAGAAACATCAATATTTGTTGAGAAAAATGAATTCCAATTAGATAATAGATTTGTTGTGGGATACAACATATACTTTTTGGTGAAGTACCTTAGTCATATTAATGTTGAAGTATGCAATAAGTCAAAGGCAATCAAGTATTTGTTCAAATATATTAACAAAGGTCCTGATAGGACAACTACCATCATTGAACGAATACGTTCAGATGACACTATTACTTTTGCAGATGAAGTTGTACACCAAAATGAAATCAAGCTCTTCTTGGATTGCAGATATATATCTGCATGTGATGCTTGTTGGAGGATATATGAATGTGATATACATTTCAGGAAACCATCTGTGAAAAGATTAGGTTATCACCTGGAAAATGAATAAAGTGTCATATTTAATGACAATGCCTCATTACTTGTAATTGCTGATAATGAAGATGTTAGATGAACAATGTTCACATAGTGGATAGTGATGAATAGATCTGATCCACATGCACGTTAACTAATATATGTAGAATTTTCATAGCATTATACGTGGAAAAAAACCAGTGAATTTGGCAGGGAAAGAAACGAGGTAAATTAATAGGACGTATGACATTTGCACATCCAGTTTCAGGACAAAGATACTATTTGAGAATTTTATTAAATTATGTACATAGCCCATGTTCATATGAAGAGATATGCACATATAATGGTCATCTATACAATTCATTCAAAGTTGCATGCTATGCAAGATGACTTCTTCAAGATGATAAGGACTAGCACGATACTATTGAAGAGGCATCTAAATAGACATTTGGCCCACAACTTAGCGATCTGTTCATCACGATATTACTGTTTTGCAATGTTGCTTATATGAAATTTTTATGGGAAGTAAATTGGTTGAAAATAAGCGATGATATTCAGTATTGTCTATGAAGGATTTTTAGAATACAACATTTAACATTGTCAGAAGATCAAATCAGGAACTATATACTAAAAGAATTGCAGCTGCTATTGTTACGACAAGGTACATCATTGGAAGACATTGAAGGAATGTCAATTCCAAAGAAAGATATGTTAAAAGATCTACAAAACAGCTACATCAGAGAGGAGATGATGTATGATCACACACATTAAACAAAGAGCATGTAAAATTCAAAGACAAACTGAATTCAGATAAAAAAAAAAGTTTATGATGTTGCGCTTCATGCAACAGATCATCACCATGGGAAGTTGTTCTTTTTATATGGCAATGGCAGAACAGGGAAAACCTTTGTTTACAAAGGAATCACCAGTAAACTAAGATCTGAGTCGAAAATCGTGTTATCAATTGCTTCATCAGGTAATCAATTATATCATTCCCCTCATGCAAATATTGTAGCTGTGAACATACTTCATTCATCAAATCATCTATATATATATATATATATATATATATATATATATATATATATATATATATGAACCCAACATAGTAGATCCAAAATCCCCTTGGTAACTAATGATGAAACCACATGTGCAATCAATGCCAACACACAGCTTGCAGAACTAATCAAAAGAGTTGTACTAATGATTTGGGATGAGGCTCTGATGAACTCTAGGTTTATCATTTAATTCAGCAAATCTTTTCTAACACAATAAAATATGTACAGAACTCAACCATTCTACATGCAAAAATTTAATATCGTATTTGGATACGCTTTGTACAATACATTAGCATGAAACAAACAATGACATTCTAAATAAAATACCTTCTCTAATATGTCTGTACGATATGTAATGCCAATACATGATGAAATATCCAGAATTTAAACAATATTACAATACTTACAATATCACCAAAAATTGCAGATATGTTTTCGAGACAATTGATAGAACACTAAAGGACATACTCAAAGGATCTGTAGGATACAGTCAAGAAAAATTCTTCGGAGGCAAAACAGTATTGTTAGGAGGAGATTTCAGATAAATCCTACAAGTAATTCTAAAGGGTTCACGTGCAGATATTATACATGCATCTCTGAACCAGTCATACTTATGGAACAATTGCGAAATCCTTGCACTTTCTCAAAACATGAGACTTGAACAAGAAGCAGCAGATGGAATACAAGCAGTTCACGAATGTGCAAAATTTTCTCAATGGTTGTTAAACATAGGCGATGGCATTGTGCCGGCTATTGTAAGGGTGATAATAGTGAAAGCACATGGATCAAAATACCAAATTCATACATCATTAACAATTCAGCTTATCTAATCAAGGCCATATTTGATGCTACATACATAAATTTTAATGATAACATGGCAAATGTTGCATACTTGACTGAGAGAGCAATTCTGACACCTCGAAATGAGACTGTTGATGAGATCAACGACTTTGTTCTCAGAAAAGTCCCAGGTGATACAATAGAGTATATAAGTGCAGATCAAATTGATAAGGTATCAAGAAATTGCATAGATGAAGATATATTGTATCCAATTGAATTCCTCAATAACTTAAACTTTCCTAGAATACCACATCATAAGTTGAAATTGAAATATGTTGTGCCACTAATGCTCTTGTAGAATATCAATCCAAGCAAATGGATGTGTAATGGGACAAGATTGATTGTCACACAAATAGGGAAAAGGGTTATTGAAGGAAGAATCATATCTGGATCACATATTGGTGAAAGAGTTCCCATTCCTAGAATAGATATGTTTGTTGTTGATGGCAAACTTCCATTCTCATTAGGTGACAATGTCCAGTGAAGACATGCTATGCAATAACGATCAACAAAAGTCATGGGTAGTCACTGGCAAAAATAGGTTTGTACCTGCCTCAACCAGTCTTCTGCCATGGTCAACTATATGTAGCTCTTTCAAGTGTGAAATCACCAAAAGGATTGAAGATACTGATCATCGAAGATGATCCTTGAATTAAAAATTACACAAAGAATATAGTATACCCTGAGATTTTCCATAACTTGCCAACAGTGAGCTAAATTCTAGCTACTTAAGAGACCTCAATATGTACATGCTAGATAAGTAATTGAGTATGTAAAATTGTACTTATGCATCATGCTATGATTCTAAAAATTCCACATTTGACAACAATGCAAAGTACACCTTAAACTGCCATTGCCAAAGCCCATGAAACAAGTAAATATAAACAAACCTATTACAATTATAATGAACCCAAATCATATTTATTTTCCACATGCAACATTTTGGTACATAAGAATGATGTATTAGTTCTTTGTCGATTTAAATCATCTCTTGAACAATATATTGATCAGAACATTCAAAATAGTTATCGTAATCGATGATGTCGAACTCAATAATCTATGATGCCAATGATAAAATATTCTAACCATGATAACAATAGTTCAGTTACGACACACTTTTCAACTAGAACATCTTCAATTACAAAGTCTTTTACACATATTTTATTTAAAAGCATTTTCATTAATGACTGATATATGTTTAAAACCCCATCAAAATTCCATCTGTAACACAACATCAAAATATATTAAGCTGCCTTTTCTATTCATGCCCATGAATATATAAATGATTCATACATAGAGAAACATAGTTTGATAAACCCTACAACTACATTGATAGACTTTGCCCCGACACTCTTCCTTGCTGCCTAACTCTACCATTGCCATAAAAAGCACTTCTAGCAGCCTGTTGAAGAATATCCACGATCTCAACATTCACACTTGAGTTTCCCACGACAACCACTCTTTCCTCATCATAATAAAGCCAAATTGTATTTTCAGAATACCCTTGCATCTTCAATATGTGCCTGCCACTATAATTCTTAAACAATTCCTGATAAAGATTTAACTCATCATGAGATTCTGCAACTGCCATAACAAATGGATCATAGAGCTTAACAAATGACTCTATTTTCCATTCAGTTTGTCCAGCTTCCAAATAACTCTCATTCAAAACCATAACTGTTACAGGAAATCCCATGCACACATCATTACACACCCATGGATGTCCCTCAGTCCACATATTAGCAAACCAGCATCTACACATAATGCTAGAGTTGGTGGAATGGTCAACTCAATGTACTCAGGATGATCAAAAGTACCAGGCCTCAAAATGATACGAACATGACCAAATCTTTTATTAGGGATAGCATATCACACAATATGTTCCTGCAAATGAATAGAGGTAAACAAAATAGATTCAACAACAAATATATAAGTCTCTGGTTTTGCAATTAATGTATACTTTTGAAGATCATCTTTGTAAGTCTCCATCATATATTTCCAAAATCTATCCCAAAAAGCCACTACAATTTAAAAGACAACTGAAAATACACTGAAGCAAAAACAACTATTTATACATGTAAAAAAAACCCACATCAAATCTGTTTATTCAATAAAAAGAATAGTAACCATCTTAATATGCATATTTCAATGAACATAATAACAACTTCCAATAAACACATACATGAATTTAAATTCTTGTACCTATCATTAATTCCCGTTAAGTTTTTTTCAAGGAATATACTGCAATGCATGAATTTCTATAACAAATATCTATCCTAAGAAACAATAAATAAATAAATAACATTAAACATGGACAATTGTAACCTACATCATTATTGCCATAACAATGTCAAAAAATATGCACATGCGGAATTTCATGACTTAACATTTCACCAAATAACGAAGCAACTCATCATAATTATTTACATCTCCATAAAGAAAGCCTCTAAGTTACCCAATATTGCAATTCATCATAGTCTAAATTAATTACCTCTTTCTACCATTCAATGACCTCTCAGTTACACACATCTTCATTCTTCATACAACTGTGCATCTTAACCTTCACAATGATCATTTTAAAATAAAACAAAAAAAAACCATTATCAAATTATTACTTTTACACAAATAATACAAATTTATGAACCATTAAAATGTAGAAAAAATTAAGCTAAAAAGATTAATAATATTGTAGCTTAAGTTTGAGTTTCATTTAACCATTAAAATTTAACTTTTATTTAAAACTACGATTTATTTAACAAATAATATCGAAAAAATTCCGGTAAATTAATATTTGATTTCTAACAACTAATTTAACAAATTATTTAGTATAATCGCATATGCAACCCACGATAATCGATGATGTCTATTGTCCTTCATAATCAATGAAAATATGTCCTGCAACTTGCAACTGTGTAACTCTTGACTGCACATTTCCCTAAACAAATATTTTAACTATAATCACATATGCCACTGACTGTAATCATTTATGTATTTTGTACTACATAACCGATTGATTAATACATAAAATTACTCTTGATGTTATGAACTTTATGATTTTCAACACCTTAATTTCCAAGCAAATTAATGATCACATACACATTTCACATTCAACGCCCCCAGTATAATCGCCTATGCACCTCGGCATAATCACGCATCACTGACATAGCACATCATAACCAATCAAATACTTCGTACAAAATGCTACTTTCAACACGACAATGAAAACATCACAGACAAAAAATCTAGAGTCCATTTCTCCATTAAAAAGCCCATGTAATTTATCCTTCAAAATTTACAAAGAAATGAACAAACGTTAACTTAATACTGCAAAATACAACCAGCAAAGAACATTAAGTCCATCATAATTACATATGATCAAACATCTAAAATACTATGCTAAATCCCACCAAAATAACTTCTTCAACCTCTTACTCCATCTATTCATGTACTTTAATCTTCTCACCATTGAAGAATAGCCAATATCAGATCTGTTGATTCATAAACCTTACTTAATAAAGGCTCCAACCAACGCTGAGAATCTTCAAAGCTATCAAGTCTGACAATCATATTTGCAACAGAGCCTAATTTTTGAGAAGTCGAACCTCTTGATCTATGACCAATTTCATCATCCTGATGAACATCATCACCAACAGTCGGAGATCACCTCCTGTTCCATCTTCACTTGGCCTCCTGCACTAAATATGTCACACATTCAAAGAGCCAAAGAACAATTTAACTAATTCAGACCCCCCACCCTCAAAAGAAACTCCAAAATCCTTGAAAACACAGGTCAACAAAGCACCATAAGGGAGCTTAGGCTTCCTATTCCTCTAGCTAAGACTGATGTTATACAAGAAAATGTCGCCAAAGTTAATCACATTGCCTTTCATGACCGTACTAGTAACAACATAATTTGTTTCTACCATCTCTTTGCCATCTCTACATTGGATATATTGAACAACCACAGCGCCAATAGCCCTAGGACACAAAGATATGTTATTTACAGACGCTTCACAACTGCCAAAGAGTGCTTTATGCGCCTCCAACTGCAGTGACTCAACTGTACTACCATCAAAATCTTCCACTTCAGACAACAAAAAACCATTATCTTCCATATCAAAGATACGATTAACCTCCTCTGCATCAAACTAAAGTTTTACCCTCTTCACATAAGAAATAGCAAAGCATTAACCATTTTTAGTTTTTAGAAAGTTCAGATTACAATAGAACAACTACACCAAATTAGGAAATGATTCAACATTACCAAATAAATTTGTCCATTTTTACTTCTCAATTAAAGACCTAAAATTCGGAATAGAATCAAGTTCACCCATCTTCAGAGGCTTACCCATTACAATAGGCTTCATGCTATAAATTGACTTCCAATCATCCTCAAACTTCTTGCAAATAAACAGATTGGCGTTGTTCGTCGGCATCTTCTTTTTCTTCACATCAATACTAGAGTCTTTTGCATTTTTTGATAGTAAATAGGATCAACATGCTTTTGTGTCAACCAAATTAAACATTGAGAATATGTGAAAATGGATTATACCTTTATAGATATCATCTTCACCAATACGATTCTTGAAGTCTTTGGCCTTCTAGTAATGCTCCAGACCCCCAAGTCTTCTTCAATGTAATCTCCTTGGACTAGAAAATTGCTAATTGTATTTTGTTTCTCTCTTTGTTGATGGTGGACTCACACAAAAACTGGGAGAAAAAACTCAAAGAACAACAACGATGTTTCTCACGTATGTTGAAAAATAGAGTCATAAATCAATATGTATATTTAACTCTATCTCAAAATACGAATCCTGATAGAATAAGAAAAGTATAGTTGGATACAACTATTTCCACTTATCCTATTCCATCTCAAATACGATTTTTAATTTTCTGCAATTTTTATTAATAAATTATAATTTATTATTGTCCCGTAATTAGGAGCCACTAAAGGGACCTGATCGGATATAATTAGACTAAGTTCCAATAAATTATTTTGTCAATAAAAATAATTTATTAATTACGTTCCACTCCACTAAAAGAATGTAATTGCACTCTTAGTCTAATCGCAATTATTGGAGTTAATAATTATGTCCATTAATTGATCGATCCAACAAATTATTCCCGTCGATTAATATAATACTTTGAATGAGGCAGTATGACCACAGTGCCCCTCATTCAAATCTTCAATTCTCATCTTCAATTCGACAATACCATGTGACCACGTCACACTTACAAATTGAATTCAATAGACACTATTGAATTACTAAGCTCAAATTTAACTGTTCCTTAGAAGAACTCATGAGGAAATGATCTTGCCTATTAAAGGAGACGGATTCCATATTGCATAACAATTATTTCATATTTATTTCACTTTAATTCCCAAGATGCCGAGATATTAATTATTAAGTTAATCTCACTCATTGGCAACTCAAGGAACTTCAAGTTAGTAAATATAAATAATTGTTTGCTTAGGAGTAAGGTATTATGTACGACAATCTTTTAATATTTTATTTGTATGGTCTATTCCACAAATAAATGTTGATGGTCCATCCAATATATCAAATATATATCCTTAATTTTATTACCAAAGTCGAAGACAGACTTCAATAAAATTAAGACGATCTTCCAAAATAAAGTTCCCAAATTTATTTTAGATCGCGAATAATTTATTTTGAATTAAATTATAAATTAAGTTTTTCTATGTTTAACAAATAAACAGTTGATTTATAATATCTAAATGATTCGTGGACAAAACAGACTCATACATAATTTATACATATAAATATATAAAGATATACTTTATTTAATCTCAAAATACAAATATTGTATTTACTCGATGGGCATATCTAACAAAAATTCTCCCACTTGTCCTAAAGTAAATGGGACATGTCAGAAATACCCAAACTTTCTATATGACTTCCAAAAACAATTACAGGTAAATTTTTAGTAAAAGGATCAGCAAGATTTTCAGTAGAAGAAATCTTACATACTTCTACATCTCCACATTGAACAATCTCCCTAAGTAGGTGATATTTACGTTCAATGTGTTTACCACGTTGATGGCTGCGTGGTTCTTTTGCATTTGCCACTGCACCACTGTTGTCATAGTATAAACTAATGGCTTGAGATACAGAAGGAACCACTTCAAGTTCTATCAAGAACTTCTTCAACCATACTACCTCTTTAGCTACTTCACAAGCTGCCATATATTCAACTTCCATTGTAGAGTTAGCAATACAAGATTGTCTGATACTTCTACACACAACTGCATCACCGCCTAAGGTGAAAATAGAGCCTGAGGTGGACTTGCGAAGATCTCTATCAGCTTGAAAATCAGAATCAGTGTAACATATAGGTTCCAATTCTGGAGCTGAGTAAACTAGCATATATTCTCAAGTTTTGCGAAGATACTTGAATATATGCTTGACTGCTGTCCAGTGTTCCGGTCCTGGGTTTAACTAATATCTACTGACTATCCTAACAGCATGACAAATGTCTGAACGAGTACAAAGCATAGCATACATGAGACTTTCTACAGCTGATGGATAAAGAACTCATTCATGTACTCAACTTCATTAGGAGTTTTAGGACTATGCTTCTGAGATAACAGAATTCCATGTCTGAAAGGCAATTGACCTTTCTTGGAATTTTGTATAGAAAATCTCATCAGTATTTTGTTAATATATGAAGCTTGAGATAAAGTTATCTATCTATTCTTTCTATCCCGAAGGATCTGAATGCCCAGGACATATCTTGCTTCTCCCCAGTCCTTCATATCAAACTGTTTACCCAACCAACTTTTTACCAATGTTAATGTTCTTACATCATTTCTAATGAGAATGATGTCATGAACATACAATATGAGAAAAATCACCTTACCATCTATAATTCTCTTATAGATACAAGGTTCATCAGGATCTCAAGTCGCAACATTGACAAGATGTTAGCCAAGTACAGCATAGACTCATGCAAATGAGCTCTAGTCCTTTGCAGACATGGGTTGTCACTTTCTTCAAGAGATTGTCCTAAATCTCAAGAAGAAAAGGACAGAATGAGTAGGATTCCCCACGCTTCGGCTGTGGGAAGTCTCATGTATGCCATGCTGTGTACTAGGTCAGATATCTGTTTTGCCGTAGGCTTAGTTAGCAGATATCAGTCAAACTCTGGGGAGGTTCATTGGCATGCTGTAAAGCATATTTTCAAGTACCTTAAAGGAATGAGAGATTATATGCTAATTTACAGGGCTGATGATTTGGTTTCGACCGAATACACAGACTCAGACTTCCATGCGGATAAGGATGAGAGAAAATCCACTAGTAGATATGTCTTCACCTTGTCTGGAGAAGCAATTTCATGGAGGAGTATCAAGAAATCTTGCATTGCTGACTCAACCATGGAAGCTGAGTATGTGGTAGCTTCGGAGGCATCCAAGGAAGCAGTTTGGCTCCGGAAGTTCCTTTCAGAACTTGAAGTTGTACCATATATGGATAGACTGATTGTGATGTACTGCGACAACATTGGCGCAGTATCGCAATCTAAGGAACCTGGGAACCACAAGAAGGGGAAGCACATCGAGAGGAAGTACCATCTGATCCGAGATTTCATCCAGAGACGGGAAGTCGTGGTAGAACCGATTACATCAGATAACAATCTAGCAGATCCATTCACCAAGCCTTTGGTTGAGAGGGTCTTCAAAAGACACTTAGACGCTATGGGGGGGGCACCTATGGACTTACCTAGTCTTAGAGTGCAAGTGGGAGATTGTTAGAATATATGCCCTCTTAGACTAGGTTTCTGATGTAAATATCGAATATTTAGTAAAGGAATTTATTTTCAAGAATCGTTTGTGAATTTATTTTCTTTATTTGTGCACAATCTCGTTTGGACAAGACCCATTATGTTTAAATAAGCGATCCATGTGAATGGAGGTCTTTCACAGTAAGGTATGGATCATGGGTTATTTAAACACATAAATATTTGTTCTAAACCGATTGATGAGAATGAGAATCTCATCATATTTAGGTTATTATGTTATGAATTCTAAATGGGGAATGGCTTATCTTTAGCCAGTGAGTAGTCCATTACTTCATGACATAAGCGTATTTCGAATACGTAGAACAGGACATGTAGTAGTGGTTTCTAAAAGTACTATATGGTAAGAACCTAGACTACCACCGCTACAGCGTGGACTAGTACTCTATGACTTGAGTATGAGTTGGTGGTCTGACGAAGCTGGAAGCATGTATTTTGATATGCTGTAGTTGAGGTTCTATAGTAGGGCCAATATACTTATATGTTGGGTATGTGTAACTAGTTAGTTAAGACAGACTTGTACAAGATAGTTTCTACACTATGTCGCCCCTTGTGGTTATCTGAATGATCTAAATATCTAGGGCCCTGGGAAACATGACTTGAATGTTCGTTTTAGGGTAGCTCCCTCGGAAAGCGGGAACACTCCAGGAAGTCGTGGATCATTAGACTAGAAGTCTAAGGATGGTAGATGTTATTTAGAGGGGTGTTAGTACACTTCTTCCTCTCTAAATGTACGGTGATGTGTAGAGGGGTATTTTAGTCATCTTACCTGTAGGTCGAAAACTTTGTTAATGCAGCATTGCCCTTGGGGTCAATATTTCCTTATGGTGATAGTAGGAAATATTTAAAATGAAAAATACATTTATTTATATAGTAGGGGTATTTTGATCATTTTAGTAGCCAAGACGATATGTTTTTTTGGTCCACGGAATAGCCTGTATGTCCTAATTTATTTTTGGGTTGAGAAATTGATCTTAGTTGAAAGGGTTTTATTTTATTCAGGAAGTCTGATTTATTATTAGACTGGAATAAAATAAATTGAGAGAAATTTATTATCTGGTTTAATTGGTTAATTAATTATTCAGGGCCTAGGTCCAGTTTAAATAATTAGAAAATTAACCGGGACTTAAACTAGAAGAAAATAATTAATATTTAATTGTTTATTGGGTTATTTATTTAATTAATCCCAAGAAATAAATAATTAAAGTTTAATTATTTTGGTTCATTTGGGTTCATTAATTATTTATTATATTATTTATTTAATCTCAAGGAAAATAATTAATTTTTATTATTTTGGGCTTTTCGGATCCAAGAAAAATAATAAATATTATTTTGGCCCAATAACCTGGACCATAGGATTTTTCCTAACATAGTTTAGAAGAGTTTAGGGTGAAGCCAAAATTTATTTTATTAATAATATTCGGGTGTTTGAAATATTAAATCCCGAGAATATTATTTTTATCAAAATAATTATTTTTGGTTTTATGACTCTTGGCTTTCTGTGTGGAAAAATAAAATAAAAGAAAAGAGAAAAAAAATATTCTCCCCGAGTCTCTTGGCTCTCTGTCTCTCGTGGCTTTTTTGCTACTTGCTTTTGGTTTTGTTTTCTTGATATAAGAAGCCAAGACAAGAGAGCTAACGGGTGGAGTGAAAACAATTGAGGCTCTTCTCATCCCAAAATTCTGTGCTCACCAACGTTTGATTAGGCCGTGCCATATTCTGAGAATTGAAGAGCCTAGCATTAAGGATTTAGCAGGGGTGGAGAGAAGGTAGACAGTTTTTGCACCGGAGCTTCAACCCACGGGCAAGAAGGAAGCTGTTTTTGGTGCTTCAATCCATTCAACCATTATCTTCAAGGTTTAAGGCTCCAAGAGGTATGATTTTAATCCCTCCATGCTGCTGCCATGCTCTGTTCTATGGTTTTTTCTGTCCATTTTTGTCCACCGTGCATGCTCTCTGTTTATGTTCAAATCCTTCAAGTGGTATCAGAGCAATGAATTTGATTAGCTTAGGGAGCATGTTAGTTAATAAAAATGGAGAAGAATATTGTGTGGTGCTTAAACATGTGATCCTTCGCTGTTTTGGTATGGGATAGGCATGATTGTGAGCTTCACAGTGGAAGCATAGGAATCCTCTGTAAATTTGGTTTTGATGTTTTGATCGTGTAAACCTAAATTTAATTGGGTTTAGGCGATTGTGGTCTTGTTTTGGATGAGTTTTTGTAATGATAAATATCCAAAGAGGTTACTGGAGAAGACCTAAGAGAAAAATCGCAGAGACAGAATGCAGAAAACATCGCGGAGAAGAAGATACTGTTGCTAAGCCGCTGTGGAGCCAAGCCGGAGTCGAGCCGACGTCCGTGCTCTGTGTTTGGAGCAGTCCGCTGAAGCGCACCTGAGTTAAGCCGTTACTTTTGCAATTGCAAATGTGCAATTGCCTCACGGGTCATGCAGCTAGGTCGAGTGTGCGAAACGGATAAATGCACGGGTCTTCGGGCCGAGGCGCGGGTCAACAGTAGGAGGAAATAGGCGTGGGTCACGGGTGGGCGGAGCATCCGCGGGTTGAAGCTGTGCGTGATCCGGTGCGGCTGGTGCACCGGGGCCGCTGTGGACCGCAGGCCAAATGGGCGCGGATCCGGTGCGGCGGGTGCACGTGAATCGCCAGTTATATTTTTGCTTTTTTTTTTAATTTGGGTCCCATACCAGGCGAAATTAATATTTTTGCAATAGTTTATACTCTTGGAATATATTTGCATGAAAAATATTAGTAAGGGATTTTAGGATTAAATAAGATAATTAATTAATTAATATGTTTAATTCTATTATTTGGATACTTAGGTTTAAAAATAGAAAAGCATGAAAACGTTTACTGTTTTCTGGCATGCTATTTATTTTGTGTACCTATGTGCACAGTTTCTTAAAGACCAAAGTCTTTGGGAATATTTATACAAGGAAAACATTTTTCATTAAAAATTAAATGGTTATTTTAACTTGAACAAAAATTAATCATTTGATATTTTCTCAAAAAAATATATTCCTTGATATGGAAAATATATTGGATTTAGATATTTTTGTAAGTTAAAATAGAAAGTCATTTTATTTTATTTTGCACAAGAAAAATTTTTTTGTTTAATAAACTTGAGACCAAAGTCTCTAGAATATTTTAATTGAAAATTTTTTGAAATGGTTAAGTTTTAACTTAAATAAAATTAGTCCATGGAAAAATCTCTCAAATGATGTAACCCTTGACATAGAGATTTTAATGGACTTGGATATTTTATTTTTGAGTTAAGGAAAAACTTAATGGAAATTTCAAATGGACATTTTTTCAAGAAAACTTAATTTTAAAAGACTAAGTGGGAGAGGGATTCCAACGGCCCCACGACTTCCATCACGATCCTCATTAGAGATCATGGTTCCCCTCGCGTCACTCTGGGAGTGAACCCGTATAGGATGGGGATACCACAAGTATCTAGATCTAATGGAATGATGTAATTAATAACTCGGGACACGTACTATAATCAGCCAGCCCACGTTGGAAGTTATAAGTGTGAGGTATGTCCATAGGAAATGAGAGGAAACGGCCATCCCACGATGGAGTTGTCCTCTAGATCATTACCTAGACGGGAAATTAATTTGTGGTGGTTAATACACTTAGCTTAGGAAACTGTTAATCTTCCAAAGAAGCTGTGTCAGTTTTCTAAGAGCCAAATTAATTTCAGTGCACAAATTTATTTTCACAAACTAAATCATTTCTTTTATTTTTCAATTTTTAGAAATGGTGAGAGGTTTTTTTAGTCCTTTAGCCATTATTGTCCGTGAGAATAATTTAACGGGACCAAACTATGTGAACTGAAAGAGGAACTTAGACATAATACTCAAAGCCGAGGAGTATAAGTATGTCCTTTACGAGACCTGTCCTGTGATCGGGGAAGGTTCCACCTCTGAAGAGCGAGAGGCTGAGAAGGCATGGAAGAAGGCTAATAAAATAGCACGTTACTATATGCTAGCCTCCATGTCTAATGTGCTCCAATCTAAACACGAGTACATGGCTTCTGTGTAAGACATTAGTCATTCATTAGCCACTATGTTCACGGATAAAAGCCGGCCTGCAAGGCAGGAGACTCTTTGAACTATAATAAACATTAAGATGGCTGAGGGAGTATCAGTCAGAGAGCATATGCTCAAGATAATTGCTGCTTTTGAAGAGGCAGAAATCTTAGGAGCTATCATTGACCCCGAGAGCTAAGTGGACATAGTTTTCGAATCTCTACCGGGTTCCTTTAATTAGTTCAAATTAAACTACAATATGAACAAGTTAAATATGAGTTTGACTGAGTTGATGAAAGAACTTCAGATGGCAGAGAATGTCATGAAGCCATAATCAAAGGCCATGATTGTTAAGGCATCTTTCTCAAGAACTGGGTCTAAGACCAGAAAGTTCAAAAGGAAGAAGGAATACACAGCAGCCCAACCTAAGACCCAGCCCAAAGACAAACCAAAGGGCAAATGCTTCAAATGTGGGAAGAAGGGACACTGGAAAAATGAGTGTCTAGATCTTCAAGCCAAGAAAAACCCCACAGGTAATGTTTTCTATCTAGAGTCTATATCAATGGTTGGATCAACTTCCACTTGGATTGTTGATTCAGGAGCCACTGATCATATCTGTAACTCCTTGCAGGGGTTTAGAAAGATAAGAAGACTCAAGAACGGCGAACATGAATTACGCGTGGGAAATAAAGCAGAAGTCTGGACCCTTGCAGTTGGGGAGCTGAATCTTATTTTTTATTGTAATAAAAAAAGTGGTTTTAATAGATATTTTATATGTACTTGGTTTTCGTCAGAATTTGATTTCAGTTGCAAAACTTATAAATCATATTCTGTATCTTTCCATTCTGGTATTTCTATCAGTAAAGATGGAGAGATTTTATGTACTGGGCACATGTATGGAAATCTATTCTATTTAAACCCTATTAATAATCAATCAAATAACGCCCAATCTGAACCTTTAACAAAGAAGAGAAAGACCAATGTCAATGACTCATATCTTTAGTATCCAAGGCTGGGTCACTTCAACTCAACCAGGATTTAGAGGCTAATCCATTATGGGCCTTTGGGCTCATTGAGATTGAAAAATTGGCCTCAGTGTGAATCCTGCCTGATGGGAAAGTTGACCAAAAGGTCTTTTATCCCAAAGGCGGATAGAGCCAAGGAAGTACTGAGTCTTGTTCACACTGATGTGTGTGGTCCCTTGTCTACACCAGTTAAAGGAGGTTTTGAGTACTTCATCACTTTCACGGATGATTGTACAAGGTTTGGATATATTTACCTAATGAGGTGCAAGTCTGACTCTTTTGATAAATTCAAGGAGTTTAAGGCTGAAGTGGAGCATCAGACAGGTAAATTAATCAAGACCTTATGATCAGATCGTGGTGGAGAGTACATCCTAGGTGAATTCAAGGACTACATGGTACATCATGGGATAGTATCCCAACTCTCTACGCCGGGGACACCCCAACAGAACGGAGTAGCTGAGAGAAGGAATGGGATATTGATGGAAATGGTCCGAAGCATGATGTCTCATGCTACTCTTCCTGTGTCTTTTTGGGGATATGCCCTGAAAACAGCGGCATACATTCTGAATTTGGTGTCTTCCAAGTCAGTACCTAGGACTCCCTATGAGATGTGGACTAGGCGTAAACCAAGTCTGAATCATCTCAGGATATAGGATTGTCCAACTTATGTACTGATCAACAGAGACAAATTGGAACCAAGGTTAGAATTATGCTATTTTGTTGGGTAGGTTACTTTTATCATCCTAAAGAGCAGAAAGTACTGGTTAGGACTATGCTAGATACTTAGAGGATGATCAAAGTACTTTCATGAAAGGTTGAACTAGGTTAGAACTCGAGGAAAAGTTATCTTCGGAAGTAACTTCTTCTGACCCGATTGTGGAACAAGAAGAGGCACAGCCTCAAGAGCCTGTACAAATGGTACCTCATCGTAGTAAGAGAATGTCTATGGTTCTGGATAGATGGTATGGAAAAGCTTTTGAGCTGGTCTCTGACCATCAGGAACAAGACCCCACTAGATACAATGAGGCAATTGCTGATACCGATGCAAATCTATGGCATAAAGCAATGAAAGCCAAGATTGAGTCTATGTACTTCAATCAGGTTTGGGATCTTGTAGCTTCACTTGATGGGATAAAATCCATTGGGTGTAAGTGGGTGTACAAGAGAAAGAGGAGAGCGGATGGAAAGGTGGAAACCTTTAAAGCTAGGCTTGTGGCAAAAGGATATACTCAGAAAGAAGAGATCGATTATGAGGAAACCTTTTCCCCTGTGGCCATTCTTAAATCCATCCGTATCCTCCTTGTCATCGCATGTCACTATAACTATGAGATATGGCAAATGGATGTTAAGACAGCATTTTTGAATGGCCATCTTAGTGAAGACATCTATATGTCCCAATCAAAAGGTTTTATTGCTGAAGGCCAAGAACATATGGTTTGCAAGCTTAAGAAGTCCACTTATGGACTTAAGCAAGCATCGAGAGCGTGAAACATTCGTTTTGATGAGACTGTAAAGTTTTATAGTTTTATTCAAAAAGAGGATGAACCATGCATGTACAAGAAACTTGAGGGGTCTAATGTGGTTTTTCTTGTCTTGTATATGGACGACATTCTACTAACTGGAAATGATGTAGGGTTATTATCATCTACAAAGGTTTGGCTGTCTAGTCAATTCAGTATAAAGGACTTGGGAGAAGCCAGCTACATTCTCGGGATTAGATTTCTTAGAAATAGAAAGTAGAGAATGTTAGGATTATCCCAAGTCGCATACATTGACAAGATGTTGGCCAAGTACAACAAGGACTCATGCAAGGGAGCTCTAATCCCTTACAGACATAGGTTGTCACTTTTTTCAAGGGACTGACGTAAGTCTCAAGAAGGAAATGACAGAATGAGTAGGATTCCCTATGCTTCGGCTACGGGAAGTCTCATGTATGCCATGCTGTGTACTAGACTAGATATCTGTTTTGCCGTAGGCTTAGTTAACAGATATCAGTCAAACCCTGGGGAGGTTCATTGGCAAGCTGTAAAGTATATTCTCAAGTACCTTAAAGGAACGAGAGATTATATGCTGATTTACAGGGCTGATGATTTGGTTCCTACCGGATACACAGACTCAGACTTTCAGGCAGATAAGGATGAGAGAAAATCCACTAGTAGATATGTCTTCACTTTGTCTAGAGGAGCAATTTCATGGAGGAGTATCAAGCAATCTTGCATTGCTGACTCAACCATGGAAGCTGAGTATGTAGCACCTTCGGAGGTATCCAAGGAAGCAGTCTGGCTCCGGAAGTTCCTTTCAGAACTTGGAGTCGTGCCACATATGGATAGACCGATTGTGATGTACTGTGACAATACTGGCACAGTATCGCAATCTAAGGAACCTTAGAACCACAAGAAGGGGAAGCACATAGAGAGAAAGTACCACCTGATCCGGGATTTCATCCAGAGACGGGAAGTCGTGGAAGAACCAATTACCTCAGATAGCAATCTAGCAGATCCATTCACCAAGCCATTAGCTGAGAGGGTCTTCAAAAGACACTTAGACGCTATAGGGGTGGGCACTTATGGACTTACCTAGTCTTAGAGTGCAAGTGGGAGATTGTTAGAATATATGCCCTCTTAGACTAGGTTTCTGATGTAAATTTCGAATATTTTAGTAAAGGAATTTATTTTCAAGAATTGTTTGTGAATTTATTTTCTTTATTTGTGCACAATCTCGTTTGGACAAGACCCATTATGTTTAAATAAGTGATCCATGTGAATGGTGGTCTTTCACAATAAGGTATGGATAATGGGTTATTTAAACACATAAACATTTGTTCTTAACCGATTGATGAGAATAAGAATCTCATCATTTTGAGGCTATTATGTTATAAATTCCAAATGGGGAATGGCTTATCTTTAGCCAGTGAGTAGTCCACTCACTTCATGACATAAGCGTATTTTGAATACGTAGAATAGGACCTGTAGTAGTGGTTTCTAAAAGTACTATATGGTAGAAACCTAGACTACTACCGTTACAACGTGAACTAGTACTCTATGACTTGAGTATGAGTTGGTAGTCTGACAAAGTTAGAAGCATGTACTTTGATATGCTATAGTTGAGGTTCTATAGTAGGGCCAATATACTTGCATGTTAGGTATGTGTAACTAGTTAGTTAAAACAGACTTGTACAGGATAGTTTCTACACTATGTCGCCCCTTGTGATTATCTGAATGATCTAAATATCTAAGGCCCTAGGAAACATGACTTGAATGTTCGTTTTAGGGTAGCTCCCTCGGAAAGCGGGAACACTTCAGGAAGTCGTGGATCATTAGACTAGAAGTCTAAGGATGATAGATATTATTTAGAGGGGTGTTAGTACACTTCTTCCTCTCTAAATGTACGGCGATGTGTAGATGGGTATTTTAGTCATCTTACCTGTAGATCGAAGACTTGTTAATGCAGCATTGCCCTTGGGGTTAATATTTTCTTATGGTGATAGTAGGAAATATTTAAAATGTAAAATATATCTATTTATATAGTAGGGGTATTTTGGTCATTTTAATAGCTAAGATGATGTGTCTTTTTTGTCCTCAGAATAGCCCGTAAGTCCTAATTAATTTTTGGGTCGAGAAATTGATCTCAGTTGAGAGGGTTTTATTTTATTCAGAAAGTCTGATTTATTATTAGACTGGAATAAAATAAATTGAGAGAAATTTATTATCTGGTTTAATTGGTTAATTAATTATTCAGGGCCTAGGTCCAGTTTGAATAATTAGAAAATTAACCGGGACTTAAACTAGAAGAAAATAATTAATACTTAATTATTTATTGGGTTATTTATTTAATTAATCCCAAGAAATAAATAATTAAAGTTTAATTATTTTGGTACATTTGGGTTCATTAATTATTTATTGGATTATTTATTTAATCCCAAGAAAAATAATTAATATTTATTATTTTGGACTTTTCTTGTCCAAGAAAAATAATAAATAGTATTTTGGCCCTATAACCTGGACCATAGGATTTTTTCGGACACAGTTTAGAAGAGTTTAGGGTGAAGCCAAAATTTATTTTGTTAATAATATTCGGGCGTTTGAAATATTAAATCTCGAAAATATTATTTTTCTCAAAATAATTATTTTTAGTTTCATGACCTTGGCTTTCGTATGGAAAAATAAAATAAAAGAAAAGAGAAAAAAAATTCTCCCCGAATCTCTTGGCTCTCTGTCTCTCGTGGCTTTTCTGCTACTTGTTTTTGGTTTTATTTTCTTGATATAAGAAGCCAAGACAAGAGAGCTAACGGGTGAAGTGAAAACAACTGAGGCTCTTCTCATCTCCAACGTTTGATTAGGATGTGTCATATTCTGAGAATTGAAGAGCCTAGCATTAAGGATTCAGCTGGGGTGGAGAGAAGGTAGATAGTTTTTGCACCGGAGCTTCAACCCACAGGCAAGAAGGAAGCTGTTTTTGGTGCTTCAATCCATTCAACCATTATCTTCAAGGTTTAAGGCTCCAAGATGTATGATTTTAATCCCTCCATGCGGCTGCCATGCTCTGTTCTATGATTTTTTCTGTCCATTTTTGTCCACCGTGCATGCTCTCTGTTTATGTTCAAATCCTTCAGGGAAAACTAGAGCTTCAGATAGTGTTCGTACTACAGATTAAATTCGAATTAAGGCATGGTGAGTTGACTTATCTAGCCACATTGGTGGAGATTACAGAGGATGTTTACCTGGTGGTTTCGGATGAGGTAGCTAATGTGTTGGATGACTTGACTAATATGATGCCTAAAGAGTTGCCTGTACAGTTGTCCCCTAGATGTACAATAGACTATAAGATCAAGTTAGTCTCGGGTGTTGTTCTTCTAGCACAAGTACCCTATGCATGTCACCTGTTGAGTTTGAAGAGTTAAGGAAGCAGTTCAAGGAGTTGCTAGAGGTGGGTTGGATGGTTCCCTCAAACGCTTTATATAGAGCCCCGACACTATTCCAAAAGATGGCAGATGGTTTACTCCAATTTTGTGTTGATTACTAGGCATTGAACAAGTTGGCAGTGAAGATTAAGTACTCAATTCTTAATGCTGTGGACTTTTTTGATCGGTTGGTGACGGGGGGTACTTGACGAAGATTGATCTTCGGTCGGGCTACTAGCAAGTATGGATCGCCAAGAGAGATGAGGCCAAAACCACGGTCGTAATAAGGTATGGCTCGTATGATTTCTTGGCCATGCCATTTGGTCTATCCAACGCCCCTACTAGTTTCTGTAATTTGATTAACAATGTCCTCTATAACTTTCTGGATGAGTTTGTGATAGTGTACATGGATGACATCGTTGTGTATAGCAAAACCTTAGAGGAGTATGTGGTGCATTTAAAGAAGGTGTTTTAGCAGTTTAAGGAACACGAGCTGTACGTGACAAAGGAGAAGTGTGAGTTCAGGAAAACAGAGATCACTTTTCTTGGTTATGTAGTCAGTCAAGGCCAGATAAGATAGACCACAAGAAGGTAGAAGCTGTTTTAAATTGGTTGACCCCAATAGAGGTGCCAGAGTTGCAATCATTCCTGGGTTTATCTAACTATTACAGACAGTTTGTGAAGAATATTCCAGGATGGCTGCCCTACCGATGGACTTGTTGCAGAAGGATTGGAAATGGAATTGGAGTGCCAAGAGTACGGAGGCATTCCAGAACCTAAAGTAAGCCATTGCTTTAGAACCAGTCTTGAAGCTGCCAGATTTTAATTTCCTATTTGAGGTATATATTGACACTTCAAACATAGCTATTGGTGGCATTTTGATGCAAGATAAACAACTAGTGACATTTGAGAGGTGAAAGCTCAACGAGTGCGAGCAACGGTACTCGACTCATGAAAAGGAGATGACGGTGGCGATATATTGCTTGATGACATAGAGACATTACTTGCTGAGAGTACATTTTACAATTGTGATGGACAATAAGGTCAACACCTATTTCAAGCCCCAAAAAAAACTGAATTCCAAGCAGGCACAGTGGCAAGAGTTCTTAGCGGAATTCAAGTTTGACTGGATGCATATACTGGGAAGGGAGAATACTGTGGCAGATGCCTTAAGCTGAAAACAAGTGGAGGAGATCATGGCAGCTCTCACTATGGTGGAATCCGATTTACTAGACCAAATTAGGAAATTGTGTTGTGCAAACTTAATCTATGTTAAATTGCTGGACTAAGTGCCGAAAGCTCTAGTGAGACACTACTAGATAGAGGATGGCTTACTCTATGCCAAGAGAGGTAGAGCCAATGTCCCAGTAGGGAACTTTCGACAACAACTTTTGAGGGAAACTCGTGATCTACAGTGGGTTGGTCACCTAGGTGTGGAATGGATGCGGGTATTGTTGTCAAGAAGATTTTTTTAGCTTAAGATGGAGTAAGACATCGAGGTATATGTGAAGTCTTGTTTAGTGTACCAACTGAACAAGTCAGAGATAATAAAAAAAATCGGATTGTTACAACCTCTGCCAATCCCAGATCATCCATAGTAGTCAGTTTCTATAGATTTCATCTCCGGCCTTCCTAAGGTAAAAAGCATAGCTTCGATCATTGTGGTGGTAAATCATTTGTCAAAATATACGGTTTTTGCCCTTGTCCTAAGGCATGTTAACGGAGGAAGCTATTAAACTATTTTATAAGGATGTGGTGAAATACTTTAGGATTCCAAAGGATATCATCAGTGACTGTGATACGAGATTCACAGGGAGATTCTGGACAGCTTTATTTGGGATGTGATGTGTGTTTTTTAGTGTAGAAAATATTATCAACAAAGTCCACAGTCAATCAAGCTTTAATTAAAATGCTAACCACTAAAACCACACATACGGGTAAGTATACCTATCATATAGTATAGGGAATAATAAGTATCGAATCCACATAAATTTAGACTCACACCTTACTTTACCTAAAGCTTTATTGTTTAGCTAATAAAATAAGAAGAGAATAAAAAGAAAAATAAATAAAGATAAAAAATAGATATAACTCAAAGATGACATACCATGCAACTAGACAATTATTCATGAAGATATGACAATGAATCACTTCGCAATTGTCACAATCAATTATTACATTGGTATTATGAAAGAATATAAAGCAAAATTCAATCATTTTCTAAGTCATGAATCCACTTATATAGACTCTACTTCTTTCCCAATCTATGAAATTACTATCTCTTGACTAAATTAGCAAATTTTCCAATTGCACTAAAACAACTAAAAGATGCATTAAACTCGATTCCTCATAAATATGAAATTAGCCAATGACCCTATACTTTAGGCAAGATTAACTAATCTTCGATCACTTTAGTCATTTAATCTTAACTTCGTTTCCCAAGTCCATTAAGATTTGACAAATATGAATCAATGCAATGAACTTCTAACATCATTTCCCAAGTCAATTAGAAGAAAATGCAATAACTAATAATAACAAGTAAATAAATACCAAGGACAATAATAGATTAATCAAAATTTCAATTAACTCAAAATCATAATTTCCAAAATAATATCCAATTACAATCAAAATATTAAGCATATTATTGTTCCAGAAAAGTAAATAAATGATAAAAGATAGAATCATAGACAAGTTCTTCTTCTCTTGAAAACCTCATTTGAATAATGTGTTAGGAATATGCCTTAAAACAATTTGTACTTATACTATTGTCATTTTGTATTATGTAATAATATGAGGCATTTCTTTTCATAAATAGTGCATTTAGTTTTGTGGTCATCAAGTACGTGACTTGATAATAAAACCCTATAACAAATACAATGACTATTCTTAAATTGTCCCTGATCGATTATTATTAGTGGAACAATAATAAATTAAGATTAGTATGTTTGTAACTTGATGACTATGTTTTACTTATCATGGATATATGTGATATCAAGTCAAAACATAAATAAATGTTAGAGAATATTGTATTGGACATGACTCACTGTGAGAGTACTTCATGGAATATATTTCATAAGTACTTTCTAGCCATAATAATACTAAAAATCCTTCGATCTGAATTCATCATAGTTTCCTACTTGATAAATTCTATATTTTGACGTTGTCTAAAGTTGTCTCTAACCAGATAATAAATTAGACCACAATTGGATATAGAATAAACCAGGGAAAGGAATATGATTGATAGTGAAGGAATTTGTTCCTCTCAATTTTGGGAGAGATGTCCATGAGCCCCTTGATAAGTTAGACTATTAAAATATATGGCCGTACTCAAATATATCAATTTGATATATTGATATCATTTGTTTGAATAATCTGCTATGAGATCAAGAAATAATTAATTAAACTTAATAAGGATGACATGCTCTGTACCTTATACTTAATCTGGATATTGTGTGACAAAAAGACTAAATATAAAGTTATGGTTTGGTTCAAAGAGATCACTAATCTTCATTTAACCTGGATAGTTATAATATTTTGTTAGAAACCGTTTATAACTTGTGGGCCATTTAAATGTGATTTGAGCATATTGCCGGTGTTAAATAAACTTATAGGATCACACATTAAGTGAACACATTAGATTATTTTTCTGGTAATCAAGTTTGATGTATCTGAAAATATGTCTAAGTTAATCGAATCTAGAAAATAACCAGATACAATAAATCTGAAAATATGTCCACATTCGATGTATCTGAGGATGTCCAGATTATAAGAATCTAACTCAATAAATTAATTAGTTAAATTATTGAGATAATGACAAAATCTTATCATATCAGTTTTAATTTAATTTGAATTTAAAATAAAATATGATAAGATATTATGAGAGTTGGACTCCAAGAGGTTCGGATGGTTTTAAAAAGAAAACCCTAGTCGTCTTCTTAAATTACTTCTCTGTAAAAACATTCGTGCCTCCATTCACCAGAAAAATGAAAACCTCTCAAAACCCTAGGCACTAGCACTCCCAGGTGATGAGCTAGTTCGTCGTGTATACCTGATAGAGGATGTTCGCACATTGCAGCGTTTGGTGATCGTTTGAGTTGCACATACGCCTAAAAACCAGAAGACGGGGGTCTTGACTATGATAAACAGAGGTAATTCTGTAACCCCTAGATCGATCTTATTTGTTTGGCTTGGGTTCTCAAAAGGGATTTATGGATATTTTCCGTGTTTAGGAGTCCACGAATGCTAATATAATGCTCTTTTGAGTGGTGAATTCGTCTTTGAAAAATAAGTAACTAGCTTGGATCCTTGAATTCACTATGTTCTATTATGTTTTTCTTGTATTTATAAGCTTCCTTGACACCAAAATTCATAGCTTGAGAATTCTAATCCAAGTAGAATTTGAAAAATACCAAAATCCTTTGGAAGATACCACATTCGAGCACAAAATCACGTGTGTCCAGACAGGACCTGGCGCCGGGTACTTTCGACCCACCTGGCGGTAGGTGTGTTCTGTTTTGCTCCTGAACTTGTGCTCTGTTTGCTTTGTTTTCTAGATTGGACTGGTGCAGTTGCCAGATCTGGCGCCAGGTGCAAGCTGGAATTTTTTTTCTTTTTGCTCGAAATCTACTCAATTCTGTACAAATTTGTCAAAAACACTTTTCACAAGTAAAATGTCAAATAGGAAAGAATATGCCTAATTATTGCATAAAAAGTATCTTAAATTAACCTCAAATAACTAGAAAAATAGTGATAAATTTAGCCCCTATCATATTCTCCCACGCTTAAGCTTTGCTTGTCCTGAAACAAATAAGAATTAAAACACTAAGCAAATAGTTTAAGACAAAACAATTTTGCAAATTTTTCCTTTGCAAATTCATCCATAGTGAAGACATAACATTCTTCCAACCTTAAACATAAATTCATCATTCACCCAACCCTTTCAAAGCCTTGTAAACTCTTGTATTAAATCAAACAATCCCAAGGCCATCAAAGTTAAGTTAAACAAACTTATATCTAGTATTAGAAAATCATCCTACTCCTTAAGCAAAAATATAGATAACATAAACCATACAAGTTAAGCCATTTAACCAATTCAAGCATTATAAACTCAAATTTACACAACTTAAGTTAATAAAATAAGGAAAACACTCCATTTTTTTTCTCCCAATTCTTTCAAATATTTAGAGAATTGATAGCCTCAAGTGAATGGATTTCTCTTCACGCACCATATTGGCCCCCTTATAGTCATTATCATTTTTCAACAATTTTTTTTCTTTTTTCTCTTTTGCTTTCGGGAATTAATAGCTTTAAGAAAGTGGATTTCTCTTCACTATCTATATTGGCCCCCATAATCAAGCAAAAACATTTTTTTTCACTTTCAAAGAGGAAACAACAATCAACTCATTTTTCTCAATCTTCAACTCAATTAAAAAAAAAAATCACTCAAATTTTTTTATTTCCTTACACTTCTTATTCACAACTCAAAGTCATGCAAATTTTAAATCTATAATACAAGAACTAATCAACAACTCTTCCCATATTTTATCATATCATCCATATTCAAACTCAAAGAATAAAATAACAGTTAAATATCAAATATAACTAAGGTTAACTTAAATTCTTAAGATTTGGCAAAATCTAACTTAATACATAAGTTTATTTTTTAATAAAAATTCAACCATAATGAACGACAAATTTATATCTAAAGTTAAAAAGAAAATCATAACTTCAATATAGACAAATACGCTCAATTTAGCTCTAAAATTTTCAAATTTTCAAAATTTTCAATAAAATTGTTTCAAAATTTTTCCGAAGTAGCTTGATACCAAGAAAATACAAAAGTGATTGATAAAAACTTGAACAAAGAATATCACAAAATCACTCTCCCACACTTAAACTGGACAATGTCCTCATTAGCAAAAAATTAATACTATAAAACATCTCCAAATGGACCAAAAAATGATAAAGGAGAAAGTTAAGCAATACTCCCTAAGTGCAATAATACTCCAAGTGGACTTTATTATGACATACAAAAGAAAACACAAATAAAAGCACAAAGAACAAAATAAAGATACACCTAAATAAAAGAAAACAAACTAAAAATCCTAAGAAAGCAAATAAAGACATGACTCATGATGTGTCCAGATTTGGGTATAAAAAGTCATATAAAAATAAGCATATTCCCAATCAAGTTTAAATTAAAACGTTAACCTCAAATTACTCATATGAGCAAGCATGCTCATCATTAACATAGCATAGGGTTCAAACGAGTGTCGATCCTCCAGGAACAAGTATACATTAATCACTTTTCTTTCATTGTTTAACTGACTCGATAAAGTGAAAAAGAAATAAAATAAAATAAAAGAAAATAAAAATATATATACATGTCAATGATGGAGAATTATGTAACTCAAGCCATTGCTTAGACAAACGTGATCTTAAAGTACCCAACCATTATCATAACTAATCATTCTCTTGGCATCATGAAGGATTATGATAGATTCACTTCTTTTTCAATCCATGAAATCACTATCTTCTAGACAAATTAGCATCACATATTTTGTCTCAACTAATTCACCTAAAAGATGCATTAAACACAATCCTTGATTAAATTTTCATATTCTGGCAAACTTAAAACATGAAATTAACCAATGAATCCATATTCTGGCAGACATCAATTAACCTTTAATTAATTTGTTCTTCGCAATTAACCTCTTTTTCAAGTAAGTTAAGAGACAACAAATATGAAACTAATGAATTGAAACCACCATCAACCTCCTTTTCAACCAAGTTAATGGAAAGAAACAACCAATCAATCTCGTAATAGGCACAAGTAATTAAATATCAAGAACAATCAATTACTCAAAAGATCAAATAACTCTAAAAATCATGAATACCTAAAACAATGTCGAATTACAATAAAACATTTAACATATCATTGTTCAAGAAAAAGAAATTAAAGTAACAGAAAGCACTCATAGACAAGCCTCATTCTTCTTCCTTTGAAGACCTTCTTGCACAACCCTCCTTGAATTGAAGAATTCCGCCTTTGATTTGAGTAATTTTCTGTGATGATCAATGAATTTTCTCTTCTTCATTTGTGTTTTCCATCTATTTAGAGGCTTGGGAAGTGTCTAATCTCATTGGTGTAATGTTCTTGGCCGAGTAGAAGTTGGAAGATACTAAAACTCCACAGATTACCAAAAACCCCGTAGAAAAATCACAATCCCACCTTTTTCTTAGAGCACAGCCAGCATCGGTTGTGTTATGGTTCTCCACTCATTCGCTGATTTTTTTCCGAATTCCGTACAAGGTAGTCCAGCATGCAGCCGGCGCCACCTTGGCTACTAGAACCGGCGCCACCTTGGCTACTAGAGCCGATGCCGGTTCCACTATGTTTCGCCTTGTTTCACTAATTTTTTGTTGCCTTAAAGTTTGTGTCAACAGTGCATGGCCGGCACCGGTTTCTCTGTCCTGGCCGGCGCCGCCTCTATTCTGCTTTGTGACGTTTTTGCTTCGTTTTACCCCAAAAATCTGTAATAATGAACAAACTACTTTTCTAAGGGTAAAATCTTAAATATGAAGGAATATGACTAGTTATTGAATAAAATGTATCACAAAAGAGCCTCAAATAACTAGGAAAAATACGACGAATTTAGCCCCTATCATATTCCCCCACACTTAGCTCTTTGCTTGTCCTCAAGCAAAGTATCAAGAATAAGTAGAAAAACACAAGGTTTCAGCAAATCACTCAATCAATTTCAAAAAAATATCTCTAATGCTTTCTTCATTCAAGAACATAAAACACATGATACTACATCTTTTACAACAAATGCAAGACTTGTGTAAGTGATAAATGACTTAGTAGAACCATCATAATACTTAACAATATTCTCAAACCATTGAAAAGAATTTAGTTCAAAAAGAATATGCATTCCATAGACTTACCTTGCATACACGATCTCCACTAATATGAGACATATCATGATTCTACTTAGGTCAAGTAGGACTTTCAAACTTGTAATGTAAGGCTAAAGGCTTGTAATGTAGCTTATCAAACGAAGGATATAGGAGAATCTAATATCAAAGAACTGAGAGTTCACAAGAAATAGAGTAAATGATCTTACCAATTGCATTGAGAAATTCACAAATGGTAAAAGCAATCTGGAAAAGCTACTCAGAACTTAACATTATTTTGGTAATCGAAGTGGCTTAGGATACAAACATGAGGATAAAGACAAAATTTGCAAGACCAGATTTGTTTATGCTGGAAATCGAAGTGGCTTAGGATATAAACATAAGGATAAAGACAAAATCTGCAAGCCCAGATTTATTTTAGCGGTAACTCAAGGTGGCTTAGGATATGAACATAAGAATAACTACAAAGAGAACAAGTTTCAATATGTTAAACCTACTTCTTCTCACAGCACATACAAGGCATGCACGTATTATGAAAGACCTGGACATATAATTTCAAGATGTCTTTGTTAAAAGAAAAGTGGAATCCGGTAGAGTTACTTTCTGAAAAATCAAAGAAAATGTTACTAACCTTCATGGACCCAAGAAAGTGTGGGTATCAAAAATCATCTCTTCTTCTCATGTATAGGCACGGTCTTTAAGCTTCACCAAGTGGTTCTTGGATAGCGGTTATTCAAGACATATGACTGGAAATGCAGCTTTGATAGAAAATATTCAGACCACTAATGAAGGATTTGTTACGTTTGGAGACAAGAAGAAAGGGAAGATTCTCGGTATTGGTAATATTGGTAAAGGTTCCTTGACTATTATAAAGCAAGTCTTAGTCATTGAAGATTTGAAATATAACCTGCTTAGCATTAGCCAACTATATGACAATGGGTGCAAAGTCGTTTTTGAAAAAGATTCATGCTCTATTCTTGACAGTAGAAATCTCGAAATCATCTTTACTACCAATCACATGGGAAATGTATATGTGTTTTATCTCAATGACCTTGTAGCTAATGGAATTAGATGCCTATTCGTTCATGACAATGATGGTTATCTTTGGCATAGAAGATTAGGTTATATATCTTTTGATTTGTTAAACAAACTGTCTTCAAAAGAACTTGTTAGGGGGCTTCCAAAAATGAAATTTGATAAACACAAAATTTGTTATGCATGACAATTTGAAAAGTAAATCAAAACCTCTTTTAAACCAAAGAAAATGATTTCAACCTCAAAACCTCTTGAATTAGTTCATATGGACTTATTTGGACCTATGAGGACTGCTAGTCTTGGAGGTAAAAAATATGCATATGTAATTGTTGATGATTTTTCTAGATTCACCTGGACGTTATTTCTTGGACAAAAAGACGAAGCCTTTATTGAATTTTCAAAACTGATTAAGAGCGTCCAAAACTCGATTGAATGCAAACTAATTTCTATTAGAAGTGACAATGGCAAAGAATTTTGTAACAGCAAATTAACTCACTTTTGTGATGAAAATGGAGTCTTTCATAATTTTTCAGCAGTTAAAACTCCTCAACAAAATGGTGTTGTTGAAAGGAAAAATAGGATTTTGCAAGAAATGGCTAGATCAATGCTTTGTGAAAATACTCTTCCAAAATACTTTTGGGCGGAAGCTGTTAACACGGCATGCTATACAATAAACCAAGTTATGCTAAGGCCATTTTTAAGAAAAACTCATTTTGAACTTATGTTTGACAAAACTCTTTCTATCTCTTATTTTAAAGTTTTTGAATGTAAATGTTTTATTCTAAATACAAGAGATTATCTTAGAAAATTTGATAGTAAGTCCGATGAGGCTATATTTCTTGGATATTTTTCCAACAAGAAAGCTTATAGAGTATACAATAAAAGAACACTTTGTGTGAAAGAATTGTGCATATTGTATTTGATGAATCTAACATTTATACTTCAAAAGGAGATAACGATGATGTAGGAAATTCAAATGAAGTTAAGTTAGATCAGGTTAAAGCTCCATCATTAGATACTCATGCAAAAGAGGAGGAGATTGAAGAATTGCAGAATGAACAAGAGAAAGAACAAACTAAAGATTCAGCAAATCATCAATTGCCGAAGGATTGGAAATATAAATCAGGCCATCCAAATGAGCAAATTATTGGAGATCCAAACCAAGGAGTTAAAACTCGACGGTATTTTATCGATAACTTTGCTCTTCTTTCAAATATTGAGCCTAGCAGTATTGATATTGCATTACATGATGAATTTTGGATTATTGCTATGCAAGAAGAGTTAAATCAATTCGAAAGAAATCAGGTTTGGAAACTTGTTCCTCGACTGCATAATCATCCTGTTATTGGAACAAAATGAGTTTTTAGAAATAAACTTGATAAAAATGGGGCTGTAATTAGAAACAAAGCTAGATTGATAGCTCAAGGATTTAATCAAGAAGAAGGCATTGACTATGTTGAAACATTTGCTCCTGTTGCTAGACTAGAATCAATTCAAATGTTACTTGCCTTTGCATCATTTAAAAATTTTATGCTCTATCAAATGGATGTCAAATGTGCTTTCTTAAATAGTTTTATTGAAGAGAAAATGTACGTTGAGCAGCCACCTGGTTTTACTTATGAGCTTTTTCCAAATCATATTTTTAAACTCTCTAAAGCTCTCTATGGATTAAAGTAAGCTCCAAGAGCTTGGTATGAAAGGCTTAGTGGTTTCCTAATCTCAAAAGGATTTTCTAGACGCTTAATTGATAATACCTTGTTCATCAAATCTGATAGTTCTAGTAACTTACTAATTGTCCAAATCTATGTTGATGATATTTTTTTGGTGCTACTAATGACTCCTTGTGCAAGATGTTTGCTAAGACTATGCAGCAAGAATTTGAAATGAGTATGATGAGAGAATTGAACTTCTTTCTCGGACTGCAAATTAAGCAAACCAAAGACGAAATCTTCATAAACCAAGCAAAGTATGCCAAAGAGTTTCTCAAAAGGTTTGGAATGAATGAAGCAAAAGAAATCAGCACACCTATGAGTATGTTCATAAAACTTGACCAAGATGAAAATGGTAAGAAGGTAGATGAACGTAAATATAGAGGTATGATTGGAAGTCTACTATATCTTACTGCTAGTCGACCAAATATCATGTTTTCAGTATGTCTTTGTGCTCGATTTCAATCTTGTCCGAAGGAATCACATTTAAGTGCAATTTAACGCATACTTCGATATCTTATTGGCACACATGATTATGGATTATGGTATTCATGTACTAATACTTTTGATCTTATAGGATATACTGATGCAGATTATGCAGGATGTAAAGTTGAAAGAAAAAGTACTAGTGGCCATTGTCAATTTCTTGGACATTCACTGGTCTCATAGCACAGTAAAAAATAGGCATGCGTATCATTATCCACCACTGAAGCTGAGTATATTGCAGCAGGAAGTTGTTGTGCTCAAATTTTATGGATGAAGAATACTTTGCTAGATTTTAATCTAAATTTTAATTGTGTGCCTATAATGTGTGATAATACAAGTGCTATCAATCTAACAAAAAAATCAGTGCAGCATTCAAGAACAAAGCACATTAAAGTTAAACATCACTTCATTCGAGACCATGTACTCAAAGGAGATGTGTGTGTTGAATATGTCTCAACGGATGAATAACTTGCAGATATCTTCACTAAACCTCTAGTTGAGGATAGATTCAACAACTTGAGAAGAGGTTTGGGCATTACAAGAATTGGATAACTAACCATTTTGTATAAGTCCTTCTTGTGCAGGAATTGTGAAGATAAAGGTTTTGGAAACAAAACTCTACATCTAAAATACCTAGTCCTTGTTTTGGACATAGTATTAGAATCCAATTCCTACATCCAAAATGCACTTCAGGAAAACACTCTTTTGGATGTTGATTTCGGACTTGGTCTTGTTCCAAAATCAATCCTTAATATTCTTTTATTCCAAATTTTGAGTTTCAAAAAATTGGTTTGTGCGTTTTTCAAAACACTTCAGAAACACATATATTTTCAAGTCACTTTATTCTCACACTATCCTAGACATTCAAAGCTTTATGGTTTTCTCTCATTCAAAACCCTTAAAACTGTTCTTCTTCCAAAATAATTTCTCGGTGCTCTTCTTCTCTGAAAACCCAAAAATCCTAAATCTTTCAATGGCCAAGACAAAATCCACCGTTCCAAACCTAAGAAGGAGCAAAAATCTTCTCCAGAGTTAAAGAAAAAGGTTTTGGGTTCATTAAAGGGCAAAGCGAAAGAAAAGGAAGCTTCTCCTCGGCCTCACTTCTCGGCCTCTCATTATGATTCGTCTGAATCTTCTTCAAAACAAGTGAGTTCTGCAAATCAGGTACCCTAATTTCTTAACTCAAAATATGAATCTAAATACAATGACTGGGTCTCTAAAAATTGAACTGTTATTTCTGGTTATCGAGTAAACCACTGTACTTTTCTGAACTTGTCAAATATTCTGGATATATTTGATCATGTCGGGTGGGGGAGTTTGTTATCCGTTGATGAGAAAATCTATACTCTAGTTTGGGAATTATACGTAAATTTGAGAAAGGGAAAACTAGAAGAAACTGATGGAGGATTTATGATTAGGTGGTATGTGTCAAGAGTAAAAGGAAAAGACCTTGAATTTGACCATAGAATGCTGAATCGAATTTATGTTCGGGATGCTGGTTTTCAATATTTCGAGTTGAACAAATTCCCTGAAGGAAAGGAAATTTTTGTTCTAAAAAATTTTGAGAAGTTATTTACTGGTGGAAAAAGTTTTGAGAATTCTGGAAATCAAAGTTCTAAATGGATGAATGGATTAGGTAGAATTCTTCATCATATGGTATCTACCATTGTTGTTCCTAGTTTCGGCCATAAGACCTCTATCAGTATACTTCAAATGGTGGTCATGTTAGCCTTAGTAGAGGGGAGATAGATAAACTTTGGGTTTCTGGCAACTAAGTTAATGTTGCAATCTAGAAATACGTCTAGCAAGGCTCTTCCATTTGGAAATTTATTGACCAAAGTCTTCAGATTTTTCAATGTTGATTTAAATTCTGTTACTTTGATCCCTCAAGAACAAATTTTTACAGCTATGACTCCTTTGAAAAGATAGGGTATGTAAGGGAAGGAAATTCATGGAAATTGCCGAGAAAATCTAATGGAAAAGAGAAGGAAAATTTGATAAAGATCAAGGAAGAAGGAAAGTCAGGAACCAAAAGAAAGATTGATGAGGAAGGAACTGTTGCGGACTCCAGCCTATCTGAGAATATTCTGAGTGCAATCAGCTCTTTTGCAGAGAAATTAGAATCTCTTAGCTCAGAAATCAAACTCTTAGGGAACAGAATTTCTGTCATTGAGCAATCTGCTAAGCCTTCTGTCTCTAAATCTGATCATAACAAGGATGAACAATCTTCAGAGGACAAGGCTAAACCGCCTGCAGATGTTAAGGTTTCCTCTCCTGAACCATCTCCACAGCCTTTTCCCATACAGAAGACAAATATTCCTATTCCTTCTCCTAAGCCCAAACCTTCTGAAAAAGACAGAAACATGTTATTGTGAAAAGAAAATCCAACAGAAAAACATGTAATTAAATAGTTATTCTCAAAAGTATGATATGAACCATTTAACACTTATCACAACCAATTATTTTCTTAACACTATGAAAGAATATAAAGTAAAATTCAGTCATTTTCCAAGTCATGAATCCACTTATATAGACTCCACTACTTTCTCAATCTATGAAATCACTATCTCTTGATTAAATTAGTAGATTTTCCAATCGCATTAAAAAAACCAAACGATGCATTAAACTCAATTCCTCATAAATTATCCATATACTCTATGTGATAATAAATATGAAATTAGCCAATAACATTATGCTCTAGACGAAATTAACTAATCTTTGATTACTTAGATTCTTTAATCTTAACTTCTTTTTCCAAATCCATTAAGATTTAACAAATATGAAATCAATACAATGAACTTCTAATATCGTTTCCCAAGTCAATTAGAAGAAAACGTATCAACAACCAATGATAAAAAGTAATCAAATACCAAAAAATAAATAATTAATTAATCAAAGATTAAATAAATTCAAAATCATAAATTTAAGAATAATATTCAAATATAATTAAAGAATTAAATTCATCATTATTCAAGAAAAAGAAAATAAATGAAAGAGATAAATACTCATAGACAAGCTTTTTAATTTTTAATGAAAACTCCTTCCAAAATCAATGCTCCTGAGTAATTTTTCTAGAGAAAATATTAATGGTACATTCTAAAAAATATTTCTAAGTCTCCACATTGAGCAGACTTTTTACATATGCGAATAACCTTTATTTATATGCTTACGAGTTTTCTAAAAATCCTACACCAAGGAGTAATTTCCTAATAAAATTCCAAATAAAAATAAAGCAGTCTACCAATTTAATTTGTGAAAGAATTGGCCTCTAGTTTTATCATTTTGCGCTGAGTCCTTGCCGAATTTGCTTGGTAAAAGCTGCTGAAGAAATTAGGAAAATTGCACTTCTTAATGAATTCGGCTCACCGAGCCGATTTGCTGAAGGCCAAGCCACTGAGTTGTTTCTTTCCTACTGAGCCGATGAAGCTGCCCAAGCCGTCGAGCTGATGGACTTTATTCCTCTTCCTGCCAAGCTGCCAAAGCTTCTGAAATGTCTCCTTTTGCAGTCGGCTTACCAGAGCCGATGAACTTATGCTTCTTTGGCGAGCCGCGGCTTGTCTTCTTGTCTTGCATCCTCCCCATAATGTGTTCTTTTTATAAGATTTTGTTTGTTTTTCTTCTACTGATCGTGTCTTTGTTTCTTTTTTCTCTTTCGTCTTGTCTTCTTGTGGAGCCACAAAGCCGCCGAGCCATAGCTTCCTTTCTTTAAGCCTCCCAAGCACTTGCTGTTTCTTTTCTTTTTCCAATTTCAATTTCAGCTTCTCAGTTTTCTTTTTTTTCAATTTAAATCAATAAAGAGACTTGGATACCTGCCAAACTAGTTATGAACACATTTATGTGTTGGTTCTTGCCCTTTTCTGCTAGAAGCTCTGTGAATGTATTGCAAATACTTTTCCCTCTACCTAACTCAGAAGTCATCAATACAGTGCCATAATAAAGGAACAAGTTGCCGAAGTAGAAAATCCATAACGGAAAAGTTATCATTATTAGCCTCGAGGAAAAGAGTGAAAGCCCTGTTGATAAACTATTCAAAGAGGGAGTTTCCTTTTCTGCAGCTGATGAGAGGAAAGGAGTTTGTTCTGATGGATCATTTTCTTCATCCAGGTCCATTCTTTGATCAGAGATGAGAAATCCAGGTGGAAGTTTTGCTTGATTCAATTCTGCCACTTTCTCCAAAATATTTTGGGCTTCCATAGTTCTACCTTTTACACATAAATACCTTGGAGACTCCAGCATAAATCCAGAAAGGAGAAGTACAGCTAAAGATGGCAGCATAGAGAATCCAACTAGCCACCTCCAACCTAATCTAGGCATGCTAATCTGCAAGAGAGAAAATGATTTCATGGTTTGCTGCTTTATTAATTGTTGGACATTCCTCAAATGCATTCAAAGATCCAACGAATATCATCAAATTGAGTTCTACATTCTCATACAGATCATATATAGAAGAGCATGAATTTTTGGCTTGTCTTGAACAAAATTCATCTTTAGAAGGAAGATCGAAAGCAATAAAGCAGAAAGTGCAGCGTCATATGTGTGAAAAGAAGTTGAGTATTAGCAAGGGATTCAACATCCAGTGAAATAAAGTGCTCTCTTATTTGTTGATCTAAAAAAGAATCAGGAGTGCCCCTATACGATCCCGAGTTACCTAAAGACAAGTGAGTAGCAAAAAGCACATTCTTGTATATTTTTTCCCCCTTCCAAAATCACATTTTTTGATTGCCAAGTATCGCACCAGAAAAAGATTGGCACTAAAACAGACAAATAAATACTTAAAATGCAATCCACCTGTTGAACTAGAACTCCAACCATTGAGCCATTTTACGTACCCAGCCAACTGAAGCCTCAATTACTGACCCAAATGTCCAGAAACTTGAATACAGGATCATCCATTTACCCCTATTCTGGGTTGGAACAAACTCAATAAACCATAGTGCAAACACTTGCCCACCTCCAACACCAAAACCAAGCAAACAACGAAGAATGACTAATGATATATAATTGGGGGAGAAGGACTGGAAATTCCAGCTGCAACCGTTGCAATAAGTGAACCAAGAATGCTCTTCCTGTAAAGCACAGAGAAAAACCATATCAAGGTCTGGAAAATCATCAAGGAATTCAAAGGAGTTTGCTGGACACTAGAGATTTTAATCTTCTGCAATCTAAGTAACCTACTTATATGAGATAAATTCAACTCCTAACACAGTTTGGTCAAAGTTTCTTCAGGGAAAAATAAAAACTATAAAAAGCATTGGACAATATTGGCATGTAGATCACAAAATGCCACAGCACTGGGAGGCAAAATTTAAGATATCATAATCACCACTGGAAGATAAAGCAAGCACTACTTTCTCAGATTGCAGCTACAGAAGATGAGGATTAGTTGATACAAAAATGTAAAAGAAACTAGCATGAAAAAATAAAAAGCTGACAGTGCTCAGAAGAATTTAATTTCAAAGAACATGAACAAGGTTGAGATAATGAAGAAAAGGTGGATTGTTGTGCTGATTATATGAACTTAATGTGCCAATTATATCTCAAGAGTGGAATATTAAATGAAAATTTATATTGTTTTAGTTAACTTTCTTTTTATCATTATCCCGCACACCTAGATTTTAAATGTAAATGGTATATATTCTCCAATTTATCTGATTCAATGGCCCAAAATTCTTAACTCAAACTGTGAAAATGAAACAGAATATGTCAAATATATCTACATCTGGTTTCCTTATAAGACTTTGTAGGATATCATTTTGGCAATCTTCAATTTGCTGAGGAGATTAACAAATGGAACTCCAAATCCAGCTCCAAATTTATCTCATACCTTAAAGATTGCTTGGAGTGCATATTTTAAAATATCAAATTTCTATTTTGTCTCATAGAGTGTGCATAATTAGTCATAAAAAATGTGAATGTGAGATAACAGCTTTCATTTATGCATCAGAAACTGAGCACTGCATGTTGCACTGTTTAGGAGGGTATGCCACATCATATATGGTTTTGCTGTAACCACTGATCTCTGGGGTTACTGTATTTACATTCCCTAGGGTCAAACAAAACTATGGAGTCCAGAATTGGTTAAAGAAGTTGCCAGTGAAGATTTCTTGGAGCAATTTTCCAACTACAGATGAAGTTAATAAAGAAATCCATTTTCTTGTGCCAAACAAGCAATGCTTTAATTTATGTAAAAGAAATTTATACCAGAAAAGTTAGACTCCGTTTCTGATTAATGTATAAGAAAGGCCAACCTCCTCCCATAGGAATCTGATATGAGGCCCCAAAAATAAGAACCAACAAGCATGCCAGCAAAGACCACAGTTGAAAGAAGGCTCTCTTCACCAGGAGAGAGCTTCCAATCTGATTGAACTGCAGGTCCTATGAAAGAGAGAAGCATCATTTCCATTGAATCAGACATCCATCCAAGTCCAGCATAAGCAAGTGCAAAGCCTTGGAATTTTCCAAACCCAACTGAAGAAATTCCTTCGTCTAATGTGTATGTAAGCCTCTGATCAGCCATCTAATGAATCAAAGAAAGAAACAAATATATCAGTACGTTTGAAAGATCAAGTAGGATGCATTCAAGAGAAGGTCATGTTTGTCTTGGAGAAAAGCTATGACCTGCCCCCTCCCCACAATTGAGCTTGAGAGTTCTGAACAGCGATCATCAACAGATAAGCATGTCAAAGCTCCAATAATTCAAGTTCAGTTTAACAGCAAGATATTATTATGACATCAGAAGGACTGAGACCAACTGAATTATCAAGGACTCTTGTTTCTGTGAAGATGCTAGCAAATTGGGCAAGCAGAATAGAAAATAATTTTCATTTCCTTTGGTTTTTCTTTCTTCTTGTTGAGATTCTTATGTGCAAGACTATGCTTCCTGGAGACGCACAATGATGCAACTTTTGTAAAATGCCAAGGAATTTTAAGATTCAAACATCCTGAAATTTTGAAAAGAAATTCTGCTACAGTATGGCTACAGTATGTTTAGGTGCAATAGTAAGATGATGCAGTCCTTCCATTTGACAACGTAAGATTCTTCCACATATAGCTCCCATATTATGCTTGCCGAAAACAAAAGACTTGTTTAAGAAAAAATAGATCCTATTTTGAGCTTCTAAAATGATAGTGATACTGATTTTCCATAAGATAGAATCTGAGCATTCATGTGGTGTGAACACTGAGATAAATAAGAACACCAAAACAAAAGACAAGCAAATTCTCCCAATTGCCAAACTTTTGGAAGAGCAAATGCAAGTTAAGGAAGCAGAAGATCGTAAATTGATGTAAATAGTGCTTCAAGAAGCAGGAATAACTCAATCCTAACCTCAGGTTTGAAGCCTCCTAAAACTTCTCTGCAGAGAATTCTCATAAGTAGAAAACCCAAACTAATTTATTATTAGGTGCATTAGACGAGAAACTAGTAGACCACTCAGCATATCAGAAGGTCTTATATTGAAGTATCAAGTTCTCCTTTTAGTAAACAAAATTTAAATGAGTACTTGATTAAACATAATGATAGAGCATTGGGTTTTCATTTTGTTCTTTAGGAGACACTTTCAAGTTCTGCAAATTTTCCATGTAATAGGAAAATGGTCTTTCAGCAGATTTTGATGAGATTTCAGCAAGAATTGGCCTTCTATAAGTTTCATTCCGCCCCCAACAAGAGAAATGAAAATCAACTATAGAATCTAACTAGAGCAAATTTTGTTCATAGAAAATATTGTTCTGTACCCATTTTATAAGATAAACAAGAACATTGAAACAGAAAACAAGTAAACCCGTAATTCTCAGAATCATTTAGAAGAGGCAATGCAAGTTTAGAATGTAAAAAAAAAAACCATAAAGATGATGAAAATGGTTCTTGACAAGGCAGTAATACCTCAATCTGACCTCAGTTCAGAAGCCTCCTTCAACTGCTTGCAGAGAATTCTTTGCCCCTTTCTAAACAGGAGAAAATCTGGCCTCCTCCGCTGCACCTGCTTTGCAGGTTCAGTTAGTGATAAGTCAATGAGATGCAAATATCAGAACACGATTGCTGGGCAAATGATGCTTTTAAAATACATTATTTAATGGAGTTATTCCTTCTTCCTTGATTTCTTTAGCAAAATGAGGTGGTTCGCGAACGTGGTTAATTCCGGGGAGCATGATCTGTGCTTGCTTGAAGACATCATGTCTCTGACCTTAAAGAGGTTTGCAAGAAGCACCATGGGTTGGGTTGGACGGACTCGTGAGGAGGAAAGGAACCGTCGATTAAGAAGTGCCTTCTTTTGCAATTCCAATCGCAGCTTTGAAGAAGTAATGAACTTAGCTCCTTTCGGCACCATTTTCCCCCATTTATTGTTATTTTTTAATAATAAAAAAGTAATAGTAATAATAATAACAATAATATTATTATTATTATTAATTAAAGATTTTTTTTTAGTATATCAATTAAAGAGTTTTTTTTTTTTTAATATTTTGCCCTTCAACTACAAAATTTCTACCTTTAAAGTTAAGTAAAGTTGCCCTTTAAACCACAATTCTTTTTATTAGAGAATAAATTATAATTTTTTAAAATATAATAGACGGTGACTTTTGACTACACACATTTTCGATTTAGCTCATGAATAACTATAATTTAATCATGATTAGAAAAAGTAGTTGTTAAAAACTATTTTATATAGTTCCACAACATAACATTATCACCACATGTAAATAAATAACTAATTTGAAAAATTACTTTATGTGGTTTGGATAAATAACTAACATGTAGATAACCAATTAATATTTGGTTGGTTTTATTTGAATAAAATAATAAAAGATCAATTATTTTTTGGAGATATTTCAAGATATATTTAATACTATTTCTATGTTACTATATTGGAGAAAAGCTAAATCTTCCTAATAACATCACAAAAATACTATATTAGGTTGAGTATTATTAACAAAGTATATTAACGCTCCAATTGTATTGCAATATAGTACTTCAAGATTAAGAAATACTTTATAATCTTCTTGTGACCAGAAAGAATCTTTATTTATATCTAATAAATCTAACTATCATTGGAATAATTAATGAATGCACATTGTCCATGTAAACCTTTTTAGAGCCTCTACTATATATATGATAATTAATGAATAAAAATACTATATTATATATATATATATATATATATATATATATATATATTCAATTTGTAGATTAAGATGAACCTTGGTTCTTCAAAATTCTTAATTTAAAATTCTTATTTTAGACTATCTCTTATCTCTGATATCATCAATATATATAGTGAGTATCACAAAGTCAGATCTAGATTTCTTGATAAAGACATATAGTCATATTGGATCATTTTTATACATTGATTTTAATAAGTATTCATTAAGATGATTATACATTTTTGTATCCTAACTTTAATAAGTATTCACTAAGATGATTATATTATATGTGTCTAAACCATTTTAGGCCATACAATGACTTTTGTAATTTAATGGAATAGTTTTTATTGGGGCCAAAATTATATGCTTTAGGCATACTAAATCTTTTTGGGATTTTAATATAAATATCATTGTCAAGACTTAAATATAAATAAGTACTAACTACATTTGTTAGATGTATATCAACATTCTCACATTTACTAAACTCACAAGGTATCGGCGTATAACTACATCTATCACAAGTGAATATGTCTCATCACAGTCAAAATCCATTTTTTGTGAAAAGTTTTGTGCGACAAATCGTACTTTATATCTCATGACTTTATTATTTTTATTTCGCTTTTATACAAACACTCATTTATAACCAATTAACTTCACGCCTTCCTGTGTTTAGACTACAAGTCCAAAAAACCTCACGTTTTGCAAGTGAATTTAATTTTGATTGAATCACATCTTTTTATTTTGATCAATCACTTCTATAATGACATTCTTTAATTAATGTTAGTCCTTATTATCTTTTAAACTATTGTGTTATAT
This sequence comes from Voacanga thouarsii, assembly GCA_026120185.1. Taxonomy (NCBI): domain Eukaryota; kingdom Viridiplantae; phylum Streptophyta; class Magnoliopsida; order Gentianales; family Apocynaceae; genus Voacanga; species Voacanga thouarsii. Next base: position 1,916,713 of record JANUWF010001547.1, on the reverse strand, counting down.
TATATATAAAAATATCATTAGAAGTTATTTTTATCCGATTTTAACATCTATCAAAAGTAGTATAATTGATAAAAAATCTCAATATTATTTTCCTACTTTTAGAAACTTGGATCTTTTCATTAGTTGCCTTTGGTTCTTATTTTCTAATTCTTTATGATCATTTAATCCTCTTTTCTTTTAAAGATTTTTATCTTTAGAACAACCAAGGGGTTGTTCACATTTTTGGCGTGCTTTTGATTCAACATGGATTACATTTTGTCCTGCTAGAATATCTATTCCAATAGGGGTATCTATAGTTGAAATGTATGATTTGATTACCCTTATGGAGTCAGCAAAAGAATCTGGCAATTGATTTATAAATTTTTGTAAATAAATTATCTTTTGAACTTCTAGTTCGCTTGAGCTTATGTGAGGATCCAAATAATTGAACAATGTTGTCTAGGCAAGGTCTTTTTTTTATGTTGTTTATTTTCACCCCTTAATTTAGGAAATAAAATTTTATCAAAATGATAATAAGCAAATCTTGTTGTGAATATGCCTCTAATTAATGGTTCAAGATATCTAATAATAAGGGAGAATCATATCCAAGATATATCCCCAACTTTCTTTAAGGATCCATTTTAGTACATTGATTTGACACTATTAGGTTTGGTTTGTTAATCTCCTATAATTTTGTTAAACTTTTCTAGACGTTAGTGATTATAAAATAAGAAGTTCAACAAATATAATAAATTGGTAACACAGTTCAGTTATGAATAAGCTTATGTTTGCGGGTCCTAAACCAATCCACTAAAATTTTAATCAAAATTAAAAGGACAACATTTATCGCAATCACCAAGTGATCCTTAGTGGACTCTAACAAAACACATCATAGTACTCTTTCTATCAAACTTCCAGAACCCTTTAGTGGACCTAACTTTACTATTGAACACCTTTCAATCTTTGTTGCTACAGCAGTCCAATACTTCATTTGACTCAAGAAATCTTCCCACTAGAAAGGTATTTGATTTGAAGAAGAAATAGATTGATTCAAGTCCTTTAAGAAGATTGTATATTATTGTTATTGAAAACTTGAACCAGAAGCATACTTTAATAGAAGGATTCAACAATTTTCATTAATAGTGTATGCTTCTCAATCACTTAGAATATTTTCATGAATTTTCTTCCCTATTTTTCATAACCAAACTATGAGGATTTCTCTTCAAAATTTGTTCTTCTACCTTGTTTTCTCTTCTATTTGGTCGCTATTATATACTGCAACAGAGTAGTAGTTTTCTTTTTAAATTATGAATCTGTGTTAGCCTTACAGTTTCCTAAATCTTTGCAACTCCAATCCCACTTGGATTCAGAATCTTTCACTTATAAAATCTTCATTAAATCTTCACTACAATTCATCCAAGATTCTCTGGAATCTCTTTCCTGCTCTAACTGAATTGTTACAACATCAAAACCTTGCCAATATTGTGATTTCTAAAACAGCTTTAGTTCTGTCAAGAATTCCTGTCAACATATCTTTTCAACCTCATGAATAAGTCTTGTCAAAGTTCAACCATGACAATTATTATCAACATATATGCATGAATTTCTCTACCCTCTTTACTAAATAACCCGTTCAGACTCTTCTTCTCATCTACATCAAACTTCCTTTGACTTGTTTATATATGAGAGCATTTTGTTTCCTTATTGAATTAGGAGATTACCTAAAAGATACTCACCAAGATATTTCATATCTTTATGGTCCAATCCCAGAAATATTCTATAAAGATTCCAAATAAATAACACCATATATTGTCCAAGATTCTCAATCCCATGAAGAGTATATTCTTCAATATCTTTTGGGATTTACTTTCCTAATCGAACTCCAATTTGTTTTACTCAAACATTACCAAATAAGCAATGCAATTTCCATAACAGGCGCTAGTAGTACATATATTGCACACCCAAAATTTCTCAAATAAGAAATATTCGGCTCTAAACTAAAAACTAATTGCAAGTAAGAAAATTTATGATATCTTGTTGGTTTTACAAGAACAAGTGTTGCAACATATAAAATATCTTATTCCCAGACAGGTGTAGAGAGATTTTTCTCATTAGCAATAGCCTAACAATTAATTATAACCCTTTAATAAATAATTTGGTTGGACCATTATGGGTATGAACAAGAGTTACTGGACATTCAATAGTAATGTCAATTAACATGTAGTATGCATTAAAAGTATGAGATGAATATTGCTCTCTAGCATTGTCTAGGTGTTTTTTTTTTTTTTTTGATAGGATGATTAGAAAATTGTGCTCTTACACAAATTATTTAGGCACATAATCTCAGAAATATTAAGTTGTGAATTGATAATAAACAGACATGTGACAATTGAGTCTATGCATAAAGTAAAAAACATAAAATATCTAAATTGCCCATATGGTGGATGAATTGGTCTACATATCCTTGAATACTTTCTAGAAATATTGAAGATTTAAATCCCACTTTAGTTGGAGAATGTTTAGTAATTAATTTTCCTTGAAAACATGCAATACATGAAAATTTATCTGAAGTCAAAATCTTTTGACCTTTCAAGGGATAATCATGTGTATTTTTAATTATTTTTCGCATTATAATAGCTATTGGATGATCTAAACGATCATGTTAAATGATGAATATAGTAGGATCAGGAAACTTCTGATTTAGTGATTCACTTTAATTGTATAGATTTTTGTGCAATAGAAGCTAGATGAAAGAGATGGTAATTAACTTTTCTAATAAAGATTTCTTACCTAAATTTATTTGAGTAATATAGTGATACTCAAAATCATTTTCCTCCCTTATTTCAATATGATATCCATTTTGGTAGATATCTTTACAACTTAATAAATTTATTCGAGAGTTGAAGGAAGATAGTATTTTATGAATAATAATTATTTTTTCTCTGGGTACTAATATACTAAATTTTCTAGAGCCTTTAATCAATTTTATACTATCATTTATAGTATTAACATTTGTTTCTCCCATTTTTAGGTGAGAGAAATATTTTCTATCTAGGTAAGACAAATATTTTCTATATTTCTATATAGCGTACGGTGTACAACTATCAATTAAGCATATATCTTCAATGTTATTTTTTAATCTAGTGAATAAAATAATACTTATCTAATCATGGCAAAATATTTATAAACTTAAATATTTAAAGTATACAATAAGACTTTTAAATGCTAATTACTATTACATTAAATAAAATATAGGACATAAATAAAAATATTAAAAGTAAAGTTCTAATTTTTTTTAGACACTACCATCGTCAATCACATGATCAACTTTTCCTTCCAGATTCTCAAAGAAATCAGCTACATCCAGATGTGTTACATCAATATTAATACCTTCAAGATTTCTATTATTATCATCATTGTCACGAATTGAATGTTAAAATGTAAAGTTTGCTTTACCATTTCTGCCTTTTTTTTTTTTTTTTTAATAGATGCTTGATAAAGATCAATAAGTTATTTTGTTGTATGACAAATACAAGACTAATGACTTTCATGCCACATCAATAATATTTATCTTTATAACTCACTAGGATTGCGTACTTTCTTTTCTCTTTTTTCATCATTATTTACCCACCTATAGTAGTTATAATTATTCTTCATAAATTTGTTTTTACTACTACAATCATAATGAATATTTATATCATGACCGCATACACGTCTACAACTACAGCTACGTTTACAATCTCTTTTGAAGTCAAAACCATGAGTTCTAACAGCATTCAATTCTGGAATAGTATAGAATATATTGGTTAGATTTAATGATTTTTCATTAATAATATATTATTTTACTCAGTTATAAAGAGATAAGGTATTAATTTTGTATTTTTTTAAAATTGATTTTTTCGATAATATTGCTACATGAACAAATTTGAGATATGAAAAATAGAGAAAGTTTTCTCCACTATATTTTTATTAGTAATATTTTCTCCATATAATTTTAATTGTGAGATAATTTTAAATATATCAGAATTACACTTATTGACATATTTAAAATCTTGTAATTGTAAGTGCATCAAATTATACCATACTTTTGGAAGGACGACTCTCTTTTAATAGTTATTATTATTATTTTTTAAGAATAGTCTACAAAACAAATAGATTTTCATGATAAGATATTTTAATTTTAAATCTTTATGAAGATAATGGTGGATAAAAAATCATGGTTTTAGCATAATTTTGTAATGATAATGCATTTTCTTCTTAAATAGTGTCTATCAGATCCATTGTAATTGAATGTATTTTAGCATTTAGTGTCCAAAATAAATAATTTTTAAAATAAACTTTTTATTCTACATTGATTCTCTATAACTTTCAATTTAAAAAAATTTAACAAATAAAAATTATATTTAAATATATTTTTTCACTACATTGTGGAAGTGATCACAGATGAGTAAATGATTTTTCAAGCGACATTTAAGTATAATCCATTTGAACTAGGAGTTAAAAAAAATTAGTAGATTTGATTGTATTGTTGAAATTCACTCACTTTTTTTATTACTAATAAAAATTATATTAAATTGTAAATTGTAAACATATTTATATATTGTGTATTCCCGTGCAACGCATGAGATTAAGACCGATTTATTGTGAATTTAACAAACTGATTTTTGCAGTATTTGTTGCATTCCAAGTATTTTGTTCTGAGTTTAGGAATTTAAAAAGTTTCTCCAAATCGAATTGATTATCTTTTCCCTGTTTTATTATGTTGGTCAAAAGTTTAATAATGCAAACATCTCTACCCAATTACTTACTTCATATTGGAGAGCCAATATTATACTAAAAAAAATAATGAACCATTCTGTAATAAATGTGACGTTTACTTGAGAAGCCAAAAATAAAAAATAAATAAAGGAAATTATATTCATGGGTACATAGATCAATATGCTAATCATGTTTAACTTGGGGAGCAAATACAAAATTATGAAAATTGAAAAAAAAAATGTATGTATATTCGTTCATAGGTGAGAAATCAATCCAACGACAGAAAGAGCAATCTCAAATCCAATCCAGACGTCGAAACTTGGAAAAAGCAATTTTTGAGAAAAATCGTCTATATAAGTCAACAATAATTTCATTTTTCACCCTTGGATTTCAGATTATAAATAAACTATCCTAAGAATCTATAGAGTAGTTAGATATTTTAATCTCTCATCTATTTTGTTTATAGTAACTCAATCCTTGAATTTTAATTTTGTCTTTTATAGTACCCAATTAATAATTTTGCACTCATTTTGGTCTCTACCACCACCAACAAGGTAGAATCTGGTGGCTTGAGTCATGCACGCTTCATTTGCTCTATACTTAAAGGGTAAATTTGACAAATCATATATTCCCTCCATCCTAAAAAGAATGTCAAAAATTTCTATTTTTGTTATACCAAAATACTTGTTAATTTTACAAATCAGAAATGTATTTATTACGTATATTCCTAATTTACTCCTCCTTCATCTACTCAATAAATATTTGACTCATTAAATATGTATGTATTCCTAATCTAATTAATGAAGGTTTACTTTTATTCAGGGATATGCTAGTCCTTTTCTATTATAATTATATAAATTTTAGTAATTTTTTAATCTGTGTGTCATTTGCTAGATTGACATCCTTTTGAGAACGAATGGAGTAAATTACTAGCTAACTAAAAAAAAAGGAAATCTAATATGTGTAGTTTGATTTGTCAATCTACTATATGTTGTTTTTAAACTTTCTTTGTTATAGCTATGTTAGTTTCACAGATAGCAAATAAAATGTTCAACACACAGCAAATTGTTAACGTAATTCAATTATTAACATGCCTACGTCAGTGGGTTCTAAACTAGTGAAAAAGATTTATTAAAACTTTAACAAAAGTTAGATGAATATACTTATTTCAATCATCTAGTGATTCCTAACATAACATTCTCCCAGTCTCTGTATCAAACTTTCTAAAGGCCTTTGATGGATTCAACTCCATCGATTGAACTCCCGTCAATGTTCGTTACTATAGCACGACGATACTTTGTTGACACAAGAAACCTTTTTGCAAAAAAGGTTTTTTATTTGAAAAAGAACGATTCAAATCTTTCTTGAGGATACAATATTGTTGCTGCAATTAACTTGAATAATGAAACATACTTTAGCAATGAGAAATAGAATACATAACAAAGATATGCTCCAAGAATACTCAAAAATGATTTCATGAATTCCCTCTCTATTGCTTCGCTCACTCTCTGATTGTTTTTCTCTTCGTCTCTTTCTTTTGAACTAAAGCTTATTGGGCTTATATAGTGATGAACACTCATCATGTCTATATTTTATATGTAATTTGTACTCTAATTGTTGTAAATTTTGATTTAAATGACTACTCATCCCTTCATTTTTACATTATTTTTCATAGGAGTCATGCAATAAAGATTTAATGAAGAATAAGGTTGAAAAGAGTTGGAAAAGGCAAGAAAAATACCATCTCTATTAAATATAAGCTGTGCCGCTCAATTTCAAAAGCCCAAAAAGACTGGACATACTGGAGAAAATAGCGCTGTTCAGGATGGTGTAAGTAGGACCACTTAGTAACGCGATATGAAGAAATTTTAGAGATAAGTGGTGCCCCCTTTCTCAACTCAAGCAGCGCCGCCTAGTTTCACATACAGACTTGCTATTTTAACTCAATCACAATCTGTTTGGGCTTTGGAGGTTATAAAAGGTAGAGAATAAGACCATAAGTACCGGCTGGCTCTGTGAAAAACACCTAAACACAAGAGAGAAGATCTAGGAGAGGATTGGAGTGTTGATTAAGACAAGATTGGAGAAGAAGAAGAGGAATGGCTTGTCCATGAGTTCCTCCTTTTCTCTTCTCTTTATTTTCACATATCAATTTGTATTATTCGCATTAATTATTGTATTGAACCCTCTTTTGATTTATTAAATTCTAATTTCTAATATATGATTACTTGAGTTTATTTATGTTGGATTGGTTGTTTATGTTGCTCTCTTCTAATGGATTCTAGAGATGGGGTTAGGAGTTTAGTTTAAAATTAATTGATTCAATATTTGTTATCCATTGATTAACTTGAGAGAGAAGTTAAGGGATTAGAATTTGGTAATAATTGAGATTTTCGTATTGCTTAGAGATAAGAATATTGGGTTCTATCAAATTTACCTTTGATAATTAAAGGTTTTTGTGCTTAATGCTCATTCGATTCAATTGGCGATATAGAGATATATTTTGATTAGCTAATGATAAAGAATCTATAACTCGAGAGAGTGTGGGTTTTGCATTTATTACCTATACCAATATTAAAATTGAGATTTAATTATCTTGAGTTTGTTTTTAGTTATTGGCTAAATTTGGAGAATTCTTCTTAATGACATGCCTTTTAGTCTTGTTCTTGATCCTTGATATTCTCATGGCCAATCTTGTGGGATTGGGTTGATTCTCTATGCTTACCCATTGTAAATGCCTCTGTTTGCTAGTTTATTAGGCTAAACAATAAAAAAAGAAAAAGTAATGGTGTTGGTATTATAGCCTAGAATTAATTATTTGTATAATATATTTTGCAATATTATCCCTAATTATAGTATTAATAAGATGGGACATCATGAATATGCAAAGACTAGAACATGTTATACTTCTTAATTGGATCAATCATCGGTTCTTATATTGGTGAGTATTTGGATACTCAAAGTTAACATATAGGTGCTTATTGGATGAATAAGTTCATTGGATGATCTAATCATGAGATAATCACATGAATAATTATTTAATACCAGTGATAGAATCTTATTATAGCAGGTGTGTAAGTATCCTTAGACTTGAGATATCTAAAGTACTTTGTTTACCAAGTGTTTTTTATTCCAATCCGTAGAGTTTCTTTGAGACTACTTTTATAAGATGGATATTGGGTACAATACAAAGTAAACTAAAGCAGTTAAAAGGATTAATAAGGAATTCATCACTCCTAATAGTAGAGCAGTATACCTTACGGCCACTTGTAGGGAATCGTTGTTAATGAAATCCTTAGTTAAGGTGACTATGTGTTGGAAACAGTTCCAAACGATACTAAAATTGAGTAATAGATTTCGGGAACCAATACTAAAGTATTTAGACTAAAATTAATAATATTCTAGAAGTAGTTAGCATTAATTCTGTACTCTATACCGAATGATATATAGAATGATAAAATGAGATTATTACACAGATATTTGCTATTGAAAGTTTCAAGTCAAATCACTTGAATTTCTAAACTTTTGAGTGGCCATGATGTATTATTAGATGCACTCTTGATCTGTTAAATATAGATTTATTAATAAGGGAATTAATAAATTAATCTAAATTATTGAGGATTAACAATCCTACATTTAGTAGGACTAGGTTATATTTGTTGCCAATTGGTCAAACGGCCTGATAGGTCACACACAATAGAAGACTTAGTACTCAAAATATTATTTGATAATATTATGGAGTTATTTGTAAGAAAAAAAATAATCTTGTGGATGAATTATAAGTTGGTTATAAGTTAAGGGTCTAATTGTAATTATTATTATTGAAACCCTAAACCTATAGGAGTCTCTAATGGTTCTTTTATGCGTGGGCCATAATAGACATGCATAGATAACCACAACTGTTTCTCTGAAAGTCTATGAGAAACCTATTCTTTTTCTCCCAGAAAACCCTAGTCGCCGCTAAGTTGCTAGCACAAGATAGCAATAGTTTCTCCTTGTATACTGTCCTTGTGTGGATATTGCTAGAAACGCACCCATACTTTGGTCTTAGTAGTTAGAAGATTGGAACAATGAAGGTACTGGTGGTTTGCATTACAGACACCGTGTGTTTCAGTGCCCGATTCATGGTGTGAAATTTGTCGCAAATTGCATATTCTAAAAAATTTTGAAAAGCTACTAATTAGTAAAGGTAATTAGTGATCTTTATTTTAACCCGTTTTATCACATATGAGCGATCCATGATTTGGGTTTCCTATTTATTTTTTTCGCTGCTTATCTTTCCCTGCATGAATGAAACCCAACAAAGGATACTTATCCCTTTCCTTTTAGGTTCTTCGATACTTGTCATTAGAATTCTATACTACACGATAGATGCACTTACCTAATTATATGAGTAATCTTAGCATTTTATATTTAAAACTTGTTTGAACATGACATTTTTTTCTATATCACACAAAGCACACAACAAGTTGACACTGTTGCTGGGGATTGTGAGGGTATTATTAGGACAACTTAGATGTTATTGATTTAGTCATGCACATATTTGTGAATACCACTAACTATTTTATGTAATATACTTGTTTATATATTTGTAAAGTACTAACTATTATATATGCATACTTGTATATAATTTTCTTAAGTCTAGTTGGTATGTTTGTATTGTCTTGTTGAACTGATTTAGTTATTGACTTAGCCATGTGTAATTGTACATATTTGGAAATATTACTAAGTATATAACTACTTGTGTATATATCACTAACTATTGTTTTTATTTAAGTGCTTTGTATACATGTTTGTATTAGGTTCAATTGGTTCTTCTAATTATGTTTTGTTGTATTACTGCTTTGGTATTAGTGTATTAATGTGTGTTTTTTAGTGTAGAAAATATTACCAACAAAATCTATAATCAATCAAACTTTAATTAAAATGCTAACCACTAAAACCACACATATGGATAAGTATACCTATTATATAGTATAGGGAATAGCAAGTATTAAATCCATAAGAACTTAGGTTCTCACCTTACTTTACCCAAATCTTTATTGTTTAGCTAATAAAATAAGAAGAGTAAATAAAACACTAACCTAATGTACTAGAGAAAAGGTCAAGTCACATAAGAAAAGTCACATGGATAATCAAGGAGTGAGAATAAGGAGAAAAGACATGTAAATAGATAAAAATCCTTGAATACACAATAATGATTGACTAGCTATTCCCTCAGTTAATTATTATCTTGGCATCATGAAGGATTAAAGCAGACCCACTTCGTTTGCAATTCATAGAATCATTATCTTCTAGTTAAATCAGTGAATATATTTTATCTCAACTAATTTACCCAAAAGGTGCATTAAAATCAATCCTCACACAAATCCCTATATTCTAAGTTATTTAAGCATGAAATTAGCCAATGAATCTATATTCTAGCAATCATCAACCAATCTTTGATTACTCAAGTTCTTTATAGTTAACTCTTTTTTCCAGCAAGTTAAGAGATAACAAATATGAAATTAATTAAATTGAAACACATATCAACCTCTTTTGCAAGCAAGTCACCAAGAAGAATCAATCCATCAATTCCTTAACTAAAACAAGTAATCAAATACTAACAATAACAACCAATTGATTAAAGAACTAAAATCAACATAAAGTCATGAATCCAAAAATATCATCCAAATACAATTAAAATTATTAAAGCTTAAATTGTCAATTAAGTATAAAGAAGAGAGAAAAAAAAAAAAACTCAGAGACAAGTAAGCTTTCTTTTTCTTCCTTGAAACCTTTTTGAGCAACCTCTTTTTCTTCTTCTTCAAGAATTCTAATTTGATCTTCCTAAATCTTGGTATTTCTCAAGGAGTTTTCTAAATATATTAAATTGAAGAATTAAAAAACTACTTTGAAGAATATTATTCTCTTACATTTATAGGAGTTCTAGTTGCCAAAAAGTGCCTACAAGAGTCCTTTTCCATGGTTGAAAAAGTTTCCAAAAGAATCTTAATAGAAGTTGCCAAAGTTTGATTTGAAAGGAAATTCGCTGTCTCAATCCCATATTAGGCCGGTGCCGGCCGTGCTTCCCGTTTTCTCTCTATTTTCTAGAGAGGGGGTTGGCACCAGCTGTGCTTTGTACGCCAAACATTTTTGCCTTGTTTTTTGTCCAATTTTGTATACAATTATGAAAATACTTTTTCAAAGGTAAATATATTAAATAGAAAAAAAATATTATTAGTTATTATATCAAAAGTATCACAAAATAACCTCAAATAATTAGAAAATAAATGATGATTTTAGCCCCTATCATGTATGTTTTGGTACTAGTATATGTTTGGAATTTTATTGATTTAGCTATTGTTCTTGTAAATAGACTTGTTGCTTAGATTCTTATAAATATGATCCTTTATGGTATTCCAATGAGTGGTTAACTATTCTTTTTATGCATAGTTAATTGCCAGTTTATCCATATATCTCTTTGTATGCTTCTATGTTTGCCTTGTTTGTATACATTTATAATTTGAACTTATATTCATACTTTTATTATTTGAAATTCATTGGTGTTTTAAATGCTTGTGTGTTATATAAATAGTTTTTGTTGTTGATTCTAACGTTTGTGTGTTAATTTTTCTTGTAGAAAAAACTATATTTTGCAAGAACAAAACTTGAATAGCACCGTCTAAGTCATCCTAAATGGTGTTGTTCCATTTCAGAAGCAAAGAACTAGTGATGCATATTTTTTAGTATAGAAAATATTATCAACAAAGTCCATAATCAATCAAGCTTTAATTAAAATACTAATCACTAAAACCACATATACGAGCAAGTTTATCCATCATATAGTATAGAAAATAGCAAGTATCGAATCCACAAGAATTTAGGCTCCCACCTTTCTTTACCCAAATCTTTATTGTATAGCCAATAAAATAAGAAGAGAATAAAAAAAGGAAAGTACATAAAGATAAAAATAGATATAACTTAAGGATGTAATTTCATTTAACTAGACAATTATCTTGAAAACATAATATTAAATCACTTAGCATTCATCACAATCAATTGTCATCTTGGCATCATGAAGGAACTTACGTAAAATTCAATTGTTTCCCAAGTCAAGAACTCATTTATGTAGATTCCACTTCTTTCCCAATGTTAGGTATATCAGGCTCGTATCGTATACGGCGCAGCGAAAAATAAAACGAGATACCCTCACAGGATCCGTCTATGTATGGAAAACAAGACATAAAGAGAGTAAATGTAACAGCTTTTACTTTTAGGTGATCGTCCGAAGAATAAAATTTTCTTCTTCAAGTTGAGGCGCGATCCAGCAATCCTCGTGATCAACCTTCACGTGAGTTGAACGTCTAACTACTATAATTACAGTGTGTGATTATCTCTAATAGTAATCCACACAGAGGGTACACTCAAGCACCAAAATTTCCTGTGCTAGCAGAAAAAGATGGCAGCTAGGGTTCTTTGATCAAGATCAAATCGAGAGAGATAGAGAAAAGAGAGAATGTTTGTGGCTATTGTTTTGTGTGTTGTTAGCTAGGGTTTTTCGTATGTTACATATACTATATATTACAAGAAATTTCCCTCCCAAAAACTGAGAATTCTAATCTTATTAGAATTCCCTAATTGTAATTGGAAATATCAAGTTCTCACAATTACAACTTGGACTACAAATTATAACTAATTATAATTTATCCACAACAACTTATCTTTCTCTCAATCAACCCCCTAAGTTATCAAATAACATCTTGAATATATAATCCTCTATTGTGTGTGACCTATTAGGTTTCCCAGTAAATTAGTAGCGAACATGAATTAATCCAAATATCTTTGAGATTAATAATCCATAATTAATTAGAATTAATCCTATTAATTCTAATCAGGATTGGTTTATTAATTCATCAATTAATAAACCCATATTCCCATATTATGAGCGGTATCTAGCAACACATCATGACCACCCAAGAGTCCAGGAAGTCAAGTGGCTTAACATGAACCATTCAATAACAAATTTTAGTGCAATTAACTCCTTTCACCATACAATATCTCATTCGGTTTGGAGTACGGAATTAGTGCCAACTCCCTCCAGAAATAATTCTGGCCCGAATACAATAGTACTTGTACCAGGAACCACTACTCTAGATGTGTATCAATTGGAACTATTTCCAATACACAATTGCCTTGGCCAAGGACTTCTCGAGTAGTAATTTCTACAAGTAGATGTGAGATATTCGCCCCTACCATTAGGAGTGGTGAATCCTTTATTGACCCTCTCAACTACTTTTGTTTACCTCACAATGTACCCAATATCTATCCTATAGGCGGCCCTCGATCGAGTTCCGGAGATTCGAATCAAAGTACAAATCTCAACAAACAAAGTATCTTGGAGATCTCAAGTCAAGGATACTTGCACGTTTACTATATTGAGATTATATCACTAACACTAAATAGTTATCCATGTGATTATCTCAAAGCTAGGTCATCCAATGAATTTATTCCATTAACAAGCATTCATGTGTTAACTTTGAGTATCTTAATACTCACGGTTATGAGAACTACCGCTTCATCAAATCAGGAAGTTTAACACATGCTAGTCTTGACGCATTAATGATTTCCTGTCTCATTAATACTATGACTAAGGACTATTTAAGTACTAACACCATCCAGCGTAGTAGGAATCTCATATCATGATCTCTATCAAGATTTCCTTAACACAGTGTTGTACTAGGGACTTTATCAAACAGTTATATTACTTAAAGTAAATAAAAGAAAATGTAAGATAAATAATGTCTTTTATTAAAATAAAATGTGTCATATATAATGTATAAGTGATTGCCTCTAGGGCACAACACTAACCAACTGCCACTTGCAGTAGAGCCAATCATTCATGTATCTAATACCGAATGACTCAATATGACAATCATGTTTCTTTTGGGATAGTGCTTTCATAAGCGAGTTAGCTATGTTCTCATATGTGGAAACTCTCTCTACTTTTACATTATTCCTATCTATGATCTCCCGGATCAAATGATAGCGTCGCAGTACGTGTTTGGATCATTGGTGAGACCGCGGTTCCTTTGCTTATGCAATGGCTCCGTTGTTGTCACAATACAAAATTATTGGACCAACAACACTAGGAACCACACCCAGTTTCATCACGAACTTCTTAATCCAAATAGCCTCCTTAGCTGCTTCAGAAGCAGCTATGTACTCAGCTTCTGTCGTAGAGTCGGCAATAGTCTCTTGTTTGGAACTTTTCCAACTTATTGTCCCTCCACACAACGTAAACGCGTAGCCGGATTGTGATTTGAAATCATCTTTGTCAGATTGAAAACTGGCATCAGTATACCCGTTTATTTTCAAATCACCTTCTCCATATACTAAGAACATATCCTTAGTCATTCGTAAGTACTTAAGGATGTTCTTTACAACTGCCCAATGACCCTCACCAGGGTCGGATTGGTATCTGCTCGTCAAACTGAGAGCATAAGATACATCGGGCCTAGTACATATCATAGCAAACATGATAGATCCAACTGCCGAGGCATATGGAATCTTACTCATGTGATCCCTTTCAACTTGTGTCTTGGGAGACATCGACTTTGAAAGGCTTACACCATGTGACATGGGTAAGAATCCCTTTTTAGATTGATCCATGCTAAACCTCTTTAGCACTTTATTTATGTATGTAGACTGTGAAAGACTAAACAACCTTTTGGATCTATCTCTATAGATCCTTATTCTAAGAATATAGGTTGCTTCTCCAAGGTCTTTCATGGAGAATTGTTTGGATAACCAAATTTTAACCATTTGCAAAACAGGTATATCGTTTCCTATTAACAATATGTCATCTATATAAAGCAGTAAGAAAACAATTGCACTTCCACTAACCTTCTTGTATACACAAGGCTCATTCATATTTTGAATGAAACCAAACTCTTTAATTGTTTCATCAAAATGGATATTCCAACTCCTAGAAGCTTGCTTAAGTCCATAAATAGACCTTTGCAGCTTACACACCTTTGTGCCATCACTGATGTGAAATCCTCAAGTTGTGTCACATACACTTCCTCAGTCAGATTTCCATTTAGGAAAGCTGTTTTCACATCCATTTGCCAAATCTCAAAATCATAATGAGCAGCAATAGCTAGGAGTATCCTGATGGATTTTAACATGGCTACTAGCGAGAAGGTTTCATCATAGTCAATACCATGTTGTTGACGATAACCCTTCACCACTAGTCGTGCTTTATAGGTAACTAAGTTACCATCCATGTCTGTTTTCTTCTTTGAAAACCTACTTGCACCCAATAAGTTTAATTCTTTTAGGTGGATCAACCAAAGTCCACACTTAGTTGTCGTACATGGAATCCATCTCTGACTTCATGGCCTCAAGCTATTTGCCAGATTTTGAATTGTTCAAAACATCCTTGTAGGTAGTAGGCTCATCTTCATCTATAAGCAATACGTCATTGTGATCACTGATGAAAAATCCATATCTCTCAGGTGCCACACGTATGCTACTAGATCTACAAGGTTCTTGTGTATTAGAAAGTTCATCTATTCTTTCAATAGATGTGGGGTTAGACGGTTGATCCTCGTTTGTTTGATCTTTATGAACTTCACTAAGTTCAATCTTACTCCCACTGTCCCCTTTAAACATGTGCTACTTCTCTAAAAAGATGGCATGCTTCGAAACAAACAATTTGTTTTCGTAGGGTAAATAGAAGTAATATCCGTAAGAATCTTTCGGATATCCTACAAATAAATATTTGTCAGACTTACTATCAAATTTGTCTGACTGTGGCCTTTTAACAAAGGCAGGACAACCCCATACTCGCAAGTGAGATAACTTTGGTCTCTTACCAAAGAACATCTCAAATGGGGTAGTATCAACCGATTTTGTCGAAACTCTATTCATTATATAAACAGAAGTTTCTAGTGCATACCCCCAAAACGATTTTGGTAGGTCTGTAGAAGTCATCATGGTCCGTACCATATCCAGAAAGGTTCAATTCCTTCTCTCAGATACACTGTTATGCTGAGGTGTATGTGGTGGAGTCCATTGAGATAATATCCCATTATCTCTAAGATAACTTAGGAACTCTTGGCTCAAGTATTCTCCTCCTCGATCAGATCTTAGAGTCTTAATACTTTTGCCAAGTTATTTCTCTATTTCATTCTTGAAGTCTTTGAACCTTTCAAAGGCCTCAGATTTGTATTTCATTAAATACAAATACTCGTATCGTGAGAAGTCATCGATAAAGGTTATGAAATAGTTGTAATCTCCTCTTGCTTGTATTGACATTGGATCACATACATCAAAATGTATGAGTTCTAATAACTCCTTGGCCCGTTCTCATTTTCCTGGAAAAGGAGTTTTAGTCATTTTGCCTAAAAAACAAGATTCGCATGTGCCATATGATTCATAATCAAATGACCTTATGTTACCAAGCTTGTGTAACTTAGAAACATGATTTTCGTTTACATGGCCCAAACGACAATGCCATAAGTAAGAGGTATTAGAGTTATCCATTTTAAGTTTCTTATTGTTTATGTTGAGAACTGGATTATCCAAGTCTAGAACATATAAACCATTAACCAAAGTTGCTGAACCATAGTGAATATCATTCAAAGAAAAAGAACAACATTTATTCTTAAATATTAAATGAAATCCATATAAGTCTAACCACGCAACTGAGATAATATTTTTCATTAAAACTGGTACATAATAACAGTTTTGCAGTTCTAGAATTAATCCCGAAGGCAGGTTCAGCTCGTATATTCCCACAGCAAGTGCAACAACCTTTGCCGCATTTGCAGTACATAGGTCCACATTTTCTTTCTCTAGCCTTCTATTGCTCTTTAGTCCTTGCAAGTTATTGCACAAATGAGATCCAAATCCGGTATCTAATACCCATATCTCATTTCTAAAGACAGTATTTATCTCAATCATAAACATACTTGGAGAAGAAGTAGAAGTGCTTGTAAGCTTCTCCTTCTACTTCTTGTTCTTAATAGTCTCCAAGTAGGCTTTGCAGTTGCATTTCCAATGGCCCATCTTCCCACAATGATGGCATGGCCCCTTGGTAGCTGCGTCCTTCTTGTTCACACCACCTTTGGGCTTCATGGGAGCCTTCTTTTTCTTCCTTTGAACTTTCTTCTTAAAAAAGGAAGATTCTACCATTAAAACTGTATTGGAATCCTTCTTCATGAAGGACTCCGCAGTTTTGAGAAGATTGATCAACTCAGGAATGGTGGACTCAATCTTGTTCATCTGATAGTTAATCACAAATTATGAGAAACTATTAGGCAAAGACTATAAAATTAAGTCAATACTTAAGTCATGATCTATTGCAAACCCGAGAGATCCAAGCTTCTCTATTAAGTCCAGCATCTTCAGCCAATGAGTGGCTACAGAAGAACCCTCTGCCATTTTGCAACAAAACAGTTGCTTTGAGATCTTATATCTCTCAGTTTTGGCTTGGGCATCAAACAGCTCTGAAAGATGTAAAATGATCGATTGAGCATCTATATGCTCGTGCTGTTTTTGCAACTTCGGAGTCATGGATGCCAGTATAATACATAATGCTGTATCACTATCCTCCTTGTGCTTCTTGTGGATAGCATGCTCATCAGCATGAGCATCTTGGGCTGGTGGTGGTGGAATAGGAGCATCTAGCACGTAAAACAACTTTTTCGACTTGAGAACGATTTTCAAATTTCTATACTAGTCGAGATAGTTTGATTCGGTTAACTTATTAGTTTCCAAGATGCTACGTAAGTTTAGGTTTGTTGACATGATGCAAGTGACCTAGATATAAAGATAAAGAGTATTAGCTACTTGTATATGCACATGATATGCAAATAATTAGGACTTTAATTAAGCGTATTTTTACTCCACTATTTTACTCAAACCAATAGCCCCCACTACTGATTCGGGAAAGCCCGTTAGAAGCTTTCCTAGTGGACTGGTATCTAAATTCCTCAAGAATAACCTTGAGTTTGCCTAACAAGCCACTATTGAGTTCATTGGTAGGTATCCAATACCAATTACATCGTATGTAACTACCAGATCATTGGATGATTAATAACTTTTAATCTTAAAGCCTTTTGGGCTACCCCAATTTTTCCTCTAAATTTCTTTATGCTTGAGTTTGCCCAACTGGGATAAAGAATTTAGTTAAACCTGACCCATTAATTAGGAATTTAATTCCAAAGAAATTTAATTCCATAGCTTAAACATGTCCAATGTCAGGTAGGCTTGGGTTTGCCCAACAACCTAGTCTCGAAAAAGAACTCTCGTTCTTATTATATTAACGGAAAGAATTAGGTTTAATATTAATTGAGGGATTTGTTCCTTTTAGTGATTTCATTGAATGACATGCATAAAAATCAATAAATCACATAATTGATAATCATGGTAATAAAGTGATTACGTGGTATGGTTATGGACTTTTTCTAAATTGATTTCTTTGAACCATAAAAGAAATTAATATAGTTAACCCTATGTGTTCATGCATGATTTAAGTAGAAGGTCTTACCTTCTCACCATGTTTTGGTCGCTATCTCCAGAATAGAATAATTCTACTCCTATCTAACCTATGTAAACTAATTACATAATTTCCTAAAAAGAGAAAACCTCGAGTTACATTCGAGGGGAGTTAGATGTGAAGAGAATTATACAAGAATTCTAGAGAAGGCAGGACACGCAGGCTCTATTTCATAAAAATCAAAACTGTAAAATGCATAAACAGATATAATGGTTTTAGTCCATAACCATTCACCATGCCATTGACTATGCTTAAACAAAATAAACATATACTTTTATTATTCCAAAATCACTATTTTGGACAGAGAAAACAAATTCTAAAATCACAATTTTAGAAAGATACACTAATTTTAGATTTTCAAAGTCATTATTTTGAAAAACAAAATTGTTTGTCTCAAAACTAATTTTGAGAAAGTGATTTTGGGTCCCGTTTCTCATCAAATGAGATTTTTCCCTTTCAAAATTCTATTCCAGGAATTTTTTTTTAAATACCTGGAAGTCGCAAATAGAGTAGAACCGGCGCCGGTTTGGAAGCCAGAATGGAATCGGCTCCGGCTCTGTTCTGGTTTAAAAAAAAATTTTTCCTTTCCAAAATTCATTTCTGGACATCGCAAACAGAATGGAACCGGTGCCGGCTTGGAGGCCGGTGCCAGCGCCGCCTGTGTTTTGAAACAATGGCAGCGATTTTTCAAAAAATTCTAGAAACAATTTCTGGTGCTTTCTTCTTCTGCAAATTTTTAGTGAGAACAATTCTTAATAGTATTTTTTGTTTTGAAGCTCTAAACAACAACCAATTTGTTAGTTTAACCAAAATCAAAACGAAAAATTAAGATGAAACAGAGGGCAACATCCATGTTGCAAGAAAACATTTTTCCTGCAGAAATTTTCAGCACCAAAGAAAGCATCTTTTCGAAATACGCTGTGACTTTTACACAATCATATTGTGTACGGACCTAATCCATAATGATCGAAACGATTTCGACTCAAGTGAAAACAATTTTCATAGTAAATAAAGACAAACACGAAAACAGTTTTTTATGCCAAAACAATGTCCGTAGACCACATATAGCATGGCTCTGATACCACTATTGGGTATCTTAGGCTCGTATCATATACGACGCAGTGGAAAATAAAACAAGATACCCTCCTAGGACCCGTCTATGTATGGAAAACAAGACATAAAGAGAGTAAAGGTAACAGCTTTTACCTTTGGGTGATCGTCCGAAGAACAAAATTTTTTTCTTCAAGTTGAGGCGCGATCCAGCAATCCTTGTGATCAATCTTCACTTGAGTTGAACGTCTAACCACTATAATCACAATGTGTGATTATCTCTAACAGTAATCCACACAGAGGGTACACTCAAGCACCAAAAATTCCTGTGCTAACAAAAAAAGATGGCAGCTAGGGTTCTTTGATCAAGATCAAATCGAGAGAGATAGAGAAAAGAGAGAATGTTCATGGCTGTTGTTTTGTGTGTTGTTCAGCTAGGATTTTTCGTGTGTTACATATACTATATATTACACGAAATTTTTCTCCCAAAACTGAGAATTCTAGTCCTATTAGAATTCTCTAATTGTAATTGAAAACATCAAGTTCTCACAATTACAACTTGGACTACAAATTATAACTAATTATAAGTTGTCCACAACAATTTCTCTTTCTCTCAACCAACCCCACTATGTTATCAAATAACATCTTGAGTATATAATTCTCTATTGTGTGTGACCTATTAGATTTCTCAATCAATAGGTAGCGAACATGAATTAATCCAAACGTCTTTGAGATTAATAATCAATAATTAATTAGAATTAACCCTATTAATTCTAATCATGATTGGTTTATTAATTCATCAATTAATAAACCCATATTCCCATATTATGAGCGGTATCTAGTAGCACATCATGACCATCCAAGAGTTCAGGAAGTCAAGTGGCTTGACATGAACTATTCAATAACAAACTTCAGTGCAATTAACTTCTTTTACCAAATAATATCTCATTCGGTTTGGAGTACGGAATTAGTGCCAACTCCCTCTAGAAATAATTCTGGCCTAAATACAATAGTACTTGTACCAGGAACCCACTACTCTAGATGTGTATCAATTGGAACTATTTCCAATACACAATTGCTTTGGCCAAGGACTTCTCGAGTAGTAATTCCTACAAGTGGCTGTGAGATATTCGCCTCTATTATTAGGAGCGGTGTATCCTTTATTGAACCTCTCAACTACTTTCGTTTACCTCACAATGTACCCAATATCCATCTCATAGGCAGCACTCAATCGAGTTTCGGAGATTAGAATCAAAGTACAAAGCTCAGCAAACAAAGTATCTTGGAGATCTCAAATCTAATGATACTTGTACATTTGCTATATTGAGATTATATCACTGGCACTAAATAGTTATCCATGTGATTATCTCAAAGTTAGGTCATCCAATGAATTTGTTCCATTAACAAGCATTAATGTGTTAACTTTAAGTATCTTAATACTCACGATTATGAGAACCATCGCCTGATCAAATTAGGAAGTCTAACACATGCTAATCTTGACGCATTAATGATGTCCTATCTTATTAATACTATGACTAGGGACTATTTAAGTACTAACACCATCCAGTATAGTAGACATCTCATATCGTAATCTCTATCATGATTTCCTTAACACAATGTTGTATTAGGGACTTTATCGAATAGTTATATTACTTAAAGTAAATAAAATAAACTGTAAGATAAATAATGCTTTTTGTTAAAATAAAATGTGTCATATATAATGTACAAGTGATTGCCTCTATGGCACAACACTAACACTCAATCCATGGAATCACTCTCTTGATTAATTTTGTTTTTTCCAAATCAAACCAAAGTAACCAAAAGATGCATTATACTCATACCTCATAAATATGAAATTAGCCAATGACCCTATAATCTAGGCGAAATCAACTAATCTTTGATCACTTTAGTTCTTCAATCTTAACTTTGTTTTCCAAGTCCATTAAGATTTAATAAATATGAAATTACTGCAATAAACTTCTAACGTTGTTTCCCAAGTCAATTAGAAGAAAACTCATCAATAGCCAATGATAACTAGTAATCAAATACCAAGGATAACGATAAATTGATCAAAAATCCCAATTAACTCAAAATCATAATTTTCAAAATAATATCTAATTACAATCAAAACATTAAGCACATTATTATTCTAGAAAAGCAAACAAATGATAAAAGATAGAACTTATAGACAAGCCATTCTTCTTCTCTTGGAAACCTCTTTTGAACAATGCTCATTTGAGTGGTGAATTCATCTTTAAAAAATAAGTAGCTAGCTTGGATACTTGAATTCACACATTTCTCTTGTGTTTTTCTTATTTAAATAGGCTTTCAAGATGTCAAAATTCATTGCTTGAGAAGTCTTGATTGAGTAGGATTCGAAAAATACCAAAATCCTTTTAAAAATATCAAATTCGCACACAAACCGCCATTATTCCGTTCTAGTTTCTCCTCAAAATTATTTCGTTTTTCTCTACTTTTCCAGACCAGACCTAGCGCCTGGTACCTTAGTTGGACCTAGTGCCAGGTGCATTCTGAAAACTTTTACTTTTTGCTCAATCAACTCAAATATGTACAAATTTGTAAAAAAAAAAATTTCACACAAGAAAAATGTCAAATAAGGAGGAATATACCTAATTATTACATCAAAAGTATCTCAATTTAACCTCAAATAACTAAGAAAATAGTGATAAATTTAGCCCCTATCAACCAGAAAGATAATGGCGCCACTTAACTCTATATAAACTACAGTTTTGGTCATGGCTAGAAATTATGTGAACAATTGACGTTTAAGAGAAATGAAATGAACTAAGTGATATTGATATGCTATGGAAGAAGGAGAACAAAGATATAATAGTTTTGCTGGAAAAATGAAGGAATTTCAGAAAATTCTAGATGGGTTTTCGTCTAGTAGTTTTGTAACATTTCTGGAATTGAGCAAAGAAGTTTAGTAGATTAAATTTAAGGACTCTAGGAGCGTTTGGTTCAAGTTTCAAATTAATCGGATTTACGGATCAAAAGTTATGGTAAAATAGTAAAAGGTGTCAAATTAGTTACTGGATTTAACTACTGAAACTTTATGTTCAAAATTGAACAAAATTAATGAGAGAGTTGGTATTCTATGAGTTGAAAACTTTAAAGTAAAGTCTTAAGGATATTTTAAAATAAGTTTGACATCATTTGGACTTATGGATTGAAAGTTATGAGCAAAACATAATGATGTGCCAAAGCTGGAAATTTGCAGAATTTCCACTAAAGAACAATTAAAGGCATGAAGTGATTTGATTTACGTTTATTGATGAATGAGAAAGTAATTGTGTATATGAAGACCTTGTATTTTTGTGAAGAAAATGAATTACAAGTGTACAAGTATTATATTTCATTTCAAGTATGAAATGAAATATGAAAAGAAGCGATAGCCTTAGATGAACATTTATTTAGTTATATGTGTTCATTGTCATCGAGGCATAGAATTCTAATTGTGTTATGAATGGTTACATTGTAGGCCATTCATTGTAAAGTTTTGGTGACGACTTAGCAAGTATTTATTTTGTTAAGCGATAAGTGATTCGAGGTGAGTCTTTTGTTTTTTAAATCCCGTTTCCGCCAAGTGTTTTTTGAAACAATGTGATTGTGAAATTCCTGACTTTGTGAAATACTTGGATTATTAATTCCTTTTGGGTGATGAAATATTTCTGGTATTACGAAGTACTATTTAAAGCGAAGCTTCAGAAAGTAACATTCCTTAGTTTTCAAATCGTTTGGAATCACAAAGTGATTTTCTGACACGAATAAACGTTATCCTGATATGAATTCATGTTTTTCTAATATATTCAAGAAAACGTTTTTACTTGAGATTTGCGAGCATCGATTGTCATATTTTAACATAAACCCTTTTCTTGAAGATTTATGTATTACAAAGCTTTTATACACGGAAAACAATGATTTATACGCTATGTGAGCTTCCTAGTTGTAGAAAAACTATGCTTAATTCAGATTTTACGGTAAACTTGCGTAGAATTATTTTGTACAAAATGAATTCGACGATTTAGAAAATGTTATACTTGGACTAAGGAATGTGGAAACGTTTTATGAGTCAACTGAACTTTGGTGCTGGCAAAGAAGACTTGTTCCCCAACAGGAACATGGGCTATACGAAAGTACTGTTCAACGTACCACAAAAAGTTCTCCAACTCCTTTGCATTGCGAGCACTAGAAAACGACTTAGGTTCAGGAACTTTAACACAGAACTTACCTCGGTCCAAGATCTGTTTGATTGAGCCACGACCTTTTTTCAGTAGGCTGAGTTCCTCTTGCACAACGTCAAACCCATCTACAACATGTCTTAAGGTTGCAATCTCCATTTCAGCAACACCCGTCTCTGAAATGGCTGTCAATCGAGACACCCATGTATCCTCCAGGGACTTCACACGGGACTTAACACCTTCCAACCGACTAGCAATGGTTGCAACTTGTTTAAGTTAGTCAGCCAACAACGGGAACGACATCATATGTTTGTGGCCTCCCAAGGCCTTGAAAATGACTGCAACGTGTTCCTCCAACGTAGCCACTCAGTCGGTCATCTTACCATTGGCGACAGCTGCTATCGGTCATGCACTAGCAACCCAACGAGTCGAACTAGTCTCTGATACCAACGGTTACGCAGGGTCTAAAATCCCACACGCACGGCCTAACCAAGCACCCTCAGTTAGTTAGCCTTTCGTTAGTCGTTAGTTTTGTTTAAGTAATACAGAAAGTAAAGGGACACAGTGTTTACAGATAATTTGCCCAACCTTACTTTACTATTAACATGAACGTTACAAGGAATGTGAACACACAAGCCAAGACTAGAGCCTTTACCTACTCCCCTTCTCTGGCTATTACAATGAGTAAACTCACATATCCATCATTTCCCAAAACTCTCAACAACTCACATATCCATCGTTTCCCAAAACTCTTAACACCCCTGGCAACATGCCCAGAAGGTTTACAAATAAGCAACCAAGTTAACTGCCCACTAGGGACTGAGCCAATCGTCTTGCAAGCTTCCACTGAAGTTTGGGCCACTAAATGGAATTATCATAACCATCGTGCCAACTACCCATGATGTTCCTACAGTCACAGAAGTCGTCTAGGTTCATCTTGTAAATAAAACAAAGTATTTCACTCGATCACAAGAAAAATCGAGATTATTAAGAGTTTCAAATTCTTTATTACTCGTCAATCATCGGTTTCCTGCATATGATTGAAAATACCTATTATATTCTATATCATGACAAGCTTTTCCTATTACATGATAAAACCATGAACTTTTGACACGTTTTTCAAGCTACTTGTGAAAATCCTACCATATGCCATATTTCATGATATTTCACACATGCATTACATTTACAAGTTATGGAAAAGGAATGAAAACCCTTTTCTATTTCTTGGACCTAAATATGTGTTGTGAAAGTGTTGAAAACACAATAGGAGCTGTTCTCCTTGTACTAACTTACGTTAGAAATAGACGGCCCCAAATAACTTGGCCAGTTTTGGGATTCGTCTTACTTAAAATGGGACGACAGGACATTGGGAGTAGCTAACGCCTGAATAAACAGTACAAGTGGGCCATAATTCCTAAATAACTTGCCAAAGTGGGCCACAATACCTGAATAATCGGTCCAAGTGGGGTACAATTCCTAAATAACTGGTCTAAGTGGGCCATAATTCCTGAATAACTAGCCCAAGTGGGCCACACATGCACATGAAATCTTCTATACCTGAATTTACATGTTTTACGCCTGAATTCCTGAATTCCTGCACATGAATTTTCCAAATAAGTTTTCTTGATTTCCTGAAATTCTTGATCATGAATTTTTTCTAGATTTAAATCCTATATTACTTGAATTTCTAATTTCCTACATATGAATTTTCCTGAAATAATGCCTGATTTACCTGAATTTCTGAAATCCTGAAATAAAATATTTTACACTTGAATTCCTAAAATTCCTGAACATGACTTTTCCAAATTTAATACCTATATTTCATGATTTCTGAATTTCCTGAACATAAAAGGCACATGGATTTTACTACCTGTATTTCTGGATTAACATGAACTCCCGATACTTAATTATACCTGTTTACAATGAGAGCAAATCTACTAACCTATTTAGTGTCTACTTGATTTACTATTTAATTCTAGAAATAGTACCCAGTTTTACCAGATGTTTCTTTAAGAAAAATGCTAGCACACAAGCAACTCATTGAGTGTTTAGCACTCACACGGGTTTTATTCTTGATAACTTTTAGAGACCAATCTCTATCAAAAGATTCCCAGATGTGCCAAGGAGTCAGGAGACAGTGTTAAGGATGACCGTAAGGATATGGATACTACTTGTACATAGTTAAAATACTTAATCTTTTTATGGCTCTATGTATTATATTGTCCTTGTATTTAAAGTGATGGTTTGAAAAATTTTCGCTGTATTGTTATTTCATTATAAAGACTCCTTGTCTGGGAAGATCAGACCGGGCCGACATCCCATAATGTAAGGTCCACTACGATATGGTTATATGGGGTGTTACATTCACTATGTACAGTTATATTGTCACAAGTCACAATTTTCAATTAAGGTCATCACTTTCTATTGATGATCAATCACAAGTCATAACTTTTCACTAATACTTAGACACCTTTAATATCACAATGAAAAAAAATATAAATATTATAAGAAATAAGACTTAATACATAACACACTATCTCTTTTAACCTTTCATTGATAAACTATCTCCAACAATCCCTCACTTAATTTGTTAATGAAATTATAAACTATAACATAATATTATGCTTAAAAGAAAGTATTGTTTGATTTAAATTTTCTTCTTAGTGTTAGAATTTCACTTAGACTAACCAAATTAAGGTGGCATATAGCATTAAACCATAATTTGCAAATTAGACTAGAAATAATACATACATGATATTTAAATTATTGATCAATTCACAAAAACATTTTAGCATTATTACCAGACATGTGCTTTATCCTGTATTTATGATCATTTACAAAATTAAACATATTTTTTTTGCTAGAAACGGTACCATTTCTTTTGTTCATGTAGGCAAAAATATTTTCCACAAGTACTTAGAAAAGTCATTACATTTCATTAAGAATATATTGTACTATAATCAACCTCAAATTTATACACTAGTTGGGATAACGTAGAGCTAATGCTCACAACCACTTAACAACTTGTTATTACCCTTTAAATCTTTTCTTCTAGTGGTAGTGCTAGAATAGAGGTAGGGTTCCTATTTTTAGTGATTTTAGATTAATGGTTTCAATCCCATTTCAGATGATGTTAAATACACTAAGTCCTTTGTACTGTATTCAACCTCAAATTTATACACTAGTTGGGATAACGTAGTACTAGTGCTCACAACCACTTAACAACTTGATATTACCCTTTAAATCTTTTCTTCTAGTGGTAGTGCTAGAATATAGGTAGGGTTCCCATTTTTAGTGATTTTAGATTAATGGTTTCAATCCCATTCCAGATGATGTTAAATTTACTAAGTCCTTTGGTAATGGCTTAGTTAATGGACCCACTAAATCATTGTATGTTCAAATGAACACAACAGTCACAATACCATCTTATAACAATTGTCTATGACACTCTTATCTTAAACTTATATGTCTAGATTTACCACTATATACCTTATTTAAGGCTCTAGACATAGTTACTTTACTATCACTATATAAAGAGATTAAAGGCATAGGTTGTGGCCGCAATTTGATATCCCTAAGCCACTTTGCCTCTTTATATATAGCTACTAAAGCTATAAATTTCCTTTGATAGTCATTCCAACTAGGGAATTAATTTTACTATAATTGCCCCCACTCACACTGAGTCAAAAATATTTACACCAAAATCCGTAAGTTTGGAAAATAGAACATGAAGATTATGTACTTAATGAAGAAGAGAAGAACCATTACTAAAAATAAAAATAAAATATATTTTAATTTGATACCCGCACCTTGTTTTGAGTATTGTATTATACTCAAAACCATCCCATATCTTTTTTACTATCTTCAAGGATTTTAGACATTATATACTCAAGTTAAAAGTGTATCCAAGATATAACCACGACATAACAACTGATTTTCTTTCTCTTTTGTGATTTTCTTTCCTCAGAACAATTTTCTTTTAGAGTAGAAAAATTGAGCCTATCGAGCGCATTATTTCTTGAAGCCTCCACAGTTCAAAATAACAAAATAACATCTTAAGATTTTTGGTGTATAGGGATAGATGGGTGGTTCAAGAGAATGTAAGAGAGAATGAGGAGCAAGAAGAATTCTTGAGGTATATATAACATTTTTCTTAAAGTGTTATTTTCCCTCACTACACAAAGTATTTGTTAAAGGTTAAAGCAAATTACCTCTATGATATAACAAGAATGTTTGAGAAATGAGATAATAAATATTCAGATTTCTCTCCAAGAATGATCAATAAATAATAACCCTTAGAGAAGAGATAAAATGTGATGCTTCATTTAGAGAAGAGTACAGACAATCTATTTATAAGACAATACTACTCATGCTTCCATGAGTCATAATTTTTAGTCACCACTATTCACAAAAGTCATAACTTTTTATGAAAGATCATAACGTTTCTTATGATTATAAATTTTCACTATGAATAGTCATGTTGTCACAAGTTACAACTTTCAATTATATAAGATCATCATTTTTCATTAATGATTAGCCATAAGTCATAACTTTTCACTAATACTTAGATATTTTTAATCTCACAACAAAATAAATAATATAAATATTATAGAAAATATGACTTGATACATAACATACTATCTCTTTTAATCTTTCATTAACAAATTATCTCCAATATCAGCTGCACCTGCTTTGCAGGTTCAGTTAATGATAAGTTAATGGGATGTAAAAATCAGAACACGATAGCTTGGCACATGATGTATTTAAAACATATTATTTAATGGAGTTATTCCTTCTTCCTTGATTTCTTTTGCAAAATAAGCTGGTTCGTGAATGTGGTTAATTCCAGGAGCATGATCTGTCCTAATTCTCTTCCTCTTAACACTACAAGCTATTGAGTACTATTGACACCTACTCTGAGTTCTATTAATTAATGGGCTTTTTGTGAAATTATGTTTTATCATAGTCATAAACATAAACTTGGAGTTGAGATACAAACTATATTAAAGGATATGTTAGAGAATAACTTATATTTTTTTTTTTTTAAGAAGAGGAGGGGGAAGAAAGTTAAAGTTTTAAAAGCATTAATTTTTAAGGCAAATGTAAAATATAAAAAAATTTTGGAGAAGGGGAATGTGGGCCCCATCCCCGCTCTTAGATTTGTCTCTGAGTTTCATCCTTAGTTTCTAACTCATATTAACCAAATATTTAACTAAAAACTTGTATATAACTTGTCTATTTTTTTTTTTTTTTTTGCTTTTATAATCTTTTTCACTTTTATTAAAGTGGTTTTTATGGTAATTGTGCATTTTGTAATCAAATATTTTTTTTATCATTAGTTGCAGGTTAGTCAAGGATGAAACTAAGGTTCACAGATGTTAACAAATAAATGCTAACATGTTAAATTTTAAGACAAAGAGTATAATAGAAGATTTAGATCCTTGAAGTCAACTATATGGATGCGTATTACGTTAAAAATCATAACCTCATTTGGGTTGGAAGGGGAGGGAGGAGGAAGATTGGAGGGGGGAGGGAGATTAGTTGACAACCTAAACAAATACTTATATTGAAAACCAAATGCATGCCATAATTTGTTTTTAGTAACTAACCCCTCATAAGCCAAATTAATTCAATATTTTCTTTGAATACTCTTGCTTGCATTTATAGTTACACTTAGGGATATTGGCCCCCGATTTAAGTAGGGATATGGATAGGATCAAGTTCCATACCTCGGCTGGCCAGTGGGGGGAAAAATTGTATGATCCCTGATACATTTTAGTTAGCTTTGGCCCAACATAATATAAATTAAAAATTTTATACTATACATATTTATATAATTATATATATGCTAAAAATATTAGTGTATATATATTTGTATGTAAAAAAATAATATGCATACATAATAAAGATATCTATATTTATAAAAAAATTGATTACTAAAATATTTATATTTATAATAGTGTGTGTGAGAGTATATATATGGGTGTGTATGTATTTATTTATTAGATTAGATTATATTATAAATGTATATAACATATATGTAATAAAAAGCCTAATTATAAATAAATATATAATATAATTAGTGTGTGATTAGATAAGTGTGTATACATAAATGAATAAAATATAAAATACTTATACTTTTATATGTATTATATACATAAAATATAAATATATATAAGTTGTATGTAGGAGATAATATACATATAAATTTATATCTATATGTATATAAATGTATGTGTGATGGGGTGTGTGTGTATATATACCTCAAAATATAATGTAATATATATATATATATATATTATACATAATACATTCTTAAATATTTAATATATATACATGCAAAATATAAATATATATGATTAGTATGTAATATATAAAATTATATTTATACATTTATATAATATATATTAAAAAGTCTAATTATATATAAATGTACATAATAAAATTAGTATGTACGTAGAAAAATGTGTATGCATAAGTGAGTAAAATATAACATACTTATAATTTTATATGTATCATATATATATGTACACACACACAGAGAGACTTTTATATAAAATTTTAATTGTGAATATATTTTGTTCATTTTTATATATTTTTTATTTTATATTTTTAACTTTAAGTTTGGGAATTTTATGCTCACTTCCACGTTGGGCCCCACTTCTTTGTTGGGCTAGGACTGGAATTATTTTGTCCTTGGCGAGTAGGGAATAAGGATCCATGCTTTTTCCCATATAGAGGACAAGCTAAAATAGGGGAATACAGAGGTGGGCTCTAGATTTCTAGTCTCCGGCCCAACCCCATTGCCATTTCTAGTTATACTTCCTATCACATATACAAAGTAATAAATAAAAAAAATAAATACTTTATAGTTATTCATAACCCTAATAATCCATTGTGCCTTTATATAGGGCAAACAATTGAGAATTCAACTTTTGCCCACTGATTATAAAAATATTTCTGCAATTCTATTTATCATGAAACTATTAAATCGTACATAGGCAGTGCTTTCATTAATTGATCAACAGTCAACGGTCAATTCCTTCAATTACATGTCAAGCACATGTGAATTTTAATGGTATTTTGGTAATTTCACATTTTATTAAGATATATCATTATCTTATTTTTTTTTTACTCATTTTAAACACAATTCTTTTATGTTCATCTTTTTCTTTTTTTCCTCTTTTTTTGTCATGTGAATGTCATATGATGGACCATTAATATGACTTAACACCTAAATTAAATGGAAGGAAAAGGACAAAGTCATTTTAGGAGTTTAGAAAGAAAAAGCCAAAATTTTGAAATAAGAAGGGGAAAACCCAAAATCCATGAAATTTCAAAAAGAATTGACATTTTTTACCCTGCTTTAAAAAGAAAATAAAGAAAAAAACAAAAGGAGAAATAAGACCTTCTAGTTATGTTTTATTAACTAATTTTCATAATAATCGTAAGTCAAATAATGCATTCTCAGAGTATCTTTCCTTTCCATGGGACAAGATTAGCCTTTTATAGGAATACCAATACAATTGATATTCAACATCTAGTTCAGAAGCAAATGTAATTGCATTTTGAATAAGATGAATAAAACATATAGAGGTAGAAACTATTGAAGAGGATGAGGAAGAAGGCAATAGTGAGAAATTCAAAGAATAGGAAAGCCAATCCTATGAGGAGCAGGTTGAAAAGGAAAACTAATAAGATAGTTATAATAAGAAAATATAAGTAAAAGAAAACCATTCTCCACAAACAGGCTAAAGAGAGAGTTAGCAAATATACGAAAATAGGTGTAGGGTCTCACAAGAAAAGTGGACAAATATGTGCCTAAAAATATTGGTAGAGACTTAAGGAAGTACAATAGGGTAAAAATTTGTAAGTTTAGAATATGTTTTTTTCCTCTTTCTTATTGCTCTCTTTTGTAGTATATTTTTTACATTAAACTATTATTTGTGATTTCACAAAATAAATTTCTTGATTTAGCAGTTCAAAAAAAGGTTGGTACAAAACATAAGAGAACAAAAGCTATTAACCCCTATGGTGTCAATATTTTTAAATCAGGGATCCTTCATCTACCCAAAAATCCTTACTTTGTGACAAAAATAAAGGGGGGAAAAAAAAGACAAGATGATTTAGAAAGATTTTTGCAATACTTTCATCTATGATTTTTTTTTTATCCATTATTGTTCTAATTTATTGAATTTTTTACATTCTCAAAGTTACTCCTTTCATCTTTTTCAATTTCATTTATCAAAATATACTGTTGCTTTCTTGACCTATATTTTGGTAAAGATTGTTTCACTTCTCCTTTTGATGTGCTACTACATAAGTAGCATACTTTAACATATAACTCACTTTAGTATTTTATTGAATAATTGATTATACCATTTACTAGAGTATTTACAATGTAATTCTTGTTATATAACGATGATCTTTCATTACCAATATCACCAATCCTATATAGAGGAAGAAAAGAATAAATAATTCTATTTTTATGGGTCTAAGGATTATCTCTCTCTCTCTTGTGCTAGCTAAGGATGATCTCTTTACATATCGGAGGTAGATATTTGCTGCTTTTTATCTGATATATTTTGATTCAATTATTACCAATATTTTAATCTTGTTTTTCAGGTAACTAATATTTTGATCTTCTTTGTAAATTTTTGTGAGTTCAAAACTTTAGCATAAATCATTTTCTACTAACATTACTAGTTGCTAATCATAATATTCTTCAAAATCCAATGTAGTACATTCCAATTAATGTGCTTAGTGATTACTCTATTAAGAAGCTACCTAAGAAAGCAACATCCGTGATTTATATGGGTACGTGTCAAACCCTTGAGTTTGACCCAAAGGCATGTGGGATGGTGCCTGGACGATTCGCAAGCCAGACCATGCCAGCCGGTAAGTGGACCCGAAGGATAGGGAGGCATTGTTACAAGTTAGTGCCAGGATGAGATGATGGAGCCGTGGAGGGCTTGGATGCAAGACAAGCTATTAAGCAAGAACAAAGGTAAAGGCCAAGGCAAGGTTCTCAGACTTAGAAAAATATTGAACTAAGACAAGACAGGCAGACTTTGAAGGACCGTGGGAAAAAAAATACTCAGTGGAAATTGCAATTTAAAAATTTTTCCAAACCAAAGTCTAAGAATACTTATGTTTAGGGCATTTTACTTGAACAACTGGAGTTGGATTCGAATTTGACAGTACTTCCTAAATTGGAACGTTTACTTGTTCCGTGAGAATGCCATCGAACTATCTGCCCTTTCGCATCAAACACTTACCACGTTTGTTAGTTCTTAACTTTCCAGAGTATTCTCAAACCTCTATGGACTTCTACCGGTGAAAGTAACTTAGAAGAAAAATGGAAGAGCTAAACGTTAAAGGAATAGAGGAAAACGGTGGCTTTGTTTTTGTTCAAGAAAAAAAGCCAAAAAGCCGTTTCAGTGGTTCTCCTTTTGGAATTTCGGTCAACTTCTTCTAGGCACACTTGATGCCTTTATATATATAAACATTTTCCTTTTTCCTTTTCAAAGCAAAAACAACCAGCTACTTCCTTTTTTCTTTTATTTCATTTTCCTTTTTCTTGTATAGCAGCTACTCCAGGTTTTTAAACCTGTAGCCGTCCTACATAAACCCTGATAGACTAGGGTTTTTCTTAATTAGTCCAAAACTAATTAAGTTAGCTCTCTTGTTATTAATTAATTAATCCACTTTGGGCCCAATATAAAATTACCCAATATAATTAATTAATTAATTAATTAAATTAGCCCAATTAATTATTTTAGTCCAAATAAATAATTAATTAGACTTTTAGAATAATTCTCCCAATAAGCCCATGTAGTAAATAAATTTATTAAGGTTATTTGAGCTACTCTAAGGACAAAAAGTCATATTAATCTTGGGGTACTAAAATGACCAAAATACTCCTGCAAACAAATAACTGTATTTTATTATTTTAAATATTTCATTTATCACCATATAAAAATATTAACCCCTAGAATAATATTACAAGTGCAGTGTCTTCGACCTACATGTATAACGATGAAAATACTTCTCTATGTGACACCCATCATTGAGATAGGAAAAATGCACTAACATCTTTCTCAATGATTTTTACCATTCTTTGATAGGTAGTCTGATAATCTACAACTTCCAATATGTATCCACTTATCATAGGGAGCTACATAAAACTGTACATATTTAGTCACGTTTCTCAAGGCCCTAAATTATTTAGATTATCCCGGACAATCACAATAGAGTGATATTTTCATGTAATGAAGCATATAAACTCTATTGTATAAACCCGTCTTAATTAACTAGAGTCATACACCTAACGTACTAGGTTATTGGCCGTGCGATAAGACCTCACCCAATATATATCAAAGTGTACAAGTCCAGCTTCACCAGACCACAAATTTATACTCAAGTCTTAAGGTACTCGTCCACATAGTAACTGTGATAAATCAATCTTTATTTATTTTAGTACTTTTATAAAGACTAGTATCGCATGGTCCAATTCTATGTATTCCAAATACGCTTACACTATTGGTGTGGGTGGACTACTCACTGGTTAAAGGTAAACTATTCTCTATTTTGAAACCAGAGTGTAATGATTAAACCTTGATGAAGTGCTTAGCTTTATCAATTGATCAAGAATAATTTTTCGCTTATGTGTTAGTAGCTCATAATTTATATATTGTTGTGAAAGTACGACCTAATCATGTGGATTACTTACTAACACATTTAGACCTTAATGTGCAATATATATAAACAAACAACTATTACTAAATGAAACTTTTATTAATTTTTAAAATATAGAATTACATAGGCTATTTTGGGTATACATTCCTACAATCTTCCACTTGCGCTTAATGGACTATAATAGTCCATATGTGCCTATCCCTATGACATCTAAGTGTCTTTGAAACTTCTTTTCTATCAAAGTCTTGGTAAATGGGTCCACCAAATTGTTTGCAGAGAAAATCTAGTCAACCACTATCTCCCATTTTTGGATGAACTTTCGAAAAAAAGTGATACTTTCTCTCAATGTGCTTGTTCTTTCTATGGTTTCTTAGCTCCTTATATTATGACACATCTCCAAAATTGTCTCAATATATAGTTATGAGCCTGTCCATTTGTAGCACAACTCTAATTTCTGTGAGGAACTTTCGGAGCCAAATTGCTTCTTTAGAATATTTTGAAGCTGCCACATACTCAATTTTTATGGTAGAATCAGCAATGCAAGATTGCTTAACACTCTTATATGAAATAGCCCCTCCATACAAAGTGAAAACATATCCACTAGTGGATTTTCTTTTATCTTTATCTACATGGAAGTTTGAGTCCATGTAATTAGTAGGAACTAAGTCATCGGCCGTATAAATAAGCATACAATCCCTCGTTCCTTTCAGGTACTTGAGAATAAGCTTTATAGCTTGCCAATTTCTTTCCCTGGGTTTGGCTGATACCTACTAACCATACTTACTGCAAAGCAGATATTCGACCTTGTACAAAACATGGCGTACATGAGGCTTTCTATTACCGAGGCATAGGGAATCATACACATCCTTTCCTTTTCTTCCTGTATCTTAGGACACTGCTTGAAAGATAAGATAAATCTGTGCCTAAAGGGTATGATTGCCTCTTTACACTGATCCATACTAAATTTGGCCAATATCTTGTCAATGTAAGTAGATTGGGATAAGCCTAATATTTTTTGCTTCTTATTTCTAAGAAATTTTATTCTAAGAATATAGATGGCATCTCCCATATCTTTTAAGCTAAATTGACTTGATAGCCAAATCTTTATGGATGATAATATCCCTACATCATCTCCAATAAGTATAATGTTGATAAGGGCAAATGTCATCAATATTTTTCTAGTTATTTGAGGATGTTTTGTGATACATTTGTTACAATAAATAGGCATATTCCTTTATATTTGATATTTTACTCTTAGAAAGGTGGTTTGAATTTTTATTATAGAAAATGACAAAAGAAAGTCAAAACCGTCGCCATTAAAGCACAGCCGGTGTCGGCTATGACCCACTGAGTTGGCACAGGCCCCGATCTGAAAAAATAGCGATTTCGTTGTCAAAAAAATAAAGCACGACCGGGTAACCAAAGCATGGTCGGTGCTGGCCATGCCAAATGGAGCTAGCGCCGACACTAGCCTTGGATTGTCCCATGTTGGCAAACTTTTCCAATCATGTGCAGATTTGATAATTTCCTAAGAGTTTTGGTATTTTGCAATTTCTATTTGGCCTAAAACTCTTAGCGAACAAATTTTAACCTCTTGGGAGCCTAATTAAACAAGAAAATCACAAGACAAATGTGTGAATCCATGCATTAAAGTTGCTAATTACTCACAAAATGAGGAGATTCATTATTCAAGGGGCTTTATTCAAGAAGGTCTCCAAAGAAAAGATAGAGAGCTTGTCTATGAGTTCTTTCTTTTGAAGGCTTAAAATGGCAAAAATCATTAAACTGAAAGCATGCTTACAAAACGAAAAATTTACCTCTGTGATTGAATGGCCCTTTTTGCAATGATATAGATGTCTTTACAAGGATGCTTGAAGTTATTGGATCATATCCTTGTAAACGTCGACTGCGTCTCATTCACGCGAAGCCTTTGATCTTCCGAAATGATGCCCATAGCACTGCTGGTGAAAGCTTGAAGAGTTAGGTTTGATAAGCTTTTTGGCTTCTGTGAAATGCTTTCACAGACTTAGTCTCTGTAAAATGAGTTTCGTCTATGAATGAATGAATTGCTAAGTGCAAAGCCTTCCACTTCAATTCATTTCCATTCATTTCATTAAATTTTTCGAGAGAGAATCCATTCGCATGAAGACAGAAAGCATCAATGCTTTCTGTTATCCTTCATGCTTTTTTATTATTATTATTATTTTATTTTACCTTTGGTCTTATTCATTGGGCCAGATAAAATTATTTATTCTTTGACTTGAACAGCCATAAATAGTAAATCTCAATTATTTATTTTTTGAACTTCCTTAAACAGCTCAATAAATAATTAACAAGTTCAAATAGACCAATATAAAATATCAAGCCTTTTATCTAGTTTTATATCTAGATTAATTTTCTAATTATTCAATCTGGACCTTGGGACCTGAATAATTAATTAGCCAATTAAATTAGATAAAATATATATATTCTCTCGAGCTTTTTATTTTATTCTAGTTCAATAATAAATTAGACTACTTAAATAAAATAAAATAAAACTCATAATTATCAAAACCAATTCCTTAACCCAAATCTG
This sequence comes from Voacanga thouarsii, assembly GCA_026120185.1. Classification (NCBI taxonomy): domain Eukaryota; kingdom Viridiplantae; phylum Streptophyta; class Magnoliopsida; order Gentianales; family Apocynaceae; genus Voacanga; species Voacanga thouarsii. Next base: position 1,879,905 of record JANUWF010001547.1, on the reverse strand, counting down.
TCAAGACTTTAGGGCCATTCCGGGGACCAAAAAACACATCACATTGGTTACTAAAATGATCAAAATACCCTTACTATATAAATAGTTATATTTTATATTTTAAATATTTTCTAATATTACCATAAGGAAATATTGACTCCAAGGATAATGCTATGTTAGCAAAATCTTCGACCTACAGGTGTAATGACTAAAATGCCCCTCTATGTATCGCCGTGCATTTAGAGAGGAAGAGTGTACTAACAGATCTCTAATAGATATCTACTATCCTTAGACCTCTAGTTCAATAATCCATAGTTTTTAGAATGTTTCTACTTTTCAAGCAAGCTATCCTAAAGTAAACATTCAAGTCATGTTCCCCAAGGCCCTGGATAATTAGATCATTTGAACAATCACAAGGGGCGATATAGCCCAGAAGCTATCTTGTACAAGTCTGTCTTAACTAATTAGTCACATATACCCAACATACAAGTATATCGGTTCTACAAAATAACCTCAACTACAGTATATCAAAGTATATGCTTTCAGCTTCGTTAGACCACCAACTCATATTCAAGGGGTAGAATATTAGTCCACGCTGTAGCAGAATAGTTTGAGTTTTTTTTTAAATAGTACTTTTAAAAATCACTATTATAGGTCCTATTCTACGTATTCGAAATACGTTCATGCTATGAAGTGAGTGGACTACTCACTGGCTAAAGGTAAGCCATTCTTCATTTGAAATTCATAACACAATAACCTATCCATGATGAGATTTCCATTCTCATCATTTGGTTAAGAACAAACATTTATGTATTATGTAATCCATGATCTATACCTTACTGTGAAAGATCACCATTCACATGGATCACTTACTTAAACACAATGGGTACTTTTCAAACTTAAATCGTGCAAAAATAAAATGCAAGTTCATAAATAAATTTTGAGAATAAATTCTTTTATTAATAAATTCGATAATTATATCAGATAAAATTAGTCTAGAGGGCATATATTCTAAAAATCTGTCACTTGCACTCTAGGACTAAGAAAGCTCATAGGTGCTCACCCTAATAGCGTCTAAGTATTTCTTGAAGACTCTTTCAGCCAAAGGCTTAGTGAAGGGATCCGCCAGGTTGTTCTCCGAGGCTATCTATTCCACCATGATTTCCCATCTCTGAATGAAATCCTGAATCAGGTGGTACTTCCTCTGGATGTGCTTCCCCTTCTTGTGGTTCCTGGGTTCTTTGAATTGCGAGACTACTCCAGAGTTGTCGCAATATACCACAATCGGTCTGTCCATGTATGGCACAACTCCAAGTTCTGAAAGAAACTTCCGGAACCAGACTGCTTTCTTGGATGCTTCCGAAGCTATCACATACTCAGTTTCAATGGTTGATTCAACAATACAAGATTGCTTGATACTCCTCCATGAAACAACTCCTCCAAACAAGGTGAAGACATATCCACTAGTGAATTTTCTCTTATCCTTATCTGCTTGGAAATAAAGTCTATGTATCTAGTAGGAACCAAGTCGTCAGCCTTGTAAGCCAACATATAATCTTTCGTACTATTCAAGTACTTAAGAATATACTTTATAGCTTGTCAATGAACCTTCCCAGAGTTTGATTGATATATGCTAACTAAACCTACGGCAAAGTAGATATCTTGCCTACTGCATAACATGGCATACGTGAGACTTCTCACAGCCGAAGCGTAGAAAATCCTACTTATCCTATCTTTTTCCTCTTGAGACTTAGGACAATCCTTAGAACAAAAAGACAACCTATGTCTGCAAGGGATTAGAGCTCTCTTGCATGAGTCCATACTAAACTTGGCCATCATCTTGTCAATGTATGTCATTTGGGATAATCCTAACATTCTCTGCTTCCTATTTCTAAGAAGCTTAATCCTGAGAATATAACTGGCTTCTCCCAAGTCCTTCATACTAAATTGATTAGACAGCCAAATCTTAGTAGATGACAATGTCCCTACATCATTCCTAATGAGTAGAATGCTATCCACATATAGGACAAGAAAAATCACATTTATGCCTTCTAATTTCCTGTACATGCATGGTTCATTCTCGTTTTGAATGAAATCGTAAGACTTTACAGTCTTATGAAAATGAATGTTTCATGTTCTAGATGCCTGCTTAAGTCCATAAATGGACTTCTTAAACTTACAAACCATATGTTTCTTGCCTTTAGCAATAAAACCTTCTGGTTGGGATATATAAATATCTTCATTAAGATAGACATTAAGAAATGCCATCTTGACATTCACTTGCCATATCTCATAGTAAAAATGACATGCAATGGCAAGGAGGATATGGATGGACTTAAGCATGGCTACCGGAAAAAATATTTCATCATAATCGATTCTCTTTTTTTGAGTATACCCTTTCGCCACAAGCTTAGCTTTGAAAGTTTCTACTTTTCCATCCGCTCCCCTCTTCCTTTTGTATAGCCACTTACACCCAATGGGTTTTATCCCTTCAGGTGAAGTTACAAGATCCTAAACCTGATTGAAGTACACAGACTTAATCTCGGCTTTCATTGCTTCATGCCATAGATCTGCATCGGCATCAGTAATAACCTTCTCGTATCTAGTAGGATTTTGTTTCTGATGGTCAGAAACCAGCTCGAAAGTCTCTCCTGTTCATCTTTCTGGAACTCTAGATACCCTCATACTACGACAAAGCTCCGATTGTATAGGTTCTTCAGGTTGTACCTCTTCTTGTTCCATAATCTAGTCTGAAGAATTTGATTTCGAAGATAACTTCTCCTCGAGTTCCAACCTTGTTGAACTTTTAATGGAAGTACTTTAATCATCCTCCAAGTATCTAGTATTAGTACTTACCAGTATTTTCTGCTCCTTAGGATGATAAAAGTAACCTCCTTTTGTCCCTTTTGGATACCCAACAAAGTAGCATAATTCTGATCTTGGTTCTAATTTGTCTCCTTTTATCAGTACATAAGCTGGACAACCCCATATCCTAAGATGATTTAAACTTGGCTTATTCCCAGTTCACATCTCATAGGGTGTCCTAGATACTGACTTGGAAGGCACTAAGTTCAGAATGTATGCTGCTGTTTCCAAGGCATATCCCTAAAAAGAGATCGAAAGAGTAGCATGAGACATCATGCTTCAAACCATTTCTATTAATGTCCTGTTCCTTCTCTCAGCTACTCCATTTTATTGGGGTGTACCTGGCGCAAAGAGTTGAGATATTATCCCATGATATACCATGTAATCCTTGAACTCACCGAGAAGGTACTCTCTACCACGATCCGATCATAAGGTTTTGATTAGTTTTCCTATTCAACGCTCTATTTTAGTCTTAAACTTTTTGAATTTGTCAAAAGAGTCAGACTTGCGTCTCATCAGGTAGACATAACCAAACCTTGTACAATCATCCGTGAAAGTGATGAAGTACTCGAAACCCTCTCTAACTTGAGTAGACAAAGGACCACACACATAAGTATAAACAAGACCCAATATCTCCTTGGCCCTATCAGCCTTTTGGGTAAACGACCTTTTGGTCATTTTTTCCCATAAGGCAGGATTCATACTCAGACCAACTTTCCAATCTTAATGAGCCCAAGGGCCTATCATTGATTAACCTCTGAATTCTGGTTGAGTTAATATAACCGAACCTTAGATGCCAAAGATATGAGTCATTGACATTGGTCTTTCTCTTCTTACTTAAAGGTTCAGATTGAGCGTTATTTGTTTAATTATTTATAGAATTTAAAAAGAATAAGTTTTTATACATGTGCCCTGTACATAAAACTTCTCCATTTCTACTGATAGTAATACCAAAATAGAAAGAAACAGAATATCCATGATTTATTAGTTTTGCAACTGAAATCAAATTCTGTCTAAAACTAGGTATATATAAAATATCCTTTAATGTAACTACTTTATTATAATAAAAAATAAGATCCAGCTCTCCCACTGTAAAGGCCCATACTCGTGCTCCATTTCTTACTCGTAGTCCATGATCGCCCTTCTAGAGTCTTCTTATCTTCTTAAACCCCTGCAAGGAGTTACATATATGATCAGTGGCACCAGAATCAACAATCCAAGTGGAAGTTGATCCAACCATTGAAATTAACTCTAGATAGAGAATAATACCTGTAAGGTTTTTCTAGGCCTGAAGTTCTAGACATTATTTTTTTCTAGTGTCTCTTTTGCCCACACTTGAAGCATTTGTCTTTGGGCTTGTTGGGCTAGTTCTAAGGCTGGGCCTGTGCGTTTCCCTTCTTCTTCTTGAACTGCCTGGGCCTGGACCCAGTTCTGGAAGAAAAAGTCCTAGCAATCACGACCTTGAACTGTGGCTTCATAACCTTCTCTGCCACTTGGAGCTTTTTTATTAATTCGGTTAAACTCATGTTTAACTTGTTCATGTTATAATTTAACTTGAACTGAGTAAAAGAGCCTAGAAGAGATTCGAGAACTATGTTCACTTGGCTCTCGGAGTCAATTACAGCCCTTAAGACTTCTGCTTCCTTAAAAGCAGCAATCATCTTAAGCATATGCTCTCTGACTAATCATCTCTTAGCCATCTTAGTATTGATGATCATCCTAAGAGCCTCCTACCTTGTGGGCTGGCTCTTATTTGCGAATATCGTGGCTAGTGGTTGGCTAATGTCATACGCAGTGGCCATGTACTCGTGTTTAAACTTGAGCACACTAGACATGGAGGCTAACATATAGCGTCAAGCCATTTTGTTGTCTTTCTTCCATATTTTTTTAGCCTCACGCTCCTTAACGGTGGAATCCTTCCCAATAATAGGACAAGTTTCAAAGAGGACATACTTATACTTCTCAGCAGTGAGTGTTATGTCCAAGTATCTTTTTTAATCCACATAATTTGGACCCGTTAGCTTATTCTCACGAAAAATAACGGCCAAAGGACTAAAAGAACCTCCACCAATCATTTCTGAAAAATAAAAAATAAAAGAAAATTTAATTTGTGAAAAACAAAATAATTTGTGACTTTATCCTCATATTAAATCCGATAATAGTTAACCTTGTCACTATTATCTTGAATATGATTAATTTGGCTCTTAGAAAACTGACATAGCTTTTTGGGAAGATTAACAGTTTTCTAAGCTAAGTGTATTAACCACTACAAATTAATTTCCCTTCTAGGTAATGATCTAGAAGATAATTTCATTGTGGGATGACCATTTCTTCTCATTTCTTATGGATATTCCTTGCACAATAACCTCCAATGTGGGCTGGCTGATCATAGCACATATCCCGGGTTATTAATTACATCTATCTATTAGTTCTAGATCCTTGTGGTATTCCCATCCTATATGGGTTCACTCCCAAGGTGACGTGAGGGGACCCATGATCTCTAATGAGAATTGTAATGAAAGCTGTGGGGCCGTTGGAACCCCTCTCCCGCTTAGTGTTTTAAAATAAGGGTTTTTTCTTTAAAAATATCTTTTAAAAATTTCAATTAGGTTTACTTTTAACTCAAAAATAAAATATCTAAATCCATAAAAATTTCTATGTCAAGGTTTATATCCTTTGAGAAAATTTTTTATGGATTAATTTTATTTAAGTTAATAAACTTGATAATTTCATAAATTTCTAATAAAACTTTCGAGAGATTTTGATATCAAGTTTAATTTGACAAAAATAATTTTTCTTGTTAAAATTCAATCAAAATGGTTTTCTATTTTAATTTACAAAAATATCTAAATCCAATATATTTTCTATGTCAAGGATAAAATCCTTTGAGAAAATATCCAATAATTAATTTTTGTTTGAATTAAAATTAACCATTTAATTTTAAAAAAATATTTCTCTTTGTCAAATATTCCTAAGGACTTTGGTCTTTGAGAAAAAGCGCACATAGGGTACAAAAAGAAATAAGCATGCTAGAAAATTGTAAATGTTTTCCTACTTTTTTATTCTTTTAACCTAAATGTTCAAAAAAAAGAATTAAACACATTAATTAATTAATGGTTTTGTTTAATCCTAAATTTCTTTTACTATTATTTTTCATGCAAAATATTCAAAGAATATTAACTATTACAATAAAAAAAACTTCACCTGGTATGGAATCAAAAACTAATTTTTTAAAATTTAATTGGGTCCAGTGCACCTGCCACACTGGATCATGGCCCATGGGCCGAGATCCGGGCGGGTGCCTGCGAGCCGCCCATTGCTGCGGTCAAAATTGTTGATCGCGACAATCTCCAATTTGCGAAATGCGAATTGAAGATTTGCTTCCTAGTGGAAGCCGGCTCGACGGCTAGGCTGCTCGTCAGCTCCTTTCACAGGCTCAGGCAGCTCGGCTTGGTCAGCTAGGCTCCAACGGCTGGCTGCTACAGTACCATCTTCTCCAGTGATTTTTCTCTGCATTTCAAAGGCTACTGTACGCTTCAATCAAAACTCATCCAAACAACTGCCTATACTCTTAAAAATACTGGCCTTACACGATATCTATGAAAGCAATCAAAATACAGTGTTCCTATGCTTCCACTCGCGAAACTTATAGTGAAACTACCTATATCGGAAAACACGAAAGATCACAGATTTCATCTAAAACAAATATTTTCTTATTTTAGTTAAGCCTAGCATGCTTCCTACATTTGCCAAACCATGGCTTTGATACCAATTGAAGGCTTAAAATAGCAAAAATCATCAAACTGAAAGCATGCATACAAAATAAAAAATTTACTTCTGTGATTGAATGACCCTTTTCGTACTGATGTAGATGTCTGTACAAGGATGTTTGAAGCTATTGGATCACGTCCTTGTAAACGTCGACTGCGTCTCATTCAGACGAAGCCTTTGATCTTCCGAAATGGTGCCCGTAGCACTGTCGGTGAAAGCTTGAAGAGTTAGGTTTGATAAGCTTTTTGGCTTCTGTGAAATGCTTTCACAGAATTAGTCTCTATGAAATGGGTTTCGTCTGTGAATGAATGAATTGCTAAGTGCAAAGCCTTCCACTTCAATTCATTTCCATTTCATTTCATCAAATTCCCCGAGAGAGAATCCATTTGCATGAAAACAGAAAGTATCCATGCTTTTTGTTATCCTTCACGCAAAACAACACGAAATTATTTATTTATTTATTTTTACCCTTGGTCTTATTCATTGGGCTAGATAAAATTATTTATTCTTAGGCTTAAACACCCATAAATAATAAATCTCAATTATTTATTTTCTGGGCTTCCTTAAACATTCCAATAAATAATGAACAAGCCCAAATAGATTAATATAAAATATCAGGTCTTTTATCTAGTTTTATATCTAGATTAATTTTTTAATTATTCAATCTGTGCTTTGGGCCCTGAATAATTAATCAACCAATTAAACTAGATAAAAAATATATACTCTCTCTCGAGCCTTTTATTTTATTCTAGTCCAATAAAAAATTAGACTACTTAAATAAAATAAAATAAAACTCATAATTAGCAAGACCAATTCCTTAACTCAAATCTGTCAGGACTTAAGGGCCATTCCAGGGACCAAAAACACATCGCCTTGGCTACTAAAATGACCAAAATACACCTGTTATATAAAGAGTTGTATTTTGTATTTTAAATATTTCCTAATATCACCATAAGAAAATATTGACCGCAAGGATAATACTGCGTCAGCAAAGTCTTCGACCTACAGGTGTAATGACTATAATACCTCTCTACGCATCGTCGTGCATTTAGAGAGGAAGAGTATACTAACACCTCTCTAATAGACATCTACTATCATTAGACCTCTAGTTTAATAATTCACGAATCTTGGAAAGTTTCTACTTTTCAAGGCAGTTACCCTAAAGTAAACATCCAAATCATGTTTTCCAGGGCCCTGGATAATTAGATCATTTGAACAGTCACAAAGGGCGATATAGCGCAGAAGCTATCTTGTACAAGTCTGTTTTAACTAACAAGTCACATATGTTGGGCATCTCAGGCTCGGATCGCATATGTCGCAGTGAAAAATAAAACGAGATACTATCCCAGGACCCGCCTATGTGTGGAAAACAAGACATAAGGATAATAAAGGTAGCAGTTTTTTACCTTTGTTTGATCGTCCGAAGAACAAAATTTCTTATTCAAGTTGAGGCGCGATCTAGCAATCCTTTTGATCCAACTTCACGAGAGTGGAACATCTAACCATTATAATCACAGTGTGTGATTATCTCTAATAGTAATCCACACAGAGAAATACTCAAGCACCAAAATTTTCTGTACTAGCAGAAAAAGAAATGGTGGCTAGGGTTGTTTCACGTTTTCAGCAAAACGAGAAAGAGAAAGAAGAAGAAGAAAAGGTTTAGGTGGCTGCAATTTTTCATGTGAATCCCTCTCTAGGGTTTTCAGTTATACCATCATAAAATCGAAAAATTCACTGAAAATCTGGAATTCTAAAACAATTAGAGTTCCCTAATATTAATTGGAAACATCAAGTTTTCTTAATTACAATTTGGACCACAATTATAACTAATTATAATTTATCACAACAACTTCTTTTTCTTGCAATTAACTCCACTATGTTATCAAATAACATCTTAAGTATATAATCATCTATTGTGTGTGACCTATTAGGTTTCCCAGTCAATTGGTAGTGAATATGAATTAATCCAAACGTCTTTGAGATTAATAATCCATAATTAATTAGAATTAATCCTATTAATTGAAATCAGGATTGGTTTATTAATTCATCAATTAATAAACCCATATTCCCAAATCATGAGCGATATCTAGCAACACATCATGACCACTCAAGAGTCCAGGAAGTCAAGTGACTTGACATGAACCCTTCAATAACAAACTTCAATGCAATTAACTCCCCACTACTCTAGATGTATATCAATTGGAACTATTTCCAATACACAATTGCCTTGGCCAAGGACTTCTTGAGTAGTAATTCCTACAAGTGGATGTGAGATATTCGCCCCTACCATTAAGAGTGGTGAATCCTTTATTAACCCTCTCAACTACTTTCGTTTACCTCACAATGTACCAAATATCCATCCCATAGGCAGCCCTCGATCGAGCTCCAAAGATTGGAATCAAAGTACAATATTTAGCAAACAAAGTACCTTGGAGATCTTAAGTCTAAAGATATTTGTATGTTTGCTATATTGAGATTATATCACTGGCACTAAATAGTTATCCATATGATTATTTCAAAGCTAGGTCATCCAATGAACTTGTTCCATTAACAAGCATCTATGTGTTAACTTTGAGTATCTCAATACTCATGGATATGAGAATCATCGTCTGATCAAATCAGGAGGTCTAACACATGCTATTCTTTACGCATTAATGATGTTCTGTCTCATTAATACTATGACTAGGGATTATTTAAGTACTAACACTATACAGTGTAATAGGAATCTCATATCAAGATCTCTATCATGATTTTCTTAACACAATGTTGTACTAGGGACTTTATCGAATAGTTATATTACTTAAAAGTAAACAAAAGAAACTGTAAGGTAAATAATGCCTTTTATTAGAATAAAATGTGTCATATATAATGTACAAGTGATTGCCTCTAGGGCACAACACTAACAAACTCCCACTTGCACTAGAGCCAATCATTCATGTATCTAATACCGAATGACTCAACATGACAATCATGTTTCTTTTGGGATAGTTCTTTTGTAAGTGGGTCAGCTATATTCTCATCCATGGGAACTCTCTCTATCTTTATTTCCTTAGCTACTTCAGAAGTGGCCATGTACTTAGCTTCTGTCATAGAGTCTGCAATAGTCTCTTGTTTGGAACCTTTCCAACTTATTGCCCTTCCACACAACATAAACACGTAGCCAAATTACGATTTGAAATCATCTTTGTCAGATTGAAAATTGGCATCAGTATACCCGTTTATTTTCAAATCACTTTCTCCATATACTAAGAACATTTCCTTAGTCCTTCGTAAGTACTTAAGGATGTTCTTTACAGCCGCCCAATGACCCTCACCAAGATCAAATTGGTATCTGCTCATCAAACTGAGAGCACAAGATACATCGGGCCTAGTAGCGTACATGATAGATCCAACTACTGAAGCATATGGAATCTTACTCATGTGATCCTTTTCAACTTGTATCTTGAGAGACATCGACTTTGAAAGGCTTACACCATGTGACATGGGTAAGAATCCTTTTTTGGAATGATCCACACTAAACCTCTTTAGCATTTTATCTATGTATGTAGACTACAAAAGACCGAGCAGCCTTTTAGATCTATCTCTATAGATCCTTATTCCGAGAATATAGGTTGCTTCTCCAAGGTCTTTTATGAAGAATTGTTTGGAAAACCAAATTTTAACCATTACAAGACAGGTATATCGTTTTCTATTAGCAATATGTCATCTACATAAAGCAGTAAGAAAACGATTGCACTCTTACTAACCTTTCTTGTATACACAAGGCTCATTCATGTTTTGAATGAAACCAAACTCTTTGATTGTTTCATCAAAATAGATGTTCCAACTCCTAGAAGCTTGCATAAGTCCATAAATGGACCTTTGCAGCTTGCACACCTTTGTCCTATCACTGGATGTGAAACCCTCAGGTTGTGTCATATACACTACCTCAGTCAGATTTCCGTTTAGGAAAGCTGTTTTTACATCCATTTGCCAAATCTCATAATTATGATGAGCAGTAATGGCTAGGAGTATCCTGATGGATTTTAATATGGTTAGTGGCGAGAAGGTTTCATCATAGTCAATACCATGTTGTTGACGATAACCTTTGGCCACTAGACGTGCTTTATAGGTAACTAAGTTACCATCCATATTCGTTTTCTTTTTGAAAATCCATTTGCAACTAATAGGTTTAATTCATTTGGATGGATCAACCAAAGTCTATACTTGGTTTTCGTACATGGAATCCATCTCTGACTTCATGGCCTCAAGCTATTTGCCAGATTCTGAACTGTTTAAAACATCCTTGTAGGTAGTAGGCTCATCTTCATCTATGACCAATACGTCATTGTGGTCACTAATGAGAAATCCATATCTCTCAGGTGCTATACGTATCCTAATAGATCTACAAGGTTCTTCTGTATTAGAAGGTTCATCTATTCTATCAATAGATGTGGGATTAGACGGTTGATCCTCGTTTGTTTGATTTTCATGAACTTCACTAAGTTCAATCTTACTCCCACTGTCCCCTTTGAGCATGTGCTCCTTCTCTAAAAAGATGGCATGCTTCGAAACAAACAATTTATTTTCAGAAGGGAGGTAGAAGTAATATCTGAAAGATTCTTTCGGATATCCCACAAACAAACACTTGTCAGACTTACTATCAAGTTTGTCTGACTGTGGCCTTTTGACAAAGGCAGGAAAACTCCATACTCACAATTGAGATAACTTTGGTTTCTTACTAAAGAACATCTCAAATGGGGTAGTATCAACCGATTTTCTTGACTCTGTTTAGTATATAAATAGAAGTCTCTAGTGCATACTCCAAAACGATTTTAGTAGGTCTGTAGAAGCTATCATGGTCCGTACTATTTCTAGAAGGGTTCGATTCCTTCTCTTAAATACACTGTTATACTGAGATGTATGTGGTAGAGTCCATTGAGATAATATCTCATTATCTCTAAGATAACTCAGGAACTCTTGGCTCAAGTATTCTCCTTCTCGATCAGATCTTAGAGTCTTAATACTTTTGCCAAATTGTTTCTCTATTTCATTCTTGAAGTCTTTGAACCTTTTAAAGGCCTTAAATTTGTTTTTCATTAAATACAAATACTCGTATCGTGAGAAATCATTGATAAAGTTTATGAAATAGTTATAATGTCCTCTTGCTTGTATTGACATTGGGCCACATACATCAGAATGTATAAGTTCTAATAACTCATTGGCCCGTTCTCCTTTTCCTAGAAAAGGAATTTTAGTCATTTTACTTAGTAAACAAGATTCGCATGTGCCATATGATTCATAAACAAATATCCCTAAGTCACCAAGCTTGTGTAACTTTGAAACACGATTTTCGTTTACATGGCCCAAATGACAATGCCATAAGTAAGAGGTATTAGAATTATCCATTTTAGATTTCTTATTGTTTATATTGAGAACTGGATTATCCAAGTCTAGAACATATAAACCGTTAGCCAAAGTTGCCGAACCAAAGTGAATATCATTCAAAGAAAAAGAACAACATTTATTCTTAAATATTAAATGAAATCCACATAAGTCTTAACACGTAACTGAGATAATATTTTTCATTAAAATTGGTACATAATAACAGTTTTGTAGTTCTAGAATTAATCCCGAAGGCAGGTTCAGCTCATATGTTCCCACAGCAAGTGCAGCAACCTTTGCCAGCAACCTTTGCCCCATTTGCAGTACGTAGGTCCACATCGCCTTTCTCTAGCCTTCTACTACTCTTTAGACCTTGCAAGTTATTGCACAAATGAGATCCATATCCGGTATCTAATACCCATATCTCATTTTTAAAGGCAGTATTTATCTTAATCATAAACATACCTAGAGAAGAAGTAGAAGTGCTTGTAAGCTTCTCCTTCTGCTTCTTGTCCTTAATGGTCTCCAAGTAGGCTTTGCAGTTGTGCCTCTAGTATCTCATCTTCCCACAATGATAGCATGGGCCCTTGGTAGTTGTGTCCTTCTTGTTCACACCATCTTTGGGTTTTATGGGAGTCTTCTTCTTTTTGTTTTGAACTTTCTTCTTAGAAGAGGAAGATTCTACCATTAAAACTGCATTGGAATCCTTCTTCATGGAGTACTCTGTAGTTTTGAGAAGATTGATCAAATTAGGAATGGTGGACTCAATCTTGTTCATCTGATAGTTAATCACAAATTGTGAGAAACTATTAGGCAAGGATTGTCGAATTAAGTCGACACTTAAGTCATGATCCATTGCAAACCCGAGAGATCCAAGCTTCTTTATCAAGCCTAGCATCTTCAGCCCATGAGTGGCCACAGAAGAACCCTGTGCCATTTTACAACGAAATAGTTGCTTCGAGATCTCATATCTCTCAGTTCTGGCTTGTGCATCAAATAGCTCTCGAAGATGTAGTATAATCGATTGAGCATCCATATGTTCGTGCAATTTTTGCAACTCGGGAGTTGTGGATGCCAGCATAATACATGATGGTGTATCACTATCCTCCTTGTGCTTCTTGCGGATAGCATGCTCATCAGCATGAGCATCTTGAGCTGGTGGTGGTGGAATAGGAGCATCTAGCACGTAGAGCAACTTTTCTGATTTGAGAACGATTCTCAAATTTCTATACTAGTCGAGATAGTTTGATTCGGTTAACTTATTGGTTTCCAAGACGTTACGTAATTTCAAGTTTGTTGACATGATGCAAGTGACCTAGATGTAAAGATAGAGAGCATTAGCTACTTGTATATGCACATGATATGCAAATAATTAGGACTTTAATTAAGCTCAATTTTACTCCATTACAAACTAAACTTTAACTAAGCTTTAATCCCAAGTAACTTGGGGTCGGCTATATGAACCAATGTCAGGCAATGTGTGGTCATCCACATGAATCCTCTCTGGCCACTTTCTTCTATCGAACGTCATACTTTCATCCAAATCTAACAAAGATACATATCTCTTAATTACATCTATCCATGTCGTTTTAGGCCTACCTCTACCTCTACCTCTGTCTAACCTATCCTGCCTCACTCTCCATCGCCCTAACAGGAGCATCCCTCGGTCTTCTCTGAACGTGTCCAAACCAACGCAGACGAATTTCTCTCATCTTTTCCTCAATAGATGCCACACCCACCTTTTCCCTAATGATCTCATTTCTAACTTTATCCTTCCTAGTATATCCACACATCCACCGTAATATATGCATCTCAGCTACTTTCATTTTTTGAATATGACACCTTTTAGCTGCCCAACATTCCGTACCATATAACAAAGTAGGTCGTACGACTACCTTGTAAAACTTTCCCTTTAAATTCAACGGTGCATTACGATCACAAAGAATACCAGTCGCACTCCTCCATTTCAACCAACCCGCCTTAACTCGATGTGCAACGTCGCTATCGAGCTCTCCGTCTTTCTGAATAATAGATCCTAGATAGCGAAAACAATCAGCTAACAGTATATCTCTACCTTCCAAAGTTACACTCTGGGCTATGTTTCTGCTACCACTAAACTTGCATCCCATATATTCTGTTTTACTCCTACTAATTCTGAAACCCTTGGATTCCAATGTCTGCCGCCATAACTCCAATTTAGCATTTACACCGGCTCTAGTCTCATCAATTAATACAATATCATCCACAAATAACATACACCATGGCACAGCCTCCTGTATAGTGCGAGTCAACTCATTCATAACGGTGCCAAAGAGGAAAGGGCTAAGCGGCGATCCTTGATGCACCCCGATATTAATAAGGAATTCTGCAGTCACTCCGGCGCCAGTCCTTACACTTGTACATGCTCCCTCATACATATCTTTAATGAGAGTAATATACTTTATTGATACACCTTTCTTGGCCAGCACCCACCAAACTACTTCTCTAGGAACCCTGTCATAGGCTTTTTCCATGTCAATAAATACCATATGTAAATCTTTCTTTCTTTCCTTATGATATTCAATCATCTGCTGTAATAAATGAATTGCCTCCGTAGTGGAACGCCCAGGCATAAAACCAAACTGATTATCTGAAATTTGTATAATGCCCCGTAACCTCTGTTCAATCACTCTCTCCCAAAGCTTCATAGTATGACTCGAGTTTAATCCCACGGTAATTGGCACAATCCTGGACATCTCCTTTATTCTTGTATAGAGGAATCAGAGTACTCTTCCTCCACTCTGTAGGCATCCTATTAACTTTATATATCTTGTTGAATAGACTTGTCAGCCACGTAATACCTATATCTCCTAAACACTTCCAAATCTCGATCGGTATACCATTCGGTCCTACAGCTTTTTTTGGACTCATCCTTTTAAGGGCATCACGGACTTCATGCTTCTGAATACGACGAATCCATGCACGGTTAACCTCTTCGTTCGAAAGCGCCAGGCTACCTATACTCGAAACTTGGACTTGACTCCCGTTGAATAACTTATCAAAATATGATCTCCATCTCTCCTTTATTTCTTCATCCTTAACTAAAACATTGTGGTTTTCGTCCTTTACACATTTCACTACACCTATATCCCTCGTCTTCTTCTTCTTGTAACACGCCAGTCTATATGTATTCTTCTCTCCGTCTTTAGTATCTAACTTTTCATATAAATCCTTGTAAACTATGGCTCTTGCGTTTCTGACAACTTCTTTAGCTTTTCTTCTTGCGACCTTGTATTTCTCAAAATTTTCATCACTCCTACACCTTCCTAAATTTCTATAGCACTCTCTTTTACTCCTTACGGCTTCTTTCACTTCGTTGTTCCACCACGACACATCCTTGTTAAGAGGTATTTTTCCTTTAGATTCCCCAAGCACTTCCTTAGCTACTGTCCTAATACATTGAGCCATCTTTCTCCACATAGTATCTGGATCCGAATCCATATCAGAAGACCAATTATCTGCCTCAACTACCTTATTGACAAAGGATATTCTTTCATCCCCCTGAAGCCTCCACCACCTAATTCTAGGGTCAACTCGAAAATTCTGCTGCTTACTCCAATAGCACCCATTACTGATTCGGCAATGCCCGTTGGAAACTTTCCTAGTGGACTAGTATCCAAATTCCTCAAGAGTAATATTGGGTTTACCCAACAAGCCACCCTTACGTTCATTGGTAGGTATTCAATACCAATTACATCGTATATAACTACCGGATCATTGGGTGATTAACAATTTTTAATCTTAAAGCCTTTTGGGCTACCCCAACTTTTTCTCTAAATTTCTTTATGCTTGAGTTTGTCCAACCGGGATAAAGAATTTAGTTAAACCCGGCCAATTAATCAAGAATTTAATTCCATAGCTTAAACATGCCCAATGTCAAGTAGGCTTGGGTTTGCCCAACAACCTGGTCTCAAAAAAGGATTCTCGTTCTTACTATATTAATGGAAGGAGTTAAGTATAATATTAATTGAGGAATTTGTTCCTTTTAGTGATTTCATTGAATGACATACATAAAAATCAATAAATCACATAATTGATAATCATGATAATAAAGCGATTACGTGGTATGGTTATGGACTTTTCCTAAATTAATTTATTTGAGCCATAAAAGAAATTAATATAGTTAATCCTATGTGTTCATGCATGATTTAAGTAGAAGGTCTTACCTTCTCGCTTTATTTTGGTTGCCATCTCCAAAATAAAATAGTTCTACTCCTATCTAACCTATGTAAATTAATTACATAATTTCCTAAAGAGAGAAAACCTCGAGTTACATTCGAGGGGAATTAGATGAAAAGAGAATTACACAAGAATTCTAGAAAAGGCAGGACACACAGACCTTATTTCATAAAAAATCAAAACTATAAAATGCATGAACATATATAATTGGTTTTAGTCCATAACCATCCACCATGCCATTAACTATGCTTAAACAAAATAAACATATACTTTTATTGTTCCAAAATCACTATTTTGGAAAAATAAAACAAATTCTAAAATCAATATTTTAGAAAAATACATTAATTTTAAATTTCCAAAAGCACTATTTTGAAAAATAAAATTGTTTGTCTAAAAACTAATTTTGAGAAAATGCTTTTGGGTCCCATCTCCGGCAACGAAAACGGAAAATTTTTTTTACCGCCTCTCATCAAATGAGAATTTTTCATATCAAAATTCTATTCTGGGATTTTTTTTTTAAAGTAGCTGGAACATCGCAAACAGAGCAGAATCGACGCCGGTTTGGAAGCCAGAGCCGGTGCCGGCTTTGTTCTGATTTTTAAAAAAATTTTCTTTTCCAAAAATAATTTCTGGACATCGCGAACAAAACGGAACCGGCGTCGGTTTGGAGGCCAGAGCCGGCACCGGCTGTAGTCGGGAAGTGGCGGCGATTTTTCAGAAAAATTTTCCAGAAACAGTTTCTGGTGCCCTAATCTTTTGCAATAGATCAGTGATAAAAATTCTCAGTAGAATTTTCTGTTTTGAAGCTCAAAACAACAACCATTTTTCTAGTTTAAACAAAACAAAATAGAAAATCAAATTTACAAGATGAAACGGAGGGCAACAACCATGTTAAAAAAAACATTTTTCTGCAGAAAATTTTCAGCACATAAAGAAAGCATCTTTCAAAATATGCTATAACTTTTACACAATCATATTGTGATACGGACCTAACCAACAAAGCTCGAAACGATTTCGACTCGAGTGAAAACGATTTTCACAGCGAACAAAGACAAACACGAATACATGAAAACAATTTTTCATGCTAAAACAATGTTCGTAGACCACACATAGCATGGCTCTGATACCATTGTTGGGTATCTCAGGCTCGTATCGTATACGGCGCAGCGGAAAATAAAATGAGATACCATCACAGAACCCGCCTATGTATGGAAAACAAGATATAAAGATAATAAAAGTAGCAGCTTTTTACCTTTGTTTGATCGTCCGAAGAACAAAATTTCTTCTTCAAGTTGAGGCGCGATCCAGCAATCCTCTTGATCTAACTTCACGAGAGTGGAACATCTAACCATGATAATCACGGTGTGTGATTATCTCTAACAGTAATCCACATAGAGGAATACTCAAGTACAAAAATTTCCTGTGTAAGCAGAAGAAAAAAATGGCGCCTAGGGCTGTTTCACGTTTTCAACAAAATAAGAAAGAGAGAGAAGAAGAAGAGAAGGTTTAGGTGGCTAAAATTTTTCATGTGAATCCCTCTTTAGGGTTTTCGGTTATATCATTATAAAACCGAAAAATTCACTGAAAATCTGGAATTCTAAAACAATTAGAGTTCCCTAATTGTAATTGGAAACATTAAGTTTTCATAATTACAATTTGGACCACAATTATAACTAATTATAATTTGTCCACAACAACTTCTCTTTCTCGCAATTAATCCCACTATGTTATCAAAAAATATTTTGAGTATATAATCCTCTATTGTGTGTGACCTATTAGGTTTCCCAATCAATTGGTAACAAACATGAATTAATCCAAACATCTTTGAGATTAATAATCAATAATTAATTAGAATTAATCATATTAATTCTAATCATGATTGGTTTATTAATTCATCAATTAATAAACCCATATTCCCAGATTATGAGCGGTATCTAGCAGCACATCATGACCATCCAAGAGTCCAGGAAGTCAAGTGTCTTGAAATAAACCCTTTAATAACAAACTTCAATGCAATTAACTCCTTTCACTATACAATATCTCATTTGGTTTGGAGTACGAAATTAGTGCCAACTCCCTCCAGAATTAATTCTGGCCCGAATAAAATAGTACTTGTACTGGGAACCCACTACTCTAGATGTGTATCAATTGAAATTATTTTCAATACATAATCGCCTTGGCCAAGGACTTTTCGAATACTAATTCCTACAAGTGGCCATGAGATATTCGCCCCTACTATTAGGAGTGGTGAATCCTTTATTGATCTTCTCAACTACTTTCGTATACCTCACAATGTACCCAATATCCATCCTATAGGCGGCCCTCGATAGAGCTCTGGAGATTGGAATCAAAGTACAATGCTCAGCAAACAAAGTACCTTGGAGATATCAAGTCTAAGTATACTTGTACGTTTGTTATATTGAGATTATATCACTGGCACTAAATAGTTATCCATGTGATTATCTCAAAGCTCAGTCATCCAATGAACTTATTCCATTAACAAGCATCCATGTGTTAACTTTGAGTATCTCAATACTCACGGATATGAGAACCACTGCCTGATCAAATCAAGAAGTCTAACACATGCTAGTCTTAACACATTAATGATGTTCTATCTCATTAATACTATGACTAGGGATTATTTAAGTACTAACACTATACAGTATAGTAGGAATCTCATATCATGATCTCTATCATGATTTTCTTAACATAATGTTGTACTAGGGACTTTATCGAACAGTTATATTACTTAAAAGTAAACAAAAGAAACTGTAAGGTAAATAATATCTTTTATTAGAATAAAATATATCATATACAACGTACAAGTGATTACCTCTAGGGCACAATACTAACAATATATATCCAACATACAAGTATATCGGCTCTACAAAAGAACCTCAACTACAGTATATCAAAGTATATACTTCTGGCTTTGTCAGACCACCAACTCATACTTAAGCGGTAGAGTATCAGTCCATACTGTAGTAGTAATAGTCTGGATTTCTTTTAAATAGTACTCTTAGAAACCACTATTACAGGTCATATTCTACGTATTCGAAATACGCTCATGCTATGAAGTGAGTGGACTTCTCACTGGCTAAAGGTAAGCCATTCTCCATTTGGAATTCATAAATCAATATCCTATATATGATGATATTCCCATTCTCATCAATTGGTTAAGAATAAACATTTATGTGTTAAGTAACCTGTGATCCATTCATTACTGTGAAAGACCACCATTCACATAGATTACTTACTTAAACACAATGGGTCCTTTCCAATTGTAAATTGTGTGCAAATAAAATGTTAGTTCACAAATAAATTTTGAGAATAAATTCTTTTATTAATAAATTCGATAATTACATCTGATAAAATTAGTCTAGAGGGCATATATTCCAACATCTTTTACCTTTGTTTTCTTTTTCTAGAATAATGATTTAGTTAATATTTTCATTGTAATTTGATATTATTTTTGGAATTCATGATTTCTTGAATTCAATTAGTCTTTTTGATCAATTGATTATTTATCTTGGGATTTGATTACTTGTTTTTTCTTACGAAGTTGATTGGTCGATTTTTTTTTTTTTTAATTAACTTACTTGAAAAATGGGTTAATTACCAAGAACTTCGGTAATCAAAAGTTAGTTGATGATTGCTAGAATATGGATTCATTGACGAATTTCATGTTTTAAATCACCTAGAATATAGAGATTTATATAAAGACTAATTTTAATGCTTTTTGAGTAAGACTGGTGAAATAGAATATATCCACTAAGTTACTTAGAAGTCAGGGAATCATGGATTACAAATGAAATGGTTCTAATTTAATCCTTCATGAAATTAAGATGATAATTGATTATGATATTTACTAAATGATTCATTGTCATGTTTTCAAAAACATTTGTCTAAATTGCATATTTCAACATCCTTGAGTTGTATATATATTTCTTTATTTTTTTAATTATTTTATCACTTTATTAGGTCGGTTAAACAATGAATAAAAAGTGATTAGTGTGTACTTATTCCTTTGAGGATCGATACTCGTTAATTCCCTATACTATGATTGCCATGAGTATACTTGCTCGTATGTGTATTTTGGAATTAATGTTTTAATTAAAACTTGACTAATGGATGGATTTAAATTTAATAATTTTTATACACCCAAAATTTACGCATCAAGTTTTTTGTGCCGTTGCTGGGGAATAATATAATGAAAGTTTGAATTTTGTTGATTTAATCTTGTTTAAATGTTTATATGTCTATATGTAAATATGTCAATGTGTATATATGTTCTTTGTGTAAATAAATGTTATATCTTGTTGTTTGCAACATTGCGTACCTTAAGTTACTAGCTTAGTTCCCATTGTACTTGTATTTACCACTAACTTTTGTGTTTAGGTAGTTTGTGAATATATCTAATGTGTGTGTTGTTATTCTTGAATTTTTTATTATTTGTTTTTCCCTTTTGTTTTTTTTCTTTTCTTTGTTTTTCTATTATTTTTATTTTTTTCTATTTAATTTTTGTTTATCTTTGAGCGCGAGATTGACATCATCATGGGCAATTACTTTTGGGCACAAGATAAAAAGGGCTACAATTATGAGAATTTGGCAAAGTTGCAAGCTCGGATCGACGCTTTTTGTGAGACGTCACTTAAAGCCTCAATGCATTCTTTTATCGCCAATACAAATTTATCTATTAAGTGGCATGAAGAATCATCCCAACGAATGAGTTCTACAAGAACACAACTAGTCAAGTTGGTTGAAGATACCCTAATGGCCCATACACTTGAATAAGAGAATCCATAAGGATGGGAGAAAGAATATGAGGCACAATTGGCCAATGTAGAAAGGGAGGTATTCGACTTTCCTCTATGTGCTAATAATTCTAATATCTCTTTGTCCTATGATTTCTTAGGTTTCTTTCCATTCTTGGAGTACAATATTCTAAATAATGATGTATGGAATTTAACATGTCTTAAGGAGTTGAATTTTTCTATGATGTATCATAAGAAACCCTTGAAGGATATTGACAAATCTACCATTCACCCCAATTTCAAGGAGGTAACTTGGTATTTGTAGATGGGTTGAAAAGTAAGGATTTCTTGATTCCATCTTTAAAATCTATATTACTAGGTTCAAAGTGGGATTTCAATTGGGACAAATATTTTGAAGCAATAAGTAGTGATTCTCACGTTTACACACTGTTTAGACATAATTTACATCTTTGTATTAGAAACTTGATTTGTATGTCTAAAAAAGTGTTATGGAAAGGGGGTCGTGCATGTATATTCATTGCAACTACTATTTTTCATGAATCCTTTATTTTTCAAAAACCTCCCTTCTTTCTACATTCATAATGCCTATGTTCTACTTTGAGCTTTAATCTCTTTTCTAAAGGTTTGATGAGGAGGTATGATGAGTGGAAAGAGTTTGTATCTTTATTTTGTATTTGGTTTTGTTAAGTGTTTTGTTTTTCCTCTCCCAAATAAGGAAAATATTTACCAGTTTAAGTGTGGGGGAGTGAGTTGTGTCTTTATTTGCTTTTTTAGAATTTTTAGTTATTTTTTTTATTTAGGTGTGTCTTTATTTTGTTATTATTTTCCTTGTACTTTTATTTGTGTTTTTTTTTGTAGGTCGGAATAAAGTCCTTTTGGACAAGCTCTTTTCTCTATTTCTAGTTTTGATATCTATTGGAATTTATTGCCCTTGGGAAGTATTGCTTAACTTTCTACCTCCATTATTATTTTTTTAGTCCCTTTGGAAATATTATCTTGTATATTTTTTGCCATTGAGGATAATGTCCAGTTTAAGTGTGGGGGAGAGTTTAACATTGAAGATATTTTTCATATACTTTAGCTTTAGGATATACATATTTTGGGCAGAAATTTTTGAAAAATTTGGTAGTTTTCATTACACTAGCAAGGTTGTAATTATTTTTCTTATCTAGATATGAATTTTGTCATTCACATGGTGGATTTGTATTGACAATAAAATGGTTTATTAGATGAGATATGTTAAGATTTGAGATTTGGGTTACTCTTGTTTATGCATTAGTGTTTGAGTATTATTTGATTCATCTAGTTTGAAGGTGGGTAACGAGATAAATGTGAGAAAAGTTGTTGGCTAATTCTTGTATTATGAGTTTAAACTTTGCTTGACTTTGAGTTGTGATAAGGAATGTGAGGAGAAAAATCTTTGAGTGGAAAGATTGTGGGAAAAAACCCTGATTGTGAGTGAAAAAATGAGAAATATGAATTGATTGTTGTTTCATCTTGTTGGATTGTATGTCCTCTTAGACTAGGTTTCTGATGTAAAATCGAATATTTTAATAAAAGAATTTATTTTCAGAAATTGTGTGTGAATTTACTTTTTGTTTGTGCACGATTTTCGTTTGGAACAGACCCATTGTGTTTAAATAAGTGATCCGTGTGAATGGTGGTCTTTCACAGTAAGGTATGGATCACGGGTTATTTAACACATAAACATTTGTTCTTAACCTATTGATGAGACTGGGAACCTCATCATGTTTAGGTTATTATGTTATGAATTCCAAATGGGGAATGGCTTACCTTTAGCCAGTGGGTAGTCCACTCACTTCATGACATAAGCGTATTTCGAATACGTAGAACAGGACCTGTAGTAGTGGTTTCTCAAAGTACTATATGGTATAAACCTAGACTACTACCGCTACAGCGTGGACTAGTACTCTACGACTTGAGTATGAGTTGGTGGTTTGGCGAAGCTGGGAGCATATACTTTGATTTGCTATAGTTGAGGTTCTATCGTAGGGCCAATATACTTGCATGTTGGGTATGTGTGACTAGCTAGTTAAGACAGACTTATACAAGATAGTTTCCGTACTATATCGCCCCTTATGGTTGTCCGAATGGTCTAAAATGTCCAGAGCCCTGTGAAACATGACTTGGATGTTTGCTTTAGGGTAGCTCCCTTGGAAAGCGGAAACACTCCAAGAAGTCGTGGATCATTGGACTAGAAGCCTAAGGATGGTAGATGTCATTTAGAGGGGTGTTAGTACACTTCTTCCTCTCTAAATGTACGGCGATGTGTAGAGGGGTAATTTAGTCATTTCACCTGTAGGTCGGAGACTTTGCTAATGCAGCATTGTCCTTGGGGTCAATATTTCCTTATGGTGATATTAGGCAATAT
Organism: Voacanga thouarsii; assembly: GCA_026120185.1. Taxonomy (NCBI): domain Eukaryota; kingdom Viridiplantae; phylum Streptophyta; class Magnoliopsida; order Gentianales; family Apocynaceae; genus Voacanga; species Voacanga thouarsii. The sequence continues at coordinate 1,856,541 of JANUWF010001547.1, read as the reverse complement.
TTAAAATGCAAAATACAGCTATTTATATAGAAAGGGTATTTTGGTCATTTTAGCAGCCAATGCGGTGTGTCTTTTTGGTCCTCGGAATAGCCCGTAAGTCCTAACTAATTTTGGGTTGAGGAATTGGTCTCAATTGAAGAGGATTTTATTTTATTTGATTTTATTTAATTTTATTCAGGAAGTCTAATTTGTTATTGGACTGGAATAAAATAAATAAATAAATTAAAATAGGAGTTGAGAGAAATTAATTATCTAGTTTAATTGGTTAATTAATTATTCAGGGCCTAGGTCCAGTATGAATAATTAAGAAATTAATCTGAGCTTAAACTAGGGGAAATAATTAATGTTTAATTATTTATTGGGTTATTTATATAGGCCCAAGAAATAAATAATTAAAGATTAATTATTTTGGTTCATTTGGGCTCATTAATTATTTATTGAGTTATTTATATAAGCCCAGGAAATAAATAATTAATGTTTATTATTTTGGGCCTTTTGGGTCCAAGGAAAATAATAAATATTTTTCCGGCCCAATAGCTTGGACCTTAGGGTTTTTTCCAGATACGGTTAACAAGAGTTTAGGGTTAGGCCAAACAGATTCTCAGGATAACATCCGGGTGTTTTGAAATATGAAATCCTGGGGATATGTTTATCAGTTAATGAGAGACATAGTTTTGGCTAATCGATAAACTAGTCTCTTGTAGAAGAAAACCCTAATCCTCCTAAGCTTATCAGAGCCTCACGTGAGTCTCTCTCTCTCAACGTCTTTCTCCTTCCTTTGGGTTTACTCCTTGTTCTTTGCTAACCAATAGCAAGTGAACCAAGGAGAATTGAGACCGTTCCTCTTCACCATAGTGTTCACTGACTAGAGGTTAGGCTGAGGAATATTCCGAGAGCTGAAAAGCTTAGCGTTGATACAAACAAGGCGAAGTAGAAGGCTAGCGGGTGTTCAACCGGAAGCTTCTTCAAGTGGGCAAAGCGAGGCGATTCCAGTTGTTCAACCCGCTCTTACTCAACCTAGAAGGGTTAAGGAGCGCAAATGTATGATCTTCACACTTCCGTATAGCCTTTAAGGCTTGGTTTTATTTTTCTCTGTGAAATTTTTAACGTACAGTGCATGCTTTCTGTTTTCAGTTCCCTCAATGTGGTATCAGAGACACTAGTTTTTGATCAATATAGGGAGTATGGTAGTTAATAAAATGGAGAAGATGATTATACCTGTGATCCTTCGCTGTTTTGGTATGGGATAGGCACACTGTAAATTTTTTTTTGGCTTTGCTAGAACATCGTGTAAACCCAATTTGAAGGGTATAGGCGGTTGTGGTTTTGTTTTGGATGAGTTTTTGTAAGTAAAAATGTCCAAAGACGCCAAAGAAATAAGCAAAAATTGAAGAAGAGAAGGTTCTGCAATTTCGCGCGCGAATAGAAGAAAAAACGAAGAAGAAAACTGTTCATAAGCCGCCGCGTTGGAGCCGAGCCGCCAAGCTGAGCTGCTGCTGTTTTGTAAGGGGAGCCGGTTGGCTGCGCGCCTTGGAGCCGAGCCAATTGCTGGAAATTGAGCTGATTTCGTTGCTCAATTGAAACTTCAATTGCGCGGGTCAACGGCTGAGGAGAAGCGGGCCGGTTCGCAGGCACAGGTTGGCTCCGCGGGTCGTGGCAGGCGTGCGATCCGGTGCGGCGCGGTGCAGTGGACCACCAGCGTTTTTCTGTAATTTTTTTTTATTTTTTTTCCTTTTTCGTTTTGGGTCCCATACCAGGCCACGCGGGCGCGGATCCGGTGCGGCGCGGTACAGTGGACCACCAGCGTTTTTCTGTAATTTTTTTTATTTTTTTTCCTTTTTCGTTTTGGGTCCCATACCAGGCGAAGTTAATAATTTTGCAATATTTATATTCTTGGAATATATTTGCATGAAAAATATTAGTAAGGGATTTTAGGATTAAACAAGATATTAATTAATTAATTAATTAATGTGTTTAATTCTATTATTTGGGCACTTAGGTTTAAAAAATAGAAAAGTATGAAAACGTTTATTGTTTTGAGCATGCTATTTTTTTTATGTACCTATGTGTGCTTTTTCCCAAAGACCAAAGCTTTGGGAACATTTTTGACAAGAAAAATATTTTTCTTCAAAAATTAAATGATTATTTTAATTGGTACAAAAATTAATCCTTGAATATTTTCTCAAAGGATTTAATCCTTGATATAGAAAATATATTGGATTTAGATATTTTTGTAAATTAAAATGGAGAGCCATTTTGTTTTGTTTTAGACTAGAAAAGTTATTTTGTCAAATAAACTTGAGACCAAAGTCTCTAGAAAGTTTTAATTGAAATTTTTTTGAAATCATTAAGTTTTAACTTAAATAAAATTAGTCCATGGAGAAAATCTCACATAGGATATAAGCTTTGACATAGAGATTTTATTGGACTTAGATATTTTATTTTTGAGTTAAGGAAAAACTTAATGGAAATTTCAAAAGGATATTTTCCAGAAAACCTTTATTTTAAAAGACTAAGTGGGAGAGGGGTTCCAATGGCCCCACGGCTTCCATCACGGTCCTCATTAGAGATCGTGGGTCCCCTTGCGTCACCCTGGGAGTGAACCCGTATAGGATGGGGATACCACAAGGATCTGGATATAATGGAAGGATGTAATTAATAACCCAGGGCACGTACTATGATCGGTCAGCCCACGTTGGAGGTTATAGTGCGAGGTATGTCCATAGGAAATGAGAGGAAATGGCCATCCCACGATGGAGTTATTCTCTAGACTATTACCTAGAAGGAAAATTAATTTGTGGTGGTTAATACACTTAGCTTAGGAAACTGTTAATCTTCCCAAGAAGCTATGTCAGTTTTCCTAAGAGCCAAATTATTTTCAGTGTACAAATTTTATTTTGTTTTCACAAACTAAATTCTTTCTTTTATTTTCAATTTTCAGAAATGGTGGGACGTTCTTTTAGTCCATTGGCCGTTATTCTCAGGGAGAATAAGTTAACGGGTCCAAACTATGTGGACTGGAAAAGGAACTTGGACATAATACTCACAGCTGAGGAGTATAAGTATGTCCTTTACGAAACCTGCCCTATTATCGGGGAAGGTTCCACTGCTGAAGAGCGAGAGGCTGAAAACGCGTGGAAGAAAGCTGACGAAATGGCACGTTGCTATATATTAGCTTCCATGTCTAATGCGCTCCAGTCAAAACACGAGCACATGGCTTCTGCATATGACATAAGTCAATCATTGGCAACTATGTTCGCAGACAAAAGCCGGATCGCAAGGCAGAAGGCTCTTCGAACTATTGTGAACACTAAGATGGCTGAGGGAGCATCAGTCCGAGAGCATATGCTCAAGATGATTGCTGCTTTCGAGGAGGCAAAAATCTTAGGGGCTGTCATTGACCCCGAGAGCCAAGTGGACATGGTTCTCGAATCTCTACCGGGCTCTTTCACTCAGTTCAAGTTAAACTATAACATGAACAAGTTGAACATGAGTTTAACTGAACTGATGAAGGAGCTCCAGATGGCGGAGAAGGTCATGAAGCCGCAGTCAAAGGCCATGATTGCTAAGGCTTCTTCCTCAAGAACTGGGCCTAAACCCAGAAAATTCAAGAGGAAGAAGGGAAATGCAGTAGCCCAACCCAAGACCCAGCCCAAGGACAAACCAAAAGGCAAGTACTTCAAGTGTGGGAAGAAGAGACACTGGAAAAAAGAGTGTCCAGATCTTCAGGCCAAGAAAAACCCCACAGGTAATGTTTACTGTCTAGAGTCCATATCAATGGTAGGATCAACTTCCACTTGGATTGTTGATTCAGGAGCCACTGATCATATCTGTAACTCCTTGCAGGGGTTTAGGAAGATAAGAAGACTCAAGAAGGGCGAACATGGGCTTCGAGTGGGTAATGGAGCACAAGTCTGGGCCCTTGCTGTGGGAGAGCTGGATCTCATTTTTTATTGTAATAAGATAGTGGTTTTAAAAGACATTTTATATGTACCTAGTTTTCGTTAGAATTTGATTTCAGTTTCGAAACTTATTAATCAAGGATATTCTGTATCTTTCCATTCTGGTATTTCTATCAGTAGAGATGGAGAAATTTTATGTACTGGGCACATGTATGGTAATCTGTTCTTTTTAAACCCTATTAATAACCAATCAAATAATGCTCTGTCTGAACCTTTAACTAAGAAGAGAAAGACCAATATCAATGATTTATACCTTTGGTATCTAAGGTTGGGTCATATTAACTTAACCAGGATTCAGAGGCTAATCCATGATGGGCCTTTGGGCTCATTGAGATTGGAAAGTTAGCCTCAGTGTGAATCCTGCCTGATGGGAAAAATGACCAAAAGGTCTTTTACACCAAAAGCGGATAGAGCCAATGAGGTGTTGAGTCTTGTTCACACTGATGTGTGTGGTCCGTTGTCTACACCAGCTAGGGGAGGTTTTGAGTACTTCATCACGTTCACGGATGATTGTACGAGGTATGGTTATATATACCTGATGAGATGCTGGTCTGACTCTTTTGACAAGTTCAAGGAGTTTAAGGCTGAAGTGGAGCGTCGGACAGGTAAATTAATCAAAACCTTACGATCGGATCGTGGTGGAGAGTACCTCCTAGGTGAATTCAAGGACTACATGGTACATCATGGGATAGTATCCCAGCTCTCTACGCCGGGAACACCCCAGCAGAACGGAGTAGCTGAGAGAAGGAACAGGACGTTGATGGAAATGGTCCGAAGCATGATGTCTCATGCTGCTCTTCCAGTGTCCTTTTGGGGATATGCCCTGGAGACAGCGACATATATTTTGAACTTGGTGCCTTCCAAGTCAGTACCTAGGACTCCCTATAAGATGTGGACTAGGCGTAAGCCAAGTCTGAATCATCTCAAGATTTGGGGATGTCCAGCTTATGTACTGATCAAGGGAGACAAGTTGGAACCAAGATCAGAATTATGCTATTTTGTTGGGTATCTAAAAAGGATAAAAGGAGGCTACTTTTATCATCCTAAGGAGCAGAATGTACTAGTCAGTACCAATGCTAGATACTTGGAAGATGATCAAAGTACTTCCACTAAAGGTTCAACGAGGTTGGAACTTCAGGAGAAGTTATCTACGGAATCAACTTCTTCTGACTCGATTCTGGAACAAGAAGAGGCACAGCCTCAAGAGCCTGTGCAAATGGAGCCTCGTCGTAGTGGGAGAGTGTCTAGGGTTCCGGATAGATGGACAGGAGAAGCCTTTGAGCTGGTCTCCGACCATCAGGAACAAGACCCCACTAGATACGAGGAGGCTATTGCTGATGCCGATGCAAATCTATGGCATGAAGCAATGAAGGCCGAGATTGAGTCTATGTACCTCAATCAGGTTTGGGATCTTGTAGCTTCACCTGAAGGGATAAAACCCATTAGGTGCAAGTGGGAATACAAGAGGAAGAGATGAGCGGATGGGAAGGTGGAAACCTTCAAAGCTAGGCTTGTGGCAAAAGGGTATACTCAGAAAGAAGGTATCGACTATGACGAAACCTTTTCCCCGGTAGCCATGCATAAATCCATCCGCATCCTCCTTGCCATCGCATGTCACTGTGACTACGAGATATGGCAAATGGATGTCAAGACGGCATTTTTAAATGGCCATCTTAGCGAAGACATCTATATATCCCAATCGGAAGGCTTCATTGCTGAAGGCCAGGAACACATGGTTTGCAAGCTTAAGAAGTCCATTTATGGACTTAAGCAGGCATCGAGAGCGTGGAATATTCATTTTGATGAGACTGTAAAGTCTTATGGTTTTATTCAAAACGAAGATGAACCATGCGTGTACAGGAAACTTGAAGGCATTAATGTGATTTTTCTTGTCCTGTATGTAGATGACATTCTACTCATTGAAAATGATGTAGGGAGATTGTCATCTACAAAGGTTTGGCTGTCTAGTCAATTTAGTATGAAGGACTTGGGAGAAGCCAGCTACATTCTCGGGATTAGGCTTCCTAGAAATAAGAAGCAGAGAATGTTAGGGTTATCCTAAGCAATATACATTGACAAGATGCTGGCCAAGTACAGCATGGACTCATGCAAGGGAGCTCTAATCCCTTGCAGACATGTGTTGTCATTTTCTTCGAAGGACTGTCCTAAGTCTCAAGAAGAAAAGGACAGAATGAGTAGGATTCCCTACGCTTCGGCAGTGGGAAGTCTCATGTACGCCATGCTGTGTACTAGGCCAGATGTCTGCTTTGCCGTGGGCTTAGTTAGCAGATATCAGTCAAACCCAGGGGAGGTTGGCGAGCTGTAAAGCATATTCTCAAGTACCTCAAGGGAACGAGAGATTATATGCTGGTTTACAGGACTGATGATTTGGTTCCTACAGGATACACAGACTCAAACTTCTAGGCGGATAAGGATGAGAGAAAATCCACTAGTGGATATGTCTTCACCTTGTCTGGAGGTGCAATTTTATGGAGGAGTATCAAGCAGTCTTGTATTGCTGACTCAACCATGGAAGCTGAGTATGTGGCTGCTTCGGAGGCGTCCAAGGACGCAGTTTGGCTCTGGAAGTTCCTTTCAGAATTTGGAGTCGTACCACATATGGACAGGCCGATTGTGATGTATTGCGACAACACTGGAGCAGTATCGCAATCTAAGGAACCTCGGAACCACAAGAAGAGGAAACACATCAAGAGGAAGTATCACCTGATCCGGGATTTCATCCAGAGACGGGAAGTCGTGGTGGAACATATTACCTCAGAAAACAATCTAGCAGATCTATTCACCAAGCCTTTAGTTGAGAGAGTCTTCAAGAGATACTTAGACGCCATAGGGGTGGATGCCTATGGACTTACCCAGTCTTAGAGTGTAAGTGGGAGATTGTTGGGTTGTATGCCCTATTAGACTAGGTTTCTGATGTAAAATCGAATATTTAATAAAAGAATTTATTTTCAAAAATTATTTGTGAATTTACTTTTTGTTTGTGCACGATTTTCATTTGGAACAGACCCATTGTGTTTAAATAAGTGATCCATGTGAATGGTGGTCTTTCACAGTAAGGTATGGATCACGGGTTATTTAACACATAAACATTTGTTCTTAACCTATTGATGAGACTGGGAACTTCATCATGTTTAGGTTATTATGTTATGAATTCCAAATGGGGAATGGCTTACCTTTAGCCAGTGGGTAGTCCACTCACTTCATGACATAAGCGTATTTCGAATACGTAGAATAGGACCTGTGGTAGTGGTTTATCAAAGTACTATATGGTAGAAACCTAGACTACTACCGCTACAGCGTGGACTAGTACTCTACAACTTGAGTATGAGTTGGTGGTCTGGCGAAGCTAGGAGCATATACTTTGATTTGCTATAGTTGAGGTTCTATCGTAGGGCCAATATACTTGCATGTTGGGTATGTGTGACTAGTTAGTTAATACAGACTTATACAAGATAGTTTCTGCACTATATCGCCCCTTGTGGTTGTCCGAATGATCTAAAATGTCCAGGGCCCTGGGAAACATGACTTGAATGTTTGCTTTAGGGTAGTTCCCTTGGAAAGCGGAAACACTCCAGGAAGTCGTAGATCATTGGACTAGAAGCCTAAGGATGGTAGATGTCATTTAGAGGGGTGTTAGTACACTTCTTCCTCTCTAAATGTACGGCGATGTGTAGAGGGGTATTTTAGTCATTTCACCTGTAGGTCGGAGACTTAGCTAATGCAGCATTGTCCTTGGGGTCAATATTTCCTTATGGTGATATTAGGAAATATTTAAAATGCAAAATACAACTATTTATATAGAAAGGGTATTTTGGTCATTTTAGCAGCTAAGGCGATGTGTCTTTTTGGTCATCGGAATATCCCGTAAGTCCTAATTAATTTTGGGTTGAGGAATTGGTCTCAGTTGAAGAGGATTTTATTTTATTTTATTTTATTTTATTTTATTTTATTCAGGAAGTCTAATTTATTATTGGATTGGAATAAAATAAATAAATTAATTAAAATAGGAGTTGAGAGAAATTAATTATCTAGTTTAATTGGTTAATTAATTATTCATGGCCTAGGTCCAGTATGAATAATTAGGAAATTAACCTGGGCTTAAATTAGGGGAAATAATTAATGTTTAATTATTTATTGGGTTATTTATATTGGCCTAAGAAATAAATAATTAAAGATTAATTATTTTGATTTATTTGGGCTCATTAATTATTTATTGGATTATTTATATAAGCCCAGGAAATAAATAATTAATGTTTATTATTTTGGGCCTTTTGGGTCCAAGGAAAATAATAAATATTTTTCCGGTCCAATAGCTTGGACCTTAGGGTTTTTTCCAGATACGGTTAACAAGAGTTTAGGGTTAGGCCAAACAGATTCTCAGGATAACATCCGGGTGTTTTGAATTATGAAATCCCGGGGATATGTTTATCAGATAATGAGAGACCTAGTTTTGGCTAACCGATAAACTAGTCTCTGGTAGAAGAAAACCCTAATTCTCCTAAGCTTATCAGAGCCTCACGTGAGTCTCTCTCCTTCCTCTGGGTTTACTCTTTGTTCTTTGCTAAGCAATAGCAAGTGAACCAAGGAGAATTGAGACCGTTCCTCTTCACCATAGTGTTCACCGACTAGAGGTTAGGTTGAGGAATATTCCGAGAGCTGGAAAGCTTAGCGTTGATGCAAACAAGGCGAAGTAGAAGGCTAGTGGATGTTCAACCGAAAGCTTCTTCAAGTGGGCAAAGCGAGGCGATTCCAGTCGTTCAACCCGCTCTTACTCAACTTAGAAGGGTTAAGGAGCGGAAAGGTATGATCTTCACGCTTCCGTATAGCCTTTAAGGCTTGGTTTTATTTTTCTCTGTGAAATTTTTAACGTACAGTGCATGCTCTCTGTTTTCGGTTCCCTCACATCTTTGATGGTGAAAAAGATACTTTTTGCTTTATTATAGGGGCCAATACGGATAGTGAAGAGAAATCTACTTTCTTGAGTCTATAACTCCCAAAAGTAAAGGAAAGAAAGATAGATTGTGGAAAAGATTATGAGTGATGACTATAAGGGAGCCAATACAGTGTGTGAATAAAAATCTATTCACTTGAGGCTATCAATTCTCTAAGTCATTGAAAAAATTGAGAAAAAAAATTGGAGTGTTTTCTTTAAATAATGACTTGAGTTGTGTAATTTTTGAATTTATAATGCGTGAGTTGGTAGATTGTTTGACTTATAGGATTCATGTTATCTATATTTTTGCTCGAAGGGTAAAATAATGTTCTTAGACTAGCTTATAAACTTGTTTAATTCAACTTCAAGGGCCTTGATATGTCTTGTTTAGTACTTTACTTTGTGAATATTTTCAAGGGGTTGAAAGAATGGTAAGAACGTATCTAAAGTTTGAAAGACAATTTTGGCTTTATTCTAAGTGAACTTTTTGAAAGAGTGTCTTGTTTTTCCTTGTTTTAGAGGGCTTTACTTGAGGACAAGTAATAGTTCAAGTGTAGGGGAATATGATAGGGGCAAAATTCATCGAAATTTTTGTAGGTATTTAAGGATGTTTTGTGATACATTTGTCGCAATAACTAGGCATATTCCTTCATATTTGATATTTTACTCTTGGAAAAGTATTTTATATTTTTATTGTAGAAAATGACGAAAAAACATAAAAAACATCGCCTTCAAAGCACGACCGGCGTCGGCAGTGACCCACGAAGTTGGAACCAGCCTCGATATGGAAAAACAGAGATTTTGTTGTCGAAAAAACAGAGCACAACTGGGTGACTAGAGCACAGTCGACGCCGGCCATGCCAAATGAAGCCGATGCTAGCCCTAGACTGTCCATGTTGGCGAACTTTTCCAACAGGTGCGAATTTAGTAATTTTGCAAGAGTTTTGGTATTTTTCAATCTCTACTCGATCCACAACTCTTAGGGAACAAATGTTGGCCTCTTGGAAGCCTATTTAAATAAGAAAAACACATGACGAAGCTGTGAATCCAAGGACTAAAGTTGCCAATCACTCACAAAATGAGTTCTTTCTTTTACATTTGTTTTCTTTTTCTAAAATAATGATGTAATTAATGTTTCCATTGTAATTTGATATTATTTTTGGAATTCATGATTTCTTAAATTAATTTAGTCTTTTTGATTAATTGATTATTTATCTTGGGATTTGATTACTTGTTTTTTCTTACGAAGTTGATTGGTTGATTTTTGTCATTAACTTGCTTGAAAAAGGGATTGATAATAGTTTTAAATTAATTTTATATTTGTTATCTCTTAACTTGCTTGAAAAATAGGTTAATTGCCAAGAACTTGGGTGACAAAAGGTTAGTTGATGATTCCGAGAATATAGATTTATTAACTAATTTTATATTTTAAATCACCTAGAATATAGAGATTTATATGAGAATTGGTTTTAATGCATCTTTTGAGTAAAATTGGTGAGATAGAATATATCCTTTAAGTTACTTAGAAGATAAGGAATCATGGATTGCAAACAAAGTGGTTCTAATTTAATCCTTCATGAAACTAAGATGATAATTGATTGTGATATTTGCTAAATGATTCATTGTCATGTTTTCAAAAACATTTGTCTAAATTGCATATTTCTACATCCTTTAGTTGTATATATATTTCTTTATTTTTTTAATTATTTTATCACTTTATTAGGTCGATTAAACAATGAATGAAAATTAATTAGTGTGTAATTTTTTTTTAGCATCGATACTCATTAATTCCATATACTATGCTTGCGATGAGTATATTTGCTCGTATGTGTATTTTGGGATTAATGTTTTAAGGGATGAATTTAAATTTAATAATTTTTATACACCTAAAATTTACGCATCAAATATCATCCATATAAAGTACCATAAATGACACGTTGTTACTATTTAATTTCCTATACACATATGGTTCATCCACATTTAGTATGAAGCTATAAGACTTTACAATCTCATCAAAACATATATTCTATGCTTGTGATGCTTGGTTAAGTCCATAAATGGACTTCTTAAGCTTACAGGTCATTTGTTCTTGGGCTTTCACAACAAAGCCTTCAGGTTAGATCATATAGATGTCTTCACTAAGATAGCCATTAAGAAAGGCTGTCTTGATATCCATTTGACATATCTCATAGTTATAATAACATACGATGGCCAAGAGAATGTGAATAGACTTAAGCATGGCAACCGGTGAAGAGATATCCTTATAATCGATCTCTTCTTTCTGAGTATAATATTTTGCTACCAATTTTACTTTAAAAGTTTCTACCTTTCCATCTACACCTCTCTTTCTCTTGTATACCTACTTACACCATATGGGTTTAATCCCTTCAGGTGCAATTACAAGGTCTCGGACTTGATTGAGATACATTGGGTCTCAATCTTGGCATCTATTACTACTTTCTATTTGTCTACATCAACATCAACAATGGCCTTATTGTATCTAGTGAGATTTTATTCCTAATGGTCAAAGACTACTTTAAAGGCTTCTCCAGTCTATCTTTCTAGAACCGTAGATATCCTCCCACTAGGACGTGGTTCATTTTGTATAGAAACATTTGAATGTGCTTCTTTAGGTTTCTTAGTTAGAGTACTAGAAGTTGAAGTGTTAATCAACTTCTTTTCTAATTCCATCTTATTTGAAACCTTAGTGGACACACCTTGTTCATCCTTCAAGTATCTAGTATGAATACTAATAAGTACTTTTTGCTTTTGCAGATGATAAAAGTATCCATCCTTTATTCCTTTTGATACCCTACAAAGTAGCATAATTCTGATCTTGGGTCTAGTTTGCTTCCTTTAGTCAGTACATAAGCTAGATAATCTTATATCTTGAGATGATTTATATTGGGCTTTCGTCCTGTCCACATCTCGTAAGGTGTCTTAGGCATTGATTTGGAAGGTACCAAGTTTAGAATATATGTTATTATTTTCAGAGCATATTTTCAAAAAGAAATAAGAAGAGTTATATGACTCATCATGTTTCTGACCATTTCCATCCACGTTCTATTTCTACTCTCAGTTACTCTATTCTACTAGGGAGTCCCAAGTGCAGTTACCTAAGATACTATACCCTGATGTGCCAAGTAGTCCTTGAATTCACTAACGAAATACTCTCCACTAGATCCGATCTTAGCTTTTTTATTAGTTTACCAGTTTGACACTCCGCCTCAGCCTTAAACTCTTTGAATTTATTAAAGGAGTTAGACTTGTGCCTCATCAAGTGAATATAACTAAAAAAACGTGTGATCATTTGTGAACGTGATAAAGTACTCATAACCTCCTTTAACAGATGTAAACATATGACCACAAATATTAGTATGAACTAACTCTAATATTTCCTTAGCCCTTTCTATTTTTTAAGCAAAGAACTTTTTGATCATTTTACCCACAAGATAAGATTTACGCTGAGGTCATTCCTCTAATTTTAGTGAGTCCAAAGACCTATTTTAGATTAACCTCTGAATCTGATTAGGATTTATATGTCCTAATCTCAAGTGCCATAAATATGAGTTATTTGATGTGGCATTTCTCCTCTTATCATTATGTTCCGTCTAAGTATTATTTATTTGATAATTAATAAGATTAATATAGAAAAGATTCACATACATGTTTTTAGAACAAATAATATTTCCATTTCTACTAATTGAAATACCAGAATAGAAAGAAATAGAATATCCTTAATTAATCAATTTTGAAACTGAAGTCAAATTCTATTTAAAACTAGAAATATATAAAATATCTTTTAAAACTAAAATCTTATTACAATCAAATAAGAGCCCTAAGTCTCCCACTATTTCGGCCCACACTTGTGCTTCTTTGCCCACTTTGAGTCCATGCTCTCCTTAAATGAGTCGCCTTATCTTGCTGAACCCCTGCAAGGAATTACAGATATGGTTAGTGGCTCCAGAATCAACAATCCAAATGGATGATGACCCAACCATCAATATAGACTTTAAGAATAGAGTAATACCTGAAGAGGAATTGGCCAATAAGTCCGAACAATCCTTTTTGAAATGCCCCTTCTTGCCACACTTAAAACACTTACTTTTAGACTTGGCGTTGGGCTTGGACAGATCGGGCTTGGATCCCTTAGGCTAGGCCCTTACATTGTTCTGGGGCCTTCTTTTTCTTGAACATCTTAGGTTGGGCCCCAGTTCTAGAAGATAAACCAGAACGAGTAATAAAAATCTTTGACTCAGGCTGTATAATTTTCGCAATAGCCTAGAATTCTTTCTTTATTCACGTTATAGTTTAACTTGAATTGAGAATATAAATTTAACAATGTCTCAAGAACCATGTCAATTGGCTCTTAGTATCGATTGTTTCCCTTAGGACCTTGACCTTCTTGAAATGAGCAATCATCTTGAGTATATACTAATGAACTGATGCCCCCTCAGCCATTCTAGTATTCATGATTGCTCTAAGAGCTACCTTGCCTTGCAGGCTGGCTCTTGTCAGATAATATGGTGCTCAATGATACATCGATGTCGTATGCAGTAAGCATGTTCTTGTGCTTAGACTAAAGAGCATTGGACATGAAAGCCAATGTATAACATCTAGCCATCTTATCAACTTTCCTCTATACCTTTTAAGCCTCACGATCCCGGTCCATGAAATCTTTCTCCATTTTAGGATAGGGGTCAGTTAGAACATATTTGTACTCTTTCACAGTGAGTACTATATTCAAATTCCTTTTCTAGTCCACATAGTTAGATCCAGTTAACTTATTCTCCTTGATAATAATGTACAAAAGACTGAAACCAGACATTTTTGTTCATTAGAAAGAAAAACTTCATTCAGAAAAAATACTTGTTTTGGAAAAACATATAAATGCATGTTTAAAACATCATATGATTTCCATGATATATAGTTAACCTATTAAAACACAACAAAATAACAAATTAAGATTTAGTCCCAAGAAATTTAGGGTTGGTGACATGAACTAATACCAGGCTATGTGTAGTCATCCACATGAATCCTCTCTCTCCACTTCCTTCTATCGACTGTCATACTTTTATCCAAATCTAATAAAGCCATATCTCTCCTAATCACCTATATCTATGTCATTTTAGACCTGCTTCTATCTCTGTCTAACCTATTTTGCCTCTCTCCCTCAATCCTTTTAACAGGCGCATCCTTCAGTCTTCTCTGTACATGTCCAAACCAATAAAAGCGGATTTCTCTCATCTTCACCTCAATAGATGTCACTCACACCTTTTCTCCATTGGTCTCATTTTTTACTCTATCATTTCCAGTATATCCACACATCTACTGTAACATATTAAAAATCATTAAAACCATTATAAAAAATATGAAAATTTTAGTTCTTAAAAAAATTGACAGAGCTTCGTAGGAAGGTTAACAATTTTCCAAGTTAAGTATATAATTATCACAAATTAAACTTCCTTGATAGGTAATAATCCAAAAATAGTTCCGTCGATAGGATGGTTACTACTCTCACCACCTACGGATAATCAAACATTAATGCCTCCAATGATAGGCTGGCCGACACTAACACATATCTTAAGCTTTAATTATAAATCCTTTGTTAGTTGTAGATTCTCATGGAAATCCATCCTATAAGGGGTCACACTCAGAATGATGCGAGGAAATCCACAATCTTTAATAGGAATCCGTGATGGAAGCCGTAGGGCTATTGGAATTCCTCTCCCACTTAATCTTTTAAGAAAAATAATTTTTTACAAAAAAAGTTTCTTTAAAATTAATTAATTTTTATTAACTTTAGTAAAAACCCAAAAATTCAGCCATTATTCTCTATGTCAAGGATCTTTAAGAGAATAAATTATGAATTTTTGTTTCAATACTTAAGTTAAAACCAAATTTCTAGGAACTAAATTTAAAATATTTAAATTCAAAATTATTCTCCACGTCAAAGATAAAACCCTTTGGAAGAAATTAATTTCCTTAATCATTTTTCCTTAATTGTTTTTTCTAGAGAAAAATTAATTTCTCAAAAACCTTTGTGCATTTGATCACAAAATTAAATACAATAGGCATGCTCCAAAAATAAAATTTTTACATGTTATTTCTAATCTTTAATTCTTATGTGACCAAATAATGGGTTAAACATCATAATAATAATAAAATTAAAATGATCTTGTTTAATCCTAAGGTAGTTCCTCTTTTACTAACTATTTTCATGTAAAATTATTTAACTCCACAAATAAACCATTGTAAGAACTAACCTCATGTGATATGGGTGCCAAAAGAAAATACAAAGAAATTGGAAAAACGAATTGTCTTCAATGCCGAATGGAAAAAATAACTGCGACCCAAACTGAGCTGGACCCAAACTGCCCAAATTAGCCAAACGGAACTGGGACTTGAACTGCCAAAATTGGCTAAAACTGGTCATGACATTGTGGGAAGCCAGGCACAACTTTGAGAGAAAACCCCCCAAAAGCCAGCCGTGACTTGGAGTTAACCTACCGCGGCCTGGCTATTTTCCTCCAAGCCCGCCGCAGCTTGGTCGTTTCCTCCAAGTCGGGCGTGACTTGGTGATGAACTAGTCGCAGCTCTTCTCTGATTCATCCTTTTGTATTTTTTCTTTAGATTTTCTTTAGGGTTTTTGTGTGTTGATCCAAGCACCAATATTTGTTACAAGAATTCGTAAATAAAATTGAAATACAATAATAATCACCTATAGCTTTCAAAATAAGATGTACACGAATTCTACGAAAAGTAATTAATAATAAATTACAGGCGCATATTGTTAGTGTTATGACCTAGAGGTAATCAGTTGTATGTTGTATGTGACACATTTTATTTTAATAAAAGTCATCATTTATCTTACAATTTCTTTTCTTTACTCTTATGTAATATAACTGTTAGATAAAGTCCCTAGTACAACACTGTGTTAAAGAAATCATAATAGAGATCATGATATGAGATTTCTACTACATTGTATAGTGGTAGTACTTAAATAGTTCGTAGTCCTAGTATTAATGAGACAAGACATCATTAATGCGTTAAGACTAACATGTGTTAGACTTCCTGATTTGATCAGGCAGTAGTTCTCATATCTGTGAGTATTTTAAGATACTCAAAGTTAACACGTGGATGCTTGTTAATGGAACAAGTACATTAGATGACCTAGTTATGAGATAATCACATGGATAACTATTTAGTGCTAGTGATATAATCTCAATATAGCAAATGTGCAAGTATCCTTAGACTTGAGATCTCCAAGGTACTTTGTTTGCTGAGCTTTATGCTTTGATTCCAATCTTTGGAGTCAGATCAAGGGCCGCCAATGGGATGGATATTGGGTACATTGTGAAGTAAAAAAAAATAGTTGAGAGGGTCAATAAAGGATTCACCACTCCTAATAGTCGGGGAGAATATCTCACGGCCACTTTTAGGAATTACTACTCGAGAAGTCTTTGGCTAAGGCGACTGTGTATTGGAAACAGTTCCAATTGATAGTAGGGACGAATATCTCACGGCCACTTGTAGGAATTACTACTCGAGAAGTCCTTAGCCAAGGCGACTGTGTATTGGAAACAGTTTCAATTGATATATATCTAGAGTAGTGGTTCCTAGTACAAGTACTATTATATTCGGGCCAGAATTAATATATATTCTAGAGGGAGTTGGCACTAATTTCGTACTCCAAACCGAATGAGATATTGTATGGTGAAAGGAGTTAATTGCACTGTAGTTTGTTATTGAAGGGTTCATGTCAAGCCACTTGACTTCCTGGACTCTTTGGTGGTCATGATGTGTTGCTAGATACCACTCATGATATGGGAATATGTGTTTATTAATTGATGAATTAATAAACCAATCTTGATTAGAATAATATGATTAATTCTAATTAATTATGGTTTATTAATCTCAAAGACGTTTGGATTAATTCATATTCACTACCAATTGATAGGGAAACCTAATAGGTCACACACAATAGATGATTGTATACTCGAGATGTTATTTGATAACATAGTGGAGTTAATAGTTTAGAAAGAGAAGTTCTTATGGCCTAATTATAATTAGTTATAATTTGTAGTTCAAATTGTAATTGTGAGAACTTGATGTTTCCAATTACAATTAGGGAATTCTAACTATTTTAGAATTTTTAGATGGAGTATTTTTCAGCAGAATTTTTCATGATATATATTGGATATGTGCATGAAATTCCTGGTAAGGTGTAATACACGAAAATAACTCCTAAAAACCCTAGCGGATACACGATCTCCTTCTCTCTCTCATTTAATTTTGATCAAACCCTAGCTGTCATCTTGGTTTCTACTAGCACAGAAATATCTTGGTGCTTGGGAGTGTTCTTTCGTGTGGATTTCTATTAGAGACAATCACACACCGTGATTGTAGTGGTTGGACATTCAACTCTTATGCTGTTTGATCAATAGTATTGCTGGATCGCGCCTTAGACTTGAAGAAGAAAATTTTTGTTTTTCAGACGCTCAAAGAAAGGTAAAGCTATTACCTTTGTTCTCTTTATGTCTTATTTTCTACACATATGCGGATCCTGGAATAGTATCTCATTTTTATTTTTTTGCTACGCCATATATAATATGCATATGAGATACTTAATAGTGGTATCAGAGCCTTGCTATGTGTGGATTGCAGACATTGTTTTTGGCATAAAATGCTGTTTTCATGTATTCGTGTTTGCCTTTGTTCACTATGAAAATTGTTTTCACTCGAGTCGAAATCGTTTCGACCATTATGGGTTGGGTCCATAGCACAATATGATTGTGTAATAGTTATAGTATATTTCGAAAAATTGTTTCTTTATGTGCTGTAAGTTTTTGTAGAAAAACGTTTTCTTGAACATGTATTGTTGCCTTTCATTATCCTAATTTTCTATTTTGTTTTTGTTTAAACTAACAAATTGATTGTTGTTTTAAGCTTCAAAATAGAAAAGTTCTGCTGAGAATTATTCTCACCAAACTATTGTAGAAGAAGAAGGCTCCAGAAATTGTTTCTGGAAAATTTCTGAAAAAATTTTAAAACCCGCTGACTCTTCCTGAATATAGCCGGCGCCAGCTCCAGCCTCCAAACCGGCGCCGGTTCCGTGCTACTTAATGACGTCCAGAAATCGTTTCTGGAAAAATTTCTTCCCTTAAAACCAGACAGCACCGGCGCCGGCTCTGGCTTCCAAACCGGTGCCGGTTCTGCCCTGTATTCGACGTTCCAGCAATTAAAAAAGAATTTTTTTTTTTTTGAAATAGAGTTTGAAAGGGAAAAATCTCATTGAATGAGAGACAGGACCCAAAAGCATTTTTTCAAAATTAGTTTTGAGACAAATAATTTTATATTTCAAAATAATAATTTTGAAAATTTAAAATTAATGTATTTTTCTAAAATGTTGATTTTAGAATTTGTTTTTATTTCTTCCAAAATAGTGTTAGACTTCCTGATTTGATCAGGCGGTGGTTCTCATATCCGTGAGTATTGAGATATTCAAAATTAACACGTGGATGCTTGTTAATAGAACAAGTACATTGGATGACCTAGTTATGAGATAATCACATGGATAACTATTTAGTGCCAGTGATATAATCTCAATAAAGTAAACGTGCAAGTATCCTTAGACTTGAGATTTCCAAGGTACTTTGTTTGCCGAGTTTTGTGCTTTGATTCCAATCTCTGGAGTCAGATTGAGGGCCGCCTATAGGATGGATATTGGGTACATTGTGAGGTAAACGAAAGTAGTTGAGAAGGTTAATAAAGAATTCACGATTCCTCATAGTAGGGGCAAATATCTCACGGCCACTTATAGGAATTACTACTTGAGAAGTCCTTGGCCAAGGCAACTGTGTATTGGAAACAGTTCTAATTGATATACATCTAAAATAGTGGGTTCCTGGTACAAGTACTATTATATTCGGGCCAGAATTAATATATATTATGGAGGGAGTTGGTACTAATTCCGTACTCCAAACCGAATGAGATATTGTATGGTGAAAGGAGTTAATTGCACTGTAATTTGTTATTGAAGGGTTCATGTTAAGCCACTTGACTTTCTGGACTCTTGGGTGGTCATGATGTGTTGCTAGATACCGCTCATAATATGGGAATATGAGTTTATTAATTGATTAATTAATAAACCAATCTCGATTAGAATAATATGATTAATTCTAATTAATCATGGATTAATTCATGTTCGCTACCAATTGATTAGGAAACCTAATAGGTCACACACAATAGAGGATTATATACTCGAGATGTTATTTGATAATATAGTGGGGTTAATAGCGAGAAAGAGAAGTTCTTATGGCCAAATTATAATTAATTATAATTTGTGGTCCAAATTATAATTGTGAGAATTTGATGTTTTCAATTATAATTAGGGAATTCTAACTATTTTAGAATTTTTAGATGGAGTATTTTTCAGCTGAATTTTTTTGTGATATATATAGGATATGTGCACGAAATTCCTGGTAAGGTGTAATACACGAAAATAACTCCTAAAAATCGTAGAGGATACACAATCTCCTCCTCTCTTCTCTCTCTCGTTTGATTTTAATCAAACCCTAGCTGCCATCTTGGTTTTTGCTAGCACAAAAACATCTTGGTGCTTGAAGTGTTCCTCCGTGTGAATTTCTGTTAGAGACAATCACACACTGTGATTGTAGTGGTTTGACATTCAACTCTCGTGGTGTTTGATCAAGAGGATTGCTGGATCGCACCTCAAACTTGAAGAAGAAAATTTTTTATTTTTTAGACGCTCAAAGAAAGGTAAAGCTGCTACCTTTGTTCTTTTTATGTCTTGTTTTCCACATATATGCGGATCTTGGGATGGTATCTTATTTCTTTTTTTGCTGTGCCGTATATGATATGCGTATGAGATACCCAACACATATACCTCCATAGCCAGGTGTACACAAAATTTACCCATATAAAAAACAACGAGAGATCCGTACAATCACAAAAATCATATTTTTATGAGTAAATGAATCACCTTTTTTGGTTATTAACCCTAGGCATACTCTTAAATTATAACCATGACTCTAATAATACTTGTAAGTGGATCCAAGTAAATAATACGCACACAAAGACATCAAAGTAGTGGCAGAAGAATTTACAACTTTCTTATACCTCTGTGTTTCGTGGATTTGGTTCGCTTTGGATGAACCGATAATGAAGGTAGTTCAATCGCAGCGGTCTAAACAATAGCTTTAGGCGAATATTCGGCTAGCCTTCGGCTCCTTCTGGGTATAACTATTAGCTTCTTAGTCCACAGAATATGACCACTCCCTATCTAAGCCGATAAATGCTATAAGGTTTTGGGAAAATAATGGTCACTCCACCTTCTAACTAACTACTAACGAGCAGTAATCAGAAGACAAAAATATTTGATCTTGATTTTCCAAATACAGGAAAAACATAGAGACAAAAAGATGAAAGAAAATAGATAGTTTTCTTAGGCTTCAACTTCTGTGATTTTTTGCATGTCTAAAAAACACACCATCTCAAAGTCTGATATTCAGTAAAAAGGAAAAACTCAAACCCCGAAGATTACTCATCTTGTCTCCCGAATTTTTGTATTTCCTAATCATAAAGAGCCATTTGGTTAGGGAGCAACATCCTAGCCGAGTTGGGCTCTTGTGCGACTTAGCGGACTCTTGGTCCAGGCTATTGGGCTAAGCCAAAATTATTTATTTAAACTTGGACCAATGAAAGCCCATCAATAAATAATTAACCACTCAAATAGACAAAGAAAAATAGCAAGCCTCATACCTAGTTTAAATTCAGGTTAATTTCTAATTATTTAATGTGGGCCCAGGTCCTGAATAAATAATTAACTAATTAAACTAAGTAATTAATTTAATCTCTCTAGACTCTTTGTTTTATTTCAACCTAATAATAAATTATACTTCATGAATAGAATAAAATTCTCTTATCAAGACCATTTGCTTAACCCAAATATTAATTAGAACTTATGAGCTATTTCGTACACCAAAAAGACACATTGTCCTTGGCTACTAAAATGACTGAAATACCCCTACTATGGAAATAACTATATTTTACATAAAAAATATTTCTTGATATCACTATAAGAAAATATTGACTCCAAGGACAATGTTACATAAGCTGTGTCTTCGACCTACAAGTGTAATGATGAAAAATACCCTTCTACATAACACCTATTATTGAGATAGGAAAAATATACTAACATATTTCTCGATGATATTTGCCATCCTTTGATATCAACTCCGATAATCACGACTTCCAATATGTATCCATTTATCACAGGAAGCTACTCAAAAGTGTACATACTTAGTCACATTTTTCAGGGCCCTATATTATTTAGATTATCCTGGATAATCACAAGGGGGTGATTTCTTCATGTAATAAAGTATAGAAACTCTATTGTATAAGCCACCTTAATTAACTAGAATCATATACCCAACGTACAAGATTATTAGCTTTGCGATAAGACCTCACCCAACATACATCAAAATATACAAGTCCAGCTTCACTCGACCACTAACTTATACTCAAGTCTTAGGATATTTGTCCATGTAGTAGCTGCAATAAACAAATCTTTATTTATTTTAATACTTTTATAAAAATTATTGTTGTGTAATCAACTTCTACATATTCCAAATACGTTTACACTATTGGTGTGAGTGGACTACTCATTGGTTAAAGGTAAACCATTCTCTATTTAGAAACCATAGTGTAATAATCTAAATAGAGGTAGAGGCAACTTAAAACACCGTAGATAGAGGTGATTAGAAGAGATATGTCATTGTTATATTTGGATGAGAGTATGACGGTCGATAGAAAGAAATGGAGAGAGATGATTCATGTGGATGACCATACGTTGTCTGACATTGGTTTATGTAACCGACCCCAAGTTTCTTGGGATTAAGGTTCAATTTGTTGTTATTGTTGAAATGTAATAATCTAAACCTTGATGAAGTGCTCAGCTTCATCAATTAATCAAGAATAATTTTTCTCTTATGTGTTAGTAGTCCATAATCTACACTTTACTGTGAAAGCACGACCCAAGCACGTGTATTACTTACTAACATATTTAGACCCTAATGTGCAATATATGTAAAGAAACAACCATTAATAAATGAAACTTTTATTAATTTTTAAAATACAGAAATATATAGGCTATTTTGGGCATACATTCCAATAGACTTGACTATGCATGGACGGGCCAAATAAACATGATACGCGCATAGGCTTAAGTTGTGATGTGGACCAGTAGACTAGCTCATGGTTAGTAGGCTTGGCTAATGGGCTTAGCCCTCGAGAAGGAGGCAAAGTCCTAGTGGAAGATGGAGTCTTATCCAAGACTAAGTCCAAGGCATTATTCCGAAAGGATAGAGATAAGATGAGTTAATCTGACGATGGAGATGTTTCAAAGACTTAGGGATAAGCCCCACAAAGTTGAGTTCAAGTTCGAGTCAGTTTCTTAATGGCTTGAGGACTACTCCAAGTGTATAGAGAAAATACACGAGGGACTAGATTGGCTTTGGAAGGAAGTCTAGTGCAGGCTATGTGAGTGCCTGTAGCTATAAAGATTTGGTATTATCTTTGGTAATCCTTGTTCGTCATTAAGAGAAGTTCAAGGTTAGGTAGGACCTGTAATTGCTATATGTTCTTTCTTCTCAACTTTTATACTTGGTGCACTTTGTTATTCTATAGGTTTGTGATAAGGCTGAGTAGCTTCGTTTGGCCAGGATCAAGTTGTTGTCAGCACAAGTGTATTTGATTTAGATAATGGACTCCACCTTGTGACAAGTGTGGTATCAAAGCCTTGGTTCATGTTGAAGAGCAATTTAATAGTTTAGTTGGCTGATCAACTTGATTAAGCGGAAGCTACCTTAGCTTCCTTATCTCAAGTAGTGGGCTTTGTAGATATTAGAGAAGATTTCCCATCATTGGCCTAAAGAGGGAATCTACTCCACACTCAGGTATAAAATTTAGAGGAATGCCATACCTAGGCTTAACGAGCTGACACACTGAGGGCAGTCCGAGTAGATAGTTCAGATGCTCAAGTGCAAAACCAGAATTAGACCATTAATGTCTGCTGTGAGTAGACTACAGATGTGGAGCATAGACTTATTCGTTTGGAGTCATGAGGTAACAGAGCTAGTTCTTGCACAAGCATAGAGATCGAGGACATGAAAGCTATCTTACCTTAATCAAGCGTACCTTAGCCAGTGGAGCTCGTGAGAGGGCACAAGCTGAAGGTGCCAAAATTGAAGGCGTCTGTCAGTTAATGTAATGCCAAGGAGCTTGAGAACTTCTTGTCGGACATAGAGTAGTACTTTATATTGCTCATATACCTGACAAGGAGAAGGTGACCATTGCTTCTATTTACTTAGTTATAGATGCCAAGCTGTGGTGGAGAACACGCATGACAGATAAGAATCTATCCAAGATCATGGATTGGGAAGAGCTCAAAGTGGAGCTGAAGCAACAGTTCCTGCTAACAAACACATCGTAGTTGGCAAGAGAGGCCTTGACAAGCCTCAGACACACTATTTCCATACAGGACTATGTGAAGAAGTTTAGTTCATTAATGCTAGATATAAGGGAAATGTCCAAGGAGGATAAGTTCTTCAATTTCATGAAGGAATTATAAACCTAAGCTCAAATAGAATTGAGACAACAAGGAGTCCAAAACGTGACACAGGTGATGGCAATTGCAGATAGTCTGGTGGACTACAAGGTGATGTCTAGTGTAAGCCAAGATAAGAAAGTCGACCCTAAGAAATAGAAGGGTAATGGAAAGGGAATGCTCCCCAAGGTAAGGACATTAAGAAGGATAAGGACGGTAGTCCTAAATCTCAAGAGGCCCCAAAATACAGATGCTATACATGTCTAGGTCCTTATTACACAGAACATTATCGCGAGAAGAACAAGAATGGTGGGGCGCTTGATGCGATCTAAATCCAAGAGGACCAAGGATTAACAACACTGCATGTTAATCCATTGTAGTTGTTGAATGCCATGTCTATAGAGAAAAGTCCATCTCGTAGGTTAATGTATATGAAGGCCCGAGTCAATGGGAGTGAGATGCTGGGTATGGTGACCTAGGAGCAACTCACAATTTCGTGGCAGACCGTGACTTAAGACGGTTAGGGATCAATGTTGCAGAACCCTCGAGCCGATTGAAGGCGGTGAACTTGGAAGCCAAGCCAGCAGGGGATGACAAGTGTGAACTTACAAGTTGGGACTTGGCAGTGCAATATCAATCTCATGGCAGTTAATTTGGATGACTTTGATCTTATCCTTGGGAATGAGTTCCTGGTGGCAGTAAAGGCCATAGTCATGCCACATGTTATTGGAATTATGATCATGAATGAGTCGGCCCTCTCCTTTATAAAAAGTGTCTATTTGGAAGGGGAAATAGAAGCTCCAAATGGTGTTTGCCCTACAAATTAAGTCCTGACTGAGGCATGTTGAGTTAACTTACTTGGCCATATTGGTGGACATCAAGGAGGATGTTTACTAAGAGGTCTCGGATAAGGTAGCCAATATGTTAGATAACTTTGTGGATGTGAAGCCTAAAGAATTGCCAAAGCAGTTACCCCCTAAACATGCAACGAACCATAAGATCGAGTTGGTCCCGAGTGCTATTTCTCCAACCTAAGCACTTTTCCGCATGTCATCTGCTGAGCTTAAGGAGTTTTTAGAGGCGAGTTGGATGGTTCTCTCGAAAGCCCAATATAGTGCCCCAGTACTATTCCAAAAAAAGCCAAACGGTTCATTCTGGTTTTGAGTAGATTATCGAGTATTAAACGAACTAACAGTGAAGAACAAGTACCTGATTCCTAATACTGGGGACTTATTTGATAGATTAATGATGGGGAGATACTTCACAAAGATTTATCTTCGGTTGGGCTACTGGCAATTGTAGATTTTCAAGAAAGATAAGGCCAAAACTACAGTGATAACAAAGTATAGCTCATATGAATTCTTGGTCATGCCATTTGGTCTAACCAATGCCCCTGCCAGTTTCTATAATTTGATGAATGATATCCCCTATAACTTTCTGGATGAGTTCGTGGTGGTGCACCTGGACGACATCATTGTGTACAGTAAAACCTTAAAGGAGAATGTGGTACATCTAAGGAAAGTGTTTCGGTGGCTTAGAGAACATGAGCTGTACGTGAAGAAGGAGAAGTATAACTTCAGGAGTACAGAGATAGCTTTCCTTAGGCATGTGATCAGTCATGGCCAGATTAAAATAGACCACAAGAAGTTGAAAGCTATTTTTAATTGGTCCGGCCCAGCAAAAGTGCCAGAGTTACGATTATTCCTGAGTCTAACCAACTATTATAGATGGTTTGTGGAGAGATATTCTAGGATGGCTGCCCCACTAATAGACTTGTTAAAGAAGGATCAAAAGTAAGATTGGAGTGCCAAGTGTGAGGAGGCATTCCAGAACATAAAGTAAGCCATTATTTCAAAACCAGTCTTGAAGCTGCCAGACTTTAATCTCCTATTTGAGGTACATACTGATACTTCATACATAGCTAGCTATTGGTGGTATTTTGATATAGGATAAACAACTAGTGTCATTTGAGAGTTGAAAGCTCAACAAGTATGAGTAGTGGTACTCGACTCATAAAAAGGAGATTACGGATATGGTACATTACTTGAGAACATGGAGACATTACTTGCTAAAAGTATATTTCACGTTGGTGACGGATAATGTGGCCAATACCTATTTTAAGTCCTAGAAGAAACTGAGTCCTAAGTAGGCATAGTGGCAAGAGTTCCTGGCAGAATTCAATTTTGACTGGATGCATAGATTGGGAAAGGAGAATGCTGTGGTGGATACCCTGAGTTGGAAGTAAGTAAGGGAGACCGTAGCGGCCCTCACTATAGTGGGATCTGATTTTCTGGATCAGATTAGGAGATCATATCATGTAGACTTAGTCTATGTTAAGTTGCTAAACTAAGCGCAGAAATGTCTAATAAGGCCTGCTGGATAGAGGATGTTTTACTCTATGCTAAGGGAGGTAGAGTGATATGGCCTAAATTTACCTACATATATTTTTTTAATTATTTGAAATTATTTTGTGATACGTTTAATTCAATAACTAGCCAATTTTCTTCTTATTTGATATTTTGCCTGAGGAAAGTATTTAGATAATTTTATGTAGAAAATGATGAAATTGGAGATTAAAAAGGTGGAATTCCAGATTGATCCGGCACCGCCCTAAGAAGTGTGAACCAGCCTTGGCTTAATTCTAAAAAATAGGGGTAAAACAAAGAAATTTCGGAAATAGACAGAGTTGGGCTGACGCTGGCCTAAGCATTTAAACCGACACCGGCTCTACCCGATGTAATATCGGCGGAAATTTTTTTCAATGCAAAATTTGTTAACTTCTGCTAGGACTCTTTTGGGAACTGATTTGGGAACTTATTAGGACTCTTGTATTGACTTTTTGGCAATCTAAACTCCTATAAATGCAAGAGAATAACATTATACAAAGTAGTTTTTTTCTATTTTTCAATGTAAAATCTTTAGAAAGCTGCTAGAGAAACACCAAGATTAAGGGTGATCAAGAAAAATTCTTGGAGAATAAAAGGAGGTTGATCAAGAAGGTCTTAAAGAAGAAGAAGAATGCTTATTTGTTTATATGAGTAGTTTCTTTCTCTCTTCTTTATAACTTATTGACAATTTGAGTTTATCATATTTTAATTGTATTTGAGGGTTGAATGGTTCTTAGATTATATTTCTTTTAATCTAGTGATTCCAAATTCTAAATATTTGATTACTTGAATTTATTGCTTTGTTGAATTGATTAGTTCTTTTCTAATTGACTCGAAAGAGAGGTTAAGGGTAAAGACTAAGTAATCAAAGAGAGATTGATTTTACCTAGAGATAGGGTTATTGATTTCTTCCATAAAGACTTTATTTTTACCTAGAGATAGAGACATTAATTATTTAATTGAATTAATCTTAATGCTTCTTGGATTTAATTAGGGAGGTAGAGATAGCCTTTGATTAAACCAAGAATATAATTTCATAACTTGAGAGAGAGTGAGTGAAATTAATCTTAAACTCATTGGTATTTGAATTAGGATTTAATAGATTTAAGATATTTTCTTTACTTGATGTAGATTTGGAGGATTTCTTCATTACATGTCTTTTCTCCTTATTCTTATTCCTTGATATTGCTTGTGGCTTTTCTTAAGTGAACTTGATTTATTCTCTAGCATATAATGTTAGTTGGTTATGTATTTTATTTTCTTTATTTTATTAGCTAAATAATAAGGAGTTGGGTAAAGTAAGGTGAGAGCCTAAATTCTTGTAGATTTGATACTTGCTATTTCCTATACTATATGATGGGTATATTTGCTTGTATATGTGGTTTTTGTGGTTAGCTTTTTAATTAAAACTTGATTGATTGTGGCCCTTATTATTAATTTTTCCAACACTAAAAAGCACACATCCAGTTTTTGAAAAAACTCGATGCATCAGATTTGGTTTTCAAAAATCATGCAATTTTAAGTCCATTCTCAATCAAGTTTTAATTAAACTACTAAGCCCCAAATCACACATATGAGCAAGTATACTCATAATTAAATATAGTATAGAAAATTAACGAGTATCGATTCTTAAGGAACAACAACCGTTAGTTACTGTTCATTCATTATTTAACCTACCAAATAAAGTGATAAAGAATAAAGGTAAAGAAAATAAAGATAAAAATCTACATAACTCTAGGAGAGAAAAATATGTAATTAGATATATACTCATAAAAACATGATAATGAGTCATTTAGCAAATATCACATTTAATTATTATCTTGGCATCATGAAGGAGTAATATAGAATCTATTCTCTCTCGAGTTATGGTTTCACTATCTCCTTATTAATTTAATGGAATCTCCATCTCTTAAAAATAACTAAAAAATGGATAAAATACAAGCCCATGATAATAATCCCTATCTCTAGGTGATAAAGGCATGAAGTCTTAGTAAAACCATAACTCAAGAGAGAATGAATTCTACAATAATCCTTCATGATGCCAAAATAATAATTAATTGTGGTATTTGCTAAATGATTCATTGTCATGTTTTCAAGAGTATCTATATAATTACAACTTTTTATCTCCTAGATTTATGCATATTTTTATCTTTATTTTCTTTATCTCTATCTTCATCACTTTATTTGGTCGGTTAAATAATGAATGAAGAGTAATTAACGATAGTTGTTCTTTGAGTATCGATACTCGTTAATTCCTTATACAATGCTTAATAATGAGTATCCTTACTCATATGTGTGATTTTAGGATTAATGTTTTAATTAAAATTTGATTGAAAATGGACTTAAAATTGCATAATTTTATAAACCAAATTTGACGCATTAAGTTTCTAGCACCATTTCCAAGGATGGCCACTATAAGAAACACTCAATTCTTGTTGATTTAGCATTTATTGTATTTGTCCAGATCATTAACTTTAGTTTTTAGGTACTTTGTGCATATCTTGGTCTTTGTATTAGTATATGATTTTTTTTGTTTTAATTTTTACTATTTTTATTTTTATTTAATTTTTTTTCTTTGAATGCAAGGTTGACATCATCATGGATAATTATTTGTGGGCACAATATCAAAGGAGCTACAATGATGATAGATTTTCATGGTTACAAAGTGCACATTGATGCTATTAGTGAGATGTCACTGAAAGTATCAATAAATTATTTTATTGCCAATACAAATTCATTTGCTAAGTGGCACAAAGAAGTTTCTCAACAATTCAACTATCAAAGAACATAACTAGTTGAGATCGTTAAGAAAGTTGAAGAGAGAATGCAATCTAACACATTAAAATTCACACAACAACAAGGGACATGTTATAGTGATGGGCCCATGCCAGATGCATTAGATGAAGCAGTGTGGTTCTCCCCCAAAAAGATGCAATGATGTTTTTTGAGCCATTCTTAGAGAAAATTGGAGAAAAATTGTGTTTCTTGAGTAATAAGGGACATGTATTTGAAAAAGTAAACCCCCAAAAGGAAGAGAGAGACTGTGGAGAGAATTTGAAAAATATGATGAGAGAACACTTTGATGCTACTTTATGCTCTAATTCTAATTTCTCTTTTGTAGGTACCCCCCCCCCAATTCATGGAGCCTAATGATGCCACTGATGATGTATTGAGTTTAACATGTCTCGAGGAGTTGGAATTTTCAATAATACATAATAAGAAGTTCTTGGAGGATATTGGCAAATTTTACCCTTCACCCCAACACATGGGGGGTAACTTGGTATTTGTAGATGCATTGGAAAGTAAGGATTTATTGAATTCATCTTTACTATCTCAACTACTAGGTTAGAAGGGGAGTTTTTATTGTGACAATTCATTAGAAGGGTTAAAGGGTAATGTAAACATTGATGCACTCCTTAGATGTCCATTGCATTCATTGGTCAATAATTTGATTAATATGTCTAAAGGGATGGTTGGGAACAAGGTCCATGTTTTTAGTTTTGTTGGCATTCATAATCTTCATGAACCTTACCCTTGTCAAAAACCTCCTTTCTTCCTACTTTTATCATGCCTATTTTCTCCATTGTGAATTTTCTTTATCTAGGTTTGATGAGGAAGCATGATAAGTGGAAAGAGAATTTTCTGGTGTTTTGGGTTTATTTTAAAGTTGGGCTTATTTCGGTCTTTATATTATTGTTTTGTCTGGTGTTGTTTAATTTAGTTTTTTCTAGTTTGGTGTTATTTCCCCCCAAATAAGGAAAATATTTTCCATCTTAAGTGTGAGAGAGTGAGTTAGGTCTTTATTTATTTTCTTAGGATTTCCAATAGTCTTTTTATTTAATTTGTTTTCTTTTGTTTTGATGTGTTTTATTTTCTTGTTATTTCCTTTTGTGCTTTTAGGTGTGTTTTGTTTTGCAGGATTAAATAAATTCTTCTTGGACAAGCTCTTCTCTTTCATCTAAATTTAACCATTTTAAAGGAGCTTATTGCACTTGGACAGTATTGCTTAACTTTCTACCCTTTTATTATTTTTAGTTCCTTTGGAGATGCTTTATTATCTTAATTTTTTGCCAATGAGCACATTGTTCAGTTTAAGTATGGGAGAGTAGTTTGATAATATTCTTTGTCCAAGTTTTTATCAATTTTCGTGGTGTTTCTTGAAATTTTGAGCTACTTTGAGAAAAAAAAATGAAAATTTTAAATATTTGAAAGAAAAATTGCAAAATTTGACTATTATGATATTGTTATTATTTTACTTTTGGCATAAGAAATTGGTTTAAGACTTATTTGATTGAGTTTGGTTTTATGCAAACTTTTATATTTGGTGTGATATAGGCTAAGTCTTGAGAACTTGGATTAACCTTGTTATGTTTCAGTAGATGTTGTGACATTTTGTTTCTTGAAGATTAATGTGGATTTTGTAATGTAATATAAGTTTGGAATTTGGTTCATTTTGGTACTATGATTTTCTAAACTAATCCTTATTCTAAGTATAAGTAAATAGGGCAAGAGGCGAGGATGAGAGAAAAAAAATGTGTTGAAAAAAATAATGCAGAAAGGGATGTATGTTCCCATTCTAGAAAGAAAAAGAAAAGAAAAAATTAATGAGAAAAAAAAGAAAAAAATGAAAATGTGAGGTGGGAGAAAATAAGAGTGCGAGTAGAAAAAATGCTTTGAAAAAATTAAAGGATCCAATACGGTGAGTAAAGAGAAATCCACTTACTTGATGTTATGAATTCACAAGAAAAAAGAGTAAGAATGTCCCTAGTTTGCTACTCAGATTGTAGTAGTTTGAAATTGTAGAACTTGATTTGATTATTATTCCTAACTTATATGAATCACAATGTTTGCATTCTTGACTTGAGGAGTAGGGTGAAATACAATGAATAGATATGAACTTGTTTAACTTAACTTCAAAGACCTTGCTAATATCTATCTTAATACATGAGTTTGCATGAAATTAGCTTAATTAAATAAGTGTTAAGTTGAATCCTTAAGTTGAAAGAAAGATAATATCTTTACTATATTATCCATATTCACAAAAAATCATTTTAGTTAATAAGCTATTTGCTTAGTGTGTTAAATTTTTGTTTGCTTGAGGATAAGCAAAGGCTTAAGTGTAAGGAAATGTGATTATTATCCCTTGTAACAATGCTAAAAACTTGGTGCGTATTTTTTAGTGTTGGAAAAATTAACAACAAGTAGCCACAATTAATCAAGTTTTAATTAAAATGCTAACCACTAAAACCACACATACAAGTAAGTACACTCACCATATAGTATAAGGAATAACAAATATCGAATCTACAGGAATTTATGTTCCCACCTTACTTTACATAACTCTTTATTATTTAGCCAATAAAATAAAGAAAACAAAATAAATAACCTACTAACATAATATACTAGAGAATAAATCAAGTGTATAAAAAAAAAGTCACAAAGAATATTGAGGAATAAGAATAAGGAGAAAGGACATGCAACAAAGAAATCCTCCAAATCTACATTAAGTAAAGAAAATACCTTAAATCTATTAAGTCCTAATTCAAATACCAATGAGTTCAAGATAAATTTCACACACTCTCTCAAGTTATGAAATTCTATTCTTGATTTAATCAAATGGTATATTTACCTCCCTAATTAAATCTAAGAAGCCTTAAGATTAACTCAATTAAACAATTAATGTCCCTATCTCTAGACAACAATACAGTCTTTATGGAAGAAATCAATAACCTTATCTCTAGTTGAAATTAATCTCTCTTTAATTTCCTAATCTTTACCATTAACCTCTCTCTCAAGTTAATTAAGAGAAAACAAATATTAAATTAATTAGTTGGTACTTCTCTCCTAACTGCTCTCTCGAGTTAATTAGAAAAGACCAATCAATATAAAAAAGTAATAAATTTAAGTAATCAAATGGTTAGAATTTGGAATCACTAAATCAAAAGAAATCCAATCCAAGAACGTAAACTTAGGGTTCAACCCTCAAATACAATAAAATATAACAAACTTAAATTGTCAATGGATTACAAAGAAGAGAAAAAAAAAAAACCACTCATAGATAAATAAGCTTTCTTTTTTTTCCTTAAAACTTTCTTGATTAACCTCCTCTTCTTCTCCAAGATTCTCCTTGATCCTCCTTAATCTTGGTGTTTCTCTAAGAGTTTTCTAAAGATATTATATTGAAAAACTGAAAAACTACTTTGTAAAATGTTATTCTTTTATATTTGTAGGTGTTTAGATTGCTAAAAAGTCAATACAAGAGTTCTAATTTGTTCCCAAATTAGTTCCCAAAAGAGTCCCAGTAGAAGTTGCCAAATTCTGCATTAAAAAGAATTCCACCGACACTACATTAGGAAGGAGCCGGTGCTGGATGCTTAGGCCGGCACTGGCCCAACTTTGTCCACCTCCAAAATTACTCTATTTTGCCCCTGTTTTCCAAATTTAAGCCAGGGCTGGTTCAAACTCCCTAGGGCGGCGTCGGTTCAGTCTGGAATTTCACCTTTTAATCTCTAATTTAATCATTTTCTGCATAAAATTACCAAAAATACTTTCCGTAGGCAAAATATCAAATAGGAAGAGAATTGGCTAGTTATTGAATTAAAAGTATCACAAAATAATCTCAAATAATTAGAAAAATATAGGTAAATTTAGGTCCTATCATAAAGCCTATGTCCTGGTAGAGGATTGCCGACAACAACTCTTAAGAAAGATCCATGATCTATAGTGGGCTGGTTACCCAAGCGTGGTACGAACGCGGGCATGGATGTCAAAAAGATTTTTCTGGCCTAAGATGGAGTAAGATATCGAGACATATGTGAGTTCTATTTGGTGTGCCAACTGCATAAGTTGGAGATAAGAAAGGAAGTTGGATTGCTACAACTTCTACTAATTCCAAATCATCTATGGTAGTTGATTTCTTTGGATTTCATCTCCGGCCTTCTTAAGGTGAAAGGTATGGATTTGATCTTTGTGTGGTAGATCGTTTGTCAAAATATGTGGTCTTTGCCCATGCTCCTAAGGTGTGTTCAATAGAAGAAGTTGCTGGACTATTTTATAAGCATGTGGTGAAGTACTTTGGAATTCCAAAAGATATCATCAGTGACCGTGATACAAGATTCACATGGAGATTCTGGATGGTTTTATTGGGGATGTTGGGATCAAAATAGTTGTTCACTTCAAACCATCCTGAAACTGATGGACAGATTGAGAGAATCCATGCTTTATTTAAGGCATTATGTCACTGCTAGCCACAAGAATTGGATGGACTTGCTTTGATGCTTTACAGCTGAGCTATAATCTGCACATGTCTATATCGACTGGCATGATCCTGTTTAAGTTAGTAATGGGTTAACAATCGATAATGCCTCATGAGGTTCCTTTACAACAAAGTGGGGGTAAATGTCTTGTAGCTTACAGGTTTGCTCGAGCCAAAAAAAGCTAGTAGATGAGGCTTATGACTACTTGACATTGGCCCAATAACGAATGAAGAAGTTTGCAGACTAGAACAAGAGGGACGTGGAGTTCCAAGTAAGGGATTAGGCGATGTTGAAACTAACTCCCCAAATCAAGAAGAAAGTCAGTAGCAAGGATGTATATAGGGCACTAGTTCCTAAGTACGATGGCTCCTTCGAGATCATTAAGAAGGTTAGAAGAGTAGCTTACAAGCTGAAGCTACCAGTAGGCTAAAGATCCATCCAACCTTCCGTGTGAGCTTCTTGGAGAAGTTCCACCTAGTAGATAGAGAGCAAATTGTTTGAGTTCCACCAGTCATTCAAGCATAGTATGACAAGCAAGTGGAGAAGGTACTTACTTACTTAACCAAAGGACAAAGGAAAAAGAACTAGTGGATGGAGTACTTGTTCTATTGGAAGGGTGAGAATGTTGTTGATGCCACCTGGGAACGAGATGTGAACTTATGACGATTTGAGAAGAAGATCGCTGAGTATTGGAACATCTAGCAATCTTTAACGTCGACGAGGATACCAACCTCTCCAAGTAGGAAAGGTATGTCAAACCCTTGAGTTTGATCCAAAGGCACGTGGGATGGTACTTTACTCGCAACCCAGACCATGCTAGTCAGCAAGCGGACCCGAAAGACATGGAAGCTTTATTGTAAGTTACTGCCAAGATGAGATTATGGAACTATAAAGGGCTTGGATGTGAGACAAGGTATTGAGCAAGAACCAAGGCTAAGGTGAGGGAAAGGTTCTCAGATTTAGAAAATATTGAACTAAGACAAGACGGGTAGACTTGGCTATACATGTGCAGGCCAGACAAACATAATGCACACATAGGCCTGAGCTATGGTGAAAACCTATGGACTAGTTCATAGTTAGTAGGCTTAGTTCACGGGCTTGGCCCTCAAGGAGGAGGCAGAGTCCGAATGGGAGATAGAGTCTTATCTAAGACTAAGTCTAAGGCCTTATCCCGAGAGGCTAGAGATGAGGTGGATTGATCTGACGGTGAAGATCTTCTGAAGACTTAGGGATAAACCCTACGTAACTGATATTAAGTCAGAGTTAGTTTCTTGATCGTTTGAGGACTACTCCAAGGAAGCTTTATAAATAGCCTAAGCATTTATTTGTAATCAAATCATCTCATTCATTGTTAAAGAGGGCCCTTGTATTGAAAGAATACACGAGAAACTAGATAGGCATTGAGAAAAAGTCTAGTGCAGGTTGTGTAAGTGTTGTAGCCATAAAGATTTGGCATTGTCTCGGGCCATCCTTGTTCGTCATTAATAGAAGTTTAAGGTTGGGCAGGGCCTGTAATTGCTTTGTATTCTTTTTTCTCTACTTCTATACTAGGTTCACTTTATTATTGTGTATGTTTGTGATAAGGCCGAGTAGCTTGGTTTAGCTAAGATTAAGTTACTGCCAACACAAGTGTATTGGGTTTATATAATGGACTACAAGCTATGGTCATTAGCATGGTGGTTGAAAATTTTACATTAAAAGACTGACAAGTTTTTGCAGGTTGAACTTTATTCTAGATAACAATCTTTACATTTGCAAATTTATCAGCAGAATGAATCTGAAAGACCTTGTCACGTAGATTCACGTTGTCCCAAGTCGTAATAACCCCATGAGCTCTTAGAGAGATCAACATGTGGCTCAGGAATAGGTATGGGAAACCTATTCTTGGTTTCGAGGTTGGTGATTAGTCAACATCCAATTGATGGTAGGCCAAAATAACAAACCTCAATCTTAAACTCCCAATCCTGGTTTGGTTGTTTTATGGTTTGGCGGTTGGCTGTTACGCTTGTAGTTGACCACCCTCCGGTTTGGTAGTTTAAGGTTGTTGAAGGAGAAAATGTCACGGGAAAAAAATTTAAGTCAAAATTGAAAATTGGTTGATAACCGAATGGAGTAGTAAATGTCTCCAGATGAAAATGTAGATTATAAGTTGCACTATCACTCATTTTTTGCCTTACCTATAGAGCTACTTGGATGAGACATTTTTTAAAAAAATATATATAATAATATAGTATAAATTGAAACTGAGAATTAAGAGAGTTGAGAAAGAGTTGAGGGAGTTAAGAGAGTAGATAGAAGTATAAAAAATTAGGATGAATTGAAAACATATTTATAGAGCACGAAAAAAAAAAATCACAACGGTAAAAAAAATTCAACGACCAGGATACAATGTCCATTGCCCTTTTATTTTTTCTATTTTTTTATTTTTTTACCATTGCCACGTGCTATTATTTTATTTTTTTAAAAAAAAGTAAACTGGCGGTTTAAACCACCGGTTGGTATTTAGGGAAAACCCCCAACCTTGATCGTTAACCATAGTTCACGGTTCACGATTTAAATCACGAACCTTGATCAATGGGTTTTCAGCTGTTGACTCCAGTTATAATCAATGATTAAACCATGAAAAAACCAAACCAGGGCGAAGTCTACTCAGGAATACTTAATATTTTCTTATTAAGTTAGTCTTTAGCAAAATTTTCCAATTGTAATGGTTTTGCCGAGAAAATGTTTAAACTTTAACATTTGGGACATAGTTGTTTATTTAACTTCCTTTTCTTGGTGGATTTGGTTGTCAGCTTATGTTTACTTTTGCAATGTTGTTGGTATAATATTCAAATATATGTAAACTTCTTGTATAAGTTTTTTTTTTTTTTTCACAATTGACTGTCAATCTCCAATACATTTATTAGCTCATCACCAGAGAAATCATTATTGTTGAATCATACTTTTTATCTCCTCATTAATTTAATTTGACATTCACAGTTGAGTGAATTGGTCTAAATTCTTTTCGAATCATGTCTATGACTATTGCTGCTATTACCTATACTTCCATTTGGTTTTTAGTTGTGTAGAAAACTTGTATTTTGATCTTTACATTAGATTTTTGTGAATAGAACTAAATTTTTTATTAATCAAACTTTTAACGTGGCTACTGCTTCACCTTTTATCAAGTTAGTTAACACAAGCACTATATCTTGAGTTATGTCAAACTTTGAACTTATCAAATGAAACTCAATATATTTAGACAAGACTTGAATTTGAGTTTGAGTTCAATTTGAATCTTAAAATGAATGTCTAAGCTCGATTTAAAGTTAGATTAATTAACTAGTTCGAAATTAGACTTAAATTCAAAATGTTAAAAAAATTAAAGTGCAAAATGTGTATTTTATATAAACATTTGATTCTATGCATAAAATAATACTCTCTCTATACATACATACATATATCTACATGTGTGTGCGTGTGTGTGTGTGTGTTTGTTAATGAAATATCTTTATTAGCTTTGACTTGATTAAAAATTTAAACATAATGGTAATATTCGAAATTAAATTAAAGCTAACCACTTATCGAACCAATTCTAAACAACTCGATAAAGGCTCTACTCATATGCAACTCTAATCAATATGAGTTCATTTGTAATCTTAGGCCTTTATGTTAGGGTTAATTTTCAATTTGACCCTTTAAAAATATCTACTTATTTATGTAAATAGATCCCTTTCAAACCTAGTTAAGCGATTTTATCCTCAAAAACTTTGAAATTTTCAATTAAGACCTTCCATCTATTTTTTAATTGATCCATCCATATTTGACCCTAGGATGGATTTGATAGGATCTAAATTGACCACTTACTCCCACCATTTTACCTTCTTTTTATGTATAATTTATAGAATGAAAAGATATGAGAAAGAAGGTGAAAAGACCACAAAAATAGAGGGAAAACAGGGGAAAGATAGAGTCCAAGTGGCGCCACTTGATCTAGCTTAAATAGGGCTGCTTGGTTACTAAGAAAACATTGCCCAAGTTGAGCAGAACCTAGAAGGCACTGCCTAGGAAGGCTTGAGCGGCACTGCCTGGTTATAGAAAAGATAGAGAAATAGAGAGAGAGGTTGGGGATTAGAACTAGTAATCAAAGAGTTAATAAAAACACCTAGATGAAGGATCACGAGAAAATAAAAACACAGCAGAAGACTACAAATTTAAATTTTTTTTTCGAGACAAAGTTTAAGAATACTTA
Organism: Voacanga thouarsii; assembly: GCA_026120185.1. Classification (NCBI taxonomy): domain Eukaryota; kingdom Viridiplantae; phylum Streptophyta; class Magnoliopsida; order Gentianales; family Apocynaceae; genus Voacanga; species Voacanga thouarsii. The sequence goes on along the minus strand of JANUWF010001547.1, from coordinate 1,819,119 downwards.
CTTTTGGGATGCTTAGATTGAATAACCGGTATCGGATTCAAGTTCTATGGAGTTCTTGTATTGGAACGTTCACTTGTTCCACGAGAATTCTAGCTAACTGTCAGCTCATTCGTATTTAACACATACCACATTTCCTACCTTTTAGCCTTCCATAGTATTTTTCGAATCTTGTATGGTCTTTTTACCGGTGAAAGTAGAACTAGGTGAAGAATAATGATTGGAAGAACTTCTTGGGAAAACTAACTAAAGGAAAACTGAAAGAAAACAGTGGCCTGTTAAGAAAAACAAAAACATTTTTTTATTTTATCCTAGTAAATAGCCAAAAACTGTGGCTTTTACCAAAAATCAATTGCCTTTTTTTCTTTTGCTTACATCAACACATAGGCACCTCTATTTCATTTTCTTTTCATTTATATTCTTTTCATTTATGTGTGGCGGCACCCAGGTTTCCAAATCCTTTGCCATCTTACTCAAAACACTAGTGGGCTAGGGTTTTTTCTAAATTAGTCCAAGTCTAATTAAATAATTTTTTATTAATTAATTGATCCACCTGAACCTAATATAAAATTATCCAAGATAATTAATAAACTAATTTAATTAGACCCAATTAATTATTCTAGCCAAAGAAAATAATTAATTAAACTCCTAGAATAATTCTTTTAATATTAATTTCATCCAATAAGCCCATATAGTAAAATAAATTTACTAAGGTTACTTACGCTACTTTGGAGACCAAAAGAAATATTATTCTTGGCAATTAAAATGACCAAAATATCTCTGCTAATAAATACCCGTATTTTATCATTTTAAATTTTTTATTTATCACCGTATAGAAATATTGACCAAAGAATAATATTATAAGCGTAGTATCTTCGACTTACAGATGTAATAATAAAAATATCCCTTTATGTAACACTCATCATTGAGATAGGAAAATTTTACTAACCTTTTTCTTAATGATTTCTACCATTCTTTGATAACTACTCCGATAATCAATGACTTCCAGAATGTACTTACTTATCTCAGGGAGCTACCCAAAAGTATACACACTTAGTCACGTTTCCTAGGCCCTGGATTATTTAAATTATCTTGGATAATTACAAGGGGTTGATACCTTCACAAAGTGAAGCATAAAAACTCTATTATATAAATCTATCTTAATTAACTAGAGTCATACACCCAACGTACAAGGTTATTAGCCTTGCAATAAGACCTCATTCATCAAACATCAAAGTTCATAAGTCCAACTTCATCAGACTACTAATTTATACTCAAGTTTTAGGGTACCTGTCCACCTAGTAGTAGTGATAGACCAATTTTTATTTATTATAGTACTTTTTAAATATTACTATCATGTGGTCCAGTTTTATGTATTTCAAAATATGCTTACACTATTGGCATGAGATGACTACTCACTAGTTAAAGGTAAATTGTTCCCTATTTAGAAACTATAGTGTAATGATTTAAACCTTGATAAAGTGTCCAACTTCATCAATCGATCAAGGACAATTTTTTCGCTTATGTGTTAGTAGCTCATAATCTATATCTTATTGTGAAAGCACGACCCAATCACGTAAATTACTTACTAATACACTTAGACTTTTAATGTGTAAATATATAAATAAACAACCATTAATAAATGAAATATTTTATTAATTTTAAAAATATAGAGATACATTGTATATTTTGGGCATACATTCCAACAATCTTCCACTTGCAGTAAATGAACTATGATAGCTCATATATGCCTACCCTTATAACATCTAAGTGTCTTTGGAACACCGTTTTTGTTAAAAGCTTGGTAAATGGTTCTGCTAAATTGTTTGAAGAAAAAATCTAGTCAACCACTATCTCATGTTTCTAGATGAACTTTCAGATCAAGTAATGCTTCCTCTCAATATGCTTGCGCTTCCTATGGTTCCTTACATTGTTAAACAGCTCCAAAACTATCACAATATATGATAATAGGCCTGTCTATTTTTAGCATAACTTCGAGTTCAGTGAATAACTTTCAGAGCCAAACCGCTTCCTTAAAGTTTCTGAAGGTACCGCATACTTAGCTTCTAGTGGATCAGCAATACATGATTTCTTAATACTCTTCCATAAAATAGCCCTCTAAATAAAGTGAAAATATATCCATTAGTGGATTTCCTTTCACCTATATCTGCCTGGAAGTCTAAGTTAGTGTCACCAATAAGAATCAATTCATCAGCTCTGTAGACAAGCATATAATCACTTATTTCCTTCAGATACTTAAGTATATACTTTACAGCTTGCCAATGTTCATCTCTTAGGTTTGACTTATATCAGCTAATCATCCCTACAGCAAAGCAGATATTTGGCCTTGTACAAAGCATGACATATATTATACTTTCCACAACTGAAGTATAGGGAATCCTACTCATTCTTTCCTTCTCTTTCTATGTCTTAGGACACTGTTTGGAAGATAAGGTCAACCTATGCCTAAATGATATGATATGATTACTTCTTTACGCTGATTCATGCTAAACTTGGCCAATATCTTGTGAATATAAGTAACTTGGGATAACCCTAACATTCTTTACTTCCTATCTCTAAGAAGCTTAATACCAAGAATGTAACTAGCTTCTCCCATATCCTTCGTGCTAAATTGACTTGATAACCAAACATTTATAGATGATAATATCCTTATATAATTCTCAATGAGTAGAATGTCATCTACATAGAGTACCATACAAGACACATTATTCCTATCCAACACATAAAAAACACACGGTTCATCCACGTTTTTGTACAAAATCATAAAACTTTACAGTCTCATCAAAATGTATGTTTCATACACATGATGCTTGCTTAAGCTTATAAATGGACTTTTTAAGCTTGCAGACCATATATTCTTGGCCTTTTGCAATAAAGCTTTTAGTTAGGTCATATAGATATCTTCGCAAAAATAGTCATTTAGAAAGACTTTCTTGGCATCCATTTGCTATATCTCATGATCATAATAACATGAAATGGTTAAGAGAATACAAATGGATTTAAGCATGGCAAAAGATGAAAATGTCTTCTCATAATCGATCCCTTCTTTCTGAATATAATCTTTTGCAACTAACCTTATTTTATAGTTTTCACCTTTCTATCAGCACCTTTCTTTTTCTTGTATACCAACTTACATCTTATGGGTTTAATCCCTTCAACTGCAGTGACAAGATGTTGGGATTCGTAGACTCCTAAACGCGGAAAACATCTACGAATCCCTCCCGAGGACCCAAGTAAACGATTAAGAAGATCTAAGCTTTAAGAGTTACCTCGCGGTTGCTGTAATCGAAATCCTTCGATTCCGGTTTGCGTTGTTGTACGTTCGACCCGAACAATCACCGGACGCTGCGAGTATGCGAACGTCCTCTACGGATACACACCGCGAACTCACTCGATACCGGGGAGTGCTAGCGCCTAGGGTTTGAGAGGTTTTTTTCTCACGGTAGAGAATGGCACGAATGTTCTCAACCGAAAAATTGGACTATCGAAAGACGGCTAGGGTTTTCTTAAAAAACCCTCGAACCTCTTAGAGTCCAACCCTAATCATATCTTATCATATTCTAATTTAAATTCAAATTAAATTAAAGCGATATGATAAGATTACGCCATTATCTCGGTAATTTAACTAATTATTTTACCGAGTCGGATTCTTATAATCTGGATATCATCCAGATTCATCGAACTTGGTCACCGGAAAAATAACCTAACAAGTTCGCTTATTGTGTGACCCTATAGGTTCATTTAACAACTGCGGCGATGCCTAAATCGTATTTAAATGGCCCACAAGTTATAAGCGGTTTCTAGCAAAACATTATAACTATCCGGGTTAAATGAAGATCGGTGATCTCTTTGAACCAAACCATAATTTTATATTTAGTCCCTTTGTCACACGATATCCAGATTAAGCATAAGGCACGGAGCATGTCATCCTTATTAAGCTTAATCAATTATTTCTTGATTTCATAGTAGATTGTTCAAACAAATGATATCAATATCTTAGATTGATATATTTGAGCACGGCCATGCATTTTTAACGAGTCTAACTTATCAAGGGGCCCATGGATATCTCTCCCATAATTGAGAGGGACAAATTCCTTCACAATCAATCATATTCCTCTCCTTGATTTATTTTATATCCAACGAGTAGTCTAATTTATTATCCGGTTAAAGACAACTTTAGACAATGTCAAAATATAGAATTTATCAAGTAAGAAACTATGATGAATTTAGGTCGAAGGACTTTCAATATTATTATGGCTAGAAAGTACTTATGACATATTCCATGAAGTACTCTCACAGTGGGTCATGTCCAATACAATGTTCTCTAACATTTATTTATGTTTTGACTCGATATCACAAATATCCATGGCCAGTAAAACATAGCCATCAACTCACAAACATACTAATCTTAATTTATTATTATTCCAATAATAATAATCGATCAGGGACAGTTTTAGAATAGTCATTGTATTCATTGTAGGGTTTTACTATCAAGTCACGTACTTGATGACCAACAAAACAAAACTCACTATTCATGGAAAGGAAAGCCTCATATTATTATATAAAACATAATGACAATTGTATAAGTACAAATTGACTCTAGGGCATATCCCCAACACAAGATGCCAGACTTGATTGAAATATATAGACTTAATCTTGCATTTATTCCTATTTGCCATGTGTTTGCTTCAACATCAATAATGACCTCATTGTATCTAGTGGGATCTTGTTCCTGATAATCGGAGACTATCTTAAAGGCCTTTCCAGTCTATCTTTTTGGAACCCTAAATATCCTCCCACTACGACTTGTCTCAGTCTGTATAGGAATATCTGGTTATGTCTTTTCTAATTCCTCAACTGGGGAACTAGAAGCTGAAGTATCATTCAACTTCTCTTCCAATTCTATCTCACTCGAAACATTAGTGGACAAACTTTGTTCATTCTCCAAGTATCTAGTATAAGTACTCACAAGTACTTTTTGCTCTTGGGGATGATAAAAATATTCATTTATTGTTCCTTTTGAATACCCCATAAAGTAGCAAAATTCTAACCATGGGTCTAGCTTATTTCCTTTAGTCAGTACATAAGTTGGACAATCTCATACCTTAAGATAATTCATACTAGGTTTGCATCTAGTCCACATCTCATAAGGTATCCTAAGCACTGACTTAGAAGGCATCAATTTTAGAATCTATGCTGCTATTTCCAGAGTATATTCCCAAAAAGAAATAAGAAAAGTTGTATGACTCATCATGCTTCTAACTATTTCCATTAATATTCTATTTCTTCTCTCAACTATTCCATTCTACAGGGGAGTCCTAAGTACAATTAGTTGAGATACTATTCTCTGATATGACAAGTAATCCTTAATTCACCAAGGATATACTCTCCACCACGATCTGATCTTAGCTTCTTGATTATTTTACCTATTTAACGCTCCATCTCAGCCTTAAACTCATTGAATTTATCAAAAGAGTTAAACTTGCACCTTATCAAGTAAACATAACCAAAACACATGTGATTATCCATAAACGTGAGAAAATATTTATAACCTCCTCTAGCAAGTGTAGAAATAGTAGCACAAATATTAATATAAACCAATCCTAACATTTCTTTAGCCTTTTCCGCCTTTTGAGCAAAGGACTTTTTGGTCATTTTACCCATAAGACAAGATTCACATTGAGACCATTCCTCTAATTTCAATGAGGCCAAGGACCTATTTTAGATTAATCTCTAAATCTGATTAGGATTTATCTGTCTCAATCTTAAGTGTTATAAATACGAGTTATTCGATGTGGCCTTTCTCTTCTTATTATTAGGTTTCTGTCTGAGTATTATTTATTTGACGAGTAATAGGATTAACATAGAAAATGTTGTCATCCTTATTTCCAGAAAATATAATTTTTCCATATCTACTGATTGAAATATCAGAATGAAAAGAAATAGAATATCCTTGATTAATCAATCTTGAATCTAAAATTAAATTTTGTTTAAACTAGAAAATTATGAAATTTCTTTCAAAACTTAAAATCCTATTACAATTAAATAAAAGTTCTAAGTCTCCTCCTGCTGCAGCCCACACCTGTACTCTGTTGCCTATTTTAAGTCCATACTCTCATCTACTGAGTTATTTTATCTTGTTGAACCCTTAGAAGGAGTTACACATATGGTCAGTGGTTTCAGAATCAACAATCCAAGTGGATGAAGATCCAATATAAACTCTAAGTAAAGAGCAACACCTGAAAAGGACTTGGCCAAGAAGTCCAAACAATCTTTCTTGAAGTGCCCTTCTTGTAACACTTACAACACTTGCCTTTAGGTTTCGTGTTGGGCTTGGATGGATCAGGCTTAGAATCTTTGGGCTGGGTCTCTGCATTATTCTTGGCATTTTTCCTCTTAAACTTCTTGGGCTGGACACTAGTTCTAGAAGATGAACTAGAATAAGTAACTAAAGCCTTTGACATAAGCTTTAAGATTTTCTCAACCTCTTGAAGTTCTTTCATTAACTCTATCAAAAACATACTCAACTTGTTTATGTTATAGTTTAACTTGAATTGAGCATACTAATCTAGCAAAATCTCAAGAACCATGTAAATCTAGCTCTTGGGATCAATTGTTACCCTTAGGACCTCAACCTCCTCGAAATGAGTAATCATCTTGAGCATACGCTCTCGAAACAATGCCCTTCAGCCATCCTAGTATTCATAATTTCTCTAAGAACATCCTACTTTGTGGGCTGGCTCTTTTCAGAAAATGTAGTACGTGATGATACATCGATATTATATGCAGTAGTTATGTTCTCATGCTTAGACTGAAGAACATTAGACATGGAAGCCAACATATATCATCTAGCTATTTTATTAGCTTTCTTCCATACCTTCTCAGTCTCATGATCTTGGTCCATAAAATCTTCCCCAATTTTAGGACAAGGGTTGGTCAGAATATACTTGAAATCCTCGGCAGTGAATATTATATTTAGATTCATTTTCTAGTCCACATAGTAAGGTCCAATTAACTTATTCTCCTTGAGAATAATAGACAAATGAATGAAACTCAACATTTCTATTGATTGAAAAAAAAAACTTCATTTAGAAAAAAAAAGTTTGTTTTGAAAAACATATAAGAAATGCACATTTGACATCATATTATATCCATGATATGGTTAACCTATTAAAATTATTATATAAAAATATAAAAATTTTGGCTCTTAGCAACATTGGTAGAGCTTCGTAGGAATGTTAACGATTTTCTACGTTAAGTATATAACTATCACAAATTAAACTTTCTTAATAGTTAATGATCTAGAGATAATTCTATCGATAGGATGACCACTACTCGCATTACCTACGGATAATCTAATGTTAATACCTCCAATATAGGCTTGATGATATGATATATATCTATGGCTTTAATTATAATTCCTTCATTAGTTCTAAATTCTCGTAAAAATTCATCTTATACAGGGTCATGCTTAGAATGACACGAAGATAATTATAATTTCTAACAAAAATCTATGATGGAAGCTGTGGGCCATTAGAACCCCTCTCTTACTTAATCTTTTGAGAAAAATAGGTTTTTGAGAAAAATATTCTTTAAAAATATATTTGGTTTTCATTAAATTTTTAGTAAAATTAAAAAAAAAAATCAACATGATTCTCTATGTTAAGGATAATACCCTTTAAGAGAATAAACCATGAATTTTATTTTTCACTATTTAAGTTAAAATCATTTATAGGAACTAAATTTAAAGTAATCAAATTCAAATTATTCTCTATGTCAAGAATAATAGCCTTTGGAAGAATAAATCCTGATTTTATTTTAAAGTCCTAAATTCCCATTTTAAAACATTTTTTATTATTTTATCTAGAGAAAAAATTAATTTCTCAAAAACCTTGTGTATTTGATTACAAAATTAAATAAAATAGCCATGCTCCAAAAATAAACTTTTTACATGCTAGTTCGATCATTTAATTCTTATGTGACTAAATAGTGGATTAAACATCATAATAATAAAACTAAAATGATCTTATTTAATTCAAAAGTAGTTCCTCCTTTACTATCCATTTTCATGCAAAATTATTTATTACCATAAATAAGCCAATATAAGAAAATAACCTCATGTGATATCGGAACCCAAAAGGAAAAACAAGTGACAAGGTAATTGGAAAAACAAAATTGCAAGCTCTTCAAGAGAAAACTCGATTTCCAGACCGAATTGCACCATTTTTTGGACCCGAATTGTTCCATTACAAGGCAAAGCCGGTCACACCTTTAGAGGAATCTGGTTGCGACTTTAGGGATCAAAACAACAAAAACTGGCCGCGGCATTCTGGGAAGCTAGCCACTGCTTGTGGACCTCAAACCAGTTGTGGTTTGACTTCTGCCAACCACGGCTTATGGAAGAAAAAATTCCCTAAGTCGGCCACAGCTTGGGCTTTGTTCAATCAAGCCGGTCGTAGCTTGCTTCTGTTCCAAACTTCTACAATTTTTTTCTTTGAATTTCGTCCAAGCTTTTCTTCAAGGATTTTTAGTGTTCATCCAACACTAATATTGTTATAAAATTCAATAAATTGAATTTAAATACAATCCCAATCGCCTATACCTTTCAAAATGAGACGTATACAAATTCTATGGAAAGCGATTAACAATAAACTATAGGTGCCTCTACCTCCACATGTGAGGCATACACAATAACTACTCATAAAAAATAATGAGGGATCTATATAATCACACACATTATATTTTTATTAGTAAAGGAACATCCTTTTTTAGTTATTAACGCTAAGCATGCTCCTAGATTGTAACCATGTCTCTGATACCACGTGAAGGGTCACGAGAAAACAAAAATGCAGTGAAAGTTTGCAAATTTAGATTTTTTCCAAGCTAAAATCTAGGAATACTTACTTTTGGGATACTTAAGTTGAACAACCAGTTTTAGATTTGGGTTTGATAATGCTTCTTGTATTGGAACGTTCACTTATTCCACGAGAATCTCTTAGCCTTCTGAGTATTCTCGAATCTCGTATGGACTCTCTACCGGTGAAAGTAGAACTAGAGTAAAGAATAATGGTTGGAAGAATTTCTTGGGAGAGCTAACTAAAGGAAAACTGAAAGAAATGGCGGCCTGTTGAGAAAAACGAAAATGTTTTTTTTTTTTTCCTTTTTGTCCTAGTAAACAACCAAGAATCGTAGCTTTTACCAAAAGCCAACCACCTCTCTTCTTTTGCTTACATTGACACACAAGCACCTTTGTTTCCTTTTCTTTTCCTTTATATTCTTTTCGTTTATACGTGGTGGCACCCAGGTTTCCAAATCCTTTGCCACCTCAGTCAAAACCCTGATAGGCCAAGGTTTTTCTTAATTAGTTAAAGACTAATTAAATACCTCTTTTATTAATTAATTGATCTACGTAGGCCTAATATAAAAGTACCAAAGACAATTAATTAATAAACCAACAACAACAACAACAACAACAACAACAAAACTAAGCCTTAATCCCAAGTAACTTGGGGTCGAAAAATTAATTAATAAAGTAATTTAATTAAATTGGCCTAATTAATTATTTTAACGCAAGTAATTGGACTCTTAGAATAATTATTCTAATATTAATTTCATCCAATAAACCCATACACTAAAATAAATTTACTAAGGTTACTTGAGCTACTCTAATGACCAAAAGACATATTATTCTTGATTACTAAAATGACCAAAATACCCTTCTAACAAATAGCCAAAATTTATTATTTTAAATATTTTATTTATCACAATATGAAAATATTAATCCCAAAAATAATATTGCAAGTATAGTGTATTCGACCTATAGGTGTAATAATAAAAATATCCCTCTACGTAACCTCTATCATTGAGATAAGAAAATTGTATTAACATTTTTCTCAATGATTTCTACCACCCTTTGATAACTAGTTCGATAATCTATGACTTCTAGTATGTACTTACTTATTTCAGGGAGCTATCCAAAAGCATACATACTTAGTCACATTTTCTAGGGCCCTCGGTTATTCAGATTATCCTAGATTATCACAAGTTGATGATATGTTCACAAAGTAAAGTATTGAAACTCTATTGTCTAAGTCTGCTTTAATTAACTAAAGTCATACACCCAACGTACAAGGTTATTTACCTTGGGATAAGATCTCATTTATCATACATCAAAGTACACAAGTCCAATTTCACCAGACCACCAACTTATACTCAAGTCTTAGGGTACTCGTCTACACAGTAGCAGTAATACACTAATATTTATTTGTTATAGTACTTTATTAAATATTACTGTCGCGTGGTCCAATACGTATTCCAAAATATGCTTACACTATTGGCATGAGAGGACTACTTACTAGTTAAAGGTAAATTATTTCCCATTTAGAAATAATAGTATAATATCTAAACCTTGATAATGTGCCCAACTTTATCAATTGATCAAGAACAATTTTTTCTCTTATATGTTAGTAGCCTATAATCTATTCCTTACTGTTAAAGTAAGACACAATCACATAAATAACTTACTAACACACTTAAATATTTAATGTGTAAATATATATAAACAAACAATCATTAATAAATGAAATATTTTACTAATTTTTAAAACACAGAGATACATAGTATATTTTGGGTATATATTCTAACACTAGAGATATATTATTGTCTTTTGGATACCTTGATAATTGAGTTGATCTTAATACTTCTTAGATTTAATTAGGGAGATAGAGATACCATTTGATTGGTTAAGAATAGGGATTTTATAATTTGAGAGGGAGTAAAATTCACCTTTGACTCATATCGTTGTTTAAGTTAGGAATCAATTAATTTAAAATTACTTTCTTTATTTGATATAGAATTGCAAGATTTCTTCGTTATATAATCTTTCTCCTTATTCTTATTCCTTGATAATCCTTGTGACTTTTCTTGTGTGAACATGATATATATTCTCTAGTGTATTAATTTTATTTATTTTATCTCTTTAGTTTGCTGGCTAAACAATGAGATTAGAGCAAAGTGGTGGTAATTGCAAAGTTTGTGTGGATTGATACTTGTTATGCCATATACTACATGAAGGGTATACTTATCTAATTGTATAGTTTTAGCGTTTAGCATTTTAATTTAAGCTTGATTTATAGTGGACTCTGTTGTAATATTTCCTACACTAAAAAACACACATTAAGTTTTTAGTACCGTTGTTAGGATTTGGCAATATTATGAAAGCTTGAGTTTTTTTTTTTTTAGCCATTTGTTATTATAATTTTTTTTTTCTTTTCTTTGGTTTTGAATTCTTGCTTTTCTTTATTTTTTGTATGATTTTTGTACCTTTTGTAGTCCTAGTTACTGATTTTCTTTGTTACTAACTTTTTATTTTCTTTTGAGTTTTTGGGTTACTTGAACACATCAGCATGGACGGTCATTCATAAGGAACTATATGGCTATGCCCACAAAATCAACAACACCACAATAATGATAAGTTGGCAAGATTGCAAGTTCAATTGATATGCACAGCAGGAGGTGTGATAATTGGAATGTAATTCTCCCAAAAGACCAATACATGAGCTATGATTTCTATGAGGGAGAACACTTCGGCTATGATACTTAATAGTTATGAGTTGCACATTGAAACATGTGGAAACAAGCTTATCACTTTGGAGAAAGTGGACAAGGCAATATGTATAATCAAGAGTGATATGATTATACAAGTTCAAATTAGAAAAATCAAGTGTAAAACCCCATAATTTCAATTGTAATGGGCTTTATCTTCATAGGATGTTGCCGTGTCTGAACTCCTAGGTAAGGGGTCTTTATAACAATCTTAATGTAGCATCTAGCAGAAATTTCTCAAAAATTTATATTAAATACAAAAAGATACATAAGATCTAACCTCTGATACATACGCTCAAAAAAGGAGCAAGTCTATTAGAAATATACATAATTTCAAACTTTTACCGATGTCTAAAATATAGCATGAGCCTTTAGGAGTCCACCATGCTTCTGCTGAGCCTCAGCTGCTGAAATTTTTAAAAGAGAAATAATACGAGTGTGAGTGTAAAACTCAATGAGTCCCGTGTGTGCTACTATTTTTCCACTTGAAAACAGCTCAAGAAAAGTAATGTTCAGAACGTAGACAAGATAATGCACTTGAACTCGTTGTAAACATGTAAGCAGTAACAAGAACTCAAGTTTATGTAGAAAATACAGGGATAAATTCATAATTCATTTTCTTAAAAAGCAAGAAGTGAAATTCATATACTATTTCTTGAGAAATAACGTGTAAGATTTCATTACACAAGATATGCTAGTTTAGGAATTCTTGTATGAGAGGAATCTAATAAATTCCTCTCATTCATATGCATGTAAAAATATTCATTATTCATACCAGGATTAGTGCTTACCACAAGATAAGTTAGTATTTATGCTAAGAATTGTCCTTATGCCAAGAATAGTGCTTATGCCACGAATTCAACTAATCTCAATGTCTTGTCGCCCCATTCGAAGTTAAACAAGTCCCAAAGCTGATCAGGTTACTTGAAACCATTTATCTCTAATGTGAGTTAGTATACAGAGAAAAGTCTTCACTAAGTACTCAACATCCACATGGAACATGTGATCCTGTTCAAGTTGTGGAAAAAGGTATGTCAACCCTTTTTCCAAAAACTTGTCAGGTTAGTCATGCAGTACATGCATAAAAGTCATGAAAAATGGTTTTTAATAGTTCGTGAATGTTAGGATTCGTGGACTCCTAAACGTGAAAAACATCCACGAATCCCTTCCGATGATCTAAGTAAACGATTAAGAAGATCGTAGATTTGCAAAATTACCTCTGTTGAGTGTAAATAATATCCTTCGATTCCGATTGTGCTGTTGTACGTGCAACCCAAACGACCACCAAATGCTGCAGTGTGCGAACGTCCTCTATCGGATACACACCGCGAACTCACTCGTCACCCGGGGAGTGCTAGCACCTAGGGTTTGAGAGGCTTATTTTTCTGGTGGATGAAGGCACAAATATTATTAACAGAATAGCTCTCTAGAGAAGACGGCTAGGGTTTTCTTTAAAACCCCTCCGAACCTCTTAGAGTCCAACATTGATAATATCTTATCGTATTTTGATTTAAATTCAAATTAAATTAAAATTGATATGATAAGATAATGTCATTATCTCGGTAATTTAACTAATTAATTTACCGAGTTAGATTCTTATAATCTGGATATTATCCAGATACATCGAATGTGGATATATTTCCAAATTCATTGTATCTGGTAAATTTTCTAAGTTCGATTAACTTAGACATATTTCCAAATTCATCGAATCTGGTTATCAGTAAAATAACCTAACAAGTTCGCTTATTGTGTGACCCTATAGGATCATTTAACACTGGTAGTATGTCCAAATCATATTTAAATAGTGCACAAGTTATAAGCGATTTCTAGCAAAACATTATAACTATCCAAATTAAATGAAGATCGGTGGTCTCTTTGAACCAAACCATAATTTTATATTTAGTCCTTTTGTCACACGATATCCAGATTAAGCATAAGGCACGGAGCATGTCATCCTTATTAAGCTTAATCAATTATTTCTTGATTTCATAGTAGACTGTTCAAACAAATGATATCAATATCTTAGATTGATATATTTGAGCACGGCCATGTATTTTAACATTCTAACTAATTAAGGGGCCCATGGATATCTCTCCCATAATTGACAGGGACAAATTCCTTCACTATCAATCATATTCCTCTCATTGATTTATTCTATATCCAACAGTAGTCTAATTTATTATCTTATTAAAGAAAACTTTAGACAATGTCAAAATATAAAATTTATCAAGTAGGAAACTATGATGAATTTAGGTCGAAGGGTTTTTAATATTATTATGGCTAGAAAGTACTTATGACATATTCCATGAAGTACTCTCACAGTGGGTCATGTCCAATACAATGTTCTCTAACATTTATTTATGTTTTGACTCGATATCACAAATATCCATGACTAGTAAAACATAGCCATCAAGTCACAAACATACTAATCTTAATTTATTATTGTTCCAATAATAATAATCGATCTGGGACAGTTTTAGAATAGTCATTGTATTCATTGTTGGGTTTTACTATCAAGTCACGTACTTAATGACCACAAAACAAAATGCACTATTCATGGAAAGGAAAATCTCATATTATTATATAAAACATAACGACAATAGTATAAGTACAAATTGACTCTAGGGCATATCCCTAATAGTGAAAACATACTTGAGCTTTTAACAAGAAAAGAATTAAAGATTTATGATGTTCATGATATTCTCAAATTCATGCAGAAAACTTGTACTTGAATATGTCAGAAAAACATATTTGCTATATCTAAAAAGCACTTAGCTAAAACGTACTTTGAAAGTCAGGGGACTCACAAAATACTTATAACCAAATTAATGGAAAACACTTAGCTAAAAATGAGAGTTGGAAATCAAGGGACTCACTTTATTCAAGAAATATTAATATATGCGCCACTGCAAGCTAAGGTTTCCTAAATTCACTCCACCTACAATGATAAAGTGTTCCTTAAAATATTATTCCATCTTCTCAATTCGCATGTAATTACTAGAAGGAAACAAGATCTTGAACATGTTGTGCTTTCCTTTGGAAAGAAATAGTTATTTCTTCTATAAGGAATTATTTCACAGCTTTGTCACTGCTTGGTGTTTAACTCGTAACTTTTACTACATAAGTCCAAATGACATTAAATTAGTTCCAAAATACCCCCAAGACATCCTTTTATAAATTTTAGTTCATGGAATACCAACACCATTCTTTATTTCATTGAGTTCTGGTTACAAAGTTCAAGAAATCTGACCATATCACAGCTTTGGTAGTGTTTGGTATTTATCTTATAACTTTCTACTCATAGTTCCAAATCATGCCAAATTGGCACCAAAATGTTCATAGAACATTTAGCTACAAATTTTAGCACATGAAACTCTAGAACAAAGGTCCACATCATTCAGTTTATTATATAAACAAATGGATCCAGCAATTGAACAAAACAGATTTTCCTGATTGTATTCATAAATCACACAAGGTAGATCTTCCAATTCTTCTACACAACACACCTCATCTAAAGCATCTCTGCCCTTGTTTAACACTTATACAATTGTGAATTAAACTTTCTTTTAGCCTAGCTTCCTTAGACATGCTGAAACAAAGCATACTTATGAGAGTGCCAAACCAGTATTTACATGGTAGCTTTAGGTTTTCTTGTTACCTTTAGTTTTTTAGCCATCACAAGTGTATGTAACTTGTTCCAAACCTCTCCTAATATTCCAAGACATATTTAGGATTACCTTTATTCTATTTTCACCCATCTTTACTCAAAGATCATACACATTCCAGTAATCTACATATGTTGTTCTCTAGCTATTAACATAGCTTTTCTATTCCATATCTTCCTTCGACTTCCTCTTAATTAATCTTGAACAAGTTTCCAGCATATAAACACTTCAAAGCATATCAAATAAGCTATAAATTATCTTAAGTTCCTTTTCAAGGAAGTTGGTTATCATTCCTCGCCTAAACAGAATTTTCTTCTTACAAAATACCATGAAATCATGCTTCATTTGAATAGAATTCATATTCTACCAATTCCAAGTAACCAAGTGATATCTATAGCTCTTAGAGAAACGATCCTTACATTTTAAACATAGAAAACAAGCTGCAATATTTCCCTTCATTTCTCTCTAATTCTTGGTCTATATTTTCTCTCTATTCTTCTCAGTTTTATCTCTTTCTCTCTTCATTTTTTTCTTTCTAATTTTCTTTCTTTCCTTTCTTCTTTTTATTCCTTGGTCAGCAACCTTGCTCTCTTTCAGTCCTTCTCTCTTTTTCTCTTGGCTGAAATCCTTTTTCCTTCCTTTTACAGCTTTCTCACATAAATATCATGTGAGGACTAAGCAAAGCTAGATAGAATCTTGTGGAAACTTATAGAACTTCCTAAAACACTTTAAAGTCCATTAGAACTTTATAGAATGTCCACCTCATTTTGCAAAATAGCATGTAACCAATTATATATTCTATGCAGCCTTCTTATGCATGCAACTGATCACAAGTCTCCAAGTAACCTCCCATGCAACTAATCTTCTTAGACCACATGTCTTTCATTCAACCAATCACCTTAAATCACATGGTTTTCATGCATTCAATCATCAGAACCCACTTGGTTTTCATGCAACCATTCTTACAAGTCCAAGTGGCTTTTTATACATCCATTCCAATAGATCCATATGGCTTTCATTTGTGGGATAAAATAACTTAAATCCATTAATTAAATAGCCCACCAATACTATATGTAATTAAAGCCTATTATCTCTTTCTATCTTAACCATGGTTAACTAGGTTTTTCAAAAATAAACATAGTTAATGTTACTATTATCCGAGTTGGGAAAATTTTTTATTCTACCAATGTGATCTATGCATTAAACTGAGCATTTTTGTATCTCTCAGATTTTCCAAATTTTTTTTCAGTTTTTTTTAATTCGTGATAAAAAATTCTTTCGACGCCTCTTAAAATTTTTATCTCGCCAAAATGTTCTTCTAATTAAATTGATCATTTCTTGTTTTGAGCCTTCATGCATATACTCGCTCAATAGAAAGTAGTCATCTATCAAAGTGCAAAAAGGAAAGGATGTTACAATTTCCCATCCTTTAAGAAATTTTCTCCTTGAAATTTTTACTTATCTTGTTTTTGTTAAACATCTATTTCTTTCTTACTTATTGCTGCTATGCGAGCTCTAATTAATCCTTCATTTTTCTCAACTACCAATCTCAAGCAGGTCTTTGAAGCTTAAATGTAGCAAATTGAACTTTTCTTTACTTGGAATAATCTAAAGCTATAAATATCTCTTTCATTTGCTCCATCTGTTATTCAACCTCTTGTTCTTGATCTACTTGCCCATAAAATAGTGGAGGATGGAACTTTAGAAATCACTCTAATACTCAACCCATTTCCTCTTCCAAGCATTATTCATCTCATGTTGGAGCCTCAGCTAAATGTTCAAGTAATGTTGTGACCTTTTGTAATACTTGTGTCATTTCATTCTCAGGAAATTGTGTTTCCCTCCTGGGTGTAATATTTCAAGCGGTATCAGCTAAACTTCCTTTAGACCAATCTCCAGTACTTCTATGAGTAACTTTTTATGGCATGTCTACTTCTCTTTAGATCTACTTCATAAAATATCATAAGAGAGCATACATTTTAGTATCTTTTATACCATATAAATGTTAAGTAAGATAAAAGGAAAAGTCTCTTTCACATATAGCTATGTATCCCTTGGTAATAATATATTCTCTTATCCTAATTGTATGCTTCCACACGTATTTCTCTCATACGGTCTGTATTTCAACATCCTGTATTTACACTATTATTCATACAAACCCTTCTTTAAATTACTCTAAGTATTTTCCTTTCAACTTTCGTAGCTACTTCTTAGAGGTCACCTATCCTAGTACTACTCTTGCCCAAGCACACTTAACTTTAGAGTTCTAATGGGATCTGGTGCATTAGTGTTGGTATGATCGCACCCCTCTATATATTACAACAAAATAAGATCTCTAATACTGAAAATATAATACATGTGCATTACACAAATATGCATATCTTTAACTACATGTCACATCTACTATCATTGTTTATATCATGCTATATATATACAAGGTCCTCAAGTACATAAAGTACTTAATTCATTATCTCTACTGGTCTCAGAAGCCCATATCCAAAGGTAGAAAATACAAAATAATGCTTGAGTGTATCAAATCTAAGGCCTCCAAATCCTCAATCGTCTCACTGTTATCTGAGTTTGGGTTCACCTTTTACTTTTTTACATATTCCCTTTGTCAGACTCTTTCGGAGCTATAGAGATTATTTCAACTCCTTCTCTTTCTAACTTATAGGAAGAAAATATGTCCAACTCAAATGCCTCAAGTTCATGTGTTACATCTACTTTTGGCTCTATAAGGTTTGCTATATCTATAAATTCACATCCATGTATATTATGATGGATTCCATTATGTCCAACTAGAGGCTATGCTACACTTCACCAGAAGCTCCATTATAGGTTCCACTATATTCTACTATGAGTTTTATTATTGCTCTAATACCATTTGTATTTCCCAAAGATTAGTAACCTTAGGCTCTGATAGCATTTGTAACACCCCACATTTCCAATCATAATGAACCTTATCTTCATGGAATGTCGACCCGTCTAAACTCCCAGGCAAGGGATTTTTATAACGATCTTAACTTAGTATGCAGTGGAAATTTCTCAAAATTTATATTACATACCAAAAGATACATAAGGTTTGACCTCTAATACATACGCTCAAATGAAGGAGCAAGTCTACTATATATATATAGAATTTCAACCAAAGTTTTACCCATGTCCAAAATATAGCATGAACCTCTGCTTTGGGAGTCCACTGTGCTTCTGCAATGCCTCATTCTCTAAAATTTTCAAGAAAAAAATAATACACGTGTAAGCGTAAAGCTCAATGAGTCTCGTGTGTGCTAATATTTTTCCATTTGAAAATAGCTCAAGAAAAGTAGTGTCCAAAATATAGATAAGATAGTGTACTCGAACCCATTGCAAACATGTAAGTAGGAACAAGAACTTGGGTTCATGTAGAAAATATAGGGATAAATTAATGATTCATTTTCTAGAAAAGCAAGAAGTGAAACTTATGTACTATTTCTTGAGAAATAATGTGCAAGATTTCATGAGACAAAACATGCTACTTCAGGAATTCTTATATAAAAGGAATCCAACGAATTTCGCTCATTCACATGCATATAAAAAAAATTCATGACTCATGCCAAGGTTATTGCTTACACCAAGAAATGTTAGTACTTACGCCATGTCAAGTTAGTGCTGACGCCAAGAATTGTGCTTACACTAAGAATAGTGCTTACGCCATGAATTCAGCTAATTCTAATGTCCCGCTGCCCCATTTGGAATTAAATGAGTCCCAAAACTTATCAGGTTACTTAGAACCATTTATCTCTAACGTGAGCTAATTTATGGAGAAAAATTCTCGTTGAATACTCAACGTTCACATGAAACATGTGATCTTGTTCAAGTGGTGGAAAAAGGTTTGTCAATCCTTTTTCCAAAACTTATTAGGTTAGTTATGTAGTGCATACAGAAAAGTTATGAAACATGGTTTTTAACAGGTGGTGAAAATATGCTTGAGCTTTTTACAAGAAAAGAATTCAAGATTCATGATGTTCATGATATTCTCAAATTCACGCAGAAAACTTGTGCTTGAAGGAAAACATTTGTCCATCTTAAGAAAACATTTTTGCTATATCTGAAAAACACTTAAGAAAAATGGGCTTTGAAAGTCTGGGGGCTCACAAAGTATTTATAACCAAATTAACAGAAAACACTCAGATAAAAACGGGAGTTGGAAATTGAGGGACTCACCTCATTCCGGAAACATTGATATACGCACCACTACAAGCTAAAGTTTCCTGAATTCACTCGAACTACAATGATGAAGTGTTTCTTAAAATATTATTCCATATTCTTGGTTCACATGTAACCACTAGAAGGAAACAAGATCTTAAACATGTTACGCTTTCCTTTGGGAAGAAAAATAGTTATTTCTTCTCTAAGGAATTATTTCACAGCTTTATCACTTCTTAGTATATCACTCATAACTTTTAATACAAAAGTCCAAATGATATCAAATAGTTCCAAAATATTCCTAAGACATCTTTTTATAAATTCCAGTTTATGGTATACCAACAACCTTCTTTATTTCGTTTAGTTCTAGTTACAACGTTCAAGAAATCTGACTACATCATAGCTTTGGCAATGTTTGGTATTTATCTTATAGTTTTCTATTCCCAGTTCCAAATCATACCAAATTGGTCCCAAAATGTTCCAACAACATTAGGTACAAAGTTCAACTAAACTCTAGAAAAATGGCCCACATTGTACAGTTTATTACATAAATAGATGGATCTAGCAATTGAACAAAAATAGATTTTCTTGATTATGTTCATTTATCAGACAATCCATATATTCCAATTCGTCTACACAACACACCTCATCTAAAGCATCTTAACTCTTGTTTAATACTTAAACAATTGTGAATTAAGCTTCCTTTTAGCCCAACTTTCTTAGACACATTGAAACAAGGTATACTTATGAGAGTGCCAAACTAGTATTTTCATGGCAGCTTTAGGTATTCTTGTTTCCTTTAGTTTGTCATCCATCACAAGCGCATGCAACTTGTTCCAAACCTCTCCTAATATTCCAAGACATATTTAGGATTACCTTTATTCCATTTCAAGCCATCTTTACTCAAAGATCATATAAATTCTAATAATTCACATATGTAGTTCTCTAGCTATTAACATAGTTTTTTTATTCCATATCTTCGGTCGACTTCCTCTTTAATTAATCTTAAACAAGTTTCCAGCATATAAACACTTCAAAACATATCAAATAAGCTATAAAACATGTTAAGTTCCTCTTCAAGGCAGCTAGTTATCATTCCTCATATAAACAGAATTTTCTTCTTACAAAATACTATGAAATCATGCTTCCTTGGAATAGAATTCATATTCTTCCAATTCCTAGTAACCAAGTGATATCTATAGCTCTTGGAGATAGAATCCTTACCTTTTGAACATAGAAAATAAGCTACAATATTTCCCTTCCTTTCTCTCTTATTCTTGGTCCGCCTCTCCTCTCTATTCTTCTCGACTTTATCTCTTTCTTTTCCTCTCTCTCTCTCTTCCTTTCTTTCTTTATTCTATTTTTGTTGCTTTCCTTTCTCCTTTTTATTCCTTGTTAGCAACCTTGCTCTCTCTTAGTCCTTCTCTCTTTTCTCTTGCCTGAAATTTTTTTTCCTTCCTTCCTTCCTTCCATAGCTTTCTCACATAAATATCTTGTGATGACTAAGCATAGCTAGAATATGCAAGAATCTTATGCAAGCTTATAGAACTTCCTAGAATACTTTAGAGTCCTTGAGAAGTTTATAGAATGTCCATCTCATCTTGCAAAATATCATATAACCAATCAAATAATTCCATGTAGCCTTGTTGTGCATGCAACCAATCATATGTCTCCAAGTAACGTCACATGTAACTAATCTTCTTAGACCACATGTCTTTCATTCAACTAATCACCTTAAACCACATGGTTTTCATGCATCTAATCATCACTACCCTCTTGGTTTTCATGGAACCATTCTTATAAGTCCAAATGGCTTTTTATACAACCGTTCATATAGATCCATGTGGCTTTCATTTGTGGGCTATAAACTACCTTAAATTTATTAATTAAATAGCCCACCAATATTATATGTAATGAAAGCCTATTATCTCTTTTCATCTTAACCATGGTTAACTAGGTTTTTTAAAAATTACCGTAGTTAATGTTACTATTTATCCCAGTCAGAAAAACTTTTTATTCTGCCAATGCAATCTATGTATTAAACTAAGAATTTTGGTGTCTCTTAGATTTTTCAAATTCTTTCTCAGTTTTTCTTAATTCGCGATCGAAAATTTTTTCAATGCCCTTAAAAGTGGTAAGAAGAATTCTCACAACAAATAAGCAACCAAAGAGTACAACTTGCAAAGATACTTGAGGAGATATGGGAAAGCACTTCATCGAATACATTAGATGTTATATTGTAGGTCCCTATAGCGCCTGTACAAAATAAGCAAGAAGATAGAAGTATAGAAAAATGAGGTGAGGAGAATAGAGAGTCTGTGCCACTATATGAGTTGATTGAAGCAACGCCGCATGATAAAGTAAGTGCTGAAACAAGAAAAGCAAGAATTAAGGTACTCCAAATGAAAATTTTTAAAGAAAAGTAAGATAAAATGCAAGAAGAAAAATTCTTTAAGCTACCTTTAAAGGTATTTGGAGACAAATTATGCCCTTTGAGTGAAGATCCCGTTAAGGCCTATACATTTGAAAAAAGACTTTTCTATAAAAGGATGAAGAGAGTGACGTAGTCAAGAAATTAGAGTGCCCACAAGAAAGAAACCCCAAGAAGAAAATGGAGGATATGAAGAAAAATTGAACAATTTGATGAAAATATTAGGATTGTAGAAGTGCTTAGAATCTAAGATACTATCAATGTGCTAATTTATAATGGTTATGTTCTATTTTCTACTAATTTTAATTTCTGCTTCTCAAGTATTTTGTAGGTACCTCTCAATTCATAGAGAAATATGATGCCAATGATAATGTGGGGGACTTAGCATGCTACAAGAAGCAGTAGTTTTCAAAAACTAGTCATCAGAAGTCCTTGGAGTATGTTGACCAATACTACCCTTCACCCCAACTTAAAGGAGGTAATTTAGTATTTTTCGGCATTACAAAGTAAGTATCTCTTGATTACTTTTTTAAGAGTTACAATATTAGGTTTGGAATTCTTGAAGGTGATTTTTTGTAGTGATGATTTTTTAGGAGGGATAATTGGTGATTTCAGTGTTAATGCATTTTGTAGACATCCCTTGGATTTATGTGTAGAAAAAGTGATTGTAAGTCTAGAGAGATGCAAGGGAATGGGATTCATGCATTTACTTTCATTGAAACAAATGCCTTGTATGTACCTCACCCTTTCCAAAAAGCTCTTTTGTTCTAAGTATTTCATGGCACATGCTTTCTACATTGAACATCTATTTTTTTTATCAATGGCTAATGAGAAAGCAAGATAAGTGGAAAGAGTGTCTGCAAGTGTTTTGCATTTGTTTTATTTTTTTATTTGGGATTTTATGTTTTTTTGTCTTATTTTGTTTATTTTTTTTATTTGTTATGTGTCTCTTTACTCCCCAACAAAAAAGACAATCTTTCTTTAAGTATCGAGGAGTGCGTGTTAGTATTCTTTTATAGTGTTTACTTATGTCTTATTTCATATTCTTTGCTTTCATATGTGTTTTTTTTTTTTTTTGGTATTTTACAGGTTTGTTGATTTTTCTTGAACAGTAATACACTTCTCTCTTCAATATTTTTGAAAACTCTCCTTTCATATGGATATTTTACTTGGGGAGTATTACTTTATCATCCCTCATCTGTTATTTTTTTAGTCCTAGTGGATATATTTTTATTGTGTCGATTTTTGGATAATGAGGATATTGTCTAGTTTAAGTGTGGAAGGAAAAGTTTGGTAATATTCTTTTCAATTATTTTTTGTGTTTTCTAATGATTTTCTAAATTTTTTAGGCTAATGGGGCTGAATTTTTTCGATTCTAGTGTAAAGTGTGGCTAATTTGGTATTGTTATTATTTTTGTTTTAGCATAAGAATTTGATTTAAGACATATTTGATTGAGTTTAGCTTAGTGTAAACTTATATATTTAGTGTTATATTGGCCAAGTCTTGAGAATTTGAATTAATCTTATTTATGTTTTAGTAGATATTGTGATATTCTGGTTCTTGAGGATTGATATTGACTTTTTGATGAAGTATAAATAGGGAATTTTGGTTGATTTTTTGTACTATGATTTTTTGAACTAATCCTTATTTGAAATTTAAGTAAATAGGTGCAAAAGTGGGAAGAGTGAAAAGAAACAGCAAAGCAGATATATGTACCCATTGTGGTCGTGTTTCCATGGGGAAAAAAAGCAGAAGGACTATAAGTGTTCATTCTGGAAAAAGTACTATGTGAAAAAAAAAAATCATGTGAGAATGTGAGAAAACAAGAGTATGAGTGAGAAAAATAAAGGGGGCCAATATGGTCAGTGTAAAACGCACTCACTTGAGACTGTGAATTCCAATGGACAAAACGGGTGAGAATGTCCCTAATTTACTACTTAGAATTTAATAGTTTGGAAATTGTAGACTTTGTGTTGATTTACTATTCCTAACTTATATGAATCACATTATCTTCTTGGCTTAAGGAGTAAGGTGAAATTCATTGAATGAATATAAACTTTTTTAACTCAACTTTGATGGTCTTGATTATGTCTATCTTATTAAAGAATGCAAAGATGTGTCAAAGATACAATTGGATAAACTTACGGGATCTTTGCAATTTTATGAGAAAAATTTAAGATCAAAGTCCAAAGAGAAAAGAATAGCTTTAAAAGCTGAAGTTGATTCTGATGACAATAAGAGCTCAAATGATGAGATTGGAATTTTGACAAGGAGGTTTAACAAACTTCTAAAGAAAGAAAAGTAGTATAATAAGATGTTCAACAAGAAACCTAAAATTCAACAAAAGAATGCTAAGTAAAAATTTTCAAAAGAAAAGATGGAACAAAAGGATCTAAGTGTAGAAAATGTAGTGGTTACTGACACATTTAATTAG
Organism: Voacanga thouarsii; assembly: GCA_026120185.1. Lineage (NCBI taxonomy): Eukaryota > Viridiplantae > Streptophyta > Magnoliopsida > Gentianales > Apocynaceae > Voacanga > Voacanga thouarsii. The sequence goes on along the minus strand of JANUWF010001547.1, from coordinate 1,794,781 downwards.
AATGTGCTAACACCTTGAAGAAGATGAAAAAAGGATCCTATAATACAACTTGGAGCAATGGTGAAGAGGACCTAGAATATCTTGATAATAACAGCAATGATGAAAATAAAGACGAAGGTCATGTAAGCAATTTTGTTACTTTCAACTCAATTGTCAAATTGAGTTCAACTCATGAGGATAGTGGTTCTGATATTGATGAAAAAGCTGATGATCTTAATGAAACTAATAATGAGGATATTAAACATGAGAAACTTGTGATGGAATATGAGTTGCTATATTCAAAATGGTTTGAAGTTACAAAGTTGAATAAAGTACTAAAAAAATCTCATAGCAATAAGAGATTGAAAAACTTTAACATCAAATTTAACAGAGTGAAGAAAATTTGATTACCAAAACTAGAAGTTGGAAGATGCTAAACAATCTATTAAAAGGCTGAATTGGCAAAATTAGAAGAAGTTCTCTTCTTCGAAAAACAAGCCAATAAAAAATCTAGACTTGGCTATGATGGATTCAACAATATTAATAAATAGAATTTAATTGTTATTAAGAAGAAAGGATAACTGAGAAAATTTAAACCGAAGCCTAAAAAACTCCCTGTTTATTATGACTATTATTCTTTTGTAGGACATAGGTGCAAAAATTAGTTGAAGAGGTTTAAAGATCCTTAACATGATTAAAAGGTAGTCAAGTGTGAAACTCCAGTCAAGACCAACCTTAGAGTAAGGGGGTTGGGGATGCATAACATACTTTATTTCATGTTTAAATATGCTTTCATATGATTTTTATATGCTTTGGATGTGATTTTATTGTTTTTGAAGTTGTGTGGGTGAATGTTGTGTGAGAAGGGCAAAATAGTAATTTTTGCCCGAGGTGAAAATCGGGAGATAGCTTGTGGATTGAATAGAAAATAATTTTTCTAGTGAAAGTATCAACAAGAGTTGTTGTGGTTTAGTGGTTACAGCTTTGGAATAAATTATTGAGGTTTAAGGTTCAAAGTCCATCATAGAAGCTTTAGCTTGAGTAAATTTTATTTTGCTTGGGAAAGGATGGTTTTGGCCTTACGGGCCTAGATTAATGTGGTGATGATGTTCCAGGAGAGATATGATAGAAGTAATCTCATTCTACTCCTTTTACTCTTCTCGAAATTCTTATAGGGAAAATCATCATTCATTGATCTTTAATTTTCCTCAATTCTCAACTCATTAGTTTGATCAAGATATTGTAGCCTTTTTCTTTCCAGAAAATCCAGTAGAGTGCTGAGGTCTTTTAGGATCAAAATGTCCTGGCAAAAGACTTCTTTTGGTTTGGAAAATATGGTAGATTTGTGGGAAAATTCAAGAGGAAAATCTCTCTTGAAAGCTTGCTGAAATTTTCATCTATCTTAGTTCATCTATCTTCATGGAATGAGCTGAAATTTTCCAGCTTGTTGTACCTTCAAAAGGTCAAAAATTCTAGCTCACATTCCCTCCCAAATGCTGCCAGAAAAATGGTCTTTAGGATCAGTTTGAAACCTGAAAATTCTTGACCAATTTCGGACTGCACAAGCTGGAGCAAAGCAGGAAAAATTCCTGTACGAAAATCAGTTTTGGGAGCTCAAAACCAAGCTGCTTTCTCCCAGATTTTGTGCAGAACCTTAGCCATGTTTTTCCTCCATAAAGAAGGCTGGAAACCAGCCTTGAATACCCCTGAAATCCCTTCAAAACTCGCTGCAAAATGGCTCTAAATAGCATACGAAAATCTACCAGAAAAATCACTGTGCAGCGAAAATTCTGTGCAGATTTTCTTCCAACTTGGTTCCTATCTCTCTTCCAGCCAAAACACCAACCTTAATCTATCAAAACCTTCCTTAAACCTCCATCAATAGAGCTCCATTGATCCCCTTGAACTTCTGCACGAAATTCCATTAATGGCTGTCCGAAAATCCACAACCAAATCCCTGCAATTTAGCTCGATTACTTTCCAAAATTTCAGCCATCTTGTTTAACAACTTTCCATAAAATTTTTATCAATTGATTAGACATCTTCTCCACCATTGTGCATCTTAGTTTCGGCCATCACAAGCCTCATTTAACCAGCCTTAATTCCCCAGAAGAGCTGCACAATCCAGTCGGCCATAGGAGACTTCAAGCTGTCCAAACAAATCAAGATATTCTTAGGATATCTACTTTCCAAATTCACTTCCCAAAAATATTCTTCAAGGATTGTAACAACTAACCTTTCCTTTTCCCTTCCAAATCAGAGAATCAACTTCCTAAACCCTACTAGAATTCGGCCAGGCCTATTCCCACAGAAAAATTGGCAGCTGCACAAACCATCTCTCCCTCTCTTGATTTGTTTTCTTCAAGCATCAAGAACATACACACACACTACACCAAGAACACCCACTTCTTCTCTACACCTAATACCCCTCCAAACCACCTCAAACCCTCACGAAAATCTCCAGATTTGGTCTACTCATTGCTGTGAATCCATCAACACCATTATTAACATCAAACTCCTCCAAACATCTTGCTACTTCGGATCAAAGCAGAAATTTCTGAACAAGAACATCTTCAAGGTAAATTCACTCTATCAACATCATCCTCTTCAAACTTGATTTCTAGTGAGAATCTATATAAATAATCATGCTAATGACTTCTTCTTCTTCTCTCTCTCTCTCTCTCTCTCTCTCTCTCTCTCTCTCTCTCTCATGGACCGAAATTCCCTCTCTTGGCCGAATGGTCTCTTCCTCCATGACCATGCTTTCGCCACCTTTCTTGAACAAGATTAGCCATCTAGGAGTTGAGATCTTCTCTAAACTCCTTCAAGTCATTCATCAACCAAGTAAGTACCTTCAATCCTCTCTTTAAACTTTAGAATCATGTCTCTAGGTTGATGTTGTGAGAAGATGAATGGCGATGGATTTGTGTATGTGTTGTTGTCGAGATTGAAGCATGAGTATATGGATGATTGTGAAGGAGATGGGATTTATGCATGGAAGGATTATATTGGTGGATTGAATGATGAGTTGAGGTTTGATGCATGTCATAGGTAGTATTTGTGATGAAGCATGCTAGAGATTATGTCACCATTGGTGAATAGGATTTGTATGCATGATTTGATTTTGAAGCCATGATCATGTTTATGCTAGTAGAGGTTAAAGCATGTCTTAATAAATTTAGATCTATGCCTATGTGCAAGATTTGGATGATTTGATGAATTGAAGGATTGAGTATGTTATTGATTATGGTTGACCATGGAATCTTGATCATGATCTAGTTGTCCCTAAGCAAATTTTATTTCATGAATAAAATATTTACTAATAATTTTTGCTAGAGAATTTTGAAAACCCTAGGAAGGGTAGATTTGGAATTATAATATATGTAAAGGATATTTTAGTCAAATAAATAATAACTTTTCTAGAAAATAAAATAAATAAATATTATTTAAAATAAAGAAATTAATTAAAGCCTTTATGGAAAAGATTTATACTTAATAAAATATTTACTAAATCAAAACCCTTAAGGATTTACTTATTATTTTCCAAGAAAGACTTATTAAATTTAATCTTAACTAGTTTTAGCTATCAATTATTTTCTAACAACTAAGCTATCATTAAATCACTATTTTACCTAGTACCACCTATGACTCCTGATCAAATAAACTCTAAATTTTTCTTAACAAGATTTAAACTTTCAACTTATTAGAATTTATTTCCTAATCCATTAATTATTTTAAATAACAAATTAAACTTAGCTTATAAACCTATTCAATTATTGTTTTGGCTTAAAGCTTGGGATACTAGGATCATGGTAGTAGTGAATTGAGTTGATTTAAAATTAAGGAAGTGGATTGTGGCTTGAATCTGATTAAGATTTGTATTTGCCCATGTGGGGTTAGGTCAGCTGTTCGAGACCTTGTTGTTGTGAGCAAGAATCAGGTAAGCTCATGCATAAAACCTGATTGATGTGAAATGATTTCCTTATGGCAAGTCAAGTGTGGAGTGCAAGGACACTCGGTTATTTGAAAGCAATTGAGGGTTGAATTCATCATTAATTCCAACGCTTAAATTATTTAAAAGTCTTTGAGCAGATTTTTCCAACTTGAAACTCTTTCTAAAACTAATTTCTCCCAAAGCTTTGGAAACCCTCAAATTGTTATTTTCATGAACAATGCTTTGTTCATTTTATCCTAAGTGGGGAATGTCATTGAGTACTCAATAAGAGTGGACTACTAGGACTAGTCTTTGAAGGGTTAGGGTAAGTCCCTCAGTAGGTGGCCACCTTTGAGGGGTGAGTCCTTCCTGGATAAGATGCCAGTTCCAGTGAGTCGTGCCGGTCCGAGCTAGCAGTTTATTTTGTTTCAGTCAAGTGACTGTGTTTTTGCCGGAATGGACACCCGGTGGTTGTTTGGGTATAGAGAAGGAGTATTTTGCCCAGTAGGCCGATCACCTACTTTTGTCAGTCTGCACAAAGTGTTAGGCATTCTGACCGGTTATGGGGCCCAACGTGTGGTAACCCATATCCCTTTCTTTCGGGTGATTGATTTCATTACTTATGTATTGCTAGAAGAGCCAAAACGCCACTCTTGCTTTTGACTAATGTTTATTGCTTGCCAATGTTTCTCTTATAAAGATTTCACACTTTGCATCCAGAAACTGTTTCCACTAAAACACCCAAAGCACACACGGACTTATTGAGATTTCTGTCTCACCACCTTTTATCATGATTTCAGGTTGATCCTGTTGTGGGTGAGTAGCTACCTTGAAAGAGAATGTGTCTTTTGATTTTATGTATTGCTTTGGGGAGACGAGAGTGGATGATTTTAATTATGGTTTTTGTTTTGGAATTTCATGGATGTACTTTTGAAGTATTTTGGGTTGTAATAAATTCTTTTTAGTTTGAATATTATTTATTTTAGCAATTTTATTTGTGACCTAGTTATAAAGACCCCTTGTCCTTTGGACGGAGCGACATCCCCGGCCCTGGCGGGCCTAGGTTTCCCGGGGTGTTACATCAAGCATAAGTTTGAGAAAGGTAGGAAAACACCAAGGCTAAAACGTGTATGGATCAAAAAGATTGATCTTTAAAGCACATATAAGTCATGTTTTACTGAAAACTGTTATGGAAGATGTTTTGTATCTTGATAGTGACTATTCAAAGCGTATGACAGGTAAAAAGGAATTTCTAGACAATTATCAACGAAAAGGAGATGGTTATGTAACCTTTGGTAATGGCTTAAAAAATAAAGTAATCAGAATTGGTATGTTAAATATTAAAGGTGTGCCTAAACTCAAAACACTACATGTTGATTATTTGAAAGCACATTTACTAAGCATCAACCAATTGTGATTAACAGAACTAGAAAGTATGTTATCTCTAAAACTTGGACTTCAGGCAATTGCTACCACCGGTGCACAACAAAAAGCTATAGTTGCATCATGCCTAAGGCAGATGAAGTAGAAGTGTAGCTTCAAAAGTTAGGCCATGTGAACTATTAGTTGATGCATGAATTAAGCTCAATTGTTGACGTCCATGGAATGCCACTACAAAAAAGGTCGTGATCGACGACTGTCTTAACCATCGCAAATCCGTCATAGAGGCAAATTAGACGACGACCAATTCTGTCACAATCAATGTTGACACTATCTACGAAGGAAACAAAATCCATTGCAATTAGCAACACATTTGCGATGGAAAATCTGTCTAGTTAAACAAAGAATGCGAGGAAAATTAGTTACGGATTAGTGACGGGACATCACTAAAGGCTCAGCAAAGCAACAATATAGCAACGATTTTTTCCTTGATATATCTATGATGTAAAAAATTTGTCGCTAATCAATCGTAAATAGAAATAACTTTGTAGTGGTCTTTCTTTATAATTTTATTGAAAACGTATGTCGTCACAAAAATGGTCGATATTTGCCATACTTTAGCAATGGCTTTTTCTTGTTGGTAGTGACAGCGTTATGATGGAATGTTGCAAATAGTTTTTCATCACTAATGAGACGGAAATTGAGATGAGTATGCTACGGGAATCCTTTTTAAATTTTAAAAATAGAGTATGCCATTGCTATATGTTGCTATTAGCAACACAGTAGCAACGGCTTTTTACGTAGCCATCATAAACCTGATATAGTGATAGTTTTGCAAAGGCCTTTTTAGTTTTTATTCTTTTAAATTAAAAACCATTTAAATAGCATTACCCCTGTAATACTGTTTAACATGTAAAAATTTAGCAAAGCAAATTCAACTCTGATATAATTTTGAAATCAATTATAATTCATAACAAGTATGAATAGAAATATATAATTACAATAATCTATATATATATATATATATAAGTATCATACTAAATAAATAATGCAAAAATATTGCCATGCAGGTAAAGGAGTAGCAGTACCAGCTGAAAGAGGTGGGGGAGGACCATCAAACCTAGTACTAGGACCTAGATGATGATTAGGCAAGAAAATAAATAGATCATCCCCATTGTCCCCGTCGTCATTATCAAGACGAAACTTAATTGAAGGCAGTTGTGGTATAGTCATCCCTATCTTCTCAGACATAACTATTATCTAATAAGGGAAATCTATATCTCTCACCTCAACACTCTTTTAATACCCTCAAATTACCTTTTAATCCTTTCCTGGCACCTCTTTTACCTATCTTCTCAACTCCTCCATCGGGCCTCAACCTCCTAAATCCTCTGTTGAACCCTAGCCTCAACTATCTGATCAGCATTAGCAAGTGTAGAAATGGAGGATTAGCAGCTGAGACTAATGCAGCTGCTCTCTAACTCGACTAGCGTCTGAGTCTGTCTCATAGACACGACCCTATTGACTCTACCAACTGCCTCAACAAGAATGGCCTTGTCATTTAGCACGGCATCGGAGTTGACGGAGCCCTAAACTCCATCTAAGAATAATACTCCTTAGCGACGTTGGCATCCTCCTGAAATTAAATACAAGTTTTTAAAAATTTTAGAATAATAATAATAATCATCATTATCATCATTAATGTAAGAATAAATTATCGTTACTAAGATCTTCTGTGGATGCTCACCTACGAACTAACCATGTCTATCCCTAAACTGGTGTTAGTGTTATGCTCTAGAGACAATCACTTGTACATTATATATGACGCCTTTTATTTTAATAAAAGGCATTATTTATCTCACAGTTTCTTTTCTTTACCTTTGTGTAATATAACTGTTAGATAAAGTCCCTAGTACAACACTGTGTTAAGGAAATCATGATAGAGATCATGATATGATATTTCAACTACACTGTATATTATTAGGACTTCAATGGTCCCTAGTTGTAGTATTAATGAGACAGGACATCATTAATACGTTAAGACTAGCATGTGTTAGACTTCCTGATTTGATCAGGCGGTGGTTCTCATATCCATGAGTATTGAGATACTCAAAGTTGACAAATGGATGCTTGTTAATGGAACAAGTTCATTGGATGACCTAACTATAAAATAATCACATGGATAACTATTTAGTACTAATGATATAATCTCAATATAGCAAATGTGCAAGTATCCTTAGATTTGAGATTTCCAAGATACATTGTTTGCTGAGATTTTTGCTTTGATTCCAATCTTTGGAGCCAGATCGAGGGTCGTCTATGAGATGGATATTGGGTACATTGTGAGGTAAACAAAAATAGTTGAGAGGGTCAATAAAGGATTCACCACTCCTAATAGTAGGGGCGAATATCTCACGCCCACTTGTAGGAATTACTACTCGAGAAGTCCTTGGCCAAGGCGACTGTGTATTAGAAACAGTTCCAATTGATACACATCTAGAGTAGTGGGTTTCTGGTACAAGTACTATTGTATTCGGGCTAGAATTAATTCTGGAGAGAGTTGGCACTAATTCCGTACTCCAAACTGAATGAGATATTGTATGGTGAAAGGAGTTAATTACACTGTAGTTTGTTATTGAAGGATTCATGTCAAGCCGCTTGACTTCCTGGACTCTTGGGTGGTCATGATGTGTTTCTAGATACCGCTCATGATATGGGAATATGAGTTTATTAATTGATAAATTAACAAACCAATTCTGATTAGAATAATATGATTAATTCTAATTAATTATGGATTATTAATCTCAAAGACGTTTGGACTAATTCATATTCGCTACCAATTAACTGGAAAACCTAATAGGTTACACACAATAGAGGATTATATACTCAAGATGTTACTTGATAATGTAGTGGGGTTAATTATGAGAAAGAGAAGTTGTTATGGTCAAATTATAATTAGTTATAATTTCTGGGTCAAGATATAATTGTGAGAACTTGATGTTTCCAATTACAATTATGGAATTCTAACTGTTTTAGAATTCTCAATTTTTAGTGATATTTCATGTGATATATTAGATATACATGAAACCTACTTTGTGGGTGATTCACGAAAACCTTAGGGCACACATACATCCTTATCTTCTCTCTCACTCTCTCTCATTTTTTCCGAAAACAAAACTAACCCTAGTCGCCATCTTCTTTATGCTAGCACATAAACATCTTAGTGCTTGAGTGTCATCCTCCGTATGGATTTCTGTTAAAGATAATCACACACTATGATTATAGTGGTTGGACGTTCAACTCTCGTGGTGTTCGATCAAGAGGATTGTTGGATCGCGCCCCGACTTGAAGAAGGAAAAATTTTGTTTTCCACACGATCAAAGAAAGGTAAAAAGTTATTACATTTGTTCTCTTTATATCTTGTTTTCCACATATATGTGGATCCTAGGTTGGTATCTCGTTCTTATTTTTTTGCTGCGCCATATATGATATGCGTGAGATGCCCAACAGTGGTATCAGAGCCTTGCTATGTGTGGATTGCAGACATTGTTTTTGGCATGAAAAGCTATTTTTATGAATTCGTGTTTGTTTTTGTTAGCTGTGAAAATTGTTTTCACTCGAGTCGAAATTGTTTCGAGCATTGTGGGTTGGGTCCGTAGCACAATATGATTGTGAAAAAATTATAGCATATTTCGAAAGATGCTTTCTTTATGTGTTACAAGTTTTTTGCAGAAAAACGTTTTCTTGAACATAGTTGATTGCTTTTTGTTTCATCCTAATTTTCTATTTTAGTTTTGTTTAAACTAACAAATTGGATGTTGTTTTAAGCTTCAAAACAAAAAATACTGCTGAGAATTGTTCTCACTAAAATTTTGTAGAAGAAGAAGGTATCAGAAACTGTTTCTGGAAAATTTTCAAAAATCGCCGCCTTGTTCCCGACTATAGCCGGCACTTGCTCCGACTCTTAGTTGGCGCCGGTTCTGTGTTGTTTTGTGAACTTCCAGAAATTGTTTCTGGAAAATTTTTTCTTTAAAACCATATCACAGCCGGCGCTGGCTCTGGCTTCCAAACCAACGCCGGTTTTGCTCTGTTTCGACGTTCAAGTAAAAAAAAAAAAAAAAAAAAAGGATTTTGAAAGGGAAAAAATCTCATATGATGAGAGGCGGTAAAATAAAATTTTCTTTCAAGGGGCGCTGCCCCCTTGACCCCTCCCGCTGACTGGCCAGCAGAACCGCCGTTTTTGCTACCAGAGACGGGACCCAAAAGCATTTTTCTCAAAATTAGTTTTGAGACAAACAATTTTATTTTTCAAAATAGTGATTTTGAAAATTTAAAATTAATGTATTTTTCTAAAAAATTAATTTTAGAATTTGTTTTATTTTTCCAAAATAGTAATTTTGGAATAATAAAAATTATATATTTATTTTGTTTAAGCATAATTAATGGCATAGTGGATGGTTATAGACTAAAACTAATTATATCTGTTCATGCATTTTACAGTTTTGATTTTTTATGGAATATGGCCTGCGTGTCTTGCCTTCTCTAGAATTCTTGTGTAATTCTCCTCTCATCTAACTCCGATCAAATGTAACTTTAGGTTTTCTCTTTTTAGGAAATTATGTAATTAGTTTACATAGGTTAGATAGGAGTAGAATTATTTTATTTTGGAGATGGCAACCAAAACAAGGTGAGAAGGTAAGACCTTCTACTTAAATCATGCATGAACACAGGGTTAACTATATTAATTTCTTTTATGACTCAAAGAAATTAATTTAGGGTAAAGTCCATAACCATACCACAAAATCGCTTTATTACCATGATTATCAATTTTGTGATTTATTGATTTTTATGCATGTCATTTATTGAAATCACTAAAAGAAACAAATTCCTCAATTAATATTAAACCTAATTCCTTCCATTAATATAGTAAGAATAAGAGTCTCGAGATCAGGTTGTTGGGCAAACCCAAGTCCACTTGAAATCGGGCATGTTCAAGCTATGGAATTAAATTCCTGATTAATAGGTCGGATTTAACTAAATTCTTTATCCCAGTTGGGAAAACTCAAACATAAAAAAATTTAGAGGAAAAGTTGGGGAAGCCCAAAAGACTTTAAAATTAAAAGTTGTTAATCACCCAATGATTCGGTAGTTACATACGATGTAATTGATATTGGATACCTACCAATAAACTTAAGGGTGACTTGTTGGGCAAATCTAATGTTATTCTTCAGGAATTTGGATACTGGTCCATTAGGAAAGCTTCCAACGGGCTTTCCCGAATAAGTAGTAGGGCTATTGGTTTGAGTAAAATAGTGGAGTAAAAATGCGTTTAATTAAAGTCCTAATTATTTGTATTTCATGTGCATATATAGTAGCTAATCCTCTCTATCTTTACATCTAAGACACTTACATCATGTCAACAAACCTAAACCCACATAGTATCTTGGAAACCAACAAGTTAAACGAATCAAACTACCTCGACTGGTATAGAAATTTGAGAATTATTCTCAAATCGAAAAAAGTTGCTCTACGTGCTAGATGCTCTTATTCCGCCACCACCAGCTCAAAATGCTCATGCTTATGAGCATGTTGTCCACAAAAGGCACAAGAAAGATAGTGATACGGCATCATGTATTATGCTGATATACATGACTCCCGAGTTGCAAAAACAGCACGAGTATATGGATGCTCAATCGATTATATTATATCTTCGAGGGCTGTTTGACGCCCAAGCCAAAACTGAGAGATACGAGATCTCGAAGCAACTATTCCGTTGCAAAATGGTAGAGGGTTCTTCTGTGGTCACTCATGGGCTGAAGATGTTGGGCTTAATAGAGAAGCTTGGATCTCTCGAGTACGCAATGGACTATGACTTAAGTATTGACTTAATTCTGCAATCTTTGCCTAATAGTTTCTCACAATTTGTGATTAACTATCAGATGAACAATATTGAGTCCATCATTCCTGAGTTGATCAATCTTCTCAAAACTGCAAAGTCCTTCATGAAGAAGAATTCCAACGCAGTTTTAATGGTAGAATCTTCTTCTTCTAAGAAGAAAGTTCAAAAGAAGAAGAAGGCTCCCATGAAGCCCAAAGGTGGTGTGAAGAAGAAGGATGCTGCCACTAAGGGCCCATGCCATCAGTGTGGCAAGATGGGCCACTGGAGGCGCAACTGCAAAGTCTACTTAGAGACCGTTAAAGACAAGAAGCAGAAAAAGAAGATTACAAGCACTTCTACTCCTACTTCGGGTATGTTTATGATTGAGATAAATACTGCCTTTAAAAATGATATATGGGTATTAGATACCGGATATGGATCTCATTTGTGCAATAACTTGTAGGGACTAAAGAGCAGTAAAAGGCTAGAAAAAGGCGACATGGACCTACGTACTGCAAATGGGGCAAAGGTTGCTGCACTTGCTGTAGGGACATACGAGCTGAACCTACCTTTGGGATTAATTCTAGAACTACAAAACTATTATTATGTACCAGTTTTAATGAAATATATTATCTCAGTTGCATGTTTAGACTTAAATGGATTTCATTTGATATTTAAAAATAAATATTTTTCTTTTTCATTAAATGATATTCATTATAGTTCAGCAACTTTGGTTAATGGTTTATATGTTCTAGACTTGGATAATCCAGTTCTCAATATAAACAATAAGAAACCTAAAATGGATAACTCTAACACCTCTTACTTATGGCATTTTCGTTTGGGCCATGTAAATGAAAATCGTATTTCTAAGTTACACAAGCTTAGTGACTTAGGGTCATTTGATTATGAATCATATGGCACATGCGAATCTTGTTTACTAGGTAAAATGACTAAAACTCATTTTTCAGGAAAATGAGAACAGGCCAAAGAGTTATTAGAACTCATACATTCTGATGTATGTGGCCCAATGTCAATACAAGTAAGATGAGGTTATAATTATTTCATAACCTTTATCAATGATTTCTCACGATACGGGTATTTATATTTAATAAAATACAAATTTGAGGCTTTTAAAAAGTTCAAAGACTTTAAGAATGAAATAGAGAAACAACTTGGCAAAAGTATGAAGATTCTAATATCTGATCGACAAGGAGAATACTTAAGCCAAGAGTTTATGAGTTATCTTAGAGATAATGGGATATTATCTCAATGGACTCCACCACATACACCTTAACATAACGGTGTATCTGAGAGAATGAATCAAACCCTTCTAGACATGATACGGACCATGATGGCTTCTGCAGACCTACCAAAATCGTTTTGGGGGCATGCACTAGAAATTTCTATTTATATACTAAACAGAGTTCTAACAAAAACGGTTGATTCTACCCCATTTGAGATGTTCTTTGGTAAAAAACCAAAGTTATCTCACTTGCGAGTATGGGGTTGTCCAACCTTTGTCAAAAGGCCACAGTCAAACAAACTTGATAGTAAGTCTGACTAGTGTTTGTTTGTGGAATATTCGAAAGAATCTTTCGGATATTCCTTTTACCTACCCTCTGAAAACAAAGTGTTTGTTTCGAAGCATGCCGTCTTTTTAGAGAAAGAGCACATGCTTAAAGGGATAGTGTGAGCAAAATTGAACTTAGTGAAGTTCAAGAAGATCAAACAAATAAGGATCAACCGTCTGATCCCACATCTATTGAGAGAATAGATGAACCTTCTACTACACAAGATTCTCGTAGATCTAGTAGGATACGTGTGGCACCTAAGAAATATGAATTTTTTATTAGTGACCACAATGACGTATTGCTCATAGATGAAATTGACCCTACTACCTACAAGGATGTTCTGAACAGTTCAGAATCTAGAAAATGGCTTAAGGCCATGAAATCAGAAATAGATTCCATGTACGACAACCAAGTATGAACTTTGGTTGATCCATCCAAAGAAATTAAACCTATTGGGTGCAAATGAGTTTTTAAGAAGAAAATGGACATGGATGGTAACGTAGTTACTTATAAAGCACGACTAGTGGCGAAGGGTTATCGTCAACAATATGGTATTGACTATGACGAAACCTTCTCAACAGTAGCCATATTAAAATCCATCAGGATACTCCTAGCCATTGCTACTCATTATGATTATGAGATTTGACAAATGGATGTGAAAATAGCTTTCCTAAATGAAAATCTGACTGAGGAAGTGTATATGACACAACCTGAGGATTTCATATCCAGTAATGCACAAAGGTGTGCAAGCTGCAAAGGTCCATTTATGGACTTAAGCAAGCTTCTAGGAGTTGAAACATCCATTTTGATGAAACAATCAAAGAGTTTGATTTCATTCAAAACATGGATAAGCCTTGTGTATACAAGAAGGTTAGTGGGAGTGCAATCGCTTTCTTATTGTTTTATGTAGATGACATATTACTAATAAGAAACGCTATACTTATCTGGCAAACAGTTAAAATTTAGTTGTCCAAACAATTCTCCATAAAAGACCTTGGAGAAGCAACCTATATTCTTGGAATAATGATATATAGAGATAGATCCAAAAGGTTGCTAGGTCTTTCACAATCTATATACATAGATAAAGTGCTAAAGAAGTTTAGCATGGATCAATCCAAAAAGGGATTCTTACCCATGTCACATGGTGTAAGCTTTTCAAAGTCGATGTCTCCCAAGACACAAATTGAAAGAGATCACATGAGTAAGATTCCATATGCCTCGGCAGTTGGATCTATCATGTACGCTATGATATGTATTAGACCCGATGTATCTTGTGCTCTCAGTTTGACTAGCAGATACCAATCTGACCCTAGTGAGGGTCATTGGGCGGCTGTAAAGAACATCCTTAAGTACTTACAAAGCACTAAGGATATGTTCTTAATATATGGAGAGGATGATTTGAAAATAAATGGGTATATTGATGCCAGTTTTCAATTTGATAAAGATAATTTCAAATCACAATTTGGCTACGTGTTTACGTTGTGCGGAGGGGAAATAAGTTGGAAGAGTTCCAAACAAGAGACTATTACCGACTCTACTATAGAAGCAGAGTACATAGCCACTTCTGAAGCAGCTAAGGAAATAAAGATAGAGAAAGTTCCCACGGATGAGAACATAGCTGACCCGCTTACAAAAACACTATCCCAAAAGAAACATGATTGTCATGTTGAGTCTTCGATATTAGATACATAAATGATTGGCTCTAGTGCAAGTGGGAGTTTGTTAGTGTTATGCCCTAAAAGCAATCACTTGTACATTGTATATGATACATTTTATTTTAATAAGATGCATTATTTATCTCACAGTTTCTTTTGTTTACTTTTGTGTAATATAACTATTAGATAAAGTCCCGAGTATAATATTATGTTAAGGAAATCATGATAGAGATCATGATATGAGATTCCTACTATAGTGTATAGTGTTGTACTTAAATAATCCCTAGTCGTAGTATTAATGAGACAAGACATCATTAATGCGTTAAGACTAGCATGTGTTAGACTTCCTGATTTGATCAGGTGGTGGTTCTCATATCCGTAAGTATTGAGATACTCAAAGTTAACATATTGATGCTTGTTAATGGAACAAGTTCATTAGATGACCTAGTTATGAGATAATCACATGGATAACTATTTAGTGCCAGTGATATAATCTCAATATAGCAAACGTGTAAGTATCCTTAGACTTGAGATCTCCAAGGTACATTGTTTGCTGAGCTTTGTGCTTTGATTCCAATATCTGGAGCCAGATCGAGGGCCGCCTATGAGATGGATATTGGGTATATTGTGAGGTAAACGAAAGTAGTTGAGAGGGTCAATAAAGGATTCACCACTCCTAATAGTAGGGGCGAATATCTCACGGCCACTTGTAGGAATTACTACTCGAGAAGTCCTTAGCCAAGGCGACTGTGTATTAGAAACAGTTTCAATTGATACATATCTAGAGTAGTGGGTTCTTGGTACAAGTACTATTATATTCGGGCCAAAATTAATTTTGGAGGGAGTTGGCACTAATTCCGTACTCCAAACCGAATGAGATATTATATGGTGAAAGGAGTTAATTGCACATAGTTTGTTATTGAAGGGTTCATGCCAAGTCACTTAACTTCCTGGACTCTTGGGCGGTCATGATGTGTTGCTAGATACCGCTCATGATCTGGGAATATGAGTTTATTAATTGATGAATTAATAAACCAATCCTGATTAGAATAATATGATTAATTCTAATTAATTATGGATTATTAATCTCAAAGACGTTTTGACTAATTCATATTCACTACCAATTAACTAGGAAACCTAATAGGTCACACACAATAGAGGATTATATACTCAAGATGTTATTTGATAACATAGTGGGGTTAATTACGAGAAAGATAAGTTGTTATGGCCAAATTATAATTAGTTATAATTTCTGGGCCAAATTATAATTGTGAAAACTTGATGTTTCCAATTACAATTAGGGAATTCTAACTGTTTTAGAATTCTCAGTTTTCAGTTATTTTTCGTGTGATATATTAGATATACATGAAACCTACTTTGTGGGTGATTCACGAAAAGCCTAGGGCACACATACATCCTTCTTTTCTCTCTCTCTCTCTCTTGTTTTTTCCAAAAACAAAACTAATCCTAGCCGCCATCTTGTTTATGCTAGCACATAAACATCTTAGAGCTTGAGTGTCATCCTCCGTCTGGATTTCTGTTAAAGATAATCACACACTATGATAATAGTGGTTGGAGTTCAACTCTCATGGTGTTCGATCAAGAGGATTGCTAAATCACGCCCCAACTTGAAGAAGGAAAAATTTTGTTTCCTACACGATCAAAGAAAAGTAAAAAGCTGTTACCTTTGTTCTCTTTATATCTTCTTTTCCACACATATGCGGATCCTGGGTTAGTATCTCGTTTTTATTTTTCCGCTGCGCCATATATGATATGTGTGAGATGCCCAACAACTGGAACGTGTGCAATCTCTTGAACATGTCCAAATAGCTTAAAGTGGTCCTATGCAGCCTCTTCTACAGTTGAAATGATGAAAGAAAATATTATTTCAAATTAAGGTAATATCTTATTGAAACAAAAATAATTATATAAAATTTGAAACAATCGAATTTACCATGTGCTTATATCATGCTCTGTCAAGGAGATCAGCCCTCTTGTATGACTGATGCCGCTACGAAATCAATTCACCTTAGCATATTGTGCAATCCGCTGATATCCAGGTGCCTACTAATATTAGGTTATCTCTACCCAATAACCTAGAACGATCCAAGTCAAACATAAATCAATGGGTGTGACCCTTCGAGTCCTATAGAAAATGTTAGCAAATCTTATCAAGCACTTATTTTCCTAATTTTTTCGTATCTGGGAACCATGTTTAGAAGCCCAATGAAATAATTTTTGCAAATACAATAAATTATTACTATTTAATTAAGTTTCAATAATATATAAATAAGATCATATTTTGCAAGAAAGAAAAGGAAACATACTCCCCACTTGTCGAACTACATGTCCCACACGTGCCTTAGAACATGAGAACATGTAGGGTACAGACACTGTCTCATGAATATGCCTGGAATCTCCTTCACACACTTGTCAAAACTAGCAAACCTATATTAAATAACAGTGAAAGAATATTGTATAAAAGGAACAATCAAAAGCCTGGGATCCGTAACTTGTGATCCTATCTACTATGAAGCAAAAGTAGATGGATCTGCTAGAAAAACACCTCCCACCTATGACAATGCATCAAAATATGGTGCCTATCTCGGTGATGGTATGTGATAAGCGGGGGAATGCTGATCACTACCTTTGTTTCTAGAAGACTGTCCATGCTCAACCATTCTTATGCTAAAACAGAAGTATTAAAATTTTGTAATTTCCATAAACCGACACAAATAGAAGAAATTGGTGTAGACAAATAAAATGCATTAATCATTTCTTATATGCTAGAATAATTAGCTTACCTACGAAATAAGAAAAGCACATAAAATGGCAAAATTAAGCAAGAATCAACTAGGTTCTAATCTACAAAATCAATCAAGATATGATTAAGTACATCATCCATGAGTGTTTAACATAAACAAATTATCAAACATAAGTAACAAACACAAATAAAATTTTAAGTTGATCAAAGACGTATAACAAAGCTACTTTATTAGCTCGAGTCATCCCTTGATATATATTCCTTTTCATCCACATTCGCAATGCTATCCATATTCCATTTAGCTTCATCTAAATCTTCATCTTTATTTGTATCTCCAATTAAAACTTCTTCTTGGACATCTACCAAATTAGTAATGCCCATTTCATGAACCGATAAACTAAGATCAACTACCAAAGAGACACTCATTTCATTATTAATAGCTAATTCTTATTGGAAAGCTCTATCAACTACAAGTGCATCAATCACATGTCAAGTTTTTATTCTGCACACAGCTAGCTAGTTAGGTCTTGGTCTTTTACTTCCAAGATGTGATGCATAGTGCATTTTCAATGCTTGTTGAGCTAATACAACTAGATTATACTTTGGATAAATCCTCTTGTGATTAATATCAATAATCTTATATTGATTATGTATTCCCATCCCATGATTTGGTGTTTGATTAAACCAATCACACTTAAAAAGTACGATTTTTTGTGATGGATGGCCAGGAAAACCAACTTCAACAATCTCTTTAAGGACTCCGTAATAATTACCATCTAGTGAATCTTTTTCACTGCCTTTAACATAAACTCCAAAGTTCATAGTTTTTTTTTTCCTTCAATGTGTTCTTGGGTGTGAAATCAATAGCCATTGATGATATACCCATGATATATTCGAATTACCTTGAGGGTCCCCAAGCAATATTTTTCAAACACATGTTTGATAGATGGTTTTGTGATCATGCACCTATAATGTATAGTGTAAGCTTTCATTTATATTAGTTAGCTAACATATGATTATTAACTAGAACAAAATCATCTGAATCTAAGGGGCATACAAGATCTTTAAACTATCCAACAAACTCATTTTCTACCCTTCTTTGAGCATCCAATTTTGATATGTTTAGCACAGAAGACTATAAATGAGTTGTGAACTCCCTATAAGAAAGAAAATCACCAATAACTAAAGGACTTTATTTGTAAAATAAACCAGTGCCCAACCATCTTACCTTACATACGGTTGAACCTCTTCACGAGTAAGCAGCGTATAATTTGTTGCTACTTTAAATTATTCATGAGAGAGGAACCGGGTTTGAATCTTCCCTATGATCTTTCCGAGCATATTACATATTGACAACAAAGTTTTCTCTATGTTTTAGCGAACTTCACCTTCATCATTACAAGCCAAAGATGTATGTTTTGTCCTGACATGAGGCTCAAAGTAATAAAAGAAGAAAGTAGAAGCTTCATCAACAAGATAAGCATTGCAAATTGACCCTTCAACTTGTGCCTTGTTTTTCACCTTCAACTTCAATCGAAACAAAAACCTGGTATAATTCAAAACATGGAAGTTAATAAATATTGTGCAATTGCTATATAACTAACAATAGCACATTTTCAAATGATTAGTACCTCTTAAAAAGATACATGCATCTATATTAGATAGGACCACATACTCTTACTTCGTAAGGTAAATAAAGACAGAGATGTTCCATAACATCAAAAAAAATCTAAAAGGAATATCTTCTCTGACCTACACAAAAGAACAAGTATTTCTTGTTCGAATTTCATCATACTGCAAAATCTGAATGACTCTAGTCAAAATGCTGTTAAGCCTCCTTACAATTTCATGATCCTTCCTTTCTTCGTATCTGTTCTGTGCATGTATCAAGCATGTCCACAAAATTTACATTCTCTCAAATTGATATCATCTTTCTAATAAAATATGCATCCATTGCTGCATACATCTATTTTTTTTAATCGACAAACCTAACCCAAATTCTAACTTCTTTATTTGATAAAAGTCATCAGAAATCTTGTTAAAGCTTGGAACAACCTTTTTTATAAGCTGCACCACTTGATTGAAAGCTTTTTTGGACATGTTATTTTTAGACTTAATGTTTAGTGTTCTTGAAACTAACGATAACATCAAGTGATTCGTGCACCCTTCCCATAGGTGTGTTTGCAACCCTTAGCATATCATAAAACTTCTATGCTTTCGTATTAGAAGGCTCCTCGACAGGTTTAGACGAATGCAAGTCCAAGTTAAAATCAAGATCTACCACATCAATTACCATTTCTCGATGTGGGTTGTTAGAATTCGAATCAACAAGAGTTGCACTAGATGTTGTGGTAGACTTGCTTTGATTTATGTAATAAGGCTCTCTATGAAATACCCATTGATGGTAGTTGCTAAAAAAACCTATATCTGTACAATTGGACCTCAACTTTTTTTCGGAGAGTCAAATTTCGTATTCTTGCATTTTGCACAAGAAAATCTAATTTTACTAAACATAGAATTCAATGAAGCATATGTAATAAACTCCCTCACAATCTACTCAAATTCAACAGTAAACCCTCTTTCAGGCAACCGTTTTCTATACATCCAATTACGGTCCTCTATCTAAACTATCAACAAACATGTGACAAAGAATTTAAGGCAAAAATCCTAGTTAAGGAAAAAATCTATAAGTTTCCAAAATTCTAATTTTCATATAAGCTTAAATCAGAGGAGTCAAAATAAGTGGTAAAAACTATAAGCAAGAATATCCATACTAACAAGAATTTTATCATAACAAGTGAAAGATTTTATTGTTTAACACCTAAAATTTCTAATACCTTATCATTTTTAATCTTAGGATTTTATTACTACATTAAATCTAGCTGTAAATTGATTGTTTTGTCTTCTAATTATTTTCCATTTATAAAATAATTTTAATAGATTCTCTCTTGTAAAATGGACATTTTCTAGGCATTAATGCCACATTTAAACTTATTTTATGTCTCATCAACACACAAAATCCAACCAACCAATAATTAGCACACCATCTTCATTTATAAAAGAACTACGTAAGTCCAGATTGTGAGAGAAAGAGAGAGAGAACCCTCAAATTACCATTTGGATTCCAGTAAATCAAATGAATCATATATTTCTTAGCTTTGATAGGAATAGGATAGATATTGTCATAGATAATTTCCATCCTAATTAAATGTTTGTTTTTTACTTAATACAAAGATTTAGGTAAGGATTAGATTTAGATGAAAGTGGATTGCGGCCAAACTAGAAGATAAAAACACAGAAGCAACTGGAAAAAGAAATAGTGGAAGCTTTTAAAACTTTTATACCTCTGCATTTTGGTGACTTTTTTGACTGCTTAGGTTGTGCAGATATGCTTGATTGCTCAACTACTGGTTTTGCTCTATAGTCTCTAGCGAGTATCTCACAAGCCTTTTGCTTCGTCACATTAACACGACTCATCTGGACATTTGGAATATATCCTTTACCTAACAAAGCTGGTGAAAGAAGATGGGATAAGGATTGGTCTCACTCCTTGAACAATTGCTAAAAAGTAGAATCAAAGAAAAGAAAAAATAGTTCTCTTGACTTCTTGCAGAAGAAGATAAAAAACGAGAGAACCAGATAGAACAATGATGTCAATTGTCTTTTAAAGGCTTAACTGAAAACTACAAAAGCTCTACTAACCACCAAAACACTTATCATGGAAATTCCAAAAAACCTTAAGATATACAAAACGCGTATTTCTCTAGATCTGTGTTAACAACATCAGTCTATCTAGATAGTAGGGTTAGTTCAAGTTCGATTAAGCCTGGGTCTAGGCTACTATGTGGAACTTAAAGTTTATTTACTTCAGGACTAGTAAAGCTCATAAATAAATAATAAATTGACCCAGATAGACCAGAATGATTTCTCAAGCCTTTTCCCTAGTTTAAGCACTAAAAGATCAAAATGGAAAATATCAAAGAAAGTGCAGTGAAAATTTGTTTCAGTTTTCTAAGCCACATCTAGGAGAGAGTACTTACTTTTCGTTATTGGTCAAGAATTAACCAATGAGATGCTAGAATGCACTAGAACTTGCCTTGGAAGGGGAGAATGAGGCACCTGCGGTTCGACCGGTATTCCTACCAATCTTCTACTCCTACGCATTAAGCGTCTCCAAACTTTATCTCTTCGTCTTCCAGAGCATGACTCTACCTTGCTATTGGGTTAGCTTGATGAAAGCTCATTCTTTGGATAATCAAGATACTCTCTAAGAGAGAAATGAAGAGAAGAACGAAGAAGAAAGAGCGAGGAAGAGACGACACACTCTTCAAACACCAGAACTATGTTTGTTTTTTTTCCTCACATATTTTGGCTAGCCCTAGGACTTCTAAAGCCCTAATGGCCGAAATCACCACGCCCAATTAGGCTAGGTGTTGTGCTAAACAAAGAGCGCAAGACTGACCCAATCCTCTTAATTAATTAATTATCTTTTCTGGACTTCATTAAATATCCAAGGCTAATTAATTAATTCTAATTGCACTCTCAATATATGTCAACATATATCAATCCAATTAATTTATTTATTCCAACTCAATTCTCTTAATTAATTAATTAATTATCTTTTTTGGACTTCATTAAAACCCAAGACTAATTAATTAATTCTAATTGGACTCTTAAAATAAATTTTATTCTCATCCATATAATTATCCATTAAACCCAGATTGTGTCTAAACAACACCAAGGTAACTTAAGCTACTCCGGGGACCAAGAGACATATTATTCATTACTACTAAAATGACCAAAATATCATTATTATTAAATAATTGTATTTTATCATTTAAATATTTTTATTTATCACTATATAAAAATATTAACTCTAAGAATAATATTTCTAAAGCAATGTCTCCAACTTACAGGTGAAATGATAGAAATACCCCTCTATGTAACACCCATCAATTAGACAGGATAAATGTACTAACACCCATCTCAAAGACATCTATCATCTTTAGATCTCTAGTTCAAAAATTCATGACTCACTCGAATGTACTTGCTTATCATTGGAAGCTATCTAAATGCGCATATTCTAGAGTTACGTTCCCAGAGCCCTGAATCAATAGATTATCTCGGACAATCACAAGGGGATGATTTAACTTCATTAAGTGAAGTATAGAAACTCTGTTGTATGAGTTCGTTTTAACTAACTAGAGTAATACGCCCAACGTACAAGAATATTGATCTCACAAAAGAAATCTCACCTAACATACATCAAATTATAAAACCCTGACCTCATCAGACCACCAACTCACACTCAAGTATGAAGGTATCTGTCCATACTATAGCAGTAATAGTTTGGTCTCTATAATTATAGTACTTTAAGAAAGACCATTACTACAGGTCCAATTCTATGTATTCAAAATATACTTATGCCTATGATGTGAGTGAATTGCTCACTGATTCAAGGTAAACCATTTCTTATTGAAACTCATGGCATAATAGTCTTACCTTGATGAAATGTCCAATTCCATCAAATAACTAAAAACTTAATTTTACTTGTATAACAAGTACCCATGGTATATATCTTATTGTGAAGAACGACCCAACACATAGATCATTACTTATCAAACTTGGATATTAAATGTGCAATAATATAATAAACAAACTAAATTGAATGAATAAATATTTTATTGAAATATATTTACACAGAATATATAGTCTTTGAGGGCATACTTTTCAACAATCTCCCACTTGTACTACAAAAACTAAGAAAGTCCATAAGTACCTACCCCTATAACATCTAAGTGTCTATAAAATACCTTTTCTGTCAAAGGTTTGGTAAAGGGATTTGCCAGATTGTTGACAAAGGAAATCTGATCAACTACAATCTCTGGTTTCTGGATGAACTCCCGAGTGAGGTGATACTTTCTCTTTATGTACTTGCCCTTTCTATGGTTTTGAGGTTTCTTGCACCGCTCCAAGATTGTCATAATAAATCATGACAGGCCTATTTTTGTGCGATCTACTCCAAGTTCTGTGAGGAACTTCCTTCTTTAGAAGCTTCTAAAGCAGCAACATACTCAACTTCTATGGTAGAATCAGCAATGCAGAATTGCTTGATACTTCTCCATGAAATACCTCCTCCAGACAAAATGAAGACATATCTACTAATGAATTTTCTTTCGTCTTTATCCATTTGGAAGTTTAAGTCTGTGGAACCGGTAGAAACCAAATCATCAGCACAGTATACAAGCATATAATCTCTCGTTTCCTTGAGATATTTGAGTATATGTTTTACGGTTTGCCAGTGAGCTTCCCATGGGTTTAACAGATATCTACTAATCATGCCTACTTCAAAGCAAATATCTAGCCTAGTATAAAGCATAGTATACATGAGACTTCCCACAGCCTAACTATAAGGGGTCCTGCTCATTTTCTAATTATCTTCCTGTGTTTTAGGATACTGCTTGGAAGATAAGGATAATCTATGTCTAAAGGGTATATAATAACTCATTTACATTGATTTATATTATACTTGACCAATATCTTGTCAATGTAAGCAAATTGGAATAAGCCTAACATTCTCTACTTCCTATCTCTAAAAAGCTTATTATCTAGAATGTAGCTAGCTTCTCCCATATCTTTCATGGTAAATTGACTAGATAGCCAAACCATAACGGATGACAACATCCCAACATCATTTTTAATGAGTAGAATGCCATCTACATAAAGTACCAAGAAAATCACTTTGCCACTGTTTGATTTCCTATACATACATGGTTCATCCACATTTTAAATGAAACCATAAGCTTTCACAGTTTCATCAAAATGTATATTCTATGCTCGTGACGCTTGCTTAAGTCTATAGATGAACTTCTTAAGCTTACAGACCATTTGTTCTTGATCTCTAGCAACAAAACCTTCTAGTTAGAACATATAGATGTCTTTGCTAAGATAGCCATTTAAGAAGGCCGTCTTGATATCCATTTGCCATATTTCATAGTCATAATGACATGCGATGGCTAAGAGAATTTGGATAAACTTAAATATAGCTACTGGTGAAAAGGTTTCCTCACAATCGATCCCTTCTTTCTGAGTATAACCTTTAGCAACCAACCTTACTTTGTAGGTTTCAACATTTCCATCCTCACCTCTCTTCCTCTTTTATACCCACTTACACCCAATGGGTTTTATCCCATCAGGTACAGTGACAAGATCCCAGACCTGATCGAAGTACATCGACTCAATCTCGACATTCATGGCTAGCTATTATTTGTCTACATCAGCATCAACAATGGTCTCCTCGTATTTAGTGGGATCTTATTCTTGATGATCAGATACTAGATCATAGATCTCTCCAATCCACCTTTTTGGAACTCTTGTGATCATCCCACTACGATGAGGCTCAATTTGTATAGAAACATCTGGTAGTATTTCTCTTAGTTCCTCAATTGGGGCGTTAGAAGTACTTAAAGTTGAATCAGTGACAAACTTCTCTTCTACCTCTATTCTACTTGAACACGTAGTGGAAGTAACTTGTTCATCCTCTAAGTATCTTGCATTAGTACTAACAAGTACTTTATGCTCTTGAGGATGATAAAAATATCCACCTCTTGTTCCTTTTGGATACCCAACAAATAGTATAACTCTGATCTTGATTCCAACTTACTTCCTTTTGTCAGCACATAAGTTGGACAATTTCATATCTTGAGATGGTCCAAACTAGGTTTTCGTCCAGTCCACATCTCATATGGTGTCCTAGATACTGATTTAGAAGGCACCAAGTTCAAAATCTATACCACTATTTCTAAGGCATACTCCCAAAAAGAAATAGGAAGAAACACATGACTCATCATGCTTCTGACCATTTCTATCAAAGTTTTATTTCTTCTCTCAGCTACTCCATTCTGCTGGAGAGTCTCGGAGCAGTTAACTGAAATACTATGCCGTGATGTAGCAAGTAATCCTTAAACTCACCGAGGAGGTACTCTCCACTACGATCCGATCTCAAAATTTTAATTAATTTATTTATTTAACACTCCACTTCAGCTTTAAACTCCTTAAATTTATCAAAAGAATCAAACTTGTACCTCATCAGCTAAATATAACCAAAACAAATGTGATCATCTGTGAAAGTGATGAAGTACTCGTAACCTCCCCTAGCTGGTATAGTCATTGAACCACAAACATCCGTATGAACAAGTGCTAATATTTTCATGGCTCTATCTGCCTTTTTGGTAAAGGATCTTTTAGTCATTTTACCTTTAAGACAAGATTCACATTGAAGCCATTCTTCCAATCTCAATGAACCTAAAGGCCCATAATGGATTACCTCTAAATCCGATTAGGATTTATATGTCCCAATCTTAAATACCACAAATACGAGTCATTTGATATGGTTTTTCTCATTTTATTATCAGGTTTAGTTTGAATATTATTTACTTGATTTCTAATAGGATGTATATAAAAGATATTTCCATACATGTTTCCTGTATAAATTAAATTACCATCTCTACTGATGGAAACACCAAAATAGAAAGAAATAGAATATCCTTGATTCATCAATTTGGAAACTAAAATCAAATTCTGTTTAAAACAAGAAACATATAAAATATCTTTTAAAATTAACTTCTTATTACAATAAAAAATAAACTGAAGATCTCCCACTGCTTAAGCCCATATTCTTGCTCTATTACCTACTTGAAGTCCATACTCACCCTTGCTGAGTCTCCTTATCCTTTTAAACCCTTGCAAAGAGTTACAGACATGGTCACTGACTCTAGAATCAACTATCCAAGAATATGTTGATTAACTATTAAAACAGGCTCTTAGTATAGAGTAATACCTGAAATAGACTTGACTAAGAAGTCTAGACAATCTTTCTTCCAATGCCTCTTCTTGCTACACTTGAAGCATTTGCCTTTGGGCTTCCCATTGGGCTTCGCCTGACCAGATGCTTTGGGTTGGGCCCTTACGTTGTTCTGGACCTTCCTTTTCTTAAATTTCTTAGGCTTTGCCTTAATTCCAAAAGAAGCAGAATGAGAGACCAAAATCTTTAACATGGGATTCATGATCTTTTCTGCTGCCTAGAGCTCTTTCATAAGTTCTGTGATATTCATATCCAACTTGTTCATGTTGTAGTTCAACTTGAATTGAGAGTATGAATTGGACAGAGTTTCAAGAACCATGTTAATTTGGCTCTTAGGATCTATCGTTGCGCCTAGGACCTCAACCTCTTCAAAGTAGGTAATTATCTTGAGTAGATTCTCTCGAACCGATGCCCCCTCAGCAATCCTAGTATTCATGATTGCCCTATAAGCTTCATGTCTTGCGGGTCGGCTCTGGTTAGCAAACATAGTACGTAATGACAAATTCATGTCGTACGTAGTGGCCATGTACTCATGCTTAGATGGAAGCACACTAGACATGGAAGCCAACATATAGCACTTAGCCATCTTATCGGCTTTCTTCCATGTCTTTTCAGCCTCTTGCTCCTAATCAGTGGATTCTTTCCCAATCTCAGACAAGGATCCGTAAGAACATACTTATACTCTTCAGCAGTGAATACTATGTTCACTTTCCTCTTCCAGTCCACATAATTTTGGGCCTGTCAACTTATTCTCCTTAAGAATGATTGACAACGGATTGAAACCAGACATTTCTGAAATATTAAGGAAAAACATTCATTTAGCTTGCGTGAAATAAAAATGCACATTCTTTATGTTATTTCTTTGATAATAGATAACTCTTACAACCATTATCAATAATATAAATAGTTTGGCTCTTAGAAAAACTAACAGAACTTCGTAGGAAGATTAATAGCATTCTAAGTTAAGTGTATAACCATCACGAATCAAAACTTCCTAAATAGGTAATGGTCTAGAAAAAGTTTCACTGATAGAATGGCCACTGATTCACATCACCTACGGGCAATCTAGTGCTAAAAACTTCCAACATAGGTTGGTCGATCCTAATAAATACCCTAGGCTTTTAATTTTACTCTTTCATTTGTTCTAGATACTTTTGGAAATCCATCCGATAGGGGGTCATGCTCAGAATGACAGGAGGAAATCCACTATCTCTAATAAGAGTTGTGATGGAAGTCATGGGGTAATTGGAACCCCTCTTCCACTTAATCTTTTATTGAAAATATAGTTTTAGGCCTAAAAACGTTTTCTATAATCTTATGATTTCATTAACTTTAGTAAAAAAACTAAAATTCAATATTATTCTCTATGTCAAAGATTAAATCCTTTAAGAAAATAAACTATGAATTTATTTTACTATTCTAAGTTAATAATCAAGTAAAACTTTATTAAATAACCTTAAGTTAAACATTATTCTCTATGTCAAGGATTACACCCTTTAAGAGAATAAACCATGAACTCTTTTATTTTTAAAGTTTCTTAGATTAAAATGTTTTATTAAAAACCGTTCTATCTAGTGAGACTTTGGTCTCATAAGAACTTGTGCATTTGATCAAAAAAATAAAATAAGCATCCTAACAAAAGTAAACTTTTTCATACTCAAACTATTCATTTATTCCTAAATGACCAAACAATAGATTAAACATCATGAATTAAAAATTAATGATCTTATTTAATCCTAAGGTGGTTCCATCCTTTACTACTCAATTTCATGCAAATTATTCATCTATAAATAAATAAAACTATTGCAAAAAATTAACCTCATACAATGGTTTCAAAACATGATTACATAAAGGAAAATTTGAGGTATAGAACTTCAGCAATGCTATCCCTTTCTTGGACAAAATTGCGCGCATCCGCCTCTGGGCAGAGTGAACCTGGCGCCTGGTCTATTAGGCCCTCCTGGCGCTGGGTCTGCTCTGTTTCTCCAAAACCTCCGGCTGGGCAGAGTGCACCTGGAGTCCAATTGCCCCACCTATCGCCTGGTCCGTTTTGGAGTTCGGCGATTTCTAGAAAAATCCTACTTTTTAGTCATTCTTCACCCCTCAACAATTCCGACAATCACGTTCTCAATCTCTAAAATTTACAGGTTAAAAAAAATGCAAAACCAAGCATAAAAATATGCCTTTACAGGTGCCTATGCCTCTAACCACGAGGTGCACAATGAATTTACTTAAAACCAGAAAAACGATGGGAAAACCATTAGAATACATGATCATATGCCTCTAACCGTGAGGTGTACATGAACTCTAGAAACCAATGTATGAGGGATCACATGAAATCACAAAAAAATTATTTTTAATATTAAAGGAACCACCTTTTCCAATTTTTAACCCTAATACATGCTCCCAGATAAAAATGTGTCTCTAATACCACTTGAAGGATCAAAACGGAAAACATCAAATAAAGCATAGTAGAAAATTTTTTCAATTTTCCGAGTCACACCTAGAAGAGAGTACTTACCTTTCTTTATTAATCGCAGATAAACCAATGAGGGGTCGGGTTGCACTGGAACTTACCTTGGAAGGGGAGAAGGAGGCACCTGCGGTTCGACCGATATTCTCGCCAATCTGCTAATCCTATGCATCAAGCATCTCTAAACTTTCTCTCTTCGTCTTCCAGAGTATGACCCTACCTTACTCTTGGGTTAACTTGGTGAAAGCTCCTTCTTTGGACAATCAAGATACTCTCCAAGAAAGAAAAGAAGAGACGACACATTCGTCATATACCAAAACTACGTCTGTTTTTTTTCCTCACATATTTTGGCCAACCCTAGGGCTTCTGAAGCCCTAATGGCCGAAATCACCAAGCCCAATTGGACTAGGTGTTGTGCTAAAAAAATAGCGCAAGACTGGCCTAATCCTCTTAATTAATTAATTATCTTTTCTGGACTTCATTAAATATCCAAGACTAATTAATTAATTCTAATTGCACTCTCAATATATGTCAACATATATCAGCTCAATTAATTAATTTATTCCATCCCAATTCTCTTAATAAATTAATTATCTTTTCTTAGCTTCATTAAAACCTAAGACTAATTAATTAATTCTAATTGGACTTTTAGAATAAATTTTATTCTCTTCCATATAATTATCCATTAAGCTCAAATTGTGTCTAAACAACGCCAAGGTAACTTAAGTTACTCCAGGGACTAAGAGACATATTATTCATGGCTACTAAAATGATCAGAATGCCCTTACTATTAAATAGGTGTATTTTACCATTTTAAATATTTTCATTTATCACTATATAGAAATATTGATCCCAAGAATAATATTGCTAAAGCAATATCTCCAACCTACAGGTGAAATAACGAAAATACCCCTCTATGTAACACCCATCAATCAAATAGGATAAATGTAGTAACATGCATTTCAAAGACATCTACCATCCTTAAATCTCTAGTCCGATAATCCATGACTCACTTGAATGTACTTGCTTATCATTAGATGCTATCCAAAAGCACACATTTTAGAGTCAAGTTCTCAGGGCCCTTGATCATTAGATTATTTCGGACAATCACAAGGGGGTGATTTAACTTCACTAAGTGAAATATAGAAACTCTGTTGTATGAGTCCATTTTAACTAACTAGAGTAATACGCCCAACATACAAGGATATTGATCTCATAAAAGAAATCTCACCCAACATACATCAAAGTATAAAAATCTGGCTTTGCCAGGCCACCAACTCACACTTAAGTATGAAAGTATTCGTCCATGCTGTAGCGGTAATAGTATGGCCTCTATAATTATAATACTTTAAGAAAGACCACTACTACAGGTCCAATTCTACGTATTCGAAATACGCTTATGCCTATTATGTGAGTGAACTACTCACTGATTCATGGTAAACCATTCCTTATTAGAACTCATGGCATAATAGTCTTACCTTGATGAAATGTCCAGTTCCATCAAACGACTAAGAACTCAATTTTATTTGTATGATAAGTACCCATAGTTTATAGCTTACTGTGAAGAACGACCCAACACATAGACCATTACTTGTCATACTTGGACCTTAAATGTGCAATAATATAATAAACAAACTAAATTGAATGAATAAATATTTTATTGTAATATATTTACACAGAATACATAATCTTTGAGGGCATAATTTCCAACAGGCATAGGCTAATTCTAATTATTTAATCTGGGCTCAAGCCCTAATTAATTAATTAACTAGCTAAACAAGATAATTAATTTATTTTTTCAGCCCTTTTATTTAATTCTAATTGAATAATAAATTAGATTTCCTGAATATAATAAAACCCTTTCTTGGTTAAGGCCATTTTCTTAACCCAAAAATTAATTAGAACTTACGGATTATTCCAAGGACCAAAAGGCACATCGTTCTTAGCTACTAAAATAATCAAAATACCTCTGCTATAAAAATAGTTGTATTTTATATTTTAAATATTTTCTATTATCATTATAAGAAAATATTAACCCTAAGGACAATACTGCGTGTATTAATGTCTCTGATCTACAGATATTATGACTAAAATATCCTTCTATGTAACGCTATTCATTTAGAGGGGAAATAGTGTACTAACATCTCTCTAAATGATATCTACCATCCTTAGACCTCTAGTCCAATAGTACACGACTTCCTAGAATATTTTCTCTTTACCAGTGAGCTACTCTTAAACAAATATCTAAGTTATGTTCCCAGGGCCTTGGATCTATAGACCATTCGAACAGTCACAAGGAGCGATATCTCCAATAGGAGTATAGAAGCTCTTTTGTAAGAGTTTGCTTTAACTAACTGGTTACACATACCCAACATACAATTGTATTGGTCCTACAGTAGAACCTTACCTATAGTACATCAAAGTATATACTCTTAGCATCGCTAGACCATCAATTTATATTCAAGTCGGAGGGTATAAGTCCATGCTGTAACTGTAATAGTTTGGACTTCTTTTATTTCAGTACTTTGAGAAACCACTACAACGTGTCCAATTCTATATTTTCTAAATACGCTTATACTATGAAGTGAGATGGCTACTCACTAGCTAAAACCATTCTTTATTTGAATTCATAATATAATAATCATTATCCTAATCAGATTTCAATTCTCATTAAATGGGTAAGAATAAACGTTTATATGTTAAGTAACCCATGATCCATACCTTATTATCACTACAAGAAAATGACACATTGGCGACAAAATTTTTTTCCTAATAAAAGTTTTGGTGCTAAAAATACCATTTATTGAGGAAAATTTTTCTTCAGCGACAATGTCGCTATTGATTAAGACCTTCGGCAACAAAATTTTTATTTCCTAGCTAAAAGTGATGGCTTTAGCTAGGAAATAAGTATATTAGCAAGGAAAATTTAAGTTCCCTCGCTCATGATGTATCATTAGCGACGAATATTCATTTCCTAGCTAAAAATATTAACTTTTATCACTATTGACTATACTTTGAGCAACAAAAATTATATTTCCTAACTAATACATGTCTTTAAATTTTAAAATATTTACAACATGGCCCAAATATTTTGTAAATTGGTTTTTAAATTTTGTATAATTACAAAATAACTTCAATAATTTATAAATTGATCCTTAAATTTTAAAATATTATAATATATAACCCAAAAAAATTTTATAAATTGGTCCCTAAATTCTTAAATATATAAAATATGACAACAAATTTTACAAATTGCTCCTTAAATTTTGTAAAATTATAAAATGATGACCAAAAATTTATAAATTGGTCATTAAATTTTAGAATATTTAAAATATAATCCCAAAAATTTTGTAAATTAGTCCCTAAATTTTTAAATCTTTATAAATGCATTATCTTTTGGGCTGATTTATAGAAATTAAGCTAGATAATGTAGCAAAACATGTCCGGTTACGTTTAAATTTGATCGTAATACATCTTTTAGCAAATTCAATAAATCTAATGGTTAGATCGTTAATTTAGCACGCCTATCTTTATAAATACATTGGGTTTTTTGATATTTTTATAGATATTATACTAGATAATGTGTCAAAATATATTCTATTACCTTCAAATTTTGTCATAACGCTTTTCAAATCAAACAGTTGGATCATTAATTTGATACGTCTATCTTTGAAAATATGTTAGGTTTTGGATATTTTTCTAGATATTATGCTAGAAATATGTCAAAACATATCCGATTACCTTCAAATGTTGTTACAACACTTTTCTTAACAATTTTAACAAATCTAATAGTTGGATCATTAATTAGATATCCATATCTTTGTAAATGCGTTAGGATTTAGATATTTTTCTAGATATTATACTAGAATATGTGTCAAAACATATCCGATTACCTCTGAATTTTGTCATAACACTTTTCTTAGCCATTTCAACAAATCTAATGGTTGGATTCTTAATTTGATATATCTATCTTTGTAAATCCGTTAGGTTTTGGATATTTTTCTATATATCATGCAAGATATTGTGTCAAAATATATCCGATTATCTTCAAATTTTGTCACAACACATCTCTTAATAATTTTAACAAATCTAATGGTTGGATCGTTAATTTGATATGCCAATCTTTGTAAATGTGTTAGGCTTTGAATATTTTTCTAGATATTATGATAGATAATTGGGCAAAAATATATCCGATTACTTTAAAATTTAGTCATAACACTTTTCTTAGAAATTTTAACAAATCAAACGGTTGGATCATTAATTTGATATGCATATCTTTGTAAATGCGTAGGGTTTTGGATATTTTTCTGGATATTATGCTAGATAATATGCCAAAATATATCCAATTACCTTCAAATTTTCTCATAACACTTTTTTTAGCAATTTTAACAAATCAAAAGGTTGGATCATTAATTTGATATGCCTATCTTAGTAAATGCGTTAGGTTTTGGATATTTTTTAACATATTATGGTAGATTATATGCTAAAATATCTTTGATTACCTTCAAATTTTGCCATAGCACTTTTCTTAACAATTTTAACAAATCTAACGGTTACATAATTAATTTGATATGCCAATCTTTGTAAATGTGTTAGGTTTTAGATATTTTTCTAGATATTATACTAGATTATGTGGTAAAATATATCCGATCACCTTCAAATTTTGTCATTACACTTTTCTTATCAAGTTTAACAAATTTAATGATTGGATCGTTAATTCGATATGCCTATCTTTGTAAATGCATTAGGAATTGAATATTTTTTTTTTTAGATATTATGCTAGATTAGTACCAAAATATATATGATTACCTTCAACTTTTGTCATAATTCTTTTCTTAACAATTTTAACATCTAATAGTTGGATCGTTAATTTGATATGCCTATCTTTGTAAATGAATTAGGTTTTGGATATTTTTCTAGATATTAAGCTAGATAATGTTCATAATATCGTAGGAGTGTCATAATATCATGCTTCGGACCATTTCTATCAATGTCCTGTTCCTTCTCTCAGTTACTCTATTCTATTGGGGTGTCGTAGGAGTACAGAGTTAAGATATTATCCTATGATGTACTATGTAATTCCTAAACTCACCTAGGAGGTACTCTTTACCATGATCCGATTGAACGGTTTTGATCAGTTTACCTGTTCGACGTTTCACCCCAACCTTATATTCTTTAAACTTATCAAAAGAGTTAGACTTGCGTCTCATCAAGTAAACATAACTATACCTTATAGAATTATCTATAAACGTGATGAAGTACTCAAAACCTCCCCTTACTGGTGTGGATAAAGGACTACACATAACCATGTGAACTAAGCTCAATATTTCCTTAGCTCTATCTTCGTTTTGGGTAAAAGGCCTTGTGGTCATCTTGCCCATAAGACACGATTCATATTGAGGCTAACTTTTCAATCTTAATAAGCTTAAAAGCTCATCATAGAGTTACCTCTAAATCTTGATCGAGTTAATATGACCTAACCTTAAATGCCATAAATATGAGTCATTGATATTGTCCTTCCTCTTCTTATTTACAGGTTCACTTTGAGCATTGTTTGCTTGATTATTAATAGGATTTATGAAGAATAAATTTCTATATATATGCTCAGCATATAAAATATTTTCATATCTACTAATAGAAATACTAGTATAGAAAAAAAAAATATCCATGATTAATAAGCTTTGCAACTGAAACTAAATTCTATTTAAAACTAGGTACATAAAAAATATCCCTTAATAAAAGAATTTTATTACAATAAAAAAAAATAGTTCCAGATCTCCCACTACTCTAAATCATACTCGTACTCCATTTCCCATGCGAAGACCATGTTCGTATTTCTCGAGTTGCCTTATCTTTCTAAAACCCTGCAAAGAGTTACAGATATGGTCAGTGGCTCTAAAATCAACAATTCAAGTGGATGATAATCTAACAATTGTTATTAGCTTAATATAGAAAGCAATACTTGCAGAATTCTTCTTAGCTAAAATATCTAGACATTGCTTTTTCCAATGTCTCTTTTTATTGTATTTGAAGTATTTTCTTGTCTTTAGTCTAGGACTTAGGCAAGGTTGTTAGCTTTCCTTTCTTCTTTTTGAACTTTCTGGGGTTGAGCCCAATACTCAAAGAAGATGACTTAGCAACCAAGGCCTTAAACTGTGACTTCATGACTTTCTCCACCACTCGAAGCTCTTTTATCAATTCTATTAGAGTCATCTCTAACTTTTTCATATTCTAAATTAACTTGAACCACAAGAAGGAGTCTGACAAAGTCTTGAGGATCATGTCTACTTGGCTCGCAAGGTTAATAGTGGCCCCCTGTTGGGTATCTCAAACTCGTATCCTATACGGCGCAGTTAAAAATAAAACGAGATACCATCCCAAGACCCGCCTATGTGTGGAAAATAAGATATAAAGATAATAAAGGTAGCAGCCTTTTACTATTAGGAACCACACCTAGTTCCGTCACAAACTTCTTGATCCAAACAGCCTCCTTAGCTGCTTGAGAAGCAGCTATGTACTCAGCTTCTGTCGTAGAGTCGGTAATAATCTCTTATTTAGAACTTTTCCAACTTATTGCCTCTCCGTACAACGTAAACACGTAGTCAGATTGTGATTTGAAATTATCTTTGTCAGATTGAAAACTGACATCAGTATACCCATTTATTTCCAAATCACCTTCTCCATATATTAAGAACATATCCTTAGTCCTTCGTAAGTACTTAAGAATGTTCTTTACAGTCACCCAATGACCCTCACCAGGGTCAAATTAGTATCTGCTCGTCAAACTGAGAGCACAAGATACATCGAGCCTAATACAGATCATAGCGTACATGATAGATCTAACTGCCGAGACTTATGGAATCTTACTCATGTGATCCCTTTCAACTTGTGTCTTGGGAGACATCGACTTTGAAAGGCTTACACCATGTGACATGGGTAAAAATCCCTTTTTGGATTGATCCATGCTAAACCTCTTTAGCACTTTATCTATGTATGTAGACTATGAAAGACTTAGCAACTTTTTGGATCTATCTCTATAGATTTTTATTCCTAAAATATAGGTTGCTTCTCCAAGATCTTTCATGAAGAATTGTTTGGACAACCAAACTTTAACCGTTTGCAAGACAGGTAGATCGTTTCCTATTAGCAATATATAATCTACACAAAATAATAAGAAAAAGATTACACTCCCACTAACCTTCTTGTATACACAAGGCTCATCCATGTTTTGAATGAAACCAAACTCTTTGATTGTTTCATCAAAACAGATATTCCAACTCCTAGAAGCTTACTTAAGTCCATAAATAGACCTTTGAAGCTTACATATTTTTGTGCTATCATTGGATGTGAAACCCTCAGGTTGTGTCATATATACTTCCTCGGTCAGATTTCCATTTAGGAAAGCTGTTTTCACATCCATTTGCCAAATCTCATAATCATGATGAGCAGCAATGGCTAGGAGTATCCTAATGGATTTCAACATGGCTACTGGCGAGAAAGTTTCATCATAGTCAATACCATGTTGTTGACGATAACCCTTCGCCACTAGTCGTGCTTTATAGGTAACTAAGTTACCATCCATGTCCGTTTTTTTCTAGAAAACCCACTTGTACCCAATAGATTTAATTCCTTTGAGTGGATCAACCAAAGTCCAAACTTGGTTGTCATACATGGAATTCATCTCTGACTTCATGGCTTCAAGCCATTTGCCAGATTCTGAACTGTTCAGAACATCCTTGTAGTTAGTAGGCTCATCTTCATCTATGAGCAATACGTTATTGTGGTCACTAATGAGAAATCCATATCTCTCAGGTACCACACATATCCTACTAGATCTACGAGGTTCTTGTGTATTAGAAGGTTCATCTATTCTCTCAATAGATGTGGGGTTAGACGGTCGATCCTCGTTTGTTTGATCTTCATGAACTTCACTAAGTTCAATCTTACTCACACTGTCCCCTTTGAGCATGTGCTCCTTCTCTAAGAAGACGGCATGCTTCGGAACAAACAATTTGTTTTCAAAAGGGAGGTAGAAGTAACATCTAAAAAATTCTTTCGGATATCCCACCCATAAATACTTGTCAGATTTACTATCAAGTTTATCTAACTGTGGCCTTTTGACAAAGGCAGGATAACCCCATACTGGCAAGTGAGATAACTTTGGTTTCTTACCAAAGAACATCTCAAATGGGGTAGAATCAACCATTTTTGTTGGAACTCTATTTAGTATATAAACAGAAGTTTCTAGTGCATACCCCCAAAACGATTTTGGTAGGTCTACAGAAGCCATCATGGTCCGTACTATGTCTAGAAGGGTTCAATTCCTTCTATTAAATACACTGTTATGTTGAGGTGTATGTGGTGGAGTCCATTGAGATAATATCCCATTATCTCTAAGATAACTTAGAAACTCTTGGTTTAACTATTCCGCTCCTCGATCAGATCTTAGAGTTTTAATACTTTTGCCAAGTTGTTTCTCTATTTCATTCTTGAAGTCTTTGAACCTTTCAAAGGCCTTATATTTGTACTTCATACAAATATAAGGCCTTTGAAAGGTTCAAAGACTTCAAGAATGAAATAGAGAAACAACACAAATACCCGTATCGTGAGAAATCATCGATAAAGGTTATGAAATAGTTATAACCTCCTCTTGCTTGTATTGACATTGGGCCACACACATTAGAATGTATGAGTTCTAATAACTCCTTGGCCCATTCTACTTTTCCTAGAAAAAGAGTCTTAGTCATTTTGCCTAGTAAACAAGATTGGCATGTGCCATATGATTTATAATCAAATTACCCTAAGTCACCAAGCTTGTTTAACTTAGAAATAAGATTTTCGTTTACATGGCCCAAACGACAATGCCATAAGTAAGAAGTGTTAGAGTTATCCATTTTAGGTTTCTTATTGTTTATATTGAGAACTGGATTATCCAAGTCTAGAACATATATACCATTAACCATAGCTGCTAAACCATAATGAATATCATTCAATAAAAAAGAACAACATTTATTCGTAAATATCAAATGAAATCTATATAAGTCTAAACACGCAACTGAGATGATGTTTTTCAGTAAAACTGGTACAAAATAACAGTTTTGCAGTTCTAGATTTAATCCCGAAGGCAGGTTCAGCTCGTATGTCCCTAGAGCAAGTGCAACAACCTTTGCCCCATTTACAGTATGTAGGTCTACGTCGCCTTTCTCTAGCCTTCTACTGCTCATTAGTCCCTACAAGTTATTGCACAAATGAGATCCACATCCGGTATCTAAAACTCATATCTCATTTCTAAAGGCAATATTTATCTCAATCATAAACATACCTGGAGAAGAAGTAGAAGTGCTTGTAAGCTTCTCATTTTGCTTCTTGTCCTTAATGGTCTCCAAGTAGGCTTTGCAGTTGCGCCTCTAGTGGCCCATCTTCCCACAATGATGGCATAGGCCCTTGGTAGCTGCGTCCTTCTTGTTCACACCACCTTTGGGCTTCACGGGAGCCTTCTTCTTCTTTTGAACTTTCTTCGTAGAAGAGGAAGATTCTACCATTAAAAGTGCATTGAAATCCTTCTTCATGGAGGACTCTGCAGTTTTGAGAAAATTGATCAACTCAGGAATGGTGGACTCAATCTTGTTCATCTGATAGTTAATCACAAATTGTGAGAAACTATTAGGTAAAGATTGTAGAATTAAGTCAACACTTAAGTCATGATCCACTGCAAACTCGAGAGATCCAAGCTTCTCTATCAAGCCCAGCATCTTCAATCCATGAGTGACCACAAAAGAACCCTCTGCCATTTTGCAACTAAATAGTTGCTTCGAGATCTCATATCTCTCAGTTCTGACTTGGGCATCAAACAACTCTCGAAGATGTAGTATAATCGATTGAGCATCCATATGCTCGTGCTGTTTTTGCAACTCGGGAGTTATGGATGCCAGTATAATACATGGTGTTGTATCACTATCCTCCTTGTGCCTCTTGTGGACAGCATGCTCATAAGCATCTTGAGCTGGTGGTGGTGGAATAGGAGCATCTAGCACGTAGAGCAACTTTTTCGATTTGAGAACGATTCTCCAATTTCTATACCAGTCTAGATAGTTTGATTCAGCTAACTTGTTGGTTTCCAAGATGCTACGTAAGTTCAAGTTTGTTGACATGATGAAAGTGACCTAGATGTAAAGATAGAGAGCATTAGCTACTTGTATATGCACATGATATGCAAATAATTAGGACTTTAATTAAATGCATTTTTACTCCACTATTTTACTCAAACTAATAGCCCCCACTACTAATTCGGGAAAACCCGTTGGAAGCTTTTCTAGTGGATCGGTATCCAAATTCCTCAAGAACAACCTTAGGTTTGCCCAATAAGCCACCCTTAAGTTCATTGGTAGGTATCCAATACCAATTACCTCGTATGTGACTACCGAATCATTGGGTGAGTAACAGCTTTTAATCTAAAAGCCTTTTAGGCTACCCCGACTTTTTCTCTAAATTTATTTATGCTTGAGTTTGCCTAACCGGGATAAAGAATTTAGTAAAATCCAACCCATTAATTAGGAATTTAATTCCATAGCTTGAACATGCCCGACGTCAAGGAGGCTTGTGTTTGCCCAACAACCTAGTTTCGAAAAAGGACTCTCGTTCTTATTATATTAACAAAAGGAATAAGATTTAATATTAATTGAGGGATTTATTCCTTTTAGTGATTTCATTGAATGACATGCATAAAAATCAATAAATCACATAATTGATAATATGGTAATAAAGCGATTACGTGGTATGGTTATGGACTTTACCCTAAATTAATTTCTTTGAGCCATAAAAGAAATTAATATAGTTAACCATATGTGTTCATTCATGATTTAAGTAGAAGGTCTTACCTTCTCGTGCCATCTCCAAAATTAAAATAATTCTACTCCTCTCTAACCTATGTAAACTAATTACATAATTTCCTAAAGAGAGAAAACCTCGAGCTACATTCGAGGGAAGTTAGATAAAAAGAAAATTACACAAAAATTCTAGAGAATGCAGGACACGCAGGCCCTATTTCATAAAAACTAAAACTATAAAATGCATGAACAGATATAATTAGTTTTAGTCCATAACCATCCACCATGCCATTAACTATGCTTAAACAAAATAAACATATACTTTTATTATTCCAAAATCACTATTTTGGAAAAATAAAATAAATTCTAAAATTAATATTTTAGAAAAAGAAATTAATTTTAAATTTTCAAAATCACTACTTTGAAAAATAAAATTGTTTGTCTCAAAACTAATTTTGAGAAAATGCTTTTAGGTCCTGTCTCCGGCAACGAAAACGGCGGTCCTATTGGCCGGTCAGTGGGCAGGGGTCAGGGGGTATCGCCCCCTTGAAAAAAATTTTATTTTACCGCCTCTCATCAAATAATATTTTTCCCTTTCAAAATTCTATTCCAGGAAAAAAAAATTTCTTTAAATAGCTGGAATGTCGTAAACAGAGCAGAACTGGCGCCGGTTTGGAAGCCAAAGCCGGCGCCAGCTTTGTTATGGTTTTTTAAAAAAAAAAATTCTCTTCCAAAAACAATTTCTGGAGATCGCAAACATAATGGAACCGGCGCCGGTTTGGAGGCTAGAGCCGGCGCCAGCTGTTGTCGGGAAGTAGCAGCAATTTTTCAGAAAAATTTTCCAAAAACAGTTTCTGGTGCCCTAATCTTCTACAACAAATCAGTGAGAACAATTCTCAGTAGAATTTTCTGTTTTGAAGCTCAAAACAACAACCAATTTGTTAGTTTAAACAAAACCAAAACAGAAAATTAAGATGAAACGGAAGGCAACAATCATGTTGCAAGAAAACGTTTTTCTGCAGAAAATTTTTAGCACATAAAGAAAGCATCTTTCGAAATATGTTGCAACTTTTACACAATCATATTGTGCTACGGACCCAACCCATGATGCTCGAAACAATTTCGACTCGAGTGAAAATAATTTTCACAACAAACAAAGATAAACACAAATACACGAAACCTTTTCATGCCAAAAATAGTGTCCATAAACCACACATAGCATGGCTCTTATACTACTGTTGGGTATCTCAGGCTCGTATCCTATATGACGCAGCGAAAAATAAAACGAGACACCATCCTAAGACCCACCTATATGTGGAAAACAAGACATAAAGATAATAAAGATAGCAGCTTTTTACCTTTGTTTGATCGTCCGAAGAACAAAAATTTCTTCTTCAAGTTGAGGCGCGATCCAGCAATCCTCTAGATCCAACTGTTAGTGTTGTGCCCTAAGGGCAATCACTTGTACATTTTATATAACATATTTTATTTTAATAAAATGCATTATTTATCTTACAGTTTCTTTTGTTTACTTTTAAGTAATATAACTGTTCGATAAAGTCCCTAGAACAATACTGTGTTAAGGAAATCATGATAGAGATCATGATATAAGATTTCTACTACACTGTATAGTGTTAGTACTTAAATAGTCCCTAGTCATAGTATTAATGAGACAGGACATCATTAATGCATTAAGATTAGTATGTGTTAGACTTCCTAATTTGATCAGGCGGTGGTTCTCATATCCGTGAGTATTGAGATACTCAAAATTAACACATGAATGCTTGTTAATGGAACAAGTTCATTAGATGACCTAGCTTTGAAATAATCATATGGATAACTATTTAGTGCCAGTGATATAATCTCAATATAGCAAACGTGTAAGTATTCTTATACTTGAGATCTCCAAGGTACTTTGTTTGCTGAGCATTATACTTTGATTCCAATCTCCGAAGCTCGATTGAGGGCCGCCTATGGGATGGATATTGGATACATTGTGAGGTAAACGAAAGAAGTTGAGAGGGTCAATAAAGGATTCACCACTCCAAATAGTAGAGGCGAATATCTCACGGCTACTTGTAGGAATTACTACTTGAGAAGTCCTTGGCCAAGGCAACTGTGTATTGGAAACAGTTCCAATTGATACACATCTAGAGTACTGGGTTCCTGGTACAAGTACTATTGTATTCGGGCCAAAATTAATTCTGGAGGGAGTTGGCACTAATTCCGTACTCCAAACCGAATGAGATATTGTATGGTGAAAGGAGTTAATTACACTGAAGTTTGTTATTGAAGGGTTCATGTCAAGCTACTTGACTTCCTGGACTCTTGGGTGGTCATGATGTGTTATTAGATACCGCTCATGATCTAGAAATATGGGTTTATTAATTGATGAATTAATAAATCAATCCTGATTAGAATTAATATGATTAATTCTAATTAATTATGGATTATTAATTTCAAAAACATTTGGATTAATTCATGTTCTCTACCAATTAACTGGGAAACCTAATAGGTCACACACAAGAAAGGATTATATAATCAAGATGTTATTTGATAACATAGTGGGGTTAATTGGGAGAAAGAGAAGTTATTGTGGACAATTTATAATTAGTTATAATTCATTGTTTAAATTGTAATTGTGAGAACTTAATGTTTCTAATTACACTTAGGGAATTCTAATAAGATTATAATTCTCAGTTTTAGCAGGATTTTTCAGTTATATATATGATATAATTAAAACCCTAGCTGAGATTGGATAAACGGACACTCTAGGCAACACAAAACCTTCTCTTCTTCTTCTCTCTCTCTCGATTGTTCTTGTGAAGAACCCTAGCCGCCATCTTTTTCTGCTAGCACAGGAAATTTTGATGCTTGAGTATTCCTCTGTGTGGATTACTATTAGAGATAATCACACACTGTGATTATAGTGGTTAGACGTTCAACTCTCGTGAAGTTAGATCAAGAGGATTGCTGAATCGCACCTCGACTTGAAGAAGAAATTTTTGTTCTTTGGACGATCAAACAAAGGTAAAAAGCTGTTACCTTTGATTTATTTTTGTCTTGTTTTCCACACATATGCGGGTCCTGGTATGGTATCTCGTTTTATTTTCCGTTGCGCCGTATAGGATACGAGTCTGAGATACCCAACACCAACTTCACAAGAGTGGAACGTCTAACCACTATAATCACAGTGTGTAATTATCTCTAACAGTAATCCACACAGAGGAATACTTAAGCACCAAAATTTCCTGTGCTAGCAGAAAAAAGTGGCGGCTAGGGTTGTTTCACATTTTCAGCAAAACGAGGAAGAGAGAGAAGAACATTGGTTGTGTGTCTAGGGTTGGAGATTTCGTATGTTGTGTGTTAGCTAAGGTTTCGTGTCCCTTCTATATGTTACACGAAGTACTTGCTGAAAAATCCTCCATCCCAGAATTCTAAAACAGTTAGAATTCCCTAATTGTAATTGGAAACATCAAGTTCTCACAATTACAATTTGGACCACAAATTATAACTAATTATAATTTGTCCATAATAACTTCTCTTTCTCTCAATTAACCCTACTATATTATCCAATAACATCTTGAGTATATAATCCTCTATTATGTGTGACCTATTAGGTTTCCCAGTCAATTGGTAGAGAACATGAATTAATCCAAACGTCTTTGAAATTAATAATTCATAATTAATTAGAATTAATCCTTTTAATTCT
Source organism: Voacanga thouarsii (assembly GCA_026120185.1). Lineage (NCBI taxonomy): Eukaryota > Viridiplantae > Streptophyta > Magnoliopsida > Gentianales > Apocynaceae > Voacanga > Voacanga thouarsii. The sequence goes on along the minus strand of JANUWF010001547.1, from coordinate 1,751,746 downwards.
AATCAGGATTGGTTTATTAATTCATCAATTAATAAACCCATATTCCCAAATCATGAGCTGTATCTAGCAACACATCATGATCATCCAAGAGTCCAGAAAGTCAAGTAGCTTGACATGAACCCTTCAATAACAAACTTCAGTACAATTAACTCCTTTCACCATATAATATCTCATTTGGTTTGGAGTACGGAATTAGTGCCAACTCCCTCCAAAATTAATTCTGGCCCGAATACAATAGTACTTGTACCAAGAACCCACTACTCTAGATGTGTATCAATTGGAACTATTTCCAATACACAATCACCTTGGCCAAGGACTTCTCGAGTAGTAATTTCTACAAGTGGCTATGAGATATTCGCCCCTACTATTAGGAGTGGTGAATCCTTTATTGACCCTCTCAACTACTTTCATTTACCTCACAATATACCCAATATCCATCCCATAGACGGCCCTCGATCGAGCTCCAGAGATTGAAATCAAAGTACAATGCTTAGCAAACAAAGTACTTTGGAGATCTTAAATCTAAGGATACTTGCACATTTGCTATATTGAGATTATATTACTGGCGCTAAATAGTTATCCATGTGATTATCTCAAAGCTAGGTCATCCAATGAACTTGTTCTATTAACAAACATCCATGTGTTAACTTTGAGTATCTCAATACTCACAGATATGAGAACCACCGCCTGATCAAATCAGAAAGTCTAACACATGCTAGTCTTAACGCATTAATGATGTCCTATTTCATTAATACTACGACTAGAGACTATTTAAGTGCTAACACTATACAGTGTAATAGGAATCTCATATCATAATCTCTATCATGATGTCCTTAACATAGTGTTGTACTAGAGACTTTATTGAACAGTTATATTACTTAAAAGTAAACAAAAGAAACTGTAAAATAAATAATGCCTTTTATTAAAATAAAATGTGTCATATACAATGTATAAGTGATTGCCTCTATGGCATAACACTAACAACCCCAACACTTTTGTCTCTTTGAAAACAACAATCATTTTGAGCATATATTTCTTGACTGATGCTTTTTCAGCCATCTTAGTGTTCATGTTTGCCCTAAGAGCCACCTGCCTTACGCGCCAATTCTTATCATCGAACATAGTAGTCATGACATGCTAATATCATAAGTAATGGCTATCTAGTCATGTTTGGATTATATCACATTTAACATGGAGACTAACATGTAGCAACGAGACATCTCCTCAGCTTCTTCCATGCCTTTTGTGCTTTACGTTTTTGCTCAGTGGAACTCTCCCCAATCTCAGGATAAAGATCATACAAGATATACTCATACTCTTCCACAGTGAGTTTTATGGCTAGGTTCCTTTTCCAATCTATATAGTTTTGACCTATTAGCTTATTCTTATGAAGAATAACGGCCAAATGATTAAAATAACCACCACTAACCATTTCTGAAATTCAAAAAATAAAGAAAAATTCTTAGTTTGTGTAAATTTAAACAAATAAGTTGTGCATTTTGTCCTCATATTATATCCAGATAATAGTTAACCATATTACTATATCCATAGCATGAAAATTTTGTCTCTTAGAAAAACTAACATAGTTTCGTAGGAAGATTAATAATTTTTTGAACTAAGTATATTAACCACTACTAATCAACTACCTTTCTACGTAATGATCTAGAAGATAACTCCATCTATAGAATGGTCATTTCTTCTCATTTCTTATGGATAGACCTCACACTATGGCCTCTAACATGGGCTGGCCAACTATAGCACATATCCTGGGTATCAATTATGTCCATCCATTAACTCTTCCTCATAGAATCTCCATCCTATACGATTTTACTCACAAGGTGATGCGAAAGGACCAATGATCTCTAATTAGGACCATGATGGAAGCCATTGGGTCATTGGAGCCCCTCTTCCCCATATCTTTTAAATAAGGGTTTTCGAGAAAAATATCTTTTTGAAAAAATTTCATCAAGTTTTCCCAACTCACATAAAATATCTAAACCCATAAAATCCCTATGTCAAGATTGATATCCTTTGAGAGATTTACTATGAATTAATTTTATTTAAATTAAAAACTTAATGATTTCAAAAAAATTTCCATTAAAACTTTCTAAATACTTTGGTCTCAAGTTTTATTACAAAAACATTTTCAATTAATAAAAATTAGTTTTCCATTAACTTTCACAAAATATCTAAATTCAAATATTTTCTATGTCAAGAAAATAAATAAGGATTAATTTTGTTTCAAATTAATAAACCTTTTTAATTTTTTTTAAAAACATTTTTCCTATGTCAAAAATTTTTTTAGATCAAAGTATTGAGAAATTGTGCACTTAGGTTGACCTAAAAATGAAATTGCATGCTCAAAAACCATAGATGTTTTTCATGCATTTTCTATCCTTTTAATTCCTAAGTGAAAACATAAATCGATTAAACACATTAATTCAATTTAATTAATGGTCTTATTTAATTCTAGACCCTTTACTACTTTTTACATGCAAAAAATTTCTAGAATATTGCATATAGTAATCTCGTGTGATATGGGACAAAAATAGAAATAAATTATAAGGAAAAAGGTTTTAAAAAAATAATTCTTCTGAAGAACCAATTGTCGACCCGATTCGCACCAAGACGATGCCCGAACCGCCAACACCATGGACAAAGGCGGTCCATGGCTTGCTCTAAGCCGGTGACCACCTTCCTTTTTGTTTCTCATAGCGGGTCCATGGCTTGGCTTGCTCTCTTGAAAAATAAAACAGGTCGCCTCCTATAATGCAATCCTCGGCCAGCTTGCTTAGTTCTGCTTGTGCATAGTCGGTCCATGGCTATACCAAGCCATGGACTGGTTTCTCCTTTTTCTCTCTCAAGGCCGGCGGCCGGCTTCCTTAACCCATGGATCGGCATGGTCTCTCAAGGCCAAGTCGGCCTCGGCTTAGTTCCTAAGCCAATCACCAGAGTTTCCCTAGAAAGAGCTTTCTGTATTGTATTTCATCCGCCTTCTTCCTTCTGTTCAATTTTTCTCCATCCAGATGACTCTCAAGCACTCAATTAATTACAAAAACTCAAGGAAAATTGAATCTTTCGACAAAACAGCAACCATTGATGCCTAAATTTACTGGCTTTACACGATTTCTACAAAAACTATTAAAATCCAACAAATCTATGCCTCCACTCATAAGGCTTACAGAGAGTCTACCTATGTCATAAAAGCACAAAGGATCTCATATCAAAAAAACAAATTTATCTTGCTGATTATATTAGCCTAAGCATGCCATCTACGTTTGTCAACAACAACTAAGCTCAAATACCACATGAAAGTGGATCGTGGCCAAACTAGAAGACAAAAAACACAAAAGCAACCAGGGAAAATAAAACAGCGGAAGCTTTTAAAACTTTTAGACCTCTGTGTTTTGGTGGTGTCTTTAACTGGTTAGGCTGTCCGGATATGCTTGATTGCTCAACTACTAGTGTAATTTGCTCTGTTGTCTCTAGTGAATATCCCACAAGCCTTCTGCTTCGTCGCATTAACATGACTTCTCTGGACTTTTGGAATATGTCCTCTACCTAACAAAGCTGGTGAAAGCAGATGGGATAAGGATTGCTCTCACTCCTTGAACAACTACTAAAAAGCAGAATCCAGGAAAAGAAAAAGATAGTTCTCTCGACTTCTTTCTAAAGTAGACAAAAAATGAGAGAACAATTATGTCAGTGTTATAAAATTAGGGTAGTGTTAGAATAAAATCTCCACACTACATACTAATAAAACTCTAACTATTTTGCACAAGAATTTCTCTCTTTCTCTTCTCTCACAATTTTCTCTAATCTTTCTTTCACAAAATAATGGTGTATTACAAGCTTAGAGAATAGCTCTATTTATAGGACTCTAATTAGTGGAATACATCATGGCATACATCATCTTCCAATAATCTCAATTAGTGGTGTCTCCACTAAATGATGGACATCCATAAAAATCTTCTATAATAATTCACATAAATCCATAATTAGTGGAGCCTCCACTAATTAATAAAAATTCCAATAATTCATAGCACTCCTCCTTGGATGTCTATCCATTACATAAAGAATATGCCTCGTTAAAACCTTACTAGATAAAAACCCAGTGGGAAAAAAAATCTAGTGAAGGAAAAAGAGTACACTATTCTATATGTCTGTTTATTACTCCCCCTGATAAGATGATTCCTTTAAATCTTTAAACCGACGCATACCGATTTTATATCTCAACTTCTCAAATGTTGCAGTCGGTAAAGTCTTCGTGAAAATATCTGCGAGGTTATCACATGACCGAATTTGTAGCACATCAATTTCACATTTCTTCTGGAGTTCATGAGTAAAGAAGAATTTTGGTGAAATATGGTTTGTCCGATCTCCTTTAATATATCCTCCTCGTAATTGAGCTATGCAAGCTGCATTGTCTTCATAAAGAGGAGTTGGAATATCTTTGATTGATGATAATCCACAACTTTCTCGGATATAATGAATCATGGATCTTAGCCATACACATTCTCGACTTGCTTCATGAATAGCTATAATTTCAGCATGATTTGAAGAAGTAGCTGCTATAAATTGTTTCGTAGAACGCCATGATATAGCAGTATTTCCACATGTAAATAGATAGCCCGTTTGAAAACGTGTTTTATGTGGATCAGATAAATAACCAGCATCTCGCATAACCTATCAATGCTTGGATTGGTTTTATTTGAATAAAATAATCCGAGATCAATTGTACCTTGGAGATATCGAAGGACTTGTTTAATTCCATTCCAATGTCGTCGTGTTGGTGAAGAACTAAATCTTGCTAATAAATTGACAGCAAAAGCAATATCAGGTCGTGTATTATTAGCAAGATACATCAATGCACCAACTGCACTGAGATATGGTACTTCAGGACCAAAGAGTTCTTCATCATTTTCTTGAGGTCGGAAAGGACCTTTATCCACATTTAATGATCGGACGATCATTGGAATACTCAATGGATGTGCTTTGTCCATGTAAAATCTTTTTAGCACTTTTGTTGTATATGTTGATTGATGAATAAATGTTCCACTCTCCAGATGTTCAATTTGTAAACCAAGGCAAAATTTGGTTTTACCAAAATCCTTGATTTCGAATTCTCTTTTTAAATAATCAATTGTTTCTTGGAGCTCTTCAGGAGTTCCAATAAGATTAATATCATCAACATATATAGCTAATATCACAAATTTAGAACCAGATTTCTTAATAAAAACACATGGACATACCTGGTCATTTTTAAATCTCGTTTTCAATAAATATTCACTAAGACGTGTGAACCACATGCGCCCAGATTGCTTCAGGCCATATAATGATTTTTGCAACTTGATGAAGTAATTTTCACGAGGATAATGTTTATATGCTTCAGGTGTATGCAATCCTTCGGGGATTTTCATGTAAACATCATTTTCTAAATTTCCATACAAGTAAGCAGTGACAACATCTAATATGCGCATAGCTATCTTTTCATGTACTGCCAAACTGATAATATATCGGAGTGTAATAGCATCAACAACAGGAGAATAAGTTTCATCATAATCAATACCTGGTCTTTGTGAAAAACCTTGGGCTACTAATCGCGCTTTATATCGAACGATTTCACTCTTTTCATTGCGCTTTTGCACAAATATCCATTTGTAGCCAACAGGTTTTACACCTTCTGGTGTTCGGACTACAGGTCCAAAGACTTCACGTTTTGTCAGTGCATTTAACTCCGATTGAATCGCATCTTTCCATTGCAGCCAATCTTTTCTATGCCGACATTCATCGACTGATATTGGTTCAGGATCATCATTATCCTATGTAACATCAAGAGATATATTGTATGCAAATATATTATCAATAACAGTTTCTATCCGATTCCAACTTCTACCGGAAGTAGTATAATTGATAGAAATTTCAGTGTTACTTTCATCAACTTCGGTTCTTTGTCATCCAGTTCTCTCTTGGTCTTTATCATTCTTTTCTTCCATATGATCTTCCGGATCAGTTAATCCTCTTTTCTTTCGAGGATTTTTATCTTTAGAACCAAGAGGTCGGCCACGCTTACGGCGTGTTTTTGACTCAGCGACTATAGGTATAATATTTTGTTCTGCTTGGAACTTCAATTCGAATAGGAGCATTTATAGGCTGGAATATGCGATTTTGTAACTCTTCTGGAGTCAATAAAAGCGTCTAGCATTTGATTTGCAATGCTTTGCAAATGAATTATCTTTTGAACTTCAAGTTCACATGCGCTTGTGCGCGGATCAAGATAATTTAATGATGTTGTCCAAGCAAAATCCTTTTTATGCTTGTTTTGGTTCTCCCTCTAATTTAGGGAATAATGATTCATCAAAATGACAATCGACAAATCTTGCTTGTGAATACATCTCCTGTCAGGGGTTCAACATACCTGATAATAGAGGGAGAATCATATCCAACGTATATCCCCTTTCTTCTTCAAGGACCCATCTTTGTATGTTGGTTTGGTGCAATTGGAATATATACAGCACACCCAAAAATTTTTAATGAACAATATTTGGTTCTGACCCAAAAGCCAATTGCAAAGGAGAGAATTTATGATAACTAGCTGGTCTTATACGTACAAGTGTTGCAGCATGTAGAATAGCATATCCCCAGGCAGATGTTGGGAGATTTGTTTTTATTAATAATGGTCTAGCAATTAATTGTAATCATTTAATCAAAGATTTAGCAAGACCATTTTGTGTGTAAACATGAGCTACAGGATGTTCAACATTAATCCCAATTGACATGCAATATGCATCAAAAGCATGTGATGAAAATTCACCAGCATTATCCAAACGGATATTTTTAATGTGATGGTCAGGAAATTGTGCTCGTAATTTAATTATTTGAGCAAGTAATCTCGCAAACGCCAGGTTGCAAGTAGATAATAAACATACATGTGACCATCGGGATGATGCATCAATTAAGACCATAAAATATTTGAACGGTCCACATGGTGGATCAATAGGTCCACAAATATCTCCGTGAATCCGTTCGAGAAATGTAGGACTTTCAGCTCCTACTTTTACTAGTGATGGTTTAACAATTAATTTTCCTAGGGAACATGCAGTACATGCGAATTTTTCTGATGTTAATATCCTTTTATTTTTTAAAGGATGACCATGTGTATTCTCAATGATTCTTCTCATCATGGTAGATCCTGGATGACCCAACCGATCATGCCAAATGCTAAAAGTAATAGGATCAGTAAACTTCTAGTTTACTAGATGATGAATTTCAATTGTACGTATTTTTACAAAATATAGGCTAGTAGAAAAAGACGGCAGTTTTTCTAATACAGATTTCTTACCCAAATGCATTTGAGTAATAAAAAGATGCTCAATCCCATTTTCCTCATTTGTTTCAACATGATACCCATTTCTGCGGATATCTTTAAAACTCAATAAATTTCTTCTGGATTTTGAGGAAAATAGTGCCTTATCAATAATAATTGTTGTTCCTTTAGGCAACAATATACTAGCTCTTCCAGAGCCCTCAATCACATTTGTACTACCTTTTATCGTATAAATATTTATTTCTCCCATTTTGAGATCAGAAAAATATTTCTCATTTTTTAGTATGGTGTGTGTAGTTCCACTATCAATAATGCATACATCATCATTAACAACAGCCATCTGAACACAAATATATATATATATATATATATATATGCAAACGTAAATATTATTAGAATAGAATGAAAATGAAAAAATACAAAAATATCAGGGTGAGGCTTTAGTTCTTCTGGACATTGTCATCACCAATTAAATGGTCTATCCTACCGTCTGGGTGTTCAAAAAAATCCGATACATCTATATAGGTAATATTGATATTAAGATCTTCAGGATCAATATCATCATCCTCAGCATTATTTATTGGATGTTGAGAAAAATTTGCTTCCACATTTTTATTTTTCAATGAAGCTTGATACAATTCAACTAAATGCTTAGCCGTACGACAGTTTCGTGACCAATGACCTTTCATGCCACATCTATAACATATATCCTCATGCTTTTCTTCAATTTCTTTTTCTTTTCCCTTATGATCTTTTCTATTTCACTTCAGGTGGCCAGTATTTCTCACAGTTTGATTATGATTGTGATAAGGGAAATATCGAGTGTGTCTACGACCATAACCACGACCACGGTCACGGCCACGGCCACGACCACGACTATAACGATGGCTTCTGCTAGAGCTAACAGCATTCACTTCTGGGAGTACTGTTGAGCCAGTTGGTCTAGCTTCATGATTTCTCAATAATAACTCATTATTCTTCTCTGCAATGAGGAGGGCAGTAATTAAATCTGTAAATTTTGTATACCCCTTTTCTCGATATTGTTGCTGCAGGACAATATTTGAGGCATGAAAGGTGGAGAATGTCTTCTCCAACATATCTTCATCAGTCACTTTTTCTCCGCATAATTTTAATTGAGATGTAATTTTATACATTGCGGAGCTATATTCATTCACAGTTTTAAAATCTTGCAACCTCAGGTGCAACCATTCATACCGTGCAGTTGGTAGTACGACCATCTTCAGGTGGTCAAATCTTTCTTTTAAATTTACCCACAGGACATATGGATCTTTTTCGGTAAGATATTCCATTTTCAAATTTTCATCGAGATGACGACGAATAAAAATCAAAGCTTTAGCCTTGTGTTGTGCAGATGCACTATTATTTACTTGAATAATTTCACTAAGGCCTTCAGCATTTAGATGCATTTCTGCATCAAGAACCCATGACATATAATTTTTTCCAGAAATATCAAGGGCTATAAATTCGAGTTTAGCGAGATTAGCCATAGAGATCAATAAATGCGTACCTGTCTTCTGGTTTTGTTAACGGTAGAAACTCGTGCTTAGTCTTTTGGCTTTTGTACCGGTAGAGACTCGTGCTGATAACATGTTATAAAATTAGGATAGTGTTAGAATAAAATCTTCACACTACACACTAATAAAACTCTAACTATTTTGCACAAGAATTTCTCTCTTTCTCTTCTCTCACAATTTTCTTTAATCTTTCTTTCACTAATCTTTCTTTCACAAAATAATAGTGTATTACAAGCTTAGAGAATAGCTCTATTAATAGAGCTCTAATTAGTGGAATACATCATGGCATACATCATCTTCCACTAATCTCAATTAGTGGTGTCTCCACTAAATGATGGACATCCATAAAAATCTTCTATAATAATTCACATAAATCCATAATTAGTGGAGCCTCCACTAATTAATAAAGATTCCAATAATTCATAACAGTCAAATGTTTTTTTAAGGCTTTTTTTTTTTTGCTAAATTTTTTTAAGGCTTAAATGAGAACTACTAAAACTTTACTAATCACCAGAACACTTATCACAGATATTTCCAAAAATCCTCAAGATATACAAAACACATATTTCTCTGGATCTGTGTTAACCGCATAAGTTTATCCGGCTAGTAGGGTTAATTCAAGTCCGATTGGGCTTGGGTCTAGGCTACTGTGTTAGACTTAAAGTTTATTTAATTCTAGATTAGCAAAGCCCATAAATAAATAATAACCAAAATGATTTCTCAAGCCTTTTTCCTAGTTTAGGTCCAGACTAATTCTAATTATTCAATTTAGATTTAAGCTCTAATTAATTAATTAATCAACTAAATCAAATAATTAATTTATTCTCTCTTTTTGGCCTTTATTTTATCTAGCCTAATAATAAAGCAGACTATTTGAATAAAACAAAAACCTTCCTTATTTAAGACTATTTTCTTAGCCCAAAAATTAGTTAGGAGTTACGAACTATGTTGAGAACCAAAAGACATATCATCTTTGGCAACTGAAATGATCAAAATACCCTTACTATAAAGATTTGTATTTTGTAGTTTAAATATTTTTTATTATCATCATGAAGAAATATTAATCTCAAGGACAATATTGCATGTAGCAATGTCTCTGACCTACAGATATTTTGACTAAAACATCCCTCTACGTAACGCAATTCATTTAGAGATGAAACAGCGTACTAACACCTCTCTAAATTATATCTACTATCTTTAGACCTTTAATCTAATGATATACAACTTCCTAGAATGTTTTCTCTTTACTAGAGAGCTACCCTTACGCAAATATCCAAGTCATGTTCTTAGGGTCCGGGATCTATAAATCATTCGGGCAGTCACAAGGGACGATATCTCTAATAAGAGTATAAAAGCTCTATTGTATGAGTCTGTCTTAATTTATTGATCACACATATCCAATATATAAGTGTATTGATCCTACAATAGAACCTCACCTACAACACATCAAAGCATATGCTCTCAACATCACTAGACAACCAATTCATACTCAAGTCATAGGATATAAGTCCACGCTATAGCTGTAGTAGTCTGGACTTCTTTTATTTTAGTACTTTGAGAAACCACCACTATAAGTCCAATTCTACATATTCTAAATGCCCTTATACTATTAAGTGAGAGGACTACTCATTGGTTAAAAGTAAGCCATTCTCCATTTGGAATTCATAATATAATAACATTTATTCTAATAAGATTCACATTCCCATTAACTGGTTAAGAATAAACGTTTATGTATTAAATAACTCATGATCCATACTTTACTATGAATGCCCTCCATTTACATGGACCACATACTTAAATATAATAGGTCTTTTTCAATAAAATTGTGCTAAATAAATTAAAGTAAAACAACACAAACAAAATTGAAAATAAAACTTTTCATTTATTTATTTGAATTTACATCAAACACATAGTTTGAGGACATACATTCCAACATTTGCACCATACCAACTTATGGGACCGTATGTGACTATTTCTATTTAAGTGGGATCTATTATGGAAATTTAGATTGAAAAACATGTTTACTTTATGAGAACATATATTTATTTTGGAACAATCTGCCACTGAATTATGGGTATTCAATTTGGAATGAAAATAGTATGTTATTCATTCTTGCTCTTTTCATTTAAACTAGGTAGGAAACCCGAGCGTTGCTCGGGATGAATAATTTTTTTTTCTTAATTTTTAATTATTTTCTTTGTGATAATTTATTATTGTAATATTTTGACCTTTTTAACTAAAATTTTGTTATAAAGAAATATAATTTAAAAGGGAATCTTTAAATAAAGATATTAATATTTTCTTAAAGATTATTTGTAAACACGTGAAAAAATTTATAAATATATACTGTAAATAGTATTTATTGAATTAGATAATATTTGTCTTCTTCCGAATTGAAATAATGTTACATTATTTCGAATTGAAATATATAATTTTATTTAGCATTTATTGTGAGTGTGATTTATTTATTATTGATCACGAAGGTCTATCAATTATTTTGTATTGACCTTTGACTATTTCTTGATTCAATATAATTATAACAAATATTTAAGTTGTGTATAATATTAATAAATGGTTTTAAATTTTCTAATATAAAAATTTTATAGAGTGAAATTGTTTTTAATGCAAATTTGTTCCTGCAACAGCATTGTGCCTATGGGAAGGTTGGTTAAAGAATTTGGTATCACTGTCTGTTTCTCTAACTCTATTCTCCGAATAGGTGTTGTTGGTATTCCATCTTCCTCCTTGAAGTCTAATGCTCATGGACAAATTACTGCAGTTTTTCTCCATAGAGCATGCCTTTTCTGCTTCCTCATTCACTGCTAAGAGAAACCTTCTCTTGTCTTTCAGGTCTTCACACCATCTGCGTTTAGGCTGGTCTCATTGCTGATGTTTTGGGACTCCATGACAGTTCTAAAATTTAAAGGTCTTATCACCACCTGATTATTAGGCATGTCTTGGTCCCTCAGAGGACCATCACATGAGGTCAAGCAGCTGTCCATTGAGCAATTTGTTGGCTGGGGTGTTTGTATCTGCTAGGGACACAAATCAGAAAGTTCTTTCACATCTGAAAATGCAAAATTCAGGCACTGTGTGGAGACTTTAGAGACCAGTTCTGATAACTGAACCTTGGCAGCCTCTAATCCCATAGACCCCAAGTTCTATCTTCCAAGTGTTTCCTTACTGCTACCTTCATCTTTCAATGCCACCACAATTGCTGAAGCTATGTCGACAACATAAACAGGCTGAATTCTGCAAAGATTCTTGTCAGAGGGTTTATGAAAAAAGATTCTTTGTAAAAGCAAATATTCAATGCCAGCAATAAAATATCATAAGTCTCTTACTTAGTAGTTCCATCTCTAATTAACAGAAGAAAGCCATAATTTTTTACAAAATGTGCCCATGGATTTAAGATCCGATCCTCTGTACCAATTATTGCAGTAGGTTTCATTATTGTCGCCTGAAGATCCCCACATATACGTTACTTAATCCAGAAAAAGAAGAATAGGAATCCAAGATCATCCTAGATTTAATAAGTTCCAAAGAGATCATTGGCCATGCATAATAAACAACCCACAGCCATAGAATCCATGACAACAACTGATGCAATCAAGTTTAAAGAATTGACAGCTATTCCAAGTCAAGAACATGATTATTGGAACTCACAACTCTGCAGGAACTTTGATGTATTACTTTTATTTTTCTACATATGCAACCCTTTTCAATCTGCCAAGTAAAAGAATTTGTTCGCATTCACTTGACCACTCCCCCACCCCCCCAAAACCCTATTTCTGAAATAGTCTACTGAGTTCCTGCAAGATTAGATTATCCATGAAATCCAATCTCTTATGGGCATTCCATCAAACAGCATTCTCACACTACCCAAATCACCACATTTCACATACAGAGTAATCAATGCATTAACCACGTCACCATATCAACATTTGACTCAAACCCAAACCTAACTACATGAATATGAGTCTCTCTACCCCTTATATCCTCCCTACCCTGCAAGTTCTCAACACACAAGGGAAAGTATATACATCAGGCCTAACACCACCCACAACATTTTGTGATACAGATCCAAAGCTACATCAAGTACCCATTTTTTGCATATCCACCAACCAAAATGTTCCAAAAAAACACATCCCTTTCTTCCATTTTCCCAAACACATACCAAGGATTAGCTAAGCTCCCCAACCTCACAAACATGCTCAGAAATAAAATAAATTCTAGAAGGCAGAAATAAATTTACTCCTAATCACACAATGCTTCATGTTATCCTACAAAAAATTCAAATTCCTTGTCAAAACATATCTAACGATAAAAAAAATAAAATAAACTGATACAAAACTAACACAAAAACAAAAAAAAAACAAAAACAAAAAAAATGACGCCTTCATAGATACAAAAGCCAAACCAACCTCTAAGAAAACCTCGGACAATGGTAAACACACCTAGGAGAGAAGACTTCTAGATTTGCTATGCATTCATAATACTAATTACCTGAATAAGTTTCCCAAGGGTAAATTATTCCATTGTCATCTAGGTAAAAAAATGCAGCATGCTGCTGCAGAACGCTCAAATTGTAATGCCTATGGCCTGGTGTTCCATGAGGATGTTCTATATTAGGAGCAGCCAATCCTCTAGCCATATCTGAATTTGGAAAATACAAACATCTAATTAATTTTAACCCTTAATTCTTACTGAATTCAACATTTAAAGAATGAGCTAAAATTAAATGGCAAAAAGGGGCAAAATTTAAAAAAGAAAAAAACAATCGCAATAAATAATTACTTTTCTAGTATATGTATGTATACATATATGATGACCAATTTTGTAAGGCATCCATAAATTCAAAATCATTAATAACTAAACGTAAACCAACCCCCCCCTTCTTCAAAGTTAAAGACTGGATAAAATTAAAATTCACCAAACCCCAGCATGAACTTCGAAAAATTTGCCGACATGGTTGCAAGTTCCTAAGTCCTCGTGGGATTTAGAACAATGCTTTACCTAGTATGCAATGAAATCATGGATTAAACCAACCACCTAACTAAAAAAAATATATGGAAATGTGACCACAATTGCTCACAAATCCGCCTCATTTCAATTTAAGTACTCCCAAATAATTAACTTTAAAGAAAATATAGTTTTTCAATTTCAGAGAGAAAGAAAGATATCAAATAGGGCTTTGGAATTGAAGTTTCCAAATCAGTTCTGACCCTGCGCTCATGAGTGACCGGTGCAAGAGGAGCCACCGGTGACAAAGCTGCATTCCTATCAATTTCTATTGACATCTTTCCTTTCCAACAACAGTAAATTCAGCTAGTTTTGACTTCCCTCGAGGAGCTTGCACTGTATGCGTATGAACCTCTGCTCAAGATCCTGGAATTGTGCCCCATAGCCCTCATCCTCTAGAGGACGTATACGCCTATGATACTTCAACTTCTGCTCTCCTTTTGCCACAATCAAATCAGGCCTCAAATAGCTCAAATACACATCAGAATTTTTATCTAAAACCCTCAAACACCTATCCAAATCCTTATCTAAACTTCTAAAATCCTCATCCTTCACCAAAAACTCAACTGGAACATTAAAATTCTTAAATCTCTTCTCATTTTCCTCAATGTCATTTGACTCCAAATTCTCTTGATACTCTCCAACACTTTATAATTCACAATCCAAACATACAACAAAAAAAATTCAGCCCTTATCCGGACCAATATGTTGTTAGCAAGATTTATTAGCTAAATTGTCATCTAGGTAAAAAAATGCAGCATGCTACTGCAGAACGCTCAAATTGTAATGCCTATGGCCTGATGTTCTTGCTTAGGTGAAGCATTGACAAGTTGATGACCTTCCAGCAAAGCATGCTTTACTTAGGCTACTTTTTCTTATGTGCATGCTGCATTATCAGTTTCACCTGTAATTTGTTTCTTGATCATGTATTTGCCATGTACAAAGCATGATGTCTTCAAATGCTCGTGTATTTCAATATATACATTAAGGAAATATACTAAGTAAATAATCTAAAAACATAACTTTGAAGATAACCCCAATCAAGTACATCAAGAAACAAATTACAATTCTCTATCAAATTCAATTTTAATAGTTAGCAGTCCCCAAAAAAAGCCTATAATCAACTGGCCAAGGCACATAAGAAGATAAATTCTAAATTTCTCTAAGGGCAAAAGGAAATCAATTTAGCTTTTAAGCATTGAAATTAGAGCAAGATGATCGCACAATCAAAAATCTATTTGTGATGGCACCTCCAACAAAACCGTAGTTTCACCAAACCAGTGTAAAAATCCAATACGATGCATCCACTAAGCCCTTTGGTAGCATCTAATCAACTCGATCCCCTCATCAACCTCCAACATAATCAAACAGAGCAAATGTACAGTGCAAAATTCCTAAAAATACTAACCGAATACAAACTGTTAAATTACCAAAAACATATATACCCAACATAACAACAAATTTTGAGTCCACTTCCGGTCAGTCCAGTGAAAATAATTATGGATTACTTCAGAATATATTGTTTAATTGATAAACAGAATTAAGCGGAAGACATAGATGGACATGGAAGAAATAATCAAAAGCATAAAGATGACAAATAGTGAAGAATAGAACCGTGTGATGCAGTTTATGAATAAAATCCAACTCTTTGTAATATTGGGTTTCAACAACATCATCTTGTTCGGCTGCGACAAACCTATAAAAATTGCCTATACAAAGTCAGAGGGAGTCGATAAATCATGGGTAGCCTTTCGTAAAGGAAAGAAAGAGGGGAGAAATGCGTGGCATACCTGAGATTATGATTGATGAGATTTAATCCTATCCAACTCCGGGACAGAGTAGTATTGATCAAGAATGTAGGTTGTCGGTGAGGTAGTTGAATCAGACTCGTTTCTGTTGGGCTTAACAGCTCTATTAGGTGATAAAGACTCGAACTGGGCTCTAACTTGGTTGGTGATTTCCAGCTTTTGACCTGCATCAAGAACCTCGTCGCTCCGGCTAGGTTTGGTGATCAAAGTCGACAGTCTCACCATGATGCCAGAGAGAGATGATTTTTCAGGTGATTGAGATTCAGAATGAAAATTCTTGAAGTGGGATTGTCTAAAGTCTCTCGGATTGTCTTCTGGAAGTTTAGGAGAGATGATGATTTAGGAGGGATTTAGAAAGGCACCATGAAAAAGTGGAGAAGGAAGGGAGCCGCATGTGGTGACGATTCAGTTGCTGGTTTTCGCGTAGGTCAAGCCTTTCAGGTGTGCTGACCACATGTCATGCTCTCAATCTCTTTCAAAGTACAAATGGCAACACCATATTCCTCATCTTCGGCTTTTATATATATATATATATATATATATATATATTTCATATATTTTAGTTGATTCAAGGATTACATGAAATTGCACTCTAGTGGTATTCATATGCATTAAATGGGAATTAACTAACCATGGGAGGAAAGCTAACATATGATTTCTTAATAGTCTAAAGTAACCTACAATCCCTTCATCCTCTTCATTTAAAATATGGATATCTATGCTTACTACACTGCTACAACCCACTAAAAAATATGCGGGGTTATAATCTCAAATACTAAAAAGGGAAAGAATTTAGCAACGAAAAATCCCTCGCTAATTAGTTATGGATTTGCAATGGAAAATAGATTTGTCGTAGCTCCATTGCAAATCTCTTGCAAATCCATCGCTATTTCACAAAAAATATAATATATAATTAATATATAACGCAATAAATCACAAGAACATCAATGGCTTAGCGGTGAAAAATGTTTTCCCCCACAACAACGAAGCGGGTTCGAGCCCCGGGTCCAATATAATCCCATAATATTCTTGGTGGTGCAGGTTAGGTCTGGTGGATGGGGCAGCTTCGGTTAGCCGGGTCGGGAACTAATTAATTAATTTTTTTAAAGAAATTTTTTTGCCGTCACAAATTCATCGCCAAATTAATTAATTTTTTAAAAAAATAAAAATTTATGGCAATTGCAAATCCGTCGCTAAATTAATTAATTTTTTTAAAAATAAAAAATTTTTAGCCATCACAAATCCATCACTACGTAAATTATAAATTTAATTATAATGCTATCAATTAAATGACCGTCGTAAATTCGTCGCTATTTGTGACAAATTTTCATTCTGTCGCAAATTACGACGCCTGTTTTAGCGATGATCA
This sequence comes from Voacanga thouarsii, assembly GCA_026120185.1. Taxonomy (NCBI): domain Eukaryota; kingdom Viridiplantae; phylum Streptophyta; class Magnoliopsida; order Gentianales; family Apocynaceae; genus Voacanga; species Voacanga thouarsii. Next base: position 1,734,685 of record JANUWF010001547.1, on the reverse strand, counting down.
TAATCCGTCGCAAGTTTCGCTAATTTTGGTTTTTTTTTTTTTTTTGTAGTGAAAAATGGACATTTTCTAGACACTAATGCCACATTTAAACTTATTTTATGTCTCATCAACATACAACATCTGCCAACCAATAATTCATCTCCAATTATAAAAGAACAACACAAGTTTCAAACTCCAAATACTCCAAAAACACATGCTATAAAAATAACTTCAAGGTAATTACCCATTACCTATGAGGACTGATCACCCATCGCTCATGGAAATCTAGTCAAGATTATTGTGAAAGGAGAATATCATTTACCTTTATTTGTGCTCATATCAAATAACAAACACTGAGCAATCTTTATGAATATAAGCAAGCAGCTTTACTGCTATAAAGTGACAAAAAAGACAATACGTTATGCAATATTTAATATGAGTTGCGAAGTGTTTATTGTAAGGTAGGTTTGCGATAATGTAGTGAATCAATTAGTTAGAAATATCTTTTATAAGATAATAGATATTGAGTTTCATTTGCATCCTATTCTGATATAAAAGAAATTTTGGTGGATCCAAGAATTAGGCATTGGAGTAAGGGGAGGGGGAGCATTGATATGTAGTATATTGTTCTTAGATAAACCTTGGTAAAGTACAGAGTGTTCTATCTGAAAACAAAAAGCTAATTTAAGATAATTATAATAAGAGATAAAACAGAAGGTAAACCTTACAAGAAAGAGAACAGAAGTTTAATTGCACCTGAAGAATTCTATCACAGGTGACACAAGCATTGGTAGAGCTCTTGCCAGATTGGGATTGTGCTCTTTGGTTCAAGAATATAACTTTGGCACTGTTTATTATGTTGGGCTGCCAACACAACTACCATTAGTGCACTAAATTATATATACAAAGACAAAACAATTATACATAAGTTCAATATTAAAGCACTTCGTTGCTCACCAGTAGTAGGAAATTATTGTTCTTGAAACAAACAAAGTGAAGCCCCTATACCTGAATATAGGAACAGTCTATGAGCTTCTCCAGATTGTCTAATCTAACAACATTTTGTTAAACATATCTCCTCGCTCGCCACACAATTCTACCATTACTACTAAATCTTGAATTTAACTTCGGGAAACCATAATTTTCTAGAAAACCACATTTTAGATAAGGCTCTATATCCTGATCTTCTTTGTCTATTTATTGAGGGCCCGTGTTTGGTTGTGCTTAACTATGGCACGCAAACAAAGGTCCTAATTATTGGCCTAATTGTAGATGAAGGGAAATTTAAAGCATCTAAAGGACGATGAAACCAATTTCTCAAATTAAACATGTGTCATCCTTATTGGCAAATAGCTAGCATAAAGCAAACCAATTATTCTAAGTAACCTAATACATGTGATGTAAGTGTTGGGTGTTGGGATTGATTGAATAAAGAAATCAAATAAAAAAGATAATAATTTAAAGCTACAAAGAAATAAGATTTATAATTGAAAGTCACACATAAACTATTAGAGTTGTGTTCTAAAGCCAATCATTTGTATAACGTATTTTACACATTTATTAACAAAAAGCATTCTTTATCTTTTAGATTAATTAATTATTTCACGAATATATGTATAAAACAGATAGATAAAGCTCCTAACACAACATATAGTGTTAAGAAAATCATAATAAAGATCATAATATGAGATTCCTACATGTGCTTAAATTATCCCTAATCATAGTATTGATGAGATATGACATTATTAATGTACTAAGATTAGCACGTGTTATACTTCTAGATTTGATTAAGCAGTGGTTCTCATATTCGTGAGTATTGTAATACTAAAAGTTAACAAGTGGATGCTTGCTATGTAAATAAGTTCAATGGCTGACTTAACTATGAGATAATCATAGGGATAACTATTTAGTGTTAGTGATAGAATCTCATTATAACAAATGTGCAAGTATTTTTAAACTTGAGATCTCCAAAGTACTTTGTTTATTGAGCGTTGTACTTTGATTTCAATCTTTAGAGTCCCTTCAAGACTGCCTATGGGATGGATATTGGGTACAACGTAAAGTAAACGAAAGTAGTTGAGATAGTCAATAAATAATTCATCACTCCTATTAGTAGAAGCATATATCTCACAGTCACTTGTATGAAATTATTACTCGAGAAGTTCTTGGCTAAGACGACTATGTATTAGAAATAGTTCCAATTGATATACATGTTGACTTAATGGATTATGGAACAAGTACTAATAAATTTGGGTTAGAATTAATTATATTTTAGCAGGAGTTAGCACTAATTGCATACTCCAAAAGTGAATAAGATATAATATGATGAAAGGAGTTTATTGCATTAATATTTTGCTATTGAAAGGTTTAAGTCAAGTTACTTGACTTTCTGGACTTTTGGATGGTTATGATGTATTGCTTAATATCGCTCTAGATCGACTAAATATGGATTTATTAATTAAATAATGAATAAATTAATCTTAATTAGAATTAATAAGTTAATTCTAATTATTAAGAATTATTAATTCTATTATGATAGAATTAATTTATATTTTGCTACCACTTGACTAGAAAACCTAATAGGTCACATATAATAGATAAATTAGTACTCAAGATATTATATGATAATATTATGAGGTTAATTTGTAAGAAAAAATAATAATTATGAGTTAATTATAAAGTATTATAATTAGTTGAGTGAAATTATAATTATTTAAAAAGTTTATGGTTGAATTATAAACTAGTTTTAATTCAATGGGCCTTATTGCAATTATAGAAACCTAAAAGCCTATAATTAAAAGGCTAAAATAATTGTTTCCTAATAAGATTATGAAACAAAGCCCCTGTACGTAAAAGATTTGAATAATTATTTCCTAAAAGTTTTTAGAAAATAAGACATAGGGGTTTTCAGTTTTCTAAGGGCGATGATTTTTTTTTCTCTTATATATAGAAAAATGTAGGGAGCTGCCAAGGGTTGTTGAAAAAAAACCACAGAATACAAATAATAGCCTTTTATTCTTTTCTATTCTAATTAATTCCAAACGTTGCCAAAATAAAATCCACTAGCACTGATTCTTTGCGCCTATAAAGTATGGTTACTCATGTAGATACTGTTAGAGCATTTCCTATGGTTGGAATTTTGATGATTTTTACTTTGATAAATTTACGGAAGAGTTCTGTACATGCGAAGGAAAAATTTTAAAAGTTATGTTTTTGAGATAATGTACTTTTCTTCTCTCTCCTATCTCGTTAAATTATATACGAGTGATCATGTTGCGTAGATTTCATTTTATTTTTCCATTACGTGTAAACTAATTTGTATTATCGAAATCTAACAATGGTATTAGAGCCATTTTGTATATGTTTTATGAATCTATTATTAATTTTAAAACTGTTTCAAATAAATAACTTCAGGTCCATGAAAATTGTTTCATGTAAAGTTTTGTTTTTGGAAATTTATTTTAGTAGGTTATATTTTTCTTAGCACGTTAACTATTGAAATTGTTTCAATAAAAAATGATTTAAAAAATCATGAGGAAATCGTTTCCAATTAAGATTTTTTTTTTTTTTTTGTTCAGCCGAATAAAGGGAAAAAAATAGTAAAAACCGAAATTGTCAACATTTGTTAATAGAAATTGTTTCCAATTCTTCATATTTGTTCTCGCGTGATTTCATAATAACATATATAATATCATGATATTATATTATCATATTGTTGAATAGGAAATTGTTTCTTAATGCTGAACTTGTGATCCGAAATGAAATTGTATTCAAATTGGAAATTGTTTCCAATTGAATAGGAAATTGGCAATTCGGTGGCATTCGGTGGAAAAAATTGAAGGAGGCAATTCGGTTTTCTTTGTATGTTGAAACGTCAGCGGAAATGGGGGGGGGAATTGGCTAAAAAAAGAAAATTGCTGTTTTTTTTTTCAGGAAATTGTTTTGACAAAATTGAAAAAAAAAAAAACCAGCTTTACGGGAATTGTTTCCAATTTGATTGGAATTGTTAAAAAAAAAGAAAACTGCCAGAAAATTGTTTCTAGCAAAGGAAAAGAAAAAAAATTGCTTTTTCATTTTTTTTTTTAGCAATTGCAACAATTTTCAATTGCTTTTCTCTTCAAAAGCCCGTGCGGGCTATTGCAAGCTGCATGGGACTTGCACAATTATTTTAAATTTTTTTTCTTTTCTTATTTCATTAAGGACCAACAAGTTTTTCAAAATTTGTTTTGAACCCAAAAATTTTCCTAAAATTTGATTTGGGACTAACAATTTATTTTTTTCAAAATAATAATTTTGAAATTTTATATTTCATATATATTTATTTTACTTAATATGTTTTAAGCATGATTTTGACATATCAGCTTGGTTATGGACTTAGATCAATTAATATTTATTAATTAATTTTGTGTCATGCATTTTTATTACTTTGTTTTGAATAAATAGGGCTTGCGTGTTCTACCTTTCTCTATAATTCTTTATAATTTCTCTTCTTATCTAAATTCTCTCAAATGTAACTCAAGATTTCTTCATTAGGAATCTATGTAATTAGATTACATATGTTGAATAGGAATAGAAGTTATTTTCCGAGTTTATGAAGATGGGGTCCAAGATGAAATAAGAAGATGGTAAGACTTTCTTCTCAAAACATGCATGAATATATAGGTTTGACCAAAATTAATTTCCTATGTGGCTTAAGGAAATTAATCTAGAAAAGTCCATAACTAAGCCACGTAATTGAGTCTATTACAATATTGTCAATGTGTTGATATTTTTGCATGCCAAATGTATGAGACCACTAATATAACAAATCTCTCAATTAATATTAAATCTAAATCCTTCCATTAATATAGTAAGAACGAGAGCTTTTTTTCAAGACCAAGTTGTTGGGTAGACCTAAGTCTACTTGATATCCAATATGTTTGAGCTATGGAATTTAAATTCCTAATTAATGGGTTGGGTTTAACTAACTTCTTTATCCTAATTAGGCTAACTTAAGCGTTAAAAAAATTAGAGGCAAGATTGGGCTAGCTTAAAGGCTTTAAGATTAAAAGATATTAATCGTCCAATGATTCGATAATTACATTCAATGTAATTGGTGTTAGATATCTACCATTGAAATTAAGAATGGTTTGTAAGGAAAACTCAAGTTCATTCTTAAGGAATTTAGATACTGGTCCATTAGAAAAGTTTCCAACGGGCTTTCCCGAATCAGTAGTATTGGCTATTGATTTGAGTAAAATAGTGGAATAATTATTCGCTTAATTAAAGACTTAATTTTGTTGCATATCATGTGCATATACATTTTGCTAATTTCTCTATCTTTACATCTAAATCATTTACATCATGACTACAAACCTGAACTTACATAGCGTTTTGGAAACGAACAAGCTTACCGAGACCAATTTCTTGGACTGAGATAAAAATTTGAGAATTGTTCTCAAGTCGGAAAAGTTACTATATGTGTTAAATGCTCTTATTCCACCACCTCCAGCCATAGATGCTCTTGCTGATGAGCATGAGATTCATAAGAAGCATAAGGAGGATGGTGACACGTCATTTTGTATCATACTGGCGTTAATGAACTCTGAGCTACAAAAGCAACATGAGCATATGAATTCTTACTCTATTATCTTCCATCTTAGAGAGCTATTTGATCAGCAAGCTAGAACAGAAAGATATGATGTCTCTAAATAGCTGTTCCAATCTAAGATGGCTGAAGGTGCTTCTGTGGACACTCATGGGCTGAAAATGTTGGGCTTGATTGAAAAGCTTTAGTCATTTTGGTTTGTAATAGATCATGAATTAAGTGTTGACTTAATTCTATAATCTTTGCCAAGTAAATTTTTACAATTTTTGAGTAACTACTAAACGAATAAGATTTTAATTGCATTACCTGAGTTGATCAACCTTCTCAAGATTGCAGAAACTTCCTTGAAGAGGGAAGCCGATGCAGTTATGATAGTAGATTCTTCCTCTTCTAACAAGAAAGTTCCTAAGAAGAAGAAGAAAATCCCCATTAAGCTCAAAGGTGGCGTGAAGAAAAAGGAGGCAGCCACCAAATGCCCATGTCATCATTGTACCAAGATGGGCCATTGGAGGTGCAACTGTAAAACCTATCTGGAGACAGTCAAAGAGAGGAAGGAGAAGAAGAATCTCGCAGACAATTCTACTTCCACTCCTGGTATGCATATGATTAAGATTAATTCTACCTTTAAAAATGAGATATAGGTATTGGATACCAAATGTGGGTCTCATTTGTGTAATAATTTGTAGAGATTAAAGGATAATAAAAAGCTTGAAAAGGGCAATGTGGACTTACATGCTACAAATGGAGCAAAAGTTGATGCAGTTGTTATGGGGACTTATCATCTACACTTACTTTCTAGTATTGATTTTTGAACTTACAAATTATTATTGATGCATATTTATTTGGGTATAAAAATCATATAAAAATAAGCACATTCCCAATCAAGTTTAAATTAAAACGTTAATCCTAAATTACATATATGAGCAAGCGTACTTATTATTAACATAGCATAGGGTTCAAACGAGTGTCAATCCTCCAGGAACAAGTATGGATTAATCACTTTTCTTTCATTATTTAACCGACTCAATAAAGTGAAAAATAAATAAAATAATAAAATAAAATAAAATAATATATACACATGTCACGGATAGAGAATTATGTAACTAAAATCATTATTTTGACAAACATGACATTATAGTACCTAATCATTATCATAACTAATTATTCTCTTGGCATCATGAATGATTAAGATAGATTCACTTCTTTTTCAATCCATGAAATCACTACCTTCTAGATAAATTAGCATTACTTGGTCTCGTCTCAACTAATTCATCCAAAAGACGCATTAAATACAATCCTTGATTAAATTTCCTTAATCTCGTCAAACTTAAAACATAAAGCTAACCAATGAATCCTTGGTCTCGGCAAATATCAATTAACCTTTAATTACCAGTTCTTAACAATTAACCCCCTTGGTCTCGGTGAGTTAATAGACAACAAATATAAAATCAATAAATTGAAACTGCCATCAACCCTTTTGGTCTCAATGAGTTAATAGAAAGAAACAACCAATTAATCCCGTAATCAGTACAAGAAATTAAATACCAAGAATAAGAATCAATTAATCAAAAGATCAAAGTAACTCTAAAAATCATGAATACCTAAAACAATATCAAATTATAATAAAACAATTAATACATCATTGTTCAAGAAAAAGAAAACAAAATAAAAGAAAGCACTCATAGACAAGCCTCATTCTTCTTCCTTTGTAAACCTTCTTGCACAATCCTTCTTGAATTGAAGAATTCCTCCTTTGATTTGAGTGATTTTCTATTATGATCCACGAATTCCTTCCTTTTCCTTGTGTTTTTCCTCTATTTATAGGCTTTAGCAGTGCCTAAAATCGTTCCTCTAGGGTTCTTGGCCGACTAAAAGTAGGAAAATACTAAAACTCTGTAAATTACCAAAAACTGCGCATGAAAATCGAGGCGCCGCCTTAACATCAGGACATAGTCGACGCCGCCTATCCAGGCTAGGGCCGAAGCTGATTATGTTTTATTCTCCAGTTATTCGTCGATTTTTCTTAATTTTTGTGCAACCCTTCCAGAATGCAACCGGCGCCGGTTCCAGCTCCCTAGCTGGCACCAGTTCGGTTCTGTTTTGCTCCATTTCACTGAATTTTTGTTGCTCAAAGTGCGTGCCAACAGCATATGGCCGGCGCCGGTTCCTCTGTCCTGGCCGGCGCCGCCTTTGTTCTATTTTGCGACGTTTTTGTCTTATTTTACCCCTAAAATCTGAAATAAAGCACAAAATACCTTTCCAATAGTAAAGTCTCAAATATGAAGGAATATGACGAATTATTGAACAAAATGTCTCACAAAATAACCTCAAATAACTAGAAAAAATATGACTAATTTAGGTCTTTGCTTGTCCTCAAGTAAAGTATTAAGGACAAGTAAGAAAAACACAAGGTTTCACAAATCATTCAATCAATTTCAAAATAGTATTTCAATGCTTTCTTTATTCAAGACAACAAAACATATGCTACTACATCTTTCATAACAAATGCAAGACTTGTGTAAGTGAAGATTGACTAGTAGAAACCATCTCAACACTTTAACATCATTCTCAACCCATTAGAAAGAATTTAGTTCAAGAAAATATGTATTCCATAAGCTTACTTTTCATACACTCTTTCCACTAATCCAAGACATATCATGATTCTACTTAGGTCAAGTATGACTTTCAAGCTTGTAATATAAGGCTAAAGGGCTTGTAATGTAGCTTGTTAAATGAAGGATATAGGAGAATTAAATATCAAAGAAGATGAGAGTTTGCAAGAAAAGGATAAACAAGATGTACCAAGAAATTCCAAACTTTTCTTGCTCTCCTATTCCAAAACCAAATCAAAACCCATAACCTTGTTTAGCAATTACAATTCAATTCAAGCAAATCTTGCCTTTTTATCAATCATTCTCAACTCATCAATAATTTTTCACAAGTTCATTCAAAATTTCAACAATGGTGCCAAGAGCTTGATGTGAACTCAAGCTTTTCAGAAATACCTACAGCTCAACCACCATTCTTCTTGTGATCTTTCTTTTTCTTTCTCTTTCAATTTTTTTCTTTCTTTTCCTCTTCTGTTTTCAAATGCTGTTGTTATTTGTTTCTCAATTTTTTCTCTTTCAAACTTTCTAGCAGCTTTTTGTTTTCTCAATCTTTCTTTTCTCTTTTCTTTCAATTTTTCCTTTCCCAACTCAACACAACTATTGATGCATGACTGAAAGTAACAAGTCATGATCTTTCCACCAGTAATTTCCTCAATATTCTCCTACATGTACTTTTATCTATCAAGAGCAATTAAAGATTTAGAAAATAAATCAAACTCTCAGAAAGAAGTAATGGATAAAGTATGATAACAGGTTTAAGAAAGAAATTAACAATTTTTGCTCAAAATGGGCACTAGGGATAATATAAAATAGGTAGGCTTGAAAAGCTTAAACTATCTAAAGGAGACCTATTACCATCATCCCTAAGTTAAATTATAAATATCTTTCTTATTTCGCCTCGAGAGGTATTCAAGTAAGTTCTAGAATGTTCAATGAATTTTAGTGGAAAAACAGGTTTAAGAACAATGTAAAGTATTAGATCAAAAACTACTTAGTCCAAGTGCGTGCAAAAAGTCATGCATAAGTTATAATTAATATAGAACATATGCTCTATGATCTATCACAAAGACATGCACTAAAAATACATCTTGAAATCTCAAAGAAAATCAGAAAAATTTCGAAAAAATTTTTCTCTCAAAAGGTTCTAAGAAAAATGAAAAGAAGAATGAAGCCTAGAAGAATTCTCAAAAGGTTCAAAGAAGAATGAAATCTAGAAGAATTCTCTATCTAATCACTCCCCCACACTTAAACTGGACATTATCTTCAATGGCCAAACAAATAGAACACGAAAAAAGTGCCATGGGACCAAAAATAAATGGGAAAAGATAAGAAAGAAATTACTTCCATTCATTGTGCATTCTTCTATACAAGAGTTGAGTTCCTGGAGAAAGAAGCATTGGCAAAGTACCTAAAAAGAAAACTACAAAGCATAAAAACTAGAAAAGAAAAAGAAGCAAAAAGTAAAGAAAATAGTACAAAAAAGAAAAGTACTAGAAAAATAATAACAAAATAAAGACACACAAAAATAAAAGAAAACAGACTAAAAATCCTAAGAAAGTAAATAGAGAAAAATATTTTCCCCCCACACTTAAGATGAAAAATATTTTCCTTATTTAAGAGAGGAAAAAAAAATACTTAACAAAACAAAACAAAGATACAAACTCTTTCCATTCATCATGCTTCCTCATCAAACCTTTGAAAAAGATATTAAAGCTCTAAGTAGAAGATATGCATAATGAATGTAGAAAGAATTGAGGATTTTGAAAAATGGAGGGTTCATGAAAACGATTTGTCTCAATAAAGCAAAGCACATAACCCTCATTTTCTAACATTCCTTTAGACACATAAATATCTTTTTCAACATATGAGTGCACATGGTATCTAACGGATGCATCAACTTTGAAATCACTAATTAACCTTTCAAAAGAATTTTTACAATTAAAATTTCCCTTTAAACTTAGTATTTGAGTTCTTAAAGATGGGATTAGGAAATCATTACTTTTCAATGCTTCTACAAATACCAAGTTACCTCCCTGAAATTGGAGTGAAGGGTAGAATTCGTCAACCTTCTCAAAGGGTTGCTTAGAATGGATGATAAATCCAACTTCTTGAGGCATGTTAAACTTCATACATCATCATTGGGACCATTGTTCTCCAAGAAGTGAGAGGAACCTAAGAAATCATGTGACAAAAAAATATTAGAATTATGAGCACATAGAGTAGAATCAAATACCTCTCTTGCCACATCACGCAATTGTCCCTCATAGCCTCTCTTTTTCTTTTTTTTTTCCATAGTCAATTGTATGGGCTAGCATGAACTCATGAGCCTCCTCAACAATCTTAACTAATTATTTCCTTTGATCGCCCAATTGTTGGGAAGCTTCTTCATGCCACTGAACAGATGAATTTGTATTGGCAACAAAAGAATTCACTAATGCTTCTAATGACGTCTTACTAAAAACATCACTATGAGCTTGTAATTCTACCAATCTATCATCAATACACTAATGTTATTTTTTTTTTTTTGACAACTAAAAATTATCCTAATTGAATGCATGACCACGAATTCATAATTAAATATTAAACTAAGATTAAAAATTTTAAATAAAGAAATAAATAAATTTAGTTCATCAAAAATATCGTGTTAGCCAAAAGTTCAAACCTGAAAATAAGAAGAGTTAGTATTGACTCAAAATTATAGACGTAAAAATCATCCAATTCAAAATACAAGGATTACACATATTCCACATTAACATTAGGTTAGTAAAATTAAATAACTAAATATACAGTATATACAAACATACAAAGACAAGTTAGTTATTATAAACATGTATCTACCTATTTACCTATTTACAACATATAGTGAAATTAAAATACAATTATAAAAACAACAAAATATGGCACTTCTTCATACAAGGAACATATATACATATTTACATATAGACATATGAACATATAAATATGGTTAAATCAATAAAATTCAAGCTTTCATGATATTGTTCCCAGCAACGGTACTAAAAACTTTATGCGTATTTATTTAGGTATAAAAATAAGCACATTTTCAATTAAGTTTAAATTAAAACGTTAACCCCAAATTACACATATGAGCAAGCGTACTCATCATTAACATAGCATAGGGTTCAAACGAGTGTCGATCCTCTAGAATAAGTATGCATTAATCACTTTTCTTTCATTATTTAACCGACTCAATAAAGGAAAAATAAATATATAATATAATATAATATATATATATATATATATAAATATATATATAAACATGTCAATGATAGAGAATTATGTAACTCAAACCATTATTTTGACAAACATGACATTATAGTACATAATCATTATCATAACTAATTATTCTCTTGGCATCATGAATGATTAAGATAGATTCACTTCTTTTTCAATCCATGAAATCACTACCTTCTAGATAAATTAGCATTACTTGGTCTCATCTCAACTAATTCATCCAAAAGACGCATTAAACACAATCCTTGATTAAATTTCCTTGATCTCGGCAAACTTAAAACATAAAGCTAACCAATGAATCATTGGTCTCGGCAAACATCAATTAACCTTTAATTACCAGTTCATAGCAATTAACCCTCTTGGTCTCGACGAGTTAATAGATAACAAATATAAAATCAATAAATTGAAACTACTATCAACCCCTTTGGTCTCAGCGAGTTAATAGAAAGAAACAACAAATTAATCCCGTAATAAGTACAAGTAATTAAATACCAAGAATAACAATCAATTAATCAAAAGATCAAAGTAACTCCAAAAATCATGAATACCTAAAACAATATCAAATTACAATAAAACAATTAATATATCATTGTTCAAGAAAAAGAAAATAAAGTAAAAGAAAGCACTCATAGACAAACCTCCTTCTTCTTCCTTTGTAGACATTCTTGCACAACCCTCCTTAAATTGAAGAATTCCTCCTTTAATTTAACTGATTTTCTATTATGATCCACAAATTCCCTCATTTTCCTTGTGTTTTCCCTCTATTTATAGGCTTTAGCAATGCCTAAAATCCTTCCTCTAGGGTTCTTGGCCGATTAGAAGTAGGAAAATACTAAAACTCTTTAAATTACCAAAAATTGCATACGAAAATCGAGACACCACCTTAATATCCAGGCACAGCCGGCGCCGCCTGTCCTGGCTAGGGCCGGTACCGATTATGTTCTGTTTCTCCATTCGTTCGCCAATTTTTCTTGATTTTCGTGCAACCCTTCCAGGATGCAGCCGGCATCAGTTCCAGCTCCCTAGCTGGTGCCAATTCGATTCTATTTTTCTCCGTTTCACTGAATTTTTATTGTCTCGAAATGCGTGCTAGTAGCACGTGGCTGGCGCCGGTTCCTCTGTCCTGGCCGGTGCCGCCTCTGTTCTGTTTTGCGATGTTTTTGTCTTATTTTACCCCTAAAATCTGAAATAAAGTACAAAATACCTTTCTAATGGTAAAATCTCAAATATGAAGGAATATAACCAGTTATTGAACAAAATGTCTCACAAAATATCCTCAAATGACTAGGAAAATTTTGACTAATTTAGGCCCTATCAATTATTATGTACCTGTTTTACTTAAGAATATTATCTCAATTGCTTGTTTGGACATGAATGGTTTTCATTTATTTTTCAAGAATAAATGGTTGGCCTTTTTCATTAAATAATGTCCAATATAGTACTACAACTTTGATAAATAGTTTGTATGTTCTAGACATGAATGATCTTATTCTCAATATAAATTACAAGAAAAAAAGAAAAGATAAAAGAAAAGATAACTCGATCTTATCTTACTTATGGTATTGTCATTTAGGCGGCCATATAAATGAGAATCGTGTTTCTAAATTACATAAACTTGGAGACTTATGGTCATTTGATTACAAACCAGATGGTACATGCAAGTCTTATTCACTTGGAAAAAAATGGCTAAAACACCCTTTTCTAGAAAAGAGAAAAGGGCTAAAGAGTTACTAGAGCTCATACATACTGATGTTTGTGGCCCAATATCAACATAAATAAGAGAAGGTTATCAATACTTTATTACTTTTATTGATGATTATTCACAATATGGGTATTTGTATTTAATGAAATACAAATCAAAGGCCTTTAACAAGTTGAAACACTTCAAGAATGAAGTAAAAAAATAACTTGACAATAGTCTTTAAACTCTAAGATCTGATTGAAAAATTGCATACTTAAGCCAAGAGTTTCAAAGTTATCTAAGAGATAATAAAATGTTATCTCAATGGACTTCATCATATATACCTCAACATAATGGTATATCTAAAAGAAGGAATTGAACACTTCTAGACATGGTATAGACTATAGGACTTTTGCAGACTTACCAAAATCATTTTGGGGGATATACACTAGAAACTATTGTTTATATGCTAAATAGTATTCCGTAAAAAATGATTTATATTAACCCATTTGAGTTATTCTTTGGTAAGAGATCAACATTATCTCACTTGAGAATATGGGATTACCCAATTTTTGTGAAAAAATACAGTTAAGCAAAATTGAAAGTAAGTTTGAAAGTGTTTGTTTATTGGATATTAGAAAGAATCATTCGAATATTACTTATATCTCCTAATGTGTAAATTTTAGATGTATAAAAATTATTAAATTTAAATCCATCACTTAATCAAGTTTTAATTAAAATATTAATCCCAAAATATACATACTCGTAAGTATACTCATCGCAAGCATAGTACTCATCTTCAAAGGAATAAGTACACACTAATCACTTTTCATTCATTGTTTAACCGACCCAAATAAAGTGAGAAAAGAATAAAAATAAAAATAAAGAAATATATACATCTCAAGGATGTAGGAATATGTAATTTAGACAATTATCCTTGAAAATATGATAATGAATCGACTAACAATTCTCTCTAGTAATTATCATCTTGGCATCATAATGGAATGTACAGTAAAATTTAATCGTTTGTTAACTCATGAATCTATATAGATAAATTTCACTTTGTTTGTTAATCCATAGAATCTTATATTTTGATTCATATTAACAGATTGGTCGATCAAGCTAACATAACCAAAACATGCATTAAGCTCATCATTGTATTTTGATTCAATTAGCAGATTTGTCAATCAAGCTATCCTAACCAAACTATGCATGAATCTCAATTCTTTAAAAATATGAAATTAGCTAATGACCCTATGTCAAGGTGAAATCAACTTAACATTTGATCACTTAGTTCTAAAATCCTAACTTCATCGTTCAAATCCATTAAGATTTAACAAATATGAAATCAATGCAACGAAACTCCTAACATCGTTTTGTCTAAGTCAATTAGAAGAACTTGCATTAATAACCAATTATATCAAGTAACCAAACACCAAAGATGATAAAGAATTGATCAAATAACTAAATCAACACAAAATTATGAATCCCAAAATAATGTTAAATTACAATAAAAACATTGAATACATCATTATTTAAGGAAAAGTAAACAAAGATAAAAGAAAGCACTCATAGACAAGCCTCTTTCTTCACCCTTGAAGACTCTCTTGAACAATTCTCCTTGATTTGGTGAATTCCTCCTTCAATGAGTAATTTGGAAATTTTTCTTTTGAATCCACCTTTCTCTCACATGTCTCTCATTCTCTTATGTTTCCTTGTGCTTTTTATAGGCCTCTTGGATGCTAAATTTGTGGCTTAGGACGTCTTGGCTGAGTAGGATTCAGAAAATATCAAAATCATTGAAAAATTCCTAATTTTGTGCACAGAATATTCACCTTACAAAGCGTACCTGGCACCGAGTACCTTCGACCCACCTGATGCCAAGTACACTCTATTCTTCTCCTATTTTTTCTCTGTTTTTTGTCTGTTCTCATCGGCAGACAGAATGGGCCCGATGCCAAGTACATTTACCAGACTTGGTGCCAGGTCTGTTTTGGTTTTCCCCTAAAAGTTGGCTCAATTTCTACTGCTTGACCAGAATGGACCCGGCACCTGGTACATTGGCTGGGCCTGATGCCAGGTACATTATGGAATTGTTCACTTTCTGCTCGATTTTAACTTAAATTTGCACAAATTTTCCAAAAACACTTTTAACAAGCAAAATGTCAAATAGGAAGGAATATGCCTAGTTTTTACAACAAATGTATCTCAAAATAACTAAAAAAATAATAGTGATTTTAGCCCCTTTCATATCTCTTCCGAAAATAAAGAATTTATTTCGAAGCATGCCGTCTTCTTAAAGAAGGAACACATGCTTCAAGGGGATAGTGGGAGTAAAATTGAACTTAATAAAATTCAAGAAGATCAAACAAACATAGATCAATCGTCTGAACCCATATCTATTGAGAGAATAGATGAACCTTCGTCTACATAAGAACCTCATAGGTTGAGTAGGATACGTGTGGTACCTAAAAGATATGGATTTTTCATAAATGACCATAATGAGGTATTGCTCATAGATGAAGATGAGCCTACTACTTACAAGGAAGTTCTGAAAATTTTAGAATATGACAAACGACTAGAAGCAATAAAGTTAGAAATAGATTCCATGTATGACAACCAAGTATAGACTTTGGTTGATCCACCTAAAGAGATAAAACTTATAAGATGCAAATAGGTTTTTAAGAAGAAAATCGATATGGATGGTAAAGTAATTACCTATAAGATACGACTGGTTGCAAAAAGTTATCGTCAACAATAAAATATTAACTATGATGAATTTTTTTTACTAGTAACAATGCTGAAATCTATAAGGATACTTCTTGCACTTGCCGCTCATTATAACTATGAGATTTGACAATTGAAAGTAAAAATAGCTTTCCTTAATAGAAATCTGGTTGAAAAAGTATACATGACACAATCTGAGGGTTTCACATAGAAAGATCACACTAAAGTGTGTAAGCTGCAAAGGTCCATTTATGGCCTTAAGCAAGCTTCTAGGAGTTGGAATATCCATTTTGATAAAATAATTAAAGAGTTTGATTTCATACAAAATATGGATGAACCTTGTGTGTACAAGAAGGTTAGTGGGTGTGCAAATATTTTCCTATTATTTTATGTAGATGATATATTTGCTAATAGGAAATGATGTCTCTACTCTTTAATAAGTCAAATGAATATTGATTTTAGCTTCTAATCTGATGAGAATGACTATAAGTCACAATCATGTTACATGTTCAATTTTAGGTGGTAGGGTAAAGGTTCTAAACTATATACAACTGCCAATTTAACCATTAAAGTTGAGTACATAGTAGCTTCTGAAGAAGCAAATGGATCAAGAAGTTCATGATTGAACTAGGATTAGTACCTAGCATTGTCGACCCAATACCTTTGTATTGTGATAACAATAGAGCCATTGTATAAGCAAAGGATCCACAGTCTCATCAACGATCCAAAAATGTTCTTAGGTACTATCATTTGATTAGAGAAATCATTGATATAAAGGATGTAAAGATTGAGAGCCCACTAATCAGAATATGGTTGATTCACTGACTAAGGCATTATCCACATGATGGTCATGTTCAGTCATTTGGTATTTAGATACATGAATGATTGGGTCCAGTACAAGTGAGAGACTGTTAGAGTTGTGCTCTACTGCCAATCATTTGTACAATGTATTTTACATATTTATTAATAAAAGGCATTTTTATCTTTTAGTTTAATTAATCATTTCACGAATATGTGTATAAAACTAATAGATAAAGTCCCTAGCACACAATGTATAGTATTAAGAAAATTATGATAGAGATCATAATGCGAGATTCTTACTATATTATGTAGTGCTTATGCTTAAATTATCCCTAGTCATAGTATTGATGAGATATGACATCATTAATACACCAAGATTAACACGCGTTATACTTCTTAATTTGATCAAGTGGTGATTCTCACATCCGTGAGTATTATGATACTCAAAGTTAACATGCGAATGCCTGTTATGTGAACAAGTTTATTGGATGATCTAACTGTGAGATAATCACATGTATAACTATTTAGTGTCAGTGATAGAATCTTATTATAGCAAACGTACAAATATCATTAAATTTGAGATCTCCAATGTACTTTATTTACTAAGTATTATACTTTGATTCCAATCTCTAAGTCCCTATAAGACCACCTATGAGATAGATATTGGGTATAACCTAAAGTACATAAAAGTAGTTGAAATAGTCAATAAAAGATTCATCACTCCTAATAGTAAAGACGTATATTATCTCACGACTACTTGTATGGAATCATTACTCGAGAAATCCTTGGTTAAGGCGACTATGCGTTGAAAATATTTCCAATTGATACATATGTTGAGTAATGGGTTCTAGAATAAGTACTAATAAATTCAGGTTAGAATTAATTATATTCTAGTAGGAGTTGACACTAATTCCATACTCCAAAATAAGATATAGTAAAATGAAGGAGTTTATTGCACTGATATTTTGCTATTGAAAGGTTTATATCAAGCAACTTGACTTTTTGAAATTTTGGGTGGTCATGATGTATTACTAGATACCACTCTTCATCTGCTAAATATGGATTTTTAATTAGAAAATTAATAAATTAAACATAATTAGAATTAATAAGTAAATATGCTTATTAAGGATTATTAATTCTATTTACTACAAGAAAAAAATAGCTTTCCTAACACATTTTTAATGACACTTTTAAAAAGTGTAATAATATAGTAGATATCGTGTTATTATAACAAAAACAAAACGACATAGTTTTGTTAGAATAATCTAAATTGATACACTATTCTACACTTTCATGTGTCACCAAAGAAAACAAATATTTTCTGACACTTTATTAGCATAAGGAAAGAAAAGGCGAGTCTTTAAAATTTTCTTTAAAAAAGCGTGAGTTTTGGGGGGATTTTTTTGTGGGTAAATTGAGAAAATTAATCTCTCATTTTCTATTGGAAACTTCATGCTTTTTATGTGTGTTCTCTTCTTCACCTAAAAAACCTAGCACTTTGTCTTTCATTTCTGTTCGTCTCTGTGTTCGACTGTCAAGAGGAAAATCAAAGGGAATTTGCCACTGCCATCGATTTTGTTGTTGTGTGTGATGATGATGAAGAGAGGTGTGACATTGATGACCTCTTATCCCAGTTGAACCTGTCGATTATTAGTAGGAGCTTTGGTGTCGGTGTCCTTAAAAGATAGAGTTGGGTAAGTTGAAAGCTTCTAAAATTATTGCTAATATTTTGAGGGAATTACTGGGAACCAGAGCTTTGGTTGTTTGCATATTCTAAATTTTTAATAACTCTAGAATCTGAAGTTAATTTCATGGATTAATTTGAGTGTTTTTTGTGAATTAATTTGATGCATTCCTTCAATTTAAAGACAGATGTTAAATCTATGATTAAACTAAAAAATAATCAAATTATGCTTGTATTCATCGTCAACCTTATAGATTGTTTATTCAAATTCACGAATCTAAAAAAGGAAATAGTGATGGCCTAGAAGGATGGGGTCATGTGTAGATCTGTAATAGGAGTTGCCTCCATTGATCTCACAAATTGGGGCTTTAAATTCCATGCATGAAAGTGAATTTATAAGAACTACTAATCTAATTAAGTCCTAGAAAATTCATATTAACTATTGTTGCACGGGATAAAGTGACCATCTCCTCTGAAGAAGTTCTTAGTAGTAGTTTTCAGATAGGGAATTATAGCATAAAATAAAAATAGGGCAGGTAATGCTGACTGATGATTTTGTTGTCCTATGATTCTTTTGAATTTATTTTTCCATTCCATCTTTTCTAATAGAAGTAGAGTAGAAAACTAGTTCATATACTTTTTGGATTATTTTTCATGGCTTTCTGGCCAATTTTCAGCTTGCTTTTACTCACAAAGATTATTACTTCTTCCTCTCTACCGCAAATCCTTATAAAGATTATTGGATTGCACAATTTTTGTTGTAATGATTATGCATTTGGTTGATTCTTTTTCTGATTATTTAAATCTTAAATTAGTACATCCACAAAAAATAACCTGATTATTATAACTATTACTCTAGTCTACTACAACTACAAAAAACAGCCTTTTCATGCACTTCTACTCTTCTCTTAATTCACCATCTACTCTAGTCTTTCTTTCTAATTACTTAACGGCTCCCCCATGAAAAGAGTTTTACAAGCCTTAAATGGTCTTCTAATTAAGCTCCAATCCATTCTTCTCATAAGGAGAATAGTGATGGATGATGCAAATTTATATAACAAAAGTGTGAAAAAAGTATACTTTGTAGATGTGCTTTCTCCTTGTTACTGTCCCAAGAGAGGAAGAGGGAAAACAAGTGCTAACACCAATAGAAGATGAAAGCACATGAAAACAATGGCACTTTATTCACAACATAGGTAGCCATTTCTAACTTGTTTTCTTGATAAAAATGACACCTCATTTGATTTGATCATCATGAAACTATGTGTAAACTACATTATTTTTATACATGTCCCTAATGCAAACATCAATTTCTCATTTGTGCATGTTCTATGTGGTGTTGGTCGAGATAAATCAGTGATTTTAATTCTTTTGGCTATGTTATGTTGGAAGAATATTTCTTAGTAGGGCAGTTTGATTAATTACAATGTATATGCATGCTTTGCTATTACTAGGGCAATTTAGTTTGCAGCATCCTAATAAATATAAGAAAGCTATAAACAAAGAAACCTTGAGATACTAGAACCATTGCCATTTGGACAAGGCAAGATATAGGCTTATGAGTTTTGGGGTCATCATTTTATATTTCCTAGTAACTCCATTTTTTTGCTTGTAGCTGTACATTGAGTTTTTTTTTTTTTTTTTAACTTTCCTTAAAAAGTTACATTATGTATTGTGTGGAAGGAAGTTTGTAAAAATCAGAAAATTTTGGGTTTTGTAAGGGCAATCAGATTATAATAGAAGCTTTCACTGGTAGAGTGTGCAATGTTATATGCTAAAGTAAAACTGCATGGTGAATCTCCGTGACACGGGATTTTCATGTGTGACAAAGAATTTTGAAATTCTGGGAGCACATAGGAAAACAAGAATTCATCTTAACTAATTATACATGCAAGCTAATATGTTAGCTTGATTTTCATATGATTGCACATGTGATCTGTTTCCTAGAAGATGAATGGCAGCCTCTGTATCTTTTATTTCATTATGCATGTAGGTTAAGATAAGAATATGGAACAAAAGGGGCCAGAAGCAAAGGATGAACTTTTTCTCCAAGTAATTCATACTTATGGCACAAAACTGTTATATATCATACTCTATTCACCAGGAAATGCTATGCTTGGTCTGGTAAGACATAGGACCAGAATATATAGAAATAAAAGTATTATAAGTAAAATGGTTAAAGCTAAGTCTTAAGGACTAAGCTGAGATTATTTTAAAAAAATGCTCTTCTGTTGAAAAGGAATAAATTTTCACAATAGCTAGCATTTCCTATCCAGGTCTTAGGTTCTCTATCTTACAGACTATGAAAGATTATAGGTTTAATTTCAATAACATAGCCTACAACACATGATGAGCACATTTTTTGGTGCCATGTTGTAACTTCTTTTCTACACCTAACTTGCCTTGCCTGCCTTTATCTTGTTTGCTTAATATGCTTTCCCTATTATCCTCTAAAATTTGAATCTCATGAATCCATGCTTGCCAATATTGAATGTAATGGCTTTATTGATTTTTTCTCTTACTTCTTCCAGGTCTCCTCTAAATTTTGAATCTCGTAAATTCTTACTTGCTAATATTTGAAACAATCTTCCTTCTCTTTTTGTTTTCACTTTTCCTTAGTTTTGGATGCTTTGGTGAAGAGCAACATAAACCTGGTATCCTATTATCAACATGTATAAAGACAGTGTACTGTTCCTTTTAAAGACATTACATCTGATTTTGTGTACCTTTTTTATCTTTTATTTAAAATATTACACTTGTATATATTATCTTTTATGTAAATATTCGTAACTCAATTTCATTTATTTATTTTTTAGTAGCCTAAGTTTATATAGAAAGAAAAGCAGTGAAATATTATTCAATATGGATTGATGGATGAGGGTTTCAGATGCATAATAGAAATTAGAAGTAGAAAAGCATTTACTTGCAGATTTGATGATTATGACTCTATTATAGACCATTTAATCATCCTTTAAATGCCTATATGAACCTAAAAGTTTTCTCTGAGTGTTTTTGTTGTTATTTTATAATATATGCCAATTCAATTCTCTATTCTATATTTGACTATAGGATTATTACATCTTTAGATAATTATTTAATTTAATTAAGGACTTAGATCAAAGAATAATCAAATTTGATGCAAGTCTTAGTTACTTACACTGCTCTTTCTGGTTATCATTTCTTGCTATCTTAATTTGATGATTCTATCTCTTTCCAATTGTAGGTCCTTCCCTATGATGTACTTATGGAGAAACTGGATGTCACTAATGTTCAAGAGCTTGGAGATTTCTTCATTAATAAGTGCATGTATGGGGTGAGTAAATTGTTCACGATCTATTGTTTTTTATGCTTTCAACAAGTGGGTATAATTTCTTTAGGATAGTAAAACACTTTTTTTCTTTAGGGTATTCTTTTAAATTGGTATGCATTAGGCTTCTTGTTCTTCACTCTCAAAAATAGCTTGTCACTGACTTTCAATAGTATTCATTTTTCCTTTGTTCTTTATATATGGAAGATATCAAAAAACTTTTAGACAATGAAGAGTAGAAAGTATATATATATCACAAATATATACATTTGAGTCCAATAAGTGAAGTCTATCTTGGCTTGAGGAAGTTGAATGTGCCCATACTTTTGTTCGTTGTTAATATTTCACTTTTTCCTAGATGACAACAAAACTTTAGTCTGAAATTACACATATAGATAGGAGCCAATAGTCTATCCTACAAGGCAAATAGTAAAGAATGCTTGGCAAAATGGAAATGGTGTTATAAAAAAGGTATCCAAATCTAAGTTCATCAACCATCCTTGATAAATTCTATGTAAAATCTAGTTCATCAATAATCTAAGTATATTTTGTAAAATCCCACCTAAGACTACCTAAAATTAGAGGGAAGGGTTACATTCCATGGCATATTGCATGAATCTATTCTTTCTGGGTGAATTTGTGCATTTTTAAATTGCACTATGTGGTCTTTATGAATTATTTATGCTAGATGAGTGTTGGGGGCAATTAGGGAATTTTGCTTAGAGATGAGATAAGAAGTGACTTGGGTTGTAAAAGGGAAGAGAATTAGGTTGGAAAAATAAGAATAAGAATTAATGTGGTTATGTGATTAGAGCTTTATGGTTAATTCCTAAGGTTTTGAGTTCAAATCCCATAAACTAAGTATTATTTTTAATTATCCTAACTAATATTTGAATTTTATTTTTTATATTCCATGAAATTAGGAATGTTGTCTTGGGGAGATATAACGGTAATATTATAACCATGTGATCTTATCCTAAAAAAAAAACTACAGGAGTTTTCATCTCCATTATTTTAGCAACCCATGTATATTCTTATTTCTTGAATTCTTTTAATTTTCTTATAAAATATTTTGGAATATCTTGGACTTGAAATTTTAAAAGAAAAATTCCAGCTATTGGAGATTAGTTGGCCGAAACATAGGAGGGATAATAGTGTGGGTGTTTCAAAATTAAATCACTAAGTTATTTACCTAAAGAACTACATTTTGATTGTTCTTGTTATGATAAAAGTTGGAAATTATTTTTAGTTCCTCTTTCCAAGCTTGTTTTCAAAAATGGGCAGCTTGAGCATCATTTATTTCTTCGCAAATAAAGCACTCCTTTTTTTTTTTTTTCACAAAAGCTAGAAACAAGCATGAAGATTTCGATCCCTTCATTGCTTATTTAAACCAGAAAATTTCCAACAAACAAGTAAATGTCATAGCCAAGAAACTTTGGGTATTCAACACCATGAATTAGTTCCTTCATGGTTCTTGTTCTTCTTCAAGGTAATGGCTGGAAAAATCACCATTAAAGGACCTTGAGATACTCCTATTTAATAGCTGAAAATCAATTCAAAATATTTTGAATTCTAGCTAACAAACCACCTAAATCTTATCATTCCTTCTGGTTAGCTAACCAGATTTTTTTCCAGCTTTTTCAATCTTCAATTAGCTAACATTCTCTTCATTTCTCTTTAATTATTCTTCATAACTCTATCATATTTTTGGCCATATTAGATACCTAGCTGAACATCTTTTCTTCTTCACCAACCTTAGCCAACAAAACTCCATTAAAGAAACTTAAACCTCTACTGGTTTCTCTCCATTCAAAATACTTTGAATGGTAGACTACTAGGACTAGTTTTTGAAGGGTTGGGATAAGTTTCTCAGTAGGTGGCCACCTCTAAAGGGTGAACTCTCCTTGGATAAGACGCCAGTTATAGTTGGTCAGGCCTGTCCAAGCTAGCAGTATAGTTCAAGTGGACTTTTTATTTCTGGAGTGGACAACTGATAAGTTTGGATATAGAGATGAAAGAGTATCTCACCCAGTAGGTCGATCACCCACTTGCATTGTGATGCAATGTTTCACAGCATAGGGTTGTGATGCAGGGTTTCATGGCCATGACTATGCTGCAAGGTTTCATAGTCAACTTTATTTGAGTGGTTTATTTTTTTACAAGTTGAGCACTTTTATTTTATAAATGCTAATAAAACACCACTCAATGTTCAAAGATAAATTTCTGGACTTGTAAACTTTTTGTTATGACTTGTTCAAAATTTGCATACACGAAATGTTTTCTTAAACTGTCATGAGCACATACAGGACTTACTGAGAAATGTTTCTCACCACCACTTTATATCATGTCTTTAGGTCGATCCTGCTTCGAAAGTTAATTTACTTATGTTACCATGAGCTTGGAAGATTTATTTTGATATATTTATTTGTTGGAGATTTTAGTTACCTTTTATTTGTTTTAAGACTAGTATAAGTATTATTTTTGGGATTGTAATAAGTTTACTATTAAGTTATTTCCTTCTGTATCTTTTATTACCTAGTTATAAAGACCCATTGTCCTAAGGATGAGGCAACATCCCCGCTCCTTTTGGGGTACATAGGCTGTGGAGTGTTACATATTTTGCCCAATGTGATGAGAAATGAGGCTTTCATGGTAAGAAATCCAATATATGTTGGTTCTATTTGTGGATAATGTAACATTTAGCTACAATAATGAATTCTTACAAGTTTTTATCAAAGAAAAAAATAAGGAGATCGTGAAAACTGTTGCTGCATTCTTAATTTTTTTTTCTCTAAGTTTTATGCGTTTATTGAATTTTGGATATTCAAATCAGGTAGTTTACATGAAAACGTTATACTGCAGACATTAAAACAAGAGGGCAGACTGATTCTAAATCCAATTTAATCCCTATCTCAATTTTTTTTTTTTTTTGGAATTTACTGGCTAAATGGAGATAAGGATACTAAATTCTTAGCTTTGTTGTTAGTTTTAAGCAAGGTATCTATGATAGATTGTATGATATATTACAAGTTCTTATCATAAATTTTCCTTTTTTCATCTTTGGGTTTTCTCTCATGAAATTGGTATCTTTAAGCCCAACCTTAAATTAATATATGTTCCTTGTAGTAGTATCTGAGCTTGGTTAAGGCATGTAGCATCTTTATTTTTCAATACACATGTTTAACTTAGAAAATAGGTTTGGTGAATATGGTGGAAGTTCTTGGTAGTCACAGAAGCATCTAGATTATTTTTCGCTTGGCATACAATTCATTAATTTGGTTGGGGGCTATTAATATTACAATCTCTGATAATTGTACTGGCTTTAGAATTCCAACATAAATGTGACATCTTTCAATGGCAACCCTATGAATAATACTACAAGAGATCTTTCTCTCCTCTTTTCTTCTGTTTCATTCATAATCCTTGTTTTATAAATCATGGAACTTTCAAGTTCTTGATACATTATATGTATGTGAGATCATGGATGCATTATTTGCTAATAAAACACTTAGAGAACATATCTGACACTTGACTTCTTTTGAAAAGGGCTTGAGTTTTACAAAATTTGTTCGTATACAAACTTTTTCTATCTGATGTTTACTTTTCAATTTCTGCAAGTCATTGGATAAAACTAGGGAACTCACAGGTTCTAAATGCTATTTTCAAGAAGATGTGCAACTTTTGTAAAAAGTTTCATTGGGATTGATTGTTTCTACATTTTATATGTCGAACGATATAGAATAATACATATGGAGTTGGTCAAATAGGCAATACTATTAATGAACTGGAAGTTTTTGTTAGATTCTAGTAATGTTTCCATATCTTTTAGCTAATCTTTTGTCCTTTTTGAGTGTTGTATAGCAATTTTTAGCATCTAAGTTAGGTTTCACTGTGAATATTCTGTTACTATGTCATGAAAGATTGTTACTTGATAGAGTAGTACACTGCTTGAGGTGTTATGGTGAACTGTTACTGTTTTGGAGATTTATCCATTGACTGGCAAAAAATAACTTATATCTACATAGAAATCTTTTGGACGTATATTCATTGGACTAGGCTTTTAGGAAAAAGATTGTTATTGCTTTTCAAAAGGGAGAAGGCTTCACAAGTCAATTTTGCAGACTTGGTGATCATTCCTATCTTAGTTATGTGAAAAGATAAATGCTCATCCTTCTAAGTTCTCACAAAATGCCTAGTAATCTTTTGTTTAATTAGTTATTTGGGAATCATTGGCATTAAATAGTTGACTTTTCCTGTTCTTTGGGAAAATATTTAGTAGATTTGCTTATACATGTTTCATTTTGTCAGTAACCTTTTTGTATATGGATGATAATTTATTAGCATATTGCGTAGGATATTTTGGTGTGAAATAGTAAAGAACTAATTTTCATTTATATACCTGTAGTATTTGGTAAGCATGAGTTATTCGGCTTGTTTAACTAATTCCCTTAAATATAACTGAATAATATATATATATTGTAGGTTCATGCATATGTTTCACTTTTAAACATGTTGGATACATCATACATCTAAGTACTTGCAAAAGGCTTCATTCAAAGTTTGGATCCATCCTGCGAAGTTGGGGGGCGTAATACTGCGTGAGGAATGGTGTGAAGAATTGGTTTGCCTCTATTGCACCGTGATGAGAAATTGATTAGGCCATTAGATCTTATTCAAACTATTGGAGATGCCATTGGATTAGGTATTGCTTGGCCACGACATTTGATACTTCTCTAATCACTTATCTTATTAATTAATTTAATATTTGTTTCTTGTCATTATGTTTTACAATGTTGTTACTAAATTCATTTTATATTATAATAATATTGTAAGTGAAGATTTGTGAAAAGATTAAATATTTCTTTTAGTATTAAAGTAATTTGGGATTGAAACAAGATAAATGATGCTTGGTTTTGATGGTCTAATGCTTGGCTTTATGCTTGTTTACGGAGGGATTAATGGGACAACAGAGAAATGATGTATTTAAATACTTAATACTTATTTTTGAACTGCTTTTGTACAATGACTATGAATATTAAATTTGATTATTTTGACATTTAATAATATATTTAGCAATTGTATTTTATTTACAGGTAATATATATATATATATATATATATATATATATAAAGTGACATTATTTTGTGTTATATTGGATATACTGTAATGACACTTTTTGGGTTATATTTGACCCACTGTTATGACACAAGTCCTGACGCTTTTTGTGTATCATCGAATCTATTGTGACAGTTTTTTTTTTTTTTTTTTGGTCATATTTGATCCTCTTTTCTTGACACCAAACCTATTATGACGCAGAGTTTTGTTATATTTGACCACTTTTCATGAAGCAATTTTGTGTCATCTAAACATTCTATTGTGATACATTTTTGGGTTATATTAACATATGTTTACTGACAGTTCAATGTTCAATTTGTTACTGCATCTAATCTATTGTAACAAAACTTTGTGTCATATTAACATACTTATACTGACAGTGTTGACCGTCACCCAACTACACCTATTGTGAATCTTTTTGCGTCATATTTGATGCACTGTGATAACACTTTAGCTGACACTTTTTAGCGTCCCCAAGCCTATTGTGATGGTTGTATGGACAATGCACTTTGAAAGCGTCATCACCACAAACGCGTCACTATAGCTGTCTTAGTGTTAAGAAAGCCCTTTTTTCTAGTAGTGATTATGACAGAATTAATTCATATTTTATTACTAATTGACTAGAACACCTAATAGGTCACACACAATAGAGGAATTAATACTCAAGATATTATATGATAATATTATAAAGTTAATTTGTGAAAAGAATAAGTATGGTGATGTGTCCAGACTTGGGTATAAAAATCATACAACAACTAAGCACATTCCCAATCAAGTTTAAATTAAAACGTTCAACCAAAATCACATATATGAGCAAGCGCATTCATCATTAATTGAGCATAGGGTTCAAACGAGTGTCGCTCCTCAAGGAACAAGTAGACATTAATCACATTTCTTTCATTGTTTAACCAATTCAATAAAGTTAAAATGAAATAAAAAGGAAAATAAAATATATATATATATATATATATATATATATACATGTCAAGGATGAAGAAGTATATAACTCAAACTATTGTTTAGACAAACATGACCTTAAAGAACTCAACTATTATCATAACTAATCATTCACTTGGCATCATAAAGGATTAAGATAGACTTACTTCTTTTTCAATCCATGAATCCCTATCTTCTAGGTAACTTAGTATCACATGTTCTGTCTCAACTAGTTTTACCCAAAAGATGCATTAAACACAACCTTTGATTAAATTTTCATATTCTGGCAAACTTAAAACATAAAACTAACCAATGAATCCATATTCTGGCAGACATCAATTAACCTTTAATTACTAGTTCTTAGCAATTAACCCCTTTTTCAAGCAAGTTAAGAGACAACAAATATGAAACTAATGAATTGAAACCACCATCAACCCCCTTTTCAAGCAAGTTAATGGAAAGAAACAACCACTTAATCTCGTAATCAATCCAAGTAATTAAATACCAAGAAGAACAATCAATTAATCAAAAGATCAAATACCTCTAAATATCATGAATATCTAAAACAATGTCAAATTACAATGAAACAATTAACATATCATTGTTCAAGAAAAAGAAAATAAAGTAAAAGAAAGCACTTATAGACAAGCCTCCTTCTTCCTTTGAAGACATTCTTGTACAACCCTACTTGAATTGAAGAATTCCTCCTTAGATTAACTGATTTTCTATGACAATCAATGAATTCTCCTCCCTTTTTCTTGTGTTTTTCATCTATTTATAGGCTTAAGTGCCTAAACTCGTATGTACAGTATACTTGACCGAGTAGAAGTTGGAAGATACTAAAACTTCATAGATACAAAAAATTGCGTAGAAAAATCACAACACTGCCTGAGCTTCAGGGCACAGCCGGCGCCACCTAGGCTCTCGGAGCCGACGCCGGTTGTGTTCTACTTCTCTACTTGTTCGCCGATTTTTCTCTGAATTTCACATGATGAAGACCAGAATGTAGTCGGTGCCGATTTGACTCTGTTTTACCAATTTTTTTGTCGCTTTGAAGTACGTGTCAACAGTACATGGCCGGGCCGGTTCTAGTACCTTAGCCGGCGCCGCCTCTCTTCTGTTTTGTGACGTTTTTGTTTCATTTTACCCTAAAAATCTATAATAATAAACAAAATACCTTTTCAAGGGTAAAATCTCAAATATGAAGGAATATGACTAGTTATTGAACAAAATGTATCACAAAAAAACCTCAAATAACTAGGAAAAATATGACTAATTTAGTCCCTATCAATTCCCCCACACTTAGCTCTTTGCTTGTCCTTAAGCAAAGAATCAAGAACAAGTAGGAAAACACAAGGTTTCATTACTCATTCAATCAATTCAAAACAATATCTTCAATGCTTTCTTCATTCAAGAAGATAAAACACATGCTACTACATCTTTCACAACAAATGCAAGACTTGTATAGTGATAAATGACTTAGTAGAACCATTTCAATACTTCACAATATTCTCAAACCATTGGAAAGAATTTAGTTCAAAAAGAATATGCATTCCATAGGTTTACTTTTCATACACTCTCTCCACTAATCCGAGACATATCATGATTCTGCTTAGATCAAATAAGACTTTTAAGCTTATAATGCAAGGCTAAAGACTTGTAATGTAGCTTATCAAACGAAAGATATAGGAGAATCAAAAGTCAAAGAAAAACTGAGAGTTAGCAAGAAAGGGTAAACAAAATGAATCAATAATTTCCAACTCTTCTTGCTTTCCTATTCCAAAAATTGATCAACCCATAACCTTATTCAACAATTCCTATGCACTTCAAGCAAATCCTGCATTTTTTCTCTTTCTTTTTCTCATCAACTCTTCTCTATTTCTTTCACAAGATCACTCAAATTTTCCAACAAAAGTGTCAAGTACTTTAGTATGAACTTTAACTATTTTACAACTCAATTACCATTCCTTTTGTGATCTTTTCTTTTTTCTTCTTTCAATTTGTCCTTTCTTTCTCTGCTGCTTTTTGTTTTCTTTTTCTTTTTCTCTTTCTCATTCCATTCTTTCTTTTTCAACTTCTTTCTTTCACTCTTACTGCTGGTCTTCTTTTTTTCTTGTCTTTCTTTTCTTTCTTTTTCCTTTCCAGCTCAACTTATCATAATTAATCCATGACTGAAAGTAACAAGTCATGATCTTTATCCCAACATTCTTCTTCAACATTCTCTTACATATACTTTCATCCATCAAGAGCATAAAGATTTGGAAAATTATTCAAACTTTCAGCATAAGCAATTGACAAAATATTGTGATGGGTTTTAAAGAAAGAAATCAACATTTTACGCTCAAAATAGGTGCTAGGGATAATATAACAATAGGTAAGTTTGAAAAGCTCAAACTATCCAAAGAAGGCCTATTACCATCATCCCTAAGTTAAATCATGATTGTCTTTCTTATTTCGCCTCGAGAAATACTCAAGTAAGTTCTAGAATACTCTATGAATTTTAATAGAAAAACAGGTTTAAGAACAATACAAAGTATTAGATCAAGAACTACTTCGGCAATGTGAGTGCAAAAAGTCATGCATAAGCCATAAATGATCTAGAACATATACTCCATAATCCATCATAAAGACATGCATTAAAAATATAGCTTGAAATCTCCAAGAAAGTCAGAAAAATTTGTTGAAAAATTGAAAAATTTTCGCTCAAAATGCTTTCAAGAAGGCTAAAGTATATGTATAGAAGACTTGTCAATCAAATCACTCCCCCACACTTAAACTGGACATTGTCCTCAATGGCCAAATAAATATAACAAAGAATTAACCATACCATAGGATAAAAAATATAAAGGAGAAGAGATAAGAAAAACAAACTTCTATTCATTACGCATTGTGCTGTACAAGAACTGAATGTTTTGAAGAATGAGGCACTGGCAAAATACCTAAAAGGAAAAATACAAAAGAGCATACCAAAGCATAAAAATTAGAAAATAAAAATAAATCAAAAATAAAAGAAAGAAAATAGTACAATACAAAGGAAAGCAAAATTAACTAAAAAAACATTAAAAAAGAAAGAAAAAACAAGAGTGATCGAGAAAATGTAGGCAAGCATCTGCAGTTCTCCTCATCATCATCATCCTCCTCATCAGCAGCTAGTGTAGAAGCTCCCTCACCACCATGTGGCCCATAAGACTGCCGCCTCAATTCGGCCAATTGCTGCTCCATAGTAGCTTACCGTCTTGCCATGTCATCCATAGTACCCTGCAAGTGTAAGAGCACTACTATTTGCTGATCGAGTCGCCCCAGCACAGTAGTCTTAAAGTCCGTCCGGGCGTGGGACTAAGAACTGCTAGCACGTGCACGTGTTGGTGGTGGTGGTTGCTCCTCCTCCACTGTGAGTGGCTTTACCTGACTGGGATATTTGACCTCGAAGGGAGTTAGCCACTTCTTCAACTCCTGGCTGTTGGGGTTAGGTCATGTGTTTTTATCACCATATCCGTCAAAAACCAAACTTGTTGTTCTATGTTGCGGATCATTGCTTCAAATTTCTCAAATGTAGAGTCGATTTCTTGGAAACGCCTCGTCACATGAACAGCAATTTTCCCAATTAAGATTTCAAGCTCTGCTGATTCTGGTATTGTGGGTGTCATCTTAAGAGTGCAATGGAAGTACTGCCCCTCATTAGACTTCCTCATGTTCCAATTTGCCATTTCTCCTGAACATAAGAGCGAGTTAGATACTGAATTCATGATTATAGCAAAATTAAAAGCGTACCAAGCTAATTAGTAGAACATAGCCAAAGTTAGTAGGTTAGGTTAGGATACAAAGGTGTACAAGAATACATGAGATACCAAAGATAGCACCTTTTTGCCAAAAGAACAATTGTACATAATTTACATATCTACATATTCATATGGTTAAATCAACAAAATTCAAACTTTCATGCTATTGTTCCCCGGCAGCGGCGCCAAAAACTTGATGTGTCCGGACTTGGGTATAAAAATCATACAACAACTAAGAACATTCCCAATTAAGTTTAAATTAAAACATTCAACCCAAAGCACACATATGAGCAAGCATACTCATCATTAACCGAGCATAGGGTTCAAACGAGTGTCGATCTTCAAGAAACAAGTAGACATTAATCACCTTTCTTTCATTGTTTAACCGACTCAATAAAGTTAAAACGAAATAAAAAGGAAAATAAAATACAAATAAAAATATATATCTATCAAGGATGGAGAAGTATGTAACTCAAACAATTGTTTAGACAAGCATGGCTTTAAAGAACTCAACCATCATCATAACTAATCATTCCCTTGGCATCATAAAGGATTAAGATAGACTTACTTCTTTTTCAATCCATGAATCCCTATCTTCTAGGTAACTTAGTATCACATGTTCTGTCTCAACCAGTCTTACCCAAAAGATGCATTAAACACAACCCTTGATTAAATTTCCATATTCTAGCGAACTTAAAACATGAAACTAACCAATGAATCTATATTCTGTAAGACATCAATTAACCTTTAATTACTAATTCTTAGCAATTAACCCCTTTTTTCAAGCAAGTTAAGAGATAACAAATATGAAACCAATGAATTGAAACCACCATCAAACCCTTTTTCAAGCAAGTTAGTGGAAAGAAATAACCACTTAATCTCGTAATCAGTTCAAGTAATTAAATACCAAGAAAAATAATCAATTAATCAAAAGATCAAATACCTCTAAATATCATGAATATCTAAAACAATGTCAAATTACAATGAAACAATTAACATATCATTGTTCAAGAAAAAGAAAACAAAGTAAAAGAAAGCACTCATAGACAAGCCTCATTCTTCTTCATTTGAAGACCTTCTTGTACAACCCCCCTTGAATTGAAGAATTCCTCCTTAGATTGACTGATTTTCTATGACGATCAATGAATTCTCCTCCCTTTTCCTTGTGTTTTTCATCTATTTATAAGCTTAGGAAGTGCCTAAACTCGTAGGTACAGTGTTCTTGGTCAAGTAGAAGTTGGAAGATACTAAAACTCCACAGATTACCAAAAACTGCGTAGAAAAATCACAGCACCGTCTTAACTTCAGGGCACAGCCGGCGCCACCTAGGCTCTCGGAGTCGGCAGCAGTTGTGTTCTGCTTCTCTACTTGTTAACTGATTTTTCTCCGAATTTCACATGATGCAAACCAGAATGCAACTGGCGCCGCCATGACTCTTGGAGCTGGCACTGATTTGACTCTATTTTGCTCTGTTTCACCAATTTTTTCATTGCCTTGAAGTACGTGTCAACAGTGCATGGCCAGCGCCGGTTCTAGTACCTTAGTCGGTGCCGCCTCTCCTCTGTTTTGCGACATTTTTGTTTCGTTTTACTTTAAAAATCTGTAATAATGAACAAAATACCTTTTCAAGGGTAAAATCTCAAATATGAAGGAATATGACTAGTTATTGAACAAAATGTATCACAAAAGAACCTCAAATAACTAGGAAAAATATTACTACTTTAGCCCCTATCATATGGGCTAACTATAAAGTTTTACAATCAGTTGGGTGAAATTATAATTATTTAATAGGTTTGTGGTTGAATTATAATTATAAACTAGTTATAATTCAATGGGCCTTATTGCAATTTTAGAAACCCAAGGGCCCATAATTAAAAGGCTAAAATAATTGTTTCCTAATATAATCAGGAAGCAAAGCCTCTGTACTTAAAAGGCTTGTATAATTATTTCCTAAAAGTTTTTAGAAAATCAAGCGTAGGGTTTTTCAGTTTTCTAAGGGTGGTGATTTTTTTTTTCTTATATATAGAAAAATCTAGGACGCTACCAGGTGTTGTGGAAAAAAAAAAACTACAAAATGCACACAATAGCCTTTTGTTCTTTTCTTCTCTAATTACTCCATAACGTCACCAAAAGAAAACCCACTAGTACTAGTTATTGGCACCAGTAGAGTACAGTTATTCATGTGGATACTGTTAGAGAAATTTATACGCTTGAAATTTTGGTGGTTCGTGCTTGGACAAATTTAGGGAAGAGTTTCGTGCGCGCTAAGAAAAAATTTTAAAAGCTAAGTTTTTGAGGTAATGAATTTTTTTCCCTCTCTTAACCCGTTAAATTGCATATGAGTGAACTTGTTGTGTGGATTTTATTTTATTTTTCCATTGCATGTAAACTAGTTTGCATGATCAATATCCAACATAAACATGCTTTACTTTTAATAATAATGAAAAGTGTGCATACCAAAATATACATACATACATATATATATATATATATATTACATATTGTAAATATGAAATAAATTCGAGACATGAATTTTATAAAAATCAAAATAATATTGAGAATTTTCTATATTTAGATGCTTATCATTCTACAAAGGTAGGGGCTGACTTAATGGATGATATTTTACAATATCCTATCCACATTAAAAAATTTTATCCACAATAAAGAACAAAAAGAGAAAAAAAGATTATATTATGGAATATAGTATTAATACATGGAAAATAAGCACGAAAATAAGGTTAGCTCTAAAATATAGTTCATGTAAAATGTTGCCTATAGACCACTACTTAGGACAATTGTCAAGACAAGAAATGCAAAATTAAAGGGATCATAAGATTCTCGTTCTTGAAAATCCACACTTTTCCAAACCCAGAAGACGGAAGGAATCCTTTCACAGAGAAATGCTAAATGACTTCAAAACCTGATAACAAAACTCAATTCTTTACTCTTGTATGGTTCACAAGAAATCATGTCAGATTAGATGTGTGAACTTGTGAGCTATACATTCCAAAATTCTAAGTTAATTCTACCAAAATTCTAATTTCAAAATTTTTAATATGACCCCAAAAATCCCAATTTCAAGCAAAACATGCATGCAGAACCAAACATGCTAAGGAGAGAACCTAACTAGGAAATCAAAAAGGAGCCCAAAACACCACGGCGATAGCGATCAACAGCAGAAGAACATGACTCCACCAGTATCAACAACGGAATCTTAAGAAAAATAGGAGGTAAAGAAAAGATTCGAGTGAGGTACGGAAGAATGATGAAGTGGCAGCTGATGGTATGGTTGACAGAGAAGAATGGCTATCGGTGTTTGGAAAGAGCAATGGTTGTTATGGTGAAAATGTTAAGGATAAGACAGAGAAGACAATATTGATTTTTATTTTAGTGACGAGAAAAATGCCGTTGCTAAACCTTTGCTATCCATAACTTTTTGCGAGTGTTTTAAATTTGATCTCTAATCCATCACTACTTCACATTAGATTAGCGCGGCAAAAAAGAAAAAGACAAAAAAAGTCTATTTATTACATCGGTTGTTAATCCATCTCTTGTTACCAATAGATTAGTGACAGCTAATCTTTTTATCAAATAATGACAGAACGACGAAAAAATTTGGTCGCTATTTAGTGATGCAGCTGCGACCCAATATAACATTTACCAAAAAATAAAATTTAAAACTCTCGCAGAACCATTGCAATTAGAGACTGATCTGGGACAGCTTTTACAAAATTTCTAATTTTATCTTTTTTTTTTCCCGATCCAAACCCAAGAACAACATATAAAGTATATCCATTACTATAATCTACATTTTATACTAATAAATTAAGCTACCACTACATGCTTGCATAAAATAATATTTTTATATACATTAGCTATAATTTCATTTAGTTTTTTTAAGTATAATGTAAGAGTTGATATTGGTTTTGTTTACCCCTAAACTGATTTATTGATTCATAAACTGATAGAAAATGTAAATGCAACATAAAATTTAATTAACGTCTAAATTCAAATAGATATATATCAAATTACTTATACAATGAATAAGACATACCAATCATCATGTAAAACTAATTTTATAAATCAATATTGATCACCAACCATTTATTCTAAATGAAACATGCATATTAAAATGACTTAAAACTAGTTGAAATATGAAATTATAAAAAGTTGTCACAAAACCCTCTCACATTGCGATGGCTTTGTGATGACATTGCTTTAATTCTTCTTTTCACAAAATTATATCGCCATTTTGTTGTAAACAAAAATGATGTTGTGATGAATTTTTGGCAGAATCTACCACCTAGGAAATGAAATTCAAAAAATTGTCACTAAACTGTTGCAATAACACTAGAGTTCTGTGATGGCCTTCTAGTGTTATACCCCATACTATCAAACAAACACTAAACCCTCATTTGTCGAAAATCCATTGCAATTTTGCGACGCTTAGCGAGAGGAAATTCTAAACCCTCATCCATTAGAAATTCATAGTAGTTTTTCTTTTATTTTTTTTAAATATCAAGTTCCATCTCTAATCTCTTGCTAATGAGAAAGGGTTTTGTGGCAATTATCTGAAATCCATTGTAGATCCGTCGCAAGTGTTAGCGACGGAATAGCGAGTTTTACTCTTGCGAATTTCTTCTTCTCATCTTTTTCAATAGGAAAGGCGGTTGCAAATTTGTTGCAAATTTGTGACAAAATAGCAAGAGTTTAGGTTAGTTTTACTCTTTTTTTTAATACGAGTTTCCGTCACAGCACTCTGACTAAGTTGAGAGGGTTTTGAGAAGGTGTTGTAGCAGCAGTCATAGAACTACTATAATGTCTACCGTGTCTAATGTGTCATATAATTGCAATGGGTTTACGAAGATTTGTCAACACATCTCCATATTCTTGTACCCCATTGAGGTGTTGTTGTAAAAAAGCTATCGCAAATATCTGTCACTGATCGCGACATTTTTTGTAGTGTGCCTAAGCTGGGAAAAAAATGTTACGAGAATTTATGGCTCTTGTCAAATTGGTAAACAGGTCAAATCTCCACACAAAAATGTACAATAGATAGTGATGTTAACAATACATGAACTCTTAAATGTGAATTCGTTTAAACCAACACAAACTAAAAGTATATGAGGAAAAAAGTATGTTATGATATGACAAAAAGCTGCGCTTCAACAAATAGATGTGAAATATGAATTCTTGAATGGATTCTTACAAGAGGAAGCTTATGTTAGACAACCTAGAGTCTTTGTTAATCAAGAATGCCTTGATCCTATTTACAAGTTGAAGAAAACTTTTTATGAATTAAAACACGCTCAAAGAACCCGATATGAAAGGCTAACAAGTTTTTTTTGATAAAAAAGAGGCTACAAGTGAGGAGGAGTAAGCAAAATTATATTTATTAAAAAGCTTGGAGCACATATTGTGATTGTTCAAGTTTATGTTGATGACATAATTTTCAGCTCAACATCAAAGCATATGTCAAGGGACTTTGTGGAACTCATGCAAATTGAGTTTGAAACGAGTATGGTTGGAGAACTAACTTTCTTTCTTGGCTTACAAGTTAAATAGTTGACAGATGGTGTCCTTATCTCACAAACCAAGTATGCTTATAAAATGGTTAAAAAGTTAAATATAGATGGATCCAAGTTTGTCAAAACACTTATCTATGTTAATCAGAAGCTATCAAATGATGAAAAGGCCAAGATGTGGACCAACATCTCTACAAAAGTATAACTGAAGGATTATTATACTTGACTATAAGTCATCCTGATATTTCTTATGGCGTTAAACTATGTACTATATAACAAACAAGTCTCAAAGTGTCTCATTTGAAAGCTGTTAAAGAAATTCTTAAATATATTTCCCATACTATAGATTATAGAATATATTTCAACAAGAATTCTAGCACTCATCTCATTAGGTTTAGTGATGCTAACTTGGTAATTGTGATGATTGAGAAAACAGTTCACGTAGTTGTTTTTATCTTAGAAATAACCTAGTATCATGGTATAACAAGAATTATAATTACATTTCATTATCAACAGCAAAGGCTTAATACATTGTTGTTGGAAGTTGTTTCACATAATTATTTTAAATGAAACAAACATTGGAAAACTATCACTACAAGAAAATAGGGAATCACCGATGGACATATCCCTCATTGATCCATCACTGACAACAATTCACTAAGGGATCAACAAGGAAAAAGTCTGTCAGTGAAAACCTCCTCACAAAAATTGAGAGGAAACTAATCCCTCACAATTTACTACGGATTACCGAGGGATAGCAACTATGGTCAACTTCTTTAGATGCTACAAATTTAACGAGGGAGTAGCAATGGATAAAAATTTCTAAGTGCATAAAATTATATTATCCATTGGTAATCTCTCGTAAATTTGCAAGGGATTTTCTTAGGCCAGGAAAATAGCTATAGTTTATTAATTATGTTCTCTTGAAAATCCCTTGCTGATTAGCAATAGATTAGTGACGAGAGTAGAAACTAAGATTTTTTTATCCATCGGTGATCCCTTCTAAGTTTGAAAGAGATTATCAACAGATTCTTAGGGAATCTCTCAGTAATTAGCAAGGGAATACCGAGGGTTTTCCCTGATCCATCGCAGTTAAAGTCATATTATTATTATTTTTAATTAGTAATACCTTTTGCTTGAGAGGGATTTTATAATTCGTTGCTAATTTTATTTTTATTTTTATTTTAATTTACAATTTGTGAAATTTTAATTTAATGGAGTGAATTAATAAAAAATTTAGAACGAGGCATAATAAGATATCAAACGAATAATATATAAATATAATCACAATAAAAATTGTACAATACAATGTATGAATCTGAAAAATGTAATAAAAAAATACATAAATCCATATATACGTCCTACGTAGCCATGGCAGGAGCAGAAGATGGTGAGAGAGGATCTCTCAGGCTAGTCAGGGGAGGATGTGGATTCGATAGGTTAAAAGTAAAGTTATTGGGTCCGTTCCGACCATCATCCTTGTCCATATCTCACACAGTGGAAATTAGAGGCGGAGGCATATTTAGAGTATTTGATGCCGTCACCATCCACTCTCTCAATAACCGATTCTCACACCGGTATGAGTCAAGTGTGTCCTTGAACTTTGTAGTGCTCTCCTACTTAGCTACTAGCACTACAAAAAAAAAAAAAAAAAGACTATAAACGGCGGCCTCAAAACTGCCTTAAATGCCAACAAAACCGCCGTACAAATTATATACGATGCTAGAATGACGATTTTCAGGCTGTCCATAATATTGCTGTCATTTATAAGAAAATGACGAGTTAAATACTGTCATTTATATCATTTATGTTGGATTATACGACAGTTCAGTGATTCTACCATAAAAAACTCATAGAAAAGTGTGGTGTATGATGACATCAATGCCGGTGATAGTTATCACGGTCCACAGGCTGCCGTATAAAATGATATATATACGACGGTCTCTGAACGCGGTATATAATGAATATAAACGACGGTTTCACAACTACCATTTATAATCTCTCTAAATAAGTCAGGCCATTGACTGTTGTATGTTATTATAGCACATTATTGACAACCCTATTCCACGTTATCTTCCTCGCTAAGCTAGGAAAAATCTCTTCATCGCTAAAGCTTACTTCCTCGCTAAAGTACTTTAGCAAGTAAA
Source organism: Voacanga thouarsii (assembly GCA_026120185.1). Taxonomy (NCBI): domain Eukaryota; kingdom Viridiplantae; phylum Streptophyta; class Magnoliopsida; order Gentianales; family Apocynaceae; genus Voacanga; species Voacanga thouarsii. The sequence continues at coordinate 1,695,556 of JANUWF010001547.1, read as the reverse complement.
CAATTTCATCACAAAAGTTTTACTTTTTTTGCTAAAGAGCTGTGGTGAGGAGAACCATATTCCACGCTAAAGTTGCAATTTTCTCATTAAATATATTTAGCAAGGATTTTTTTTTTTGTTGCCAAACCTTTAGTTTTGTCGATTAATGGTATTTAGCTAGAAAAACATTTTTTTTGCTAAAGCTTTATTGATCTTGCTAATGGTCTTTAGTGAAGAAATTTACTTTCTCGCCAAAGCCTTAAATTCTTGCTAAAGTATTTTAGTGAGGAAAATGTTTTCGTTGCTAAACCTTTACTTTTGTTGGTTAAATCATTTAGCAAGAAAATTTTCTTCCTCGCTAAGGCTTTATTGGTCTTTAGCTTTATTGTTCTCGCTAAAGGACTACAGGGAGGAAAAATATCGTCATTGCTAAAGATCGCTAATGATATTTAGCGAGGAATATTATCTTTCTCACCAAAGATATATTTTTGTTGCTAAAGTCATTTAGCAAGTAATATTATTTTCCTCACTAAAGCTTTACCATTCTCACTAAATATTTTAGAGAGAAAAATTCTTCCTCTCTAAATCTTTTCCATTCCGCGTAAAATTATCTTGGGAGATAAATTTGTTCCTCGCTAAAACCATCCTTTTTCAGTAAGGGTCTTTAGCTAGGAAAAGTATTTTTCTCACAAGAGCTTTTCATACATCACTAAGGGTGTTTAGCAAGAAAAATTACTTCCTCACTGTAGCTTTACTTATTTCGCTAAATTCTTCAGTGAGGAAATTTTCATTCAACAAGGAAATGCTTTGACAAGCTAGGCAAACCATTTTGTCTCCAAAGAATTAATTTTTGTCCACAATTGTTGTCAAAGAAATTTATGTCATGGAAAGACATGTATTTCCTCGCCAACTTTGTCTCTGGCGAGGAAAGTTTTATCACAAATAGACTTAAATTCATTATGAAAAAACTCATTGTCGTGACTATGTTTCCAAGAATTTATATTTTGTCGCTCTAAATAATTATTATACGCTATGAATTTTTTTTACACAAAAGAGTTATATTTTTGTCAACATATAGATAAATGGTTTTTAGAACCTATAATATTTCTTAAGTTTGCACAACAATAAGCCAATAGTAGAATCTTTACATACCATTTCTTAGTGTCAAAATTGGAATTTTTTTTTTGGTTGGCAAATCTTGTTATACCCTTTGCTTCAACATAAGCTTCATGATCTCTTGTGAAGCACAAAATTTGATCAGATTCCATGAATCAAATATATCAATAAGAGAAATATAGACAATAGAAAAGCAATAGAGAAATAATTCTCTCACCACCTCTTCCCATTCTGCCCCCAAACAAATAGGAAAATGAAAAGAACACTCTTAACATGAATCCTTAGATTAAAATGCCAAACTTATTAATCCTTTCTAGTTGAAGTATGAAGGGAAGCTTGAATTTCCAAAACATAGCTTGAAGAAAATGGTAAACGGGTGAACAACGGTGAACACAAACTTAATCCATTTGAAACATGATTATCCTCGTAGTATGAACATTTCAACGTGCCTGGAGGGCTTGATGTCTTTTTGTCATTAAACAGCTCAAAAAGAAATTGGGCACGTGCACAGTGGACAATACCAATTTCCTTCAAGTAGTTCCTGAACAAAACAAATGCATATTATTAATGAATACAAACCTCCAATAAAAAATGCGACGCATGCACTCAAATAATTGAACCAAGAGAAGGCATGCGTTCTTATTTCAAGCCCAGATTCTAGGCTTTGATGCCATATACAAAATGAAGATGAAAATTCTTTTGATTTGTTACAGAAACAACCCCTAATCCAAAAGCAAATATTTTTCTTTTGACTTTCTATAGCTGAAACAATTACTGAAAAAAATAAATTTATTTGCAGCAAATGGGGCGAAAGGAAACAACTAAGTCACAAGTCCCTAAACAATATTTTTCTAGTACTCTACAAACATGAGCTTCATGACAATCGAACTGTCAACGTATTCATCTAAACCAAACACGCATCAAACAAAGAAGAACAAAACACACAAGAGGTGAATGATGTCATATTCTAGTAGAAGATTGAGTAGATGAATGTAGACATTTTCTAGGGTATTTGAAAACTAACCAAAAACATCTTATCCACACTTGATAACAGATTTCATCTCTTTGAGGTTAAGCCAATACAGATGTGTGTATGTCTGTGTGTGTGCAGAGGTTGAATAGGTAAGCTAAAGTATGCACACAATTAAATGTCTAATTATTGATTTAAACCATCGTTTTGAAATTAGTTGCCTCACATAGGGACAGACATAATAATGGCAACTTCTCAAGTTACTAGGGAAGGACGAGCAATAAATGCAATTCATCTCTGGAATAAAAAAGTCAACATCAAATTGAAATAAATTTTGGAAAGTTATTATTTGAAACTAATGCTTTCTTTACCCATTTTGAAAATAAGGGCCATTAGACTGAACAAGAAAGCCTGGTGATAGGCTCTATTGATGTTAAATTCCCATACCATGTAAAATCAACAATCAAAATTTTACCTCACTCGTGACCCTTCCAAAACCCAACATTGCATAAGCATAAAGTGTAACACCCCACTACCTAGGCCCATCTGTCGCCCCGTCCAGAGGACAAGGGGTCTTTATAACTAAGTTACATAAAAATAAAATAAAATAAAGACTTTAAAATTAAACTTATTACAACCCAAAAGATAAGTACTGGAACAAATCCAAATAAACTGTTTGCAACAATCTCTCAAAACATCACATAAAGTAAATAACATGAGTCTTCAAAACATAGGCGACAATCTAGCTAACGACCTCCACAGTAGGATCTTCCTGAAAACATGGCGTAAAAGGGTGGTGAGATAAGAATCTCAGTAAGCCCGAGTGTGCTTTGAGTGTTTCAGGTAAAATAATTCATGTATACAAGTTGTAAAAGTTTCATAAGAAAAAGGTGCTAGCAAGCAATAAATAAGTGTTGGAAATAAAGAGTGGCGTTTCACTTTTCAAACCATACATGTGCACCATAAATACAACCACTCAAATGGGTAGCCATGGGTTACCATACGTTGGGCCACATGACTAGATAACAGTCAAAATGCCACACTTTGTGCAAGCTGACAAAAGATAGGTGTACAGCCTACCGAGTGAGATACTCCTCCATCTCTACACCCAAACTTACCGATTGTCCACTCTGGAACACACAGTCCACATGACTGTAACTTGCTAGCTCAGACCGGTATGACCTACTGGACTGGCATTCTATCCAGGAAGGACTCACCCCTCAGAAGTGGCCACCTACTGAGAGACTTACCCTAACCCTTCAAAGACTAGTCCTGGTGGTCTACCCTTATTGAGTACTCAACGTTGATTGTTCCACTTGGGAGAAAATTGATCACACTTTGCTTTATTTGGAAATAGCAATTAAGGGTTTCTAAAAGTCTTGTCAAAGCTGAGTTTTAGAAAAAGTTTAACATTTTGTGTAAAACTACTTGTTTAACTTTCAAAAGATTTGCTTGACTGAAATAAAAAGGAAAAACAGTCCTTAATTGCCTTCACAAAATAAATGTCCATACACATCGTGTTTGGCTTGCCCCAACAACTTTTTGGTCTTCATAAAACTCCATGCTGGAGCTTACCTGATTCTTTACTTGCTCAACTCAAACGTCTTCCAAGGCTGTCCTAACCCCGCCTAGAGTAAACACAAAACATAAGGTTACATTCAAGCTATACCTGCCTTACATAAATAATTTCTTAGCTCAACTAGTTACAACCATGACTAGCCATGACCCTAATGTCCTAAGCTTTAAGGCTAGGTGATAAAGAATTTTATAAAATAAATTTTAGTTGATAAGTTAAAATAACTTGGGGTTCTAAAATAATTGCTAATAAATTATAAACCCAATTAATAATTCTTGAGTGTTATCTTTAATAAATAAACTAAGATTTGAATATTAAATCCTAAATAGTATTAATAAATGGTGATTTAAAAATAGCTTTATTATAAATAAATATTTAATTACAAATAACCTTTAATTGATTTTTAAATAGATAATAAATAATTAGTAATAGATAAAATTAATAATGAATGAATTATTTTAAATTTTAATTAATAAATAACAAATAGATTTTAATATAAATAATATTTTATTTCTTGTAAAGGATTTATTACTATATATATTATTTTTAATACAAGATCTCATTTATTTGATAAAGAAAATATTAATATTTTAATTAATAAACCACTCCCAATCTCTCTAGAGTTTCGAATTTTATAGAGAAAAATATAGTAGTATTCTATTCAAGGTAATAAAATTTGTTAATAAAAATAATCTAAACTTAACAAGAAAACACTTTTTCACCATGATTTTCCCATTGCTAGAAAGGATTCATGATCACATTCTCCATCATCAAACAATATATTAATCCATTCATGAAAATATACTTGAATTATCTCATACCATCACATGGCCAAAATCCTACTAAGCGTAATCATCAATCATGGTTTCCATGGAAAAATAAGAACATAAAAGCCTAATCACCTTTGGTGTCATAATATCTAATCATGCTTCAAACCTCCATAAAATTCATTAAGCATGAAGAACATACATTGATTAGAAAGGAAAACACATACATTCTAGTCATATACAACAATCATCATGTCCTAACCCCAATCCCTTTATGCATATACTCAATCTCCCAATCATATTCTATTTCCCTATCAACATCTAAGAGACATGATTTCAGAATTTAATAAGAGAGATTTAAGAATGAATACTTGATTGTCGAGTACTTTGATGAAGACAAAAGAAGGTCCACGCGCGATGGAGTGTCTTGAATAGTCCAACGAAACAAATGATCATGGTTGATGGTTGATCAACCATTTCAGTTAGAAGGAGGGGGGGGGGGGGAGAGAGAGAGAGAGAGCGAGAGAGAGAGAGAGAGAGCATTAGTAAGGTATAGTCGAATGAAAAAGGATGAACAAGAAGGTTGTTCTTGACTTACCTTATTGATGTTCTTGAAGCCTTCAAGAAAAAGTTTATTTTGATCCGCTTGAAAATTCTTGTTTGCGAGGTTTTGTGTTATAAATACCAGAAATGAAGTCTATGGATTAAGTAGAGGTGATCTGGGGTATTTGAGAGTGATTGGAGGTGTTTAGAGTAGGTTTAGGCTTGAAGAAGGTTAGTGTGTGTTCTTGGTGTTCTTGGTGTTCTAGGTAAAAATGGAGAGAATTTGAAAGAAATGCTGCACGAATTTTGGTAGAGGGCTGGCCGAATGGTATGGAGTGAATGAGAGTTTCGATTTTCAGCTTGTGAGAGAGAGAGTGATCAGATTTTATTTGAAATTCAAATGGAGAAAATTGTAGAGTTGTTTAAGGTAAGAGGTTAGCTATGGTGTTTGATCAAGAGAGGTTTCTATGGTCTTCAATGATGCCGGCTGAATATGGTGGTTTTGCTGAATTGATTGAAGGTTAATGTTGCTCCAAGGCTGGCCGAAATTCAGTCTTAAATGGCAGAGGAAATTCTGGTTTATTTGTCTAATACAAGAGTGACTTTAATGGAGTAAAATGCTGAAATTATTTGAAGTTCAAAAAGAGTTTGAATGGAGTGATCTTAGGAGTGTTTTGTGGTGTGGCTATGGAGTCCATATGCTCAAGGTAAGTGTGGAGTTAATGGTGTTCAGTCTACAACTGAGCAAGGTTCAATTTTACAGAGGTTGAAGGTGATTTTCGGCCTAGGCTAGAAGGGAGCAAAGTTGGAAAATTCTGGTTTCAAGTTGTTCTTAGTTTCGAAGATTGGTAGCTCTTGGTGCAGAATTTGCTGCACTTCTTGAGCCCGATTTTCAGTGGTTCCTCTGGGGTGCTTGAAAGTCTTTCAAAGGTGATATCCCAGCCTTAATGCTGGAGAAATACAGAGAAGTTTTGCTGGCTTGAAGATGAACCAAAACAGCTTCATTTCCTTGGTTAAAAGCTACGAAATGCCCAGAATTTTTTTCTGGTTTGGTGCTGTTTGTGCAGTCCGAAAATTGCACAGATTTTTCAGCCTTCAAACTACATGAAATGACCATTTTTTTGGCAAAAAATGAGTAGGTTTACTGGCTGAATTTTTCGAAGAAATGGCCTGCAAAAATTCTGGAAAATTTCCAGATTTTCCTTTACTCGAAAATGAACAACATGAAGGTGAGTTTGAAGGAGCTATCATGGTGATTGATTTTCTCTTGGAAACCCTTCCTATTTCTCCTCCTATTTTCGGTCAACTTCCCATCCTCCAGAGCGGATTGTCGAAATTCAAGATGGAGGGATTATCACAGAATTTTTTTTTAGAATTTAAAAGAAAAGATTTAATGGATTTGAATTATAAAGATGTTAGGACAAGCTAGTGGTAATAAAAGGACAAGAATTCCTTTAGAATTCTTTTTAGGACATGAGGATAAGATTAGGACATTCTTTTCATGTCTCCCCTAAGACAACATTCCTATTTTCATGAAATGTAAGAAAACAAAAATTCAAACTTAGTTAAGATAATCATGACAAAAGCTTAAATGATGGGATTTGAACTCATGACCTTAGAAATTAATTCACCAAACTCTAACCACTAAACCACACTAATTCTTGTTCTTATTTTCTCACCCACATATTCTTCTTGTTTAATTCCCAAGCTATCTTCCTAATTTGACCTCAAGCAAAATTATCATTTTACCCCTCTTACTCGATAAGCATAACTAAGCATTTTAACCTATAATCCACAACTCTAAAGTACATAAAATCATTCAAAAACATATATATTCATACAAAATAATATGATATGCATCCCGACCCCCTTACTCTAGGGTTGGTTTTAGGTGGGGTTTCACATAAAGTATGGCATCATTTTTGCCACAATAGCAAATGCAAATATTCTAAACCTCTGGTACTATAAGCATTGGACAAAATATTTCTTTATATGAGCAATTATTTTTTTTACAAGAAATGCTACCGGTCAATTTTGGGAAGGATAATCAAAATGAAAAAAGTAATAACTAAAGGATAAGGAAGCATATGACAAAGCATTCTACTATACGCATGAGCCGTTTAATTTGGAGAATGTACAGCTAGAGAATCAAATGTTTAAAATGACCTATAAAAACAAATCAAACTTGGATGCTACTAGATCCAATCATCATTTAAAGCCCAGATGAAATTCTCTATAGAAATTCGATAAAGACACAATCACTTAAAACAAAATTCATATTGCCATCTAACTTTTTGTCCAACTTTTTCCATGAGTTTTCTTGGGGAAGTGGTAATAATTAATTAAGACAAATTTATTTACCAATATTTTTTGCCATCTTACCCTTAAAGACTCTTAAGGACTCAACTCAATCTGATAGTTACCAAGACAAAAGTATCATTTTCATTCACAACTTGTCATGCACACCCCTGGATGCAAGTTTGACCGTAATGAACAATGTATTACAGAGGGCATGCCACAAAAGCAATAAGGTTACTACACTGTGAAATACCTTGAAGAGCTAGTTTCATGAAATGATGCCATGTATACCTTTTAACAAAATCTATTTGTGTTGGTCCTTTGTGCACCTGACCATGCTAACGTAGTAGTAAGTAGATCACACTAGCTGCTGTGGAGTAAGAATAGAAGTGAAAAATCAGGAAAAATTTACCAAATACTATAGGGCTGAAGAGTTAAATATTAGGAATATTACCAAATGTGAATCTGGCTGAAATATATTACATACACAAAACAAATACAAAGAGAAATTACAAAATTCTCCCACGAAAATATCATAGTATAATCTTATTCATTTAAATGCAAAGGCTGTAATAGTCTGGCTTTAAACTCTTTTGTATTCACTTTGAGAACCACCACTACAGCCCAACGTGAGAGCTAGTTCGGGCTCACATGTGCATGAGTTATGATAACTTAGGTACAAAGCTACCAGCGACTTGGGCTCAAAAAATTAGGGGGTAGTAGCTTAGGATTATGTAAGGCATACTTACCCATTTTCATAATCCATCCACTATAAATTGGTATCACTGTTTGGCAGACTTCTATATGAAATTACATTCAATGAATCAACTCCCCGTATACGTAGATTCCAATGAGTACAAAATTTCTAAAATTAGGCATGGTATATTGCTCAATATGCTAATATTCTAGTAAATTCAATGTGGAATCTCTGCTAAAAAAACAGTGACCCTTTTATAGGACACAAAATGGCCAATTAACATCAAACTCCTTCGTTGTTAAACACTCAATATGTACAAGCATACAAAAGGAAATAGTCAAATCCTGAATTTCAGAAGGAGAAAATGAGAGAGCAATTTTGACTTCAATAAAGCAAAAGAAATGTAATAATGACCGCACTTACAGGAAGGGTAAGGAAGCATACAATAACTGAAGGAGAACTTGCGGAGCTCTTCAAAGAGTAAAGAGCAAAGCAATATGAATCCAGGACCCAACAAAGAAAGACTCGAAGCTCCTGTATTCACTGCCATCGCTATCTACCGATTAGTCACCATCAAATTGCCCAAAACCACATTTGACCCGTCATTCCACTTTTCACTTACTAGGATGCTAAATCTTTGAGTGCTTTATACTTTCTACAACAAACTAATCTAAGATTTTTCCCAAACATCATTGGTGCTCCAATAATTAACCAATTAAGACTCGGGGTTTGGTTGAGCAAGAGGCAGAAGAAGAATTTCACAATTTTTCTGAAATGTTGGCCATGCATTTGCTTAGGGAGGGAACCTGGGAGGTAGGAAACTACGCATGTGTAAAGTGGGGTGAGGACCGACAAGAAAAGGATTGGCCTCACATTTGAATGTTAAACCAAATTTGTTGGCGGCAGTGAAAATTTGCAGGCGGGAAGGGCATCAAATTCTGGGACAATTTGGGGAGGGAATCTTTGCACTTTTTTTTTTAAGTTTGTGTTTATATTTTTAGGTTATGACTATTATTGTATTTGACCAATTAATAGACCAATTTGTGAGTTTAAAATAAAATACAAAATATTATATTATACATACTTATAAAACATATATCATAAATTTAAAATATATTATATTAATAAGTTATCGTTCGCAAATGTTCCAGTTATACTTGTTTGAGTACTGTTTTTTTTAAAAAATGAATTAAAAATAAATTTTATAAAATACATTTTAAAATAAAAAATAAAAAATAATCCTATATATACTTATTCAACGTATATATAAATTTAAAATATATTATATAAATAAAAAAAATTCCAAAAAATATTCAGATGTGTTCCCGAACATGCTTTTGTTTGTGCATTTATTAAATGAGTGTAATTTCTTATTCAAGCTAGACTTAATTATTAAATGAACGAGTATGTTTTGCAAATAGCTTAGTTCGTTTAAATCTCATTCTTTAGAAACATGTCTATCTAATAATGTATTACTGTTAAAATTACATCGTCATCTCTTAGCAATAGCATAATTTTAGAAGTGATATTGCATTTTGAAATAGTATTGTTAATTTTTTTTAAAAAAATATGGACTTACTAATAAAAGCAACATTCACAACTTGACCAGTTTATTACGCAAAAATTATATACTATGTATGAACGTATTTGTGAGTGTTGTATCATCAAGATTTAAAATATAAATTCTATTGTTTCTATTTAATTGAACCTTTTTTTAGCCCTTTAACTCAAGTGTAAATTATTAAACTAATTGTTATGCAGGTGTTCTCGTAATTTTTCAAAAACGTTGGTGCAATAGAAGTAATGCTCGAGTAGTCTTATTTGTTGAATGTCGAAGCAATGTTTTTTATTAATATTAAAAATCATTAACTGTAATTTTTTTTAAAAAAAGTATAAGGGCTGATTTGAGAGTTTATATATATATATATATATATATATATATATATATATATATATATATATATAAAGACCACTTCATAAATCACGGTGAAAAGAAAAGAATGGAAGGTAAAGGAGTTTTTACTAAAATAATCTTGTCACATAATTTTTGCTTGATATCAAACATTTTTAGAACAAAATAAAAGCCTTGGGTCATTTTTCTGTTTTTTTTAAACTGTTGCAAGGATCCTTTCCCTTCTCTCTAATGTTGAGGAGAAGGGATCATAGAAATTGGAGTGATCCCCCATCACGCAACTTATCTCCCTTTCCTTCCCCTAGAAATCTGGCACAGAGGGTATTGATAAACTTTCTCTACAATTCCTTACTTTCTATCCATTTTTTGGGCTTAAGTGGATTGGGATTTTGTTGAATTGCATTAAAATGAGTTTTATTAAAAGTACTAAAAACCTATTAAATATGCAGGGTTAAAGAGAGAGAAGATGATAGATTGTGAGTGTATGGCATTTTTTGAAAAATGAAAATGATTTAAATTATTATAATTTTAAATTAAAGTAAAATTTTAGATTGGGATAAAAATTTTAAATTACAATCCAACTAGGCCATAACTCACAAAGTAGATTCTAAGTCACTCATAACTTGTCTCGTCTAGTTTTCAAAGTTAAATAGGATTGGCTTAAATACTATCATAAACTACCTTGTTTGGGCAACTTAATATTGGATTAGTTTAAATACTAGGGTAAACTACCCTTTATTACCTTGAACTGTAGCATATTGATAGGGGCTAAAATCATCACTATTTTCCTAGTTGTTTGAGGTTGTTTTGAGATATTTTTGCTGTAACAACTAGGCATATTTCTTCATATTTGATATTTTGTTTGTAGAAAGTGTTTTTGACAAATTTGTGCAGATTTGAGTTAATTTCGAGCAAAACTGAAGAGTTTTCAAAACACACCTGGTGCCAGGTCTGGTAAGTGGACCAAGCACCAGGTCCATTATGGTCAACCAGTTGAAACAGAGCAAAAATTGAGGAAGAAAACAGAATACATCTAGCACTAGGTGGGTCGACTGGACCCGGTGCCAGGTCCGCTCTGGAGTACGAAAATTCTGTGTATGAATTTAGAAATTTTTCAATGATTTCAGTATTTTCTAATTCCTACTTGGCCAAGACTCCTCAAGCAACAAATTTGGCATCAAAGAAGCTTATAAAAATAAGAGAAAACACAAGAGAAAAGAGGTGAATCGAAGAGCATAAATTCCAATCACTCAAAGAATGAGGAATTCACCAATTTAAGGAGGGTTGTTCATGAGAATTTTCAAAGGAGAAAAAGGAGGCTTGCCTATGAGTGCTTTCTTTTACATTTGTTTTCTTTTTCTTAAACAATTGTGTACTTAATGTTCGCATTGTAATTTGACATTATGTTTGGGATTCATGACTGCTTGAGTTAATTTAGTATTTTGATCAATTTATTATTTATCTTGGGGTTTAATTGCTTGTTTTTCTTACAGAGTTGGTTGATTGGTTTTTGTTATTAACTTGCTTGAAAAATGGATTGACAATGACTTCAATTAATTAATTCCATATTTGTTATCTCTTAACTTGCTTGAAAATTTGGTTAATTGTCTAGAACTTAGTAATAAAAGGTTGGTTGATAATTGCTCGAATATGGATTTATTGACTAATTTCATATTTTAAATTACCTAGAATATAATGGTTTATATGAGGATTGATTTTAATGCATCTTTTGGATAAATTGGTTGAGACAGAATATGTTCACTAATTTAATTAGAAGATAGTGATTCCATGGATTGAAAACGAAGTGGATCTATATTAAAACATTCATGAAACCAAGATGATAATTGATTGTGATATTGGCCCAATGATTCATTATCATGTTTTTGAAAGCTATTGTCTAAATTACATATTTTCACATCCTTAGTTGTATATATTTCTTGATTTTTCTTTTTATTCTTTTATCACTTTATTGGGTCGATTAAATAATGAATGAAAAGTGATTAGTGTGTACTTGTTCCTTTAAGGATCTATACTCGTTAATTTTTTATGCTATGCTTGCGATGAATATACTTGCTCATATATGTATTTTGGAATTAATATTTTAATTAAAACTTGACTAAGGGATGGATTTAATTTTATTGATTTTTATACACCCAAAATTTACGCATCAAGTTTTTGGCACCGTTACCAAGGAACAATATCATGAAAGTTTAGATTTTATTGATTTAACCATATTTATATGTTTATCTCTGTGTGTGTGTGTGTGTGTGTGTGTGTGTGTGTGTGTGAATATGTATATATATTCTTTGTGTAAATAAGTGCTATATATTGTTGTTTGTAACATTGTGTGACTTAATTGACTAGCTTAGTTGTTGTTGTACTTGTAAATATCACTAACTTTTGTGTTTAGATAGTATGTGAATATATCTAATGTGTGTGTTTTTCTTTTCTTTATTTTTCTATTATTTTTTTCTTTTCTTTGTTTTTCTATTATTTTTTTTTATTTTCATTTTGATTTTTGTTTTTCTTTGAGCACGAAATTAACATGATCATGGATAAACTTTTGGGCACAAGATAAAAAGAGCTATAATGATGGGAATTTTTCAAATTTGCAAGCTTGAATTGATGCTTTTTGTGAGATGTCACTTAAAGTCTCAATGCATTCTTTTGTTGCCAATACAAATTTATCTGTCAAGTAGCATGAAGAAGCATCCCAACGAATAAGCCATCAAAAAACATAACTGGCCAGTTGGTTGAGGATGCCATAAAGGCCCATACATTTGAACAATAGGACCCCCAAGGAGAGGAGAGAGGATATGAGTGACAATTGCACAATGTGGCTAAAGAGGTATTCGATTCTATTCTATGTGCTAATAATTCTAATTAGGTTCTTCTCAATTCTTGGAGAACAATGGTCCAAATGATAATATGTTGAGTTTATCATGTCTCAAGGAGTTTGATCTTTCAATGCCACATCATTCAAAGTCCTTGGAATATGTTGTCAAATTCTATCCTTCACCCCATCCAAAGGGAGGTAACTTAGATTTTGTAGATCATACATTAAAAAGTAAGGATTTCTTCATCCCTTCTCTAAGAGCTCAATTGCTAATTTTTAAGGGGAATTTTTATTGTGACAAATCTTTTGAAGGGTTAAATGGCAATTTCACATTTGATGCATTTGTTAAATACCATGTTGATTTATATGTTGACAAAACTATTTATGTGTCTAAAGGAATGTTAGAGAATGAGGTTTATGCGTTTTGTTTTGTTAAGAAAAATTGTTTTCATGAATCTTCTATTTTTCAAAACCCTCTCTTATTTCTACTTTCATCATGCCTATCTTTTTCAATGAGCATTAATTTATTTTACAAAAGTTTGATGAGGAAGCATGATGGGTGGAAAGAGTTTGTATCTTTGTTTTGTGTTTAAAGTTGTTAGGTGATAGTTCCCCCAACTAATGAAACTATTTTCCATCTTAAGTGTGGGGGAGTGAGTCGTGTATTTATTTGCTTTGTTAGGGTTTTTATTTTTCTTTAGTTTGTTTTCTTTTATTTCGGTATATCTTTATGCTGTTATTATTTTCTTTGTACTTTTATTTGTATTTTTTTTGCAGGTAGGAATAAAGTCTTCTTAGACTAGCCTTTTTTCTCTATTTCCAACTTGGATATCTATTGGAGATTATTGTACTTGGAGAGTATTGCTTCACCTTCTACCTCATTTATCATTTTTGGTCCTTTTAGAGTTGCTTTCTTGTGTTTTATTTTTTGTTAATGAGGACATTGTCCAGTTTAAATATGAGGGAGTGGTTTGGTAATACTCTTTGTCCAAGTTTTTATCAATTATTGTAGTGTTTTCTTGATATCAAGCTAAATTTTTTTCTTGAAAATTTTGAAGATTGGAAAAGTTGAAAGTTTAGAGATTTTGGAGCTAACTTGTGCTTATGGAAGCATTTTTTTTTTTCTCTATTCTTCATCTTTATTTATTTTGGTCTCCTTGTCTTTTCTTTCATTGTATATTTTTTACCATTGAGGATAATGTTCAGTTTAAGTGTGGGGGAGAAGTTAGCATTGTAGATATTTTTCCATATACATTTTGTGGCTAAATTTTTCTGAAAATTTTCAAAATTTTTTCCGAATTTTCATTGTTTAAATAAGGTTATAATTCTTTTTTTACTTGGATATGAATTTTTTTCATTCATTTGGTGGATTTTTGTGAAATTGGTATTGGATAGGATATTGTCAAGACATGAGAATTTGGCTTAATCTTGTTTATGCATTAGTGTTTGAGTATTATTTGACTTATTTAGTTTGAATATGGAGAATATGATGAATGTGAGAAAAGTTTGTTGGCTAACTCTTGTATTATGAGTTTAAACTTTGCTTAGCTTTGAGTTGTGATGAGGAATGTGAATTGATAAAAGATCTTTGAGAGGAAAGATTGTGGAGAATTGTGGAAAATTTGTGTGAGTTGAAAATTTGAGAAAAATAAGTTGTTTTTCCTCTTTAAATATGAGAGAGTATTGTTTTTACTTGATTATGAGAGCTAATACGGATAGTGAAGAGAAATTCACTTTCTTGAGGCTATGAATTCCCAAAAGTACAAGAGAGGGAAAATGTTGAAAAATTTGATGAGTGATGACTAAAAGAGGGTCAATACGGTGTGTGAAAAGAACTCAATGCACTTGAGGCTCCCCAAGTCATTGAAAAAATAAAGAGAAAAAGTTCAGTGCTTTCCTTACATTATGACTTGAGTTGTGCAATTTTTGGATTCATAATATTTGAGTTGGTAGATAGATTGACTTATGTGATTCAAGTTATCGGTATTTTTAACTTGAAGAGTGAAATAATTTTTTTAAACTAAGGTATATACTTGATTAATTTGATTTCAAAAAGTTTTGTGATGTCTTGTCAAATGTTTCAAAGTTTGAATTACTTTCAAATGGTGTGAATGACAAATGTTTTATCTAAAGTTTGAAGGAAAGTTATAAACCTTGTTATGTTTCAAAATTTGTTAAAAAATAAAAGCTTATGTTTTCTTGATGATTTTCTTAGCTAAAGTGTTTTGCTTGAGGACAAGCAAAAGTTCAAGTGTGGGGGCATTGATAGGGGCTAAAATCATTACTATTTTCCTAGTTATTTGAGATTGTTTTGAGATACTTTTATTGTAATAACTAGGCATATTCCTTTCTATTTGACATTTTGCTTATGAAAAATGTTTTTGACAAATTTGTGCAGATTTGAGTTAATTTCGAACAAAACTGAAGATTTTCCAGAACACACCTGGTTCCAGGTCTAGCAAGTGAACCAGGCGCCAGGTCCATTCTGGTTGGCTAGTTGAAATGAGCAAAAATTGAGGAAGAAAACAGAACACACCTAGCGTCAGGTGGGTTGATTGGACCTAACGCCAGGTCTGCTCTGGAGTACGAAAATTTTGTGTACGAATTTAGAAATTTTATAATAATTTCTATATTTTCTAATTCTTACTTGGCCAAGACTCCTCAAGCAACGAATTTGGCATCAAAGAAGCTTATAAAAGCAAGAGAAAACACAAGAGAAAAGAGGTGAATCGAAGAGTATAAATTCTAATCACTCAAAGATGGAGGAATTCACAAATTCAAGGAGGGTTGTTCAAGAGAGTTTTTAAAGGAAAAGAAGGAAACTTGTCTATGATTGCTTTCTTGTACCTTTTTTTTTCTTTTTCTTAAACAATTGTGTACTTAATGTTCCTATTATAATTTGACATTATGTTTGGGATTTGTGACTTTGTGAGTTAATTTAATATTTTGATCAATTCATTGTTTATCTTGGGATTTGATTGCTTATTTTTCATATGGAGTTGATTGATTGGTTTTTATTATTAACTTACTTGAAAAATGGGTTGATAATGACTTTAATTAATTAATTTCATATTTGTTATCTCTTAACTTATTTGAAAAATTAGTTAATTGTCTAGAACTTGGTAATCAAAGGTTGGTTGATGATTGCTAGAATATTGATTCATTGACTAATTTCATATTTTAAATCACCTAGAATATATGGGTTTATATGATGATTGATTTTAATGCATTTTTTGGATAAATTGGTTGAGACAAAATATGTTCACTAATTTAATTAAAAGATAGTGATTCCATAGATTACAAACGAAGTGGGTCTGTATTAAAACCTTCATGAGACTAAGATGATAATTGATTGTAATATTGGTCCAATGATTCATTATCATGTTTTCGAAAGCTATTGTCTAAATTACATATTTTCACATCCTTGAGTTGTATATATTTCTTGATTTTTCTTTTTATTCTTTTATCACTTTATTGGGTCGGTTAAATAATGAATGAAAAGTGATTAGTGTGTACTTGTTCCTTTGAGGATCGATAATCGTTAATTCTCTATGCTATACTTGCGATGAATATACTTACTCGTATATGTATTTTGGGATTAATGTTTTAATTAAAACTTGACTAAGAAATGCATTTAATTTATTGATTTTTATACACCCAAAATTTATGTATCACATATCTTTCCATTACCACCTCAAATATACAAATACTGTCTTTTTACTTCCCGCGGACATTTGACTAAAGGGAAAAGCTACACTAATTTATAGTAAAATTACTTGTGTTAACATTCCTTAAACGTTTGCCCGTATATAAAAAACAGTTTCCTTCTCCTTGTAAAATTATTTACATTAACACTCCTTCAAGGTAACATGACAATGAAAACATTCCCTCTCTTTTTAAAATGTTACTTAAGTTTGAAATTTGAATATATTAAATACTCATAAAATTAATCATGTTATTTTATATTTAATATAATATAAAAAAATATAGTGTAAAAATAATTATAATTAATTCAAACTCTATATTCAAAATTTAAAATTCAGAATTCAAATTTCAAAATTTGAAATTTAGTACTTAAATATTCAAATTTCAATATTCATAATTTGATTCTATCAAACGAGTCCTAAGCATTCATTTGAATTGAATTACTTAGCCAATTAATTAATCAGACTGATTTATTCTAGTATATTCACTCAAGTTCAAAAACATTTTAATTTGGACTCAATATAATAGCATAATATGTAAAGCTATCTTTTACCAAATCAATATTTTGGGTTGGATATTCTTCCAACATTTTTTTTCTTCTCTCTCGTCTAACCTTCAATCTCCACAGTATATCTTCCAATAGAAATATTAAACTATATTATATTGATTCATCAAGCTGAAATGGGAATGTATTTTTTTGATAATATGTTTAATTAATCATCCACAATTGTATTGTAGGCTTATGTGTGTGTGTATGTATTATACACTAGACATTATTTTGCTTTGTTTTTATGGTAATATAGACTTTGAAAGTGCATTGGTGCTTGTCGTAATAGAAATAAAAATAACAAAGAATAGATGGAAATTTTACTCTATATATACAATAAACTTATGAAAATACACATGTCTAAACATGTTTTGACCTATTTTAATTTTATCTTGGTACCTTAACAAATTATAATGACACTCAAGTAGTCATATCACACTTACCGGTGCTTTATTTTTTAATTTATTATTGAAAAAATATAGACTTCTAATTATGGTTATATTTTTAATTTTTAATATTAAAAATATATAATGTATATATATTTCATTAGCAGGGGAAAAACTATTTTATAATAATTTTATGCTAATAAAAACTCTAGGGAAGTAAATATAACTAACATTAAAAAATATTAATTACTTTACTTGTTAATTTTCATATAGTTTACAATTTAAAATTAAAAATGCCATAAATAAAGTAACATTTAAAATTATAAATTCTTTTAAAAAATTAGATATAAATTTTCTTTAGCTTATCATTTTTAATGCAAAAAATTACAGAATACATGACGGGTAGTTGATTTTTATTTTTATTTTTTTTAGTGTTGTCATTTTTTAAAAAAATTTCTGCATATAATTGACTTCATATGACAAGTAAAAAAAAAAAATTTAATGAGTGAACATCAATCCAAGATCTACATATTTCATTCCTTTCCTTTTTTTTTTTAATATTAATTTTACTGTAACAAATATCAAATAAGACCATGTAGAAAGGGAAGAAAATAACTGATAACTTCTCAGTTGAATATACTTGGGGACTTCGAATATTTCGCCAAAATGTAATGTACATGAAAGATCACATTTGAAAATATCAGGCTTCTATTGACCTTGCTTGTGCAAAACAAGAATATGGGACCGTCACAGGTTCAAAAATCATAGCTCCCTCAACCATGCCATTGGGTTAGCTAGTTATTCCTCGGTTTCAACTACATCAAACCATCCAAGATACATGCTTCAATTGCTCTCTGTGGCACTATATACATTTCTTGTTAGATATACATTCCCCTATCGGACCTACCATATAGCAAAAATAGTTACAGAGCTTCAAAATTTTGTAAATCAACAAAACAACCAAAAATAACCAAGTATTTCCACCAAATACTCCTTTTGTCAATAGTCATCGAACTATTGCAACAAATAGGCAACTAGAAATCCTATAACAAAGAGCAAAGAATGTCAAGCACACTATTTTTGAGCTAACAAACTAATCAAAAAACATAAATTATAGAGAACTTACTGGAAGAGAGCTTAAGTTAAAGCAAAAATTCTTGCTCACTATATATTCCTCCCCAACAAATTACCCATCGAAATGCATCAGACTTTCAAATTCTGCATAACCATGTGAACTTATAAGATATAATAGCAACACTCACATATGATACACTAATTAGGGGACATCTAGTCCATCTTCTAGTTGTATACAAATTAAGTCCATATTACCATTCTAATGACCATACAAAATCTGTATCATAGTAAAAAGAAATCCTATACTGTTGATTAACATATTCATACCAAATTATGGTTGTATCCAGACAGTAGGATTAGGCAATCCTTTACACAACATCTTTCATAAGCCAATCCATCTTTGCTTGTTGTGATTCAAGTTGAGACCACTGGGAGTCCAACTGCTCCTGTTGTTGATCAATCTTTGTTTGTTAAGCCACCAAGTAGGAGCTTTGAGCCTTGAGTAATTAGGTTGATGCATCTAATTTTTTCCTTTGACCTTCAATTTCAGGTCTTTGCAATTTAATTTGTTTTTTCTGAGCCTGAATGGTTTGTTGTAGCTCTATTGACGATGGTTCAATCCCAGATATAGATTTCTTAAACTAAGAAATAGATTTTGGTCCACGTCCATGACCAACAATGTGTGAACATCTCATTCCAAGGACATCTTCACATATTTCTTCCTCGTTTCTTGTCCCAAAATCTTCATTTGCAGATGCATTCCTCTTTTACATCATTTATTAGTAGAAAAAAAAAATTATGAGTAAGTATTTTGAGTAGTGTAGGTTGCATATTTTTTAAGTCATTTCACAACAAACCAATTAAGAGTAAGATTATGTTTTTGCTTTTTTTTTTTTTTTAAAAAAATTCAGTCACATATGGTTCTTTTGCAACCGGTGAACTCCAATAACCATTCTTGTCCTTGCATGTAAGGGGAAAAGTTTTAATTGGACTACGTCTCATATTTGTCTAAGGATCTTGCTACAATGAAGATACACAAGTCAAAAGCATTGAACAAGGAATATATTGTGAGAATTGGGCATAATAAAAATTTCAAAGAAACCAGATTTTTGTTGCCAATTACAAACAAAATTCATTTCATATTTTCTCCTATAAAAAACAATTCAAAGGTAAAAGAGCATAAATATCTTAATTTTCATGTCCTGCTCACTGTCCAATTTGTTTCTAGTATTTCAATATATAGGGTTTGGGAGGAGGGGAGGAAGGGGGTAGAGAAAGAAAGAAAATGGGAAAAGATAAGATATTCCAACTAGCCACGAATAATAAGTCATATTAATAGTGGGGCAAAAATTAGAAGTAGCCATGCCAAAG
Source organism: Voacanga thouarsii (assembly GCA_026120185.1). NCBI lineage: Eukaryota > Viridiplantae > Streptophyta > Magnoliopsida > Gentianales > Apocynaceae > Voacanga > Voacanga thouarsii. The sequence goes on along the minus strand of JANUWF010001547.1, from coordinate 1,675,779 downwards.
AAAAATTACACACCCACTACCACCCCAGCCACCAAAAAAATATCTTCTCATAAAGTCAAATCCTTATTTTATCCAACTTAAAACTTCACCATCTCAGATAATTCAAGTGTGTTAACTGTTTCTTAGAAACTATAAAGAGGTTTGTAGTTGTTCTTTCAAAGGGGAAAAAATAAACCTCTTCACAACATTTTTGTGCAATGGACTTTGTAACACTCCTACTAAAAGTACAGTGGAAGCATATCAACACCGGGTGTCGCCCCGTCTAATTACCCAGACAAGGGGTCTTTATAACGGAAATCAACAGAGTATGCAAGTCCAGATAAAGGGTTCGATTTACACATCAAAACATGTTTCAAAGAGTAACCGGGTCATTTTTCCCGTACTCAATCACAAAAAGTCATTTCTAAGGGTATTCATGTCATTTTACCAATACCCGATTTCCAAAAGATTTTCCGAAGGTATTTGGGTCGTTTTACCCTTACCCTATTTGAGAAATATTCATAAGAGTTTTAATAAGGATATTTCGATCATTTACTGAATACCCGAGTTCTAAAGGTTTTCATAAAATATTCCAATAAGGACATTTGGAATATTTTTCAAATACCCGATTCCAAAAAAGAACCTATTTAAGGAAATCCAGAATTCTAATCTCGAAAAAGGATTAAATTCAATGTTTCCAAACATATTTCTATAAAATGTTCCAAACGGTAAATAATATAGCATTTCATGGAAAAACAATGCACACTAACTTTAAAAGAGTTTTAGAAATCCAAGGGACTCACCTCATGTCTTAAGCAATCATTTCCGTTTATGGCCGTTTAACCTTCGTTTCTACCATTTTCGATGTTCCGTTGACCGTTTATCGCTAAACCTACATCAAACATCGTTTTTGGGTCAATTCGTGTTCGGTCAGCCGACGGGTAGCCGACTTGCCCGACGGTTAGCCAACGTTCAACCGTGGTTTAGCCGATGGGGCCGACGGTTAGCCGACGAGGCCGATGGTTAGCCGTCAGTCAAGGAAAACGTTTAACTTTCGTTCGCGTCGTTTTTCTATCGTTTGATTAATTCTTTCATTTTTCTTTTTCCACATCCTTCCTCCCTTCATAAACAAGGGATTCACTTTATATTTTTCACAATTAATTTATCCAAAATCACATAAGTAGTCACCCTTAAGTCTATTCATTTTCGGACTACTTTCTGAAATTTCACTAGTTTGATACATCATTTTGTTTTACATATAACTTTCAATTTACAGCTCTGATTTGGCTCCATGATATACCAAAATGATCGTAAACTCTTAAATTTAATTCAATATAGGCCGTTTTTAGAGTTCTGGTTCCAATATCATGGTACTGGACAAAAACAGCCTCAGTAGTTTTGACTTAGTTTCACTCATTCTTTCCTTAACATTATGCAATTTTTCAGTTTGACACCCTAACTTGTTTTGCCCATAACTTTTAATCCACAAATCCAAATGATGTCAAAACAATTGTAAAATATCCTTAAGACATTCCTTTACAAGTTCCAATTCATGGAGTACCAATTCTGTTGTCCATTTTGTTCAGTTTTGAACATAAAGATCCAATAGTAAAATCTCGTTACTGATTTGGCACCTTTTATTATTTTCACCATAACTTTTGATCCGTAAATCCGATTAACCTCAAACTTGTTCTAAAATGTCTCTATGATCCTTAGATACAAAAAAATATGCCTACTTTGTTCAAATCTAGAAATGTTACAGATTTACTGGATATAAAACCTTATATAACTTTCTGGAATTAAACCCATCGTCCAGCAAAACACATTATATATTCATTCCTTGTTTATTATATGAATTTATTCAATCCAATCTCCCTTTTATCACCCTTAAAGCTACTGATTTCCAGTTATACATAAAACAGAAAATTTCACCATAGTACAACAAGAAAACTGGCAGCCTCAATCATAACATATTTTCACACAACTTCACCTTGCTAGTTTCCATACTTCATACATAACCTTTCATAATATGCATACCAAAATGATCCCCATGCTTTATATAATAACTTTACTTTAAGCAAGGTAGATTCTTACCTTTTCTTTACTACGTTTGGAAGCTAAACAACCCAAGCATCTTATTGTTTTTCCTTTTCTCTCTTTCTCCTCTCTATTACCCGAATTCATCCCTCTCTCTTCTCTATTTTCTTTTTCCTTTCTCTTCTCTTTTCCTTCCTTGTTTGTTGCGAAATTCTGGCTGTCTAAAGCCATTTCAGTAGGCCTTCATGGCCTATTTATAGATGCCCAAGAAGCTTACATAGGAAGCTTATGAAACTTTTAGAATACTTTAGAAGCTTAGAGAAGCTTATACAAAAAGGTAGAAATTCTTAGAACATTATAGATATTTTCTAATCTTGCATGGCCATGCATAATCAACCTTGATTAACTTGTTCAAATCAAGCTTAATTAAGCTTGTCAAATGAGGTAAAAAAGGTGGTCCAACTTCTTCAAACTTGTCATGCTTGTGGGCTATTGTTATTTATTTCTTGTGGGTCCTCTAAATTATCTCAACTTATTACAACCAATCAAATAGAAGCACTTGTCTTCATTAACCAATCACTAAACGACATTTATTTTCATCCACCAATCATAAGAAGTTACACGTCCCATTTCCAACCGTAATTTTCTATTTTCTTCAGAAATGACCAAAATCGGTTCCATAATGAAAAAATATTTTATTTCACTATCCAACTCCAAAAATTCCACTGAATCCATTGGTAATACTTAAATTCTTCAATTCCCTCTCTACTTGGTCAAATTCACAGTCGAAGTCACAAACGCGGTCAAAATGACGAAAATGCCATCGATACCTCGTACAACACAATTCGCACTAAAACGTACGTCTCATTGTACTGATCAATTTCTCTTTTTAGAGTACCCTAAAATTCTTATTTTGTTGATCTTAATAGCCTTCCAAAAATTTAAAGTACGGGTAGAACAAATCCAATAGTTACATTCAGGTCCAAACAAAACTTTATTTCACCAAAGTATTCGTCTCAATACACCGATCAACTTTTGTTTTGGCCGTTGATATAAATTCTCACCCCATTACAGGTTGTAGCAAATCGAAAGTAAAAAGGTGAGGTGTTACAGACTTTGACCCTAGTTTATGAATATACTTTAAATTCTATTGATTCTATGAGTTGGTGGCAGACCTTCCCTACATGACAATTGGAGGCGAGATTAAATTTTCACAATTGTAACCCAAGAATCTCAATGATTCAGCAAATTATAGTTGTAGTAGACCTTCCACTTTGTATCCTCAAATATGTTGTCACATATTCAGGTCCAATCTTCTTGGCGCTCTTCAAATTCTCTTATAGTATATTCCTTGCCCACAATGCTACCGCCTAGCTTCTTATAGTATTGGTGACACTTATTTTGCCAATTCCCATATATTCACCCAATATCAGCCTTGACTACAGCTTTCAATTTAGGGTCCTTAATGTCAAGCTCAAATTTATCCTGAAAATAGAAGGAGTAGATATATTACATATATTAATAATACAAAACACATCATTTGGAGTTTTTCAATAAATACCTTCACAAATCCATAAAGACAATGGTTCTCAAGTTTTGGGATGTACTTCCAGCTTTTCACTCTTACAAGTGCATATTGTCTCACTATAATGCCAAGTCTCTATTGCATAATTCGAGCTCCAATCACCAACAACTCTATTCTTATATTCAAGGATGTCTAACTTGGGAAGTTGCTTAGTGCCACCGACTTGTTTTCAAAGCCTAAAGTTCCAATGAGGACCATGCTTACAGAAGACTTGAGTAGCTTCTAATTACAATAATGCCAAATAAATAAGTGGTTATCTCTTGAGCATGAATCCATTTTTAAAATATTGTCTGCTTGAAGGAACAACCCTCCAAGGTAAAATGCATTTTACCTTGATTATTTGCACAATCTGTTACTTCACTAACTTCTTCAATCCCTACTTCATTTTGTAACGGGTCTGGTGGAGGCTAAATTGGTGCATCCCCATTAGTTGATCACCGAAAATAATATAGAGGATCTATTGTGGGATTGCTTGGACACTCTACACATTAAGAGGGTAGTAAAAGAAGTGGTGGTGTAACTGGATGTGTAGCTTGTGTGTCTTAAGCTTGTGATAGTCACAGTACCATTCAACATTAACAGCATTAATCAAAAGAAGACCATGGAATTATATATGAAATTACCGTAGTGCTCTATTTATTATATGATTCAGAAATAACCTGACGGATCTAAACAAATAGGATGCCAAGAGGCTGATTACCTTGGATGATTAGTGCTTCTCGTATATGTTTGGATCGAGATCTTCGTCCCTTACCAAGTATCTCGGTAGGCTTACAATAGATAGAACATAAGTAATACATGAATGATAGTAGTATATTTGATTTACATGATGGACTTCAACAGAGGTAAGTAAAAGATAGGTGTTTTTTTTCCTTTTTCCCTTCAAGGGGTAAAAGGTTGTGTTGTTACAATAGAAGTGTCAATTTCGAACTAGATCATTTGTTATGATATTTATCACATAGCAGACCTTCCCAGCAGGGTTACTTTAAACTAAATCCATCCATCAACCAAAGATACATACTAGTAAGATGCCTTGTATATCAAAACAACAATAACATGGCAGAATTTGCAATTAGTGCCACATGCCCAACAGGTTAAGAATTACATGCATGAGCACCCATTTGCTCATTGTCTAGTTTCTGTTTTGAGGAAACCAAAGAACAATGGAACTATTTCATCTTGCAGACCTCAGTAGTAGTAAAGGAAAACAAAATCCATCATTCCCAAATCCATATGCCCTTAAACAAAATGAAATTATGTGACTATTACCTTAACCTCAGCAAGAACTACAATATACTTCTAAGAATGTTGACTGCTAATCCAACATGATCCTAGTTGTAGTGTGAAGGAGCATAACACTTTGTTATAGACTCATCTACCTTCTACACTCATAAACATGAGACAAAGTTTCACAACAATTCACCATTATAGCAATGAAATTATCAAACATATAGGTAAGTTTTTGACTTTTGACTAAACCAAGTAGATAACCTTCATAGGGCAGTAATTTATGAAAATGCACACTAGTATTTGAGACATTGAATATCAAAGAAATGATGGGAAACAAATGTGGTCTACAAAGAAAACAAAGTTTATCTCCACATAGTTGGCCGTAAAGTTGGTAATTCTTTACACTAATTTTTCTTGAAATTTTATGGACATATGTATACACATTTCTCTTCTCCACACTGCTATATAGCGAGAGACCAAACCATGCCCAGTAAAGAAAAAGAAGTCTAATAAGAACAGGTAAATGAGAAAAATATACATAGAAGTAATAAGAGTTTGCATTATAAAACTTACCACAATTTGCCTCGAAGTTTTTTTCTTTTGTAAAGATGGCAGCTTTCTCTCTTTCTTCCACTTTCTCTTGATGCTTTCTCCCAACAGAGCATTATAGTTAATTGATCCCCGTCAATTTCACATTATTGAAACCATTAAATAGCCAGCGAGATTTATTCTTAGTAGTTTTCTCACCTTCCCACCATATATTCCTCCCTAGTCTCTGATTTATAGGAAGCTCTGCTGCTCAATAACGTGACCGCATCAACACCACAATTATTTTAACCCAATTCTAAGTTCCTCTATTTTTTTTTTTTTTTGCCAAATATCTAGAAAAGAAACAAAGGTAGAAACTAAACTGAATAGTTTTTTTTTTAACTTGCTCTACTCTTCTCGCTGCTAATACAAAAAAAAAAAAAGAAAACAAGAAAAATAGGATAAAACCTTTATTGGAAATGGTTCCCATGGGAGAATATGGCACCATGCCATCAGGGACAAATCACTCAATAGAGAATAGATTTTTTTGTCGCCAATTTCTTTCCCCCATTTTCACAGGAGAAAAATATAAACTTCTACGTTCTAAGTCATTCATTGTTGTGAATATATATTTTGCAATGGTTGGAAGTAACATATATAATATTTTTCTCCAGTAATCGAAAATTATTATTGTTATTCTTTCACATTAACAAAAAACTATAATATAAATTCATAGGAGATTTCCATACATACTAAAATAAAAAGACAGAATGAGATTGAATAGAGCAGATTATGAAAAATATGTTAGTAAATGCTTCAAAAGTCTCAATACTGTATATTACATATATAACTATCCACGCAAATGCATTACATAGTTTTAACCTTAACCTAACTTGCACATGCTTGTTAAGTACAGCTACAAAACACATCCATGGCTGCTACTATCAATTAAACACATTACATATTTCATAGGATGTGGATAATATTTTCCCCTAAATTCCCGCAAACTTGATTAACAAAGGAATATAGCTTGCTTTTTTATCCTATTGACCTGCATAAAGAATTGTAGACAATATGTAGAGGAATAAACTTGACTTCAGTCTAATAGCATCAAAGCAAAGGACTGCATTACACCCCATCCTCATAAATGCATTTTTTAAACGGCACAACTTGTTAATATGGATTCTTTATACTCAAGTTGATTTTATTTCAATAGAACAAAGTAGCAAAAAGTGACTCTTTAGTACCAAAGCACACTAAGCAAAGCCAAGCACACCCAAAAATAGATTTATGGTCCATATTTAAGGCACGAAGGGCATAATGATAGGGGACATGAAGTTGTTCTATATTTCAATCAAATAGAGCAACAAAACCACATCCCTTCAGCACTAAAGCACACAAGCAAAGCTCTTCACACCAAAAATAGTTTTATGGTCCATATTTGAGGCACAACTTGATAATGACACTTCCTTCAAGTTGTTCTTTATTTTAATCATACAGAGCAATAGAACCATATCTCTTTAGTACCAAAGCACAACACACACCAAACAAAGCCCTTCATACCTAAAAATAGTTTTATGGTCCACATTTTAGGTGCAACTTGATAATGACACTTCCTTTAAGTTGTTATTTATTTCAATCAAACAAAGCAACAGAAGTATATCGTTTTAGTACCCAAGCACACCAATCAAATGTCAAGCACACTAGATAAACAAGAGAGGTAAAAATCACTATATATTCAACAATAAACCATATGTATACCCTACTAAGAAAAGATTCCAAATTCCTCCATTTTAGGACCAAATATGTCATTATCCTTTACTTTAAATTAGCATACCATGCTAACAAATGTCATAAAAATTTTACCGATCTCATGGTGAGGATTTATTAACATTATTAAGAGCTATCAAATATGCAACCTCTCTAAGGGGATTAATCTTGGATGATCCAACTCTAGGAGACACTTTAGAACCATTTAAGGGTGGGATGGGAGATATACCAAAGGCAGCTGCAACATTCAAATCGAGGTTTGATAGAAATGCATCAAGTTGCATCTGGAAATTTGCATGCATTTCCTGTTTTTCTTTCTCAACTTTTGCATACAATTCCTCTTTTTCTTAATGTATGCGTTGCTCAATTTGCTTCTCCATCTCAACACGCACTTGCCCTACTTGTGCAGCAACGTTGAATCCTATATATTCCCTCATGGATGTCTTTGTAGGGCCTCGTCCCATACATCTCATTCGATCCCTTCTATTGGACCCTATTACCTTAACGAAAATTTGTCGCTTAGCTTTTGCTGTCTATTTTCCCTTTGCCAATCCTTCATACTCTCATTCCATTTGACCCTGAAATAAAAATCATTTCACCAAAAAGTCAACAAGGTGGATTGATGTACCTAAGTGGGCACATGTGAAACTCGTAGCTAATTTTCATTTCATAAGAAAGGGGACATAAGCCAACTTCAGTATATTTCTCAACCTTAACAAATTTACATAAAAAAACTTACAATGACATCTGATGTAACCTCATCAGCACATGTCCCATTCCTTTTTTTTTTTTTAATCAAGATGTAAATGTATATATTGAACAAAGTGTATGTACACAGGATCTTACTAGTTAATAGTAGTTGTGATAGATAGAATCCTTAAAATGGGTCAAAACATGAGGGTACAAGGTAAAAAGAACAGAATACACATGTGTTTTGATCCTCTTTGTAGTTTCTAAAGGTTGACAGGCAACTCCTTCGAAAAGTGCTTGATTGCGTGCCAGTCATATGTAGTAAACCGTGGCAGCCATTGCAGATACTTTGGCTTTGGCAAGCCACGAGGATCCGCGAGTTGCCCGGTTGAACCAATTGAGGCAAGTGTCTATCGAATTCATATATTGTGGTAAGGCTAACCATGCCTTGATATCCGTCCAAACTTGTTTCGATATTACACAGTTGAAAAAAAGGTGTTTAGTTGTCTCCGAGTGCGTATGGCATAAAGGATATGACATGTCGTCCGGTCGAAAAAACAGAATATCTTTAGTTTTCAATCGGCCCTTGGCACACAACCAAACCATGAATGAATAATTTGGTGTGAGCCCCTGCTTCTAGATCGTTTTAGCCCAATGTACCTTCGGTAGTGATGGTTTGAGATAGTTATATGCTTGTGCGGTGAATTCTGTGGTCCCTATTGCCCAAGACTGCAAAAGTATCGCTGCTCGATTTGCATCTCTTTCCCTTTCTAGAATGGTATCCTTGATTGATAGTATTCTTCAGAACAAAGGAGAATGGTTCTTATGTTGCGGTATCTCCCACATTGAACGCCCCTCCATGAGTGACTGTTTCTCTGCTTGGATATCCCATAAGATTTGAGACAATAGTGCTCCTTTCCAAGTGCTCATATTTCTAAGTCCTAGGCCTCCTTTTTCCTTAGGTAGGCAAATATCTCTCTAGGCCACAAGTGCATGCTTTGAGTCCCAAAATAAGTCCTTGGCTAATCCGTCCAATTGATTGATAACCACAACTGGAGTTAGAAGTATAGAAAGCCAAAAGCAATCACCTCCTTGCAGGACAGTTTGGATCAGCTGAATTAGCCCTGCATATGATAAAGACCGTGCTGGCCATATTCCAATAAAAGAGCCAATCCTGTCCAGTAAATGATGAAAGTAAGAAACTCTCATTTTACCTACCATGATTGGAATGCCAAGGTAGCGAAACAGGAAGTCACCCATAGGGATGCCAGTGTCATCCAGAATAGTATTTTGGTCCGAAATTCCTAACCCAAAAAGGTATATATTAGATTTGTCCCTATTGATTTCCAGGCCAGAGTATCTTTTTAGTTCCTCCAGACATCCTAACAAGATGCATACTGATGATCTGTCACCTTTAGCAAATAACATTAAGTCATCCGCAAAAGCAAGGTGAGTAATCCTTAAGTAGTCACACTCGGGGTGGTAGTTAAAAGTAGTCCTAAGTGTGTGAACTTTAACAACTCAAGAAAAGTATTCCAAATAGAGAATGAACAACAACGGAGATATGGGATCTCCCTGGCGAAGTCCCTTTGCTCCCTTAAAGAACCCGTGTACTGTCCCATTGATAGCAACAGAGAATGAGGTAGTGGTAACGCACTGCTCAATCCACCCCACAAATTGTTGCAAGAATCTAATTTCATCAAATAAGTCTAGCAAGAAATCCCAGCTAACCGAGTCGAATACTTTTTGCAAACCCACCTTAATGGTGCAACGTGGTGACACTCGCTTCCTGCTGTAGCCCCGCAATAGTTCCTGAACCAGTAGGATATTATCTATCATAAGTTTATCCTCCATAAATGCCGACTGAGTAGGATCCACCAGAATAGGGAGAACAAAATTGAGCCTGGTTGCCAGTATTTTTGAGATAATCTTATAAACCACATTGCAATATGAGATGGGTCTATAATCCCCCACCCTCTCAATGTGTTTAGATTTAGGTACCAGAGAAATAATCGAGTGATTGATCTGCTTTAACATCCTAGCTATAACACCCTGAAGCCTAGGCCCGCCAGGGCCGGGGATGTCGCCCCGTCCAAAGGACAAGGGGTCTTTATAACTAGGTCACACAAACAAATTACAGAATAAAAAATAATATTTAACTTAAAAAGTTATTACAACCCAAAGAAAACTTCAAGGATAAATCCATGAATTCCAAAACAAAAATCATAAATAAAATTATCCACTCTCGCCTCCCCAAAGTAATACATAAAATCAAAAGACACATTCTCTTCCCAAGCAGATATTACTAGCCACTCAACTCCGCAGCAGGATCATCCTAAAATCATGATAGAAAGGTGATGAGACAGAAATCTCAGTAAGTCCGTGTGTGCTTTGGGTGTTTAGTGAAATCAGTTCGTGGATGCAAAATGTGAAACTTTTATAAGAGAAACATTGGTAAGCATCAAGCATTAGTCAAAAGTAAGAGTGACGTTTTGGCTTATCTAGCCGTACACAAGTAATGAAATCCACCACTCGAAAGAAAGGGATATGGGTTACCACACGTTGGGCCCCATAACCGGTCAGAATGCTGACACTTTGTGCAGACTAACAAAAGTAGGTGATTGGCTTACTGGGCAAGATACTCCTCCTTCTCTATACCCAAACAACAACCGGGTGTCCATTTTGGCAAAACACAGTCACTGGACTGAAAACAAACTGCTAGCTCGAACCGGCTCGACTCACTGGACTGACATCTTATCCGGGAAAGACTCACCCCTCAGAGATGGCCACCTACTGAGAGACTTACCCTAACCCCTCAAAGACTAGTCTTAGTAGTCCACCCTTATTGAGTACTCAATGATGTTTCCCACTTGGGATAAAATGAACAAAGCATTGCTCTTCATGAAACTAGTAATTTGAGGGTTTCCAGAGTTTTGGGAACAATCAGTTTTAGAAAGAGTTTTAAGTTTGGAAAATTTGCTCAGTAACCTTCAAATAATTTAAGTGTTGAAAATAAGAACAAATTCAACCCTCAATTGCCTTCAGATAAACGAGTGTCCATACACACCACATTTAGCTTGCCATAAAGAAAACATTTTCACATCGATAGGTTTTATGCAGGAGCTTACCTAATTCTTGCTCACAACAACAAGGTCTCGAACAGCTGACCTAACCCCACATGGGTAAATACAAATCTTAATCAGATTCAAGTTACAATCCACTTCCTCAATTTTAAATCAACTCATTTCACTACTACCATGATCCTAGTGTCCCAAACTTTAAGGCAAAATAATAAATAAGTAGATTTATAAGCTAAGTTTAATTTGTTATTTAAAATAATTAATGGTTTGGGAAATAAATTCTAATAAGTTGAAAGTTTAAATCTTGTTAAGGAAAATTTAGAGTTTATTTGATCAAAAGTCATAGGTGGTACTAGGTAAAATAGTGATTTAATGATAGTTTAGTTGTTAGAAAATGATTGATAGTTAAAACTAGTTGAGATTAAATTGAATAAGACTTTCTTGGAAAATAATAAGTAAATTCTTAGGGGTTTTGATTTAGTAAATATTTTACTAAGCATAAATCTCTTTCATAAAGGCTTAAATTGATTTTTTTTATTTTTAATAATATTTATTTATTTTACTTTCTAGCAAAATCATTATTTATTTGGCTAAAATATCATTTATATATAATAATTCCAAATCTACCCTTCCTAGGGTTTTTCGAAATTTACTAGCAAAATTATTATTGAATATTTTATTCATGAACTAAAATTAGCTTAGGAACAACTAGATCATGATCAAGATTCTATGGCCAATCACAATCAATAATATACACAATCCTTAGATTCATCAAATCATCCAAATCTTGCATCTAGGCATAGATCCAAATTTATTAAGACATGATTTAACATTTACTAGCATAAACATGATCGTGGCTTCAATAATCTAATCATGCATAAACTCCTATTCACCAAAGGTGACATCATCTCTAACATGCTTCATCACAAATACTACCTATGACATGCATCAACCCTCAAATCATCATACAATCATCCAAGATGAACCTTTCATGCATAAATCACATCTCCTTCACAATCATACAATTGCTCATGCTTCAATCTCAATAATAATTATATATACTCAAATCCTATCACCATCCACCTACTAACAACATCATCCTAGAGACATGATTTTAGAGTTTAAAAAGAAGATTGAAGGTACTTACTTGGTTGATGAATGCTTTGGAAGAGTTTAGAGTAGATCTCCACTCTTAGATGGCTAATCTTGTCCAAGAGAGGTGGCGAAAGCATGGTCATGGAAAAAGAGACCATTCGGCCAAGGGAGGGAATTTCGGCCATGAGAGAGAGAGAGAGAGAGAGAGAGAGAGAGAGAGAGAGAGAGAGAGAGATAGAGAGAAGAAGAAGAAGAAGAAGAAGAAGAAGAAGAAGAAGAAGAAGAAGAAGAAGAAGAAGAAGAAGAAGAAGAAGAAGAAGAAGAAGAAGAGATCATTAGTATATTTATTCATATAGGTTTTCATTAGAGATCAAGTTTAGAGAAGATGAAGTTGTTAGAATAAGTTTACCTTGAAGATGTTCTTGTCCTTCACAAAATTTTCTGGTTTTTGATCCAAAGTAGCAAGATGATTTGTGGAGTTTGATGTTAATAAGGGTGTTGATGGATTCACAGCAAGGAGTAGATCAAATCTGGAGATTTTCGCGAGGGTTTGAAGTGGTTTGGAGGTGTATTAGGTGTAAGAAGGTAGTAGGTGTTCTTGGTAGCTAGAGAAAATCGAGAGAGAGAGAAGAGGAAGCTACCGAATTTCTGTGTAATTGGGACTGCCGAAATTCTGTAGGGTTTAGGGAGTGATTTCTCTGATTTGGAAGGGAAAGGAAAGGTTATTTGTTACAATCCTTGAAGAATATTTTTAGGAAGAAAATTTGGAAAGTAAATATTCTAGGATATCTTGATTTTTCTGGACAACTTTGAAGTCTCCTATGGCCGATTGAATGTGTGGCTTTTCTGAGGAATTAAGCTGGTTCTACAAAGCTTATGATGGCTGAAACTTAGGGGTACAAAGATGAAGAAGAAGTCTGGTTAATTGAGCAAGATATCATGGAAGGTTGCTAAATAAGATGGCTGGAATTTTGGAGGGTAATCAAGCTAAATTGCAGGGATTTGTTGGAGAGATTTTCAGACAGCCATTGATAGAATTTCATGCAGAAGCTCAAAGGAAACAATGGAGCTCTGTTAATGGTGGTTTAAGGGAGGTCTTGATAGAAGTAGGTTGGTGCTTTGGCTAGAAAATGAACAGAAAACAAAGCTGGACATTGGACTGCCCAGTTTTTTCGCTGCATAGGATTTTTCTGGGTAGCTGAGATGCAGTGAGTTTGAAGGGGGGTTTCAAGGGTATTCAAGGTTGGTTTCCATCCTTCTTCATGGAGGAAAAACATGGCTAAGGTGCTGCACAAAATCTGGAAGAAAACAGCTTGGTTTTGGACCTCCAAAGCTGCGATTTTGCCCAGAATTTTCACTGATTTTGCACAGCTTTTGTGCAGTCCGAAAATGGCAGAAATAATTCATGTTTCAAGCTGATCTTAAGGCCATTTTTCTGGCAACATTTGGAAGGAAATGTCAGCTAAGAAGTTCGACATTTTGAAGGTACACAAGCTGAAAAATTTCAGTTCACTCCAAGAAGGAAGGTGAACTAGCTATAGAGTGAAATTTCAGCTAGCTTTCTAGAGGGATTTTTCCTCTTGAAATTTCCCACAATTCATTCACATTTTCCAGACCATGAGAAGCCTTTTACTAGGACATTTTGATTCTAAAAGACCTTCGCACTTTACTGAATTTTCTGGAAATGAAAAGGATAGAACACCTTGATCAAACTAAGGAGTTGAAAATTAAGAAAAACTAAAGATCAAGGGAGAATGAATTCCCTTTAGGAATTTCGAGAAGAACAAAGGAGTGAAATGAGAATTCTCCTAACATGTCTCTCCTAGGTCATTATCACCACCTTGATCTAGGCCCTTAAGGCCGAAACCAACTCCCCCCAAGCAAAAATAAAATTTATTCCAGCTAAAGCTTCTATGATGGAATTTGAACCCAAGACCTCAACAATTAATTCTAAGGCTCTAACCACTAAACCACAACAACTCTTGTTGCTATTTCCACTAGAAAAATTATTTTCTATTCAATCCACAATCTATCTCCCTATTTTCACCTCGGCCAAAAATTACCATTTTGCCCCTCTCACACAATACTCACCAATAAGACTTCAAAACAATAAAACTCAAATCCAAAGCACATAGAAATCATATGAAAAGGTATTTAATCATGAAGTAAAGCATGATATGCATCCCAACCCTCTTACTTTAAGGTCGGTTTCGACTGGGGTTTCACACTAGCAGAATGAAAAAATTCCCGAACCACCGCACACAAACCTTGTTGAACTGTTCCCCAGGCTTTTTTGAAAAAATAGGCAGAGTAACCGTCAGGTCCTAGGGCTTTGCAGTCATCAATATCCCACAAGGCAAGCTTGATTTCCTGATCTGAAACCTCCATTACAAGGTCTGCCATGTGATGGTGTGGCACCAATAGACCAGCCCTAACATAGTCTACATTGAGTTTCTGGCACTGAACCTGAGTCCCAAATAGTCTGTAGTAGTAGTCAACAAATTCTTTCGTAAGTGCCTTTTGATTGTCTATCCTCGTTCCATCCGCCATTATAATGGATGCAATGAAGTTTCATTTCTTGTTCCTGTTCACTATGGCATGAAAGTATTTAGTGCATTTGTCTGCCTGTGCAACATATTTTCTATTTGCTAGCTACTGATAAAACTTCATTTCTGCCTCTGCTAACCTCCAAGTAGTCAATTTCTGGTCCTTGTACTAGACAATCAAGCTGCTATCTAAGGGATTATCTAATAATAGTTGTTGCGCCCTTTGTAGCTCCTAGTTGGCATGCTCCACACGAGACGAAATATGAGAAAATTCCTTTCTGTTTAGTCCATGCAAATCCCGTTTTAGTCGCTTCAACCTTTGACACAGTATAAACTAATGATAGCCTTCGAAACTTTGTTCCCACACTCTCTTAACCAAATCAAAGAATCTTTCATGGTCAGCCCAAATATTTAAAAATCTAAAGGGATGAACCCCCCCCCCCGCGCAGATAATCTACTTGCATCTAAAGGCATAGACTGTGATCCGAAAGGCATGTAATGGGGGAAAACTCCACAGATGCTTGGCTTTGACTCCAGAACCAGGCGTCATTACCCATAACTTTATCCAACTTAGACCATACCTACGAGTTTGTCCACGTGAACCGTGTGCCAACATATAGGGGTCTGCTATGCCGTCTTCACACAAAGCGAGGAGAAGTCATTTAGCTCATAGGTAGAAGGGATTGTCCCTCCTAGTTTTTCATCCATTTATAAATAAGTGTTGAAGTCTTCTATTAGAATCCATGGGGTCGAAAGATGATTGGAGAATTGCTTCAAGTCATTCCACAGGGGTCTCCTGGCAACCACTGTATTGTAAGCGTACACGAAGGTGAAAGAATAGGAGATATGAGTAACTTTGTAAGTGATGCAACAAGATAGTGCCTGAGCCGAGGTATGCCAAACATGCATATCAACCTTAGCCTCATTCCATAGTACGGCCACCCTGCCCCCTTCCGAGTCCTCAAAATTGTGTTTAGCAGCCCAATTAGGAAAATAGTTTCTTAGGATGTTCTTCAGTCCTTCCTCATTGAGTTTAGTTTCTAAAATACCACAAACATCCACACAGTGCTTCGAGATGAAGTCCCTAACCCCGTGCTGCTTGAGGGTTTTATTAAACCCTCTTATGTTCCAGCATGCGACTCTCATTGTTGGCCAACTAGTGCCTGTTGGGCACCAACCAAGTTGATATTGTGCTCTATGAATTTCTTCCAAATGGTGTGAATAATCCTAGAAGCTTGCATGGATGCTCTTTTAGCTTTAACCACCACATTGGGTAAATACTCCATTCTTCCTTCTTTGCCCGCTTTTGGCACAATGTTACTGACCTGAAATTGTACCCTACCTCGGGACACGAATTGAGTTCGGTTATGTCCCCTACGTCTATCCCTTGATCGACCCCTACTAACCTTTAGCACATTCTATTGTGCCTGTTTGGGAGATGCAGTAGTTATGGTCCGTTTCATAGGATCTTCATAGTAACCGGAGAACTCTTGGCTTGTGAAGTTGATGCCCCAGAACCATGCTCCATAGTGCCCGTGGTAGGTCCAACTTGGCCACTGATTTCCTGGCCCACAGCAATGACTAATCTCTAGGAATATATCATATTGTGTTGTGGGCTTACCTTTGGATAACATTTGCACAATACAAGAAATGCAATACAAAAATAGAATAGCATTGGAATCAATCATTTAACCTGTAAATAAAGCTTATGGAATCAAACTCGATTAGTTTGCGATCTTTTGAAAAAGGCCTCCTTCATGTTAGGGGAGGAAATTGTTGATATGACCTATTTGAAGAATTTTGCATAGTTGTCCTCTACATGAACAAGTAACTATATCATAATAATTTATATACCAATTGTATAATAGTCTATTATACATGCAAACAATGACCTGCCAACAATATTTACAACTATTTAAATGGAAAAAATGCATGGCAGATGATAGGGGCTAAAATCACCATTATTTTTCTAGTTATTTGAGGTTGTTTTAAGATACATTTGTTGTAATAACTAGGCATATTCTTTTCTATTTGACATTTTACATGTAAAAAGTATTTTGATAAATATATACAAATTTAAGTTAAAATCAAGCAAAAAGGTGAACACTTCAAGAACAGACCTGGCGCCAGGCCCAACTAATGGACTAGGCACCGAGGTCCATTCTGGTCGAACAGAAGAAACCAAACCAGGCTTTAGGGGAAAATCTAGAATAGACCTAGCACCAGGTCTGGAAAATGTACCTGGTGCCGGGTCCATTCTATCTGGACAATAAAATAGAGCAAAACTCTAGAGGAAGAACAGAGTGTACCTGACGCCAGGTGGGTCACAGGTACCCAGTGTCAGGTACGCTCTAGAAGGCGAATATTCTGTACACGAATTTGAGAATTGTCTAATGATTTTGGTATTTTTTGAATCCTACTCAGCCAAGACTTCCTAAGCCATGAATTTAGTATCTAAGAGGCCTATAAAATTACAAGAAAATACAAGAATTGGGGGATATACCTAGACATATATAGAGAGAGGTAGATTCATAAGTAAAAATTCCCAATCACTCATTGAATAAAGAATTCACCAAATCAAGGAGAATTATTTAAGAGAGCCTTCAAGGAAGAATAAAGAGGCTTATCTATGAGTACTTTCTTTTCTCTTTGTCTTCTTTACCTTAAACAATGGTGTATTTAATATTTTTATTATAATTTAACATTATTTTGGGATTCATAATTTTGTGTTAATTTAGTTATTTGATCAATTCTTTATCATCTTTAGTGTTTGATTACTTGATATCATTGGTTATTGATGCAAGTTCTTCTAATTGACTTCAACAAAATGTGTTAGGAGTTTCATTGCAATGATTTTGTATTTGTTAAATCTTAATGGATTTGAACGAGGAAGTTAGGATTTTAGAACAAGTGAGCAAAGGTTAAATTGATTTCGCCTTGATATAGGGTCATTAACTAATTTCATATTTTTAAGAAACTGAGATTCATGTATATTTTGATTAGGATGGCTTGGTTGACAAATCTGCTAATTGAATCGATGTATAAAACGATGAGCTTAATGCATGTTTTGGTTATGTTAGCGTGATTGACAAATCTGTTAATATGAATCAAAATACATGATTCTATGGATTGACAAACGAAGTGGAATTTACCTTAATATTCTTTCATGATGCTAAGATGATAATTAGTTGAAAGAATTGCTAATTGATTCATTATCATGTTTTCTAGGATAACTTTTTAAATTGCATAAACCGACATCCTTGAGTTGTATATATATTTTTATTATTTTATTATTTTCTCACTTTATTAGATCGGTTAAACAATGAATAAAAAGTGATTAGTGTATACTTGTTTCTTTGAGGATCGATATTTGTTAATTTCCTATGTTATGCTTGCTATAAGTATACTTGCTCGTATGTGTATTTTGGGATTAATGTTTTAATTAAAACTTGACTAATGGATGGATTTAAATTTGATGATTTCTATGCACCCAAAATTTATGTATCAAGTTTTTGGCGCCGTTGCCGGGGAACAATATCATAGAAGCTTGGATTTTATTGATTTAACTGTGTTTATATGTTTATATGTCTGTGTGTGTGTGTGTGTGTGTGTGTGTGTGTGTGTGTGTGCGTGTGTGTCCCTTATATGACTAGGTGCCATGTTTTATTTTCTTGTTTACTTGTATTGGTAATGTCTCTATAAGTTGTAATTCTTTGTAACTTAATTTGTAAATATATCCTAACTGTCTAACTTATAAATTCTATAATCTCACAATTTTTTGTCTTATGTAGACCTTACTCTTAGTTTATAGCGTGACGATCCAAAGCCGACATAGTTGACCTTGATCCGAAAATCGAGAGAACTCTTACTAGGGTTCGAAAGGTTATAAGCGAAAGGGTAAGGAAAGAAATGGAGGTAAATCAGCCCAACAATAGTTGTAGCGGTGGAGGTAATAGACAGATTATGAATGACTTTGTCAAACCCGCAATCTCAGGTTTGTTGGAGGAGGTTAAGGGGTGTTTTAATGATTATCATGTGGTGTTTTTGTGTTAAGTTGGTGGTGGTGCTGAATGGTGTTGTAATATATTCTGGATAAGATGAGGAAAAATGAGCCTATTCCCCTTGCCCCAATTATCATTCACTCTATGCGAGAAGTTGTGTCCTCTAACATTGTAGCCAAAGCCCTCAAATTCTCTTGGTGATTATGTGTATTCTGAGAGACTTTGGAGTGCGAATGGATGGAGAGTTGAGTGAGCCTACTACTAACCGCGACCTAGTGATGGAGCATATTTTGGTTCAGTGTAGGTATTGCTTTGATAAAAGGGCCAAGAGGTGGAAGAAGCCGTATAAGGTGCAGTACCCCAGAAGGGAGGAGTTTCCCCCTGATGAGGAGGAGAAAGAGGAGCCACTTACTAGACCTACCCCTCGTGCCACTAGCTCTCATGTGCGTACTGATTCTGAGGCATGAGTGGAGTTTCAGTTGGAGAGCTAAATGACTATCCTCCTCTAGCTTTGCGATTCTATTGCAGACATTCATCACCACCAGGATGTTCAAGATCAACAGCTGGCCACTTTGATCCAACAAGTTACAGGTGCAATTTCCAGTCGCGTAACTGACGATGATGACAATGATGATGAGGATGAATTTTAACTTACTCATTTGTCTTTTATTTTGTTTTCTGCTCTTTCTTTTCTTTTGAATTTTAATGACCTTTACTAGCTTTTAGGTGTCTTTTCTTTTCTTTTCATTTTCTTTTTCTAGATTTATGTTTCTCTTTGTTTTGTTTTTTTTTTTTAAGTAGGTGCTCTTGTAATGACTCTTTCTTGTGGTTGATTCAAACATGGTAGCACTATGATGTAATTAAAGTATCTTCTTTACTTTATTCTTCTCATTTATTACATTTTGGTCTTCTTGGCAATACTTTTATTGTTATATCTTTGGCTATTGAGGACAATGTCCAATTTATATGTGGGGGAGAACGAGGTTGAAGAAGTATTTTCCATATTATTTTGTGAAAATCTTTCAAAAATTTCAGTGATTTCATTGATTAGCAAGGTTATAATTCTTTTTTTTTTACTTGGATACGAGTTTTATCATTCATTAGGTGGATTTTGATGACATTGGTTTTGTTGGATAGGATATTTTGCAAGACTCGAGAATTTTGATTAATCTTATTTATGCATTTGTGTTTGAATATTATTTGACTCATCTAGTGTAAATATGGAGGATATAATGAATATGGAAAGATTTTCTTGGCTAATTCTTGTATTATAATTTTAAATTTTACTAACTTTGAGTTATGATGGGGAATGTGAGTTGATAAAAGATCTTTGAAAGGAAAGATTGTAGAAAAATTGTGAAACATTCTTATGAGCTGAAAAACTGGAAAAACGAGTTGATTATTTCCACTTTGAAGATGAGAAAAAAAAATTATTTTTGCTTGACTACGTGGGGCCAATACATATAGTGAAGAGAAATTTACTTTCTTGAGGCTATGAATTCCCAAGAGCAAAAGAAATGAATAGTATTGAAAAAATAATGAGTGATGACTAAAAGAGGACCAATACAGTGTGTGAAGAGAAATCCATGCACTTGAGGCTATCAATTCCCTAAGTTGTTGAAAAAAATAGAATGAAAAAAATTGGAGTACTTTCCTTACATCATGACTTAAATTATGCAGTTTTTGGATTTATAATGCTTGAGTTGATAGATAGCTTGACTTATGTGATTCATATTATCTATATTTGTACTTGAAGGGTGAAATAAGTTTCTTAGACTAAGATATACATTTGATTAATTTGACTTGAAGAGTTTTGTGGTATCTTGTTGAAAGTTTCAAAGTTTGTATTATTTTCAAAGAGTATGAATGATAAGAGTTGTATTTTAAGTTTGAAGGGAAGACATAGTCTTTGCTTTGGTAAAGAAATTTTTGAATAAGAAAGAACTTGTATTTTCTTGATAATTTTTCTTGAACTAAAGTGTTTTGCTTGAGGACAAACAAATGTTCAAGTGTGGAGGTGTGTGATAGGGGCTAAAATCACCATTATTTTTCTAGTTATTTGAGATTGTTTAAGATACATTTATTGTAATAACTAGGCATATTCCTTTCTAGTTGTCATTTTGCAGATTTAAGTTAAAATCGAGCAAAAAGGTGAACACTTCCAAAATAGACTTGGTGCCAGGCCTATGCAATGGACCAGGCACTAAGTCCATTCTGGTCGAATAGAAGAAACTGAGCTAAGCTTATGGAAAATTCCAGAACAGATCTGGTGCCAGGTCTAACAAATGTACCTGGCGCCGGGTTCATTTTGTCCAGACAACAAAAGCAGAGCAAAACTCTAGAGAAAGAACAGAGTGCACGTAGTGACAGGTGGGTTAAAGGTACCCGCCGCCAGGTACGCTCTGGAAGGCAAATATTCTGTACACGAATTTGAAAATTGTCCAATAATTTTGGTATTTTTTGAATCCTACTTGGCTAAAATTTCTTAAGCCATGAATTTAGCATTCAAGAGGCCTGTAAAAGCATAAGAAAATATAAGGATTGGGGGATATACCTAGACATACATAGAGAGAGGTGGATTCATATGCAAAAATTCCTAATCATTCATTGAAGGAGGAATTTACCCAATCAAGGAGGATTGTTCAAGAGAGTCTTCAAGGAAGAAGAAAGAGGCTTTTGTATGAGTGCTTTCGTTTCTTTTTGTCTTTTTTTCCTTAAACAGTTATGTATTCAATGTTTTTATTGTAATTTAACATTATTTTGAGATTCATGATTTTGTATTAATTTAGTTATTGGATCAATTCTTTATCATCTTTAGTTTTTGACTACTTGATATCATTGGTTATTGATGTGAGTTCTTCTAATTGACTTCGACAAAATGATGTTAGGTGTTTCATTGCATTGATTTCACATTTGTTAAATCTTAATGGATTTGAACGATGAAGTTAAGATTTTAGAACCAAGTGATTAAAAGTTAAGATGATTTCGCCTTGACATAGGGTCATTAGCTAATTTCTTATTTTTAAGGAATTAAGATTTATGTATATTTTGGTTATGATGGCTTGATCGACAAATCTGCTAATTAAATTGAAATATGTAATAATAAGCTTAAAGCATGTTTTGGTTATGTTAGCTTGATTGATAAATCTGTTAATATGAATCAAAATATAGGATTCCATGGATTGACAAATGCAGTGGAATTTATCTTTTTATTCCTTCTAATGCCAAGATGATAATTAGTTGAGAGAGTTGCTAATTGGTTTATTATCATGTTTTCTAGGATAATTGTCTAAATTGCATAAATCGACATCCTTGAGTTGTATATATTTATTTATTTTTACTTTTATTATTTTCTCACTTTATTGGATTAGTTAAACAATGAATGAATATCGATTAGTATGTACTTGTTCCTTTGATGATCGATACTTGTTAATTCCTTATGCTATGCTTGTGATGAGTATACTTGCTCGTATATGTATTTTGGGATTAATATTTTAATTAAAACTTGACTAAGTAATGGATTTAAAAAGGTGGGGTGTTACAAAAGTTATCCTTCCTAATTATTAACATAGCTATATAATACTAGTCACTTTCAATGGGACAACGTGAATGCCAACATGGCTAAGCTTGGTTGGCTAAAATGAAGAGCTCATTTGTCTTTTTTATTTTCGTGATACAACAAATGGCTAAAATTCACCAACGTAAAGTTAAACTCATCTAGCTTCCTCCTATACTCAAAATCTATCGAATTACACCTAAATAATATGAATTGTAGAGCATTACTATAACAGATTTTGATAATATCGGGTAGCATCCTATAGTAGGATAAAAATTAATTCGCAATAGGATTTTCATCCTTAACACTGGAATAACTAGTAGTATCAGCCTTACAAATCACACCACTATTCTGTGTAATCCTGTTTACCTCATGATTTTTTGTTCGAAATCAGCAACCATTCACATTGCATGCTTTAAAGTGTCACCTTTGTGTAAGGATGATAGGGGCTAAAATCACCATTATTTTTTTAGTTATTTGAGGTTATTTTGAGATATATTTGTTGTAATAATTGGGCATATTTTTTCCTATTTGATATTTTTCTTGTAAAAAGTATTTTTTTTGGCAAATTTGTGCAGATTTGAGTTAAAATCAAGTAGAAAGTGAACAATTTCATAATGTACCTGGCACTAGGCCCAGCCAATGGGTTAGGCACCGGATCTATTCTGGTCAAGTAGCAGAAATTGAGCTAACATTCATGGAAAAACCAGAACAAACCTAGCGCCAGGTCTAGCAAATGTACCTGGTGCCGAGTCCATTCTGTCCGCAGATAAGACCAGAGCAAAAATAGAGCAAAAATCCAGAGGAAGAACAGTGTGTACCTGGCGCCAGGTACGTTCTAGAAGGCGAATATTCTGTGCACGAATTTGGGAATTCTTTAATGATTTTGGTATTTTTCGAATCCTACTCGGATAAGACTTCTTAAGTCACGAATTTAGCATCCAAGGGGCCTATAAAACACAAGAAAACACGAGAAAAGAGAGATCCACGTGGAGATGAATCCAAGAGCTTAAATTAAAATCATTCATTCAAGGAAAGATTCACCCAATCAAGGAGGATTGTTCAAGAGAGTTTTCAAGGAGGAAGAAAGAGGCTTGTCCATGAGTGCTTTTTTTTTTACCTTTTTTTTTATTTTCCTTCAATGATAAGGGCTAAATTAGTCATATTTTTTCTAGTTATTTGAGGCTCTTTTGCGATATATTTTTTTTCAATAACTAGTCATATTCCTTCATATTTGATATTTTACCATTGAAAAAGTTTTTTGTTCATTATTACAGATTTTTAGGGTAAAACAAAACAAAAACGCCACAAAACAGAGGAGAGGCGGCGCCAGCTAGGGCTCTAGAACCAACGCCGGCCATGTACTGTTGACACGTACTTCGAAGCAACAGAAAAATTGGTGAAACAAAGCAAAACAGAGTCAAATCGGAACCGGCTCCAAGAGTTAAGGCAGCGCCGGCTGCATTTTGGTCTTCATCATGTGAAATTCGGAGAAAAATCGGCGAATAAGTAGAGAAGCAGAACACAATCGGCGTCGACTCCGAGAGCCAAGGCGAAGCCCGCTGTGCCCTGAAGCTAAGGCGGTGCTGTGATTTTTCTATGCGGTTTTTGGTAATCTATGGAGTTTTAGTATCTTCCCACTTCTAATCGGCCAAGAACACTGTACCTATGAGTTTAAGCACTTCCTAAGCTTATAAATAGATAAAAAAACACAAGGGAAAAAGGGAGAATTCATTGATCATCATAGGAAATCACTCAATCAAAGGAGGAATTCTTCAAATTCAAGGAGGGTTGTACAAGAAGGTCTTCAAAGGAAGAAGGAGGCTTATCTATGAGTGCTTTCTTTTACTTTGTTTTCTTTTTCTTGACAATGATATGTTAATTGTTTTATTGCAATTCAACGTTGTTTGGATATTCATGATTTCTAGAGTTGTCTGATATTTTGATTGGCTGGTTATTATTCTTGGTATTCAATCACTTGTGCTTATTACGAGATTAGTTATTTGGTTCTTTCCATTAACTTGCTGGACCAAAGGGGGTTGATGGTAGTTTCAATTTATTAATTTTATATTCTGTTGGCTATTGACTTGCTGGACTAAAGGGGGTTGATTGCTTAGAACTGGTAATTGAAGGTTAATTGATGTCTTCCGAGACCAAGGGTTCATTAATTAATTTCATACTTTAAGTTTTCTGAGACCAAGGGAATTTAACTAAGGATTGTGTTTAATGCATCTTTTGGATGAATTAGTTGAGACAGACCAAGTGATTCTAATTCATCTAGAAGATAGTGATTTCATGGATTGACTATCGAAGTGAGTCTACCTTCATTCTTCATGATGCCAAGAGAATAATTAGTTATGATAAATGTTAGGTACTTTAAGATCATGTTTATCTAAACAATGGTTTGAATTGCATACTTCTCCATCATTGACATGTATATATTTTTATTTTGATTTTTTATATTTTTTTATTTATTTTTCGCTTAATCGAGTCGGTTAAACAATAAAAGAAAGGTGATTAATGTCTACTTATTCCTTGAGGATCGACACTTGTTTGAACCCTATGCTCTGTTAATGATGAGTGCGCTTGCTCATATGTGTGATTTGGAGTTAACGTTTTAATGTAAACTTGATTGGGAATGTACTTAGTTTTTGTATGATTTTTATATCCTAATCCGGACACATTTGGCTCCGTTGCTGGGGAACAATAGCATGAAAGCTTGGATTTTGTTGATTTAACCATGCGAATATGTAGATATGTAAATTATGTACAATTGTTCTTTTCGCAAAAATGTGCTATATTGTGTATTTCATCTATTCTTATACACCCTTGTAATCTAACCTACTAACTTTAACTATGTTCTATTGACTAACTTTATATTCTTTTTAATTTTGTAGTAATTATGAATTTGGTTATCTAACTTTCGTCTTGTCTTAGCTAGTTGTTCGCCTTGGTACATGATCTAATGACCTAAAGGCGATATAGTAGATTTCGTTTTGTTTCATTTTTATTTCTTTCTTCATGAATTAAATGCATTATTCATCATTGCTGCATGTTCATCATTTTTTATTTCATTTTTCAAGAAAAAAAAGCATTAGTGTATCCATTGGCAAAATTACAAGCTAACATTGATGTTTGTAGTAAGACGTCATTAGAAGTATTAGTAAATTCTTTAGTTGCCAATACAAATTCATCTGTTCAGTGGCATGAAGAAGCCTCCCAACGTCTGTGCCATCAAAGGAAACAATTAGTTAAGATTGTTGAAAAGACTCATGAGTTCATGCTAGCCCGTACAATTGACCATGGAACAACAAGAGCGGCTATAAGGAACAATTGCATGATGTGACAAGAGAGGTATTCCATTCTTCCCTATATGCTCATAATTCTAATATTTCTTTGTCACATGATTTCTTAGGTTCCTCTCACTTCTTAGAGAACAATGGTCCTGATGCTGATGTATGGAGTTCAACATACCTAAAAAAGTTGGTTTTATCATTCATTCTAAGAAACCTTTTGAGAATGTTGACAAATTCTACCCTTCACACCAATCTCAGAGAGGTAACTTGGTATTTGTAGAAGTGTTGAAAAGTAAGGATTTCCCAATCCCATTTTTAAGAACTCAAACACTAAGTTTAAAGGGGTATTTTAAATTGTAAAAATTCTTTTGAAGGGTTAATTGGTGATTTCAAGCTTGATGCATCCGTTAGATACTCTGTGCATTTATATGTTGACAACAATATTTGTGTATCTAAAGAAATGTTTGAGAAAGAGGTTTATGTGTTTTTCTTTAGTGAAAAAATTATTTTCATGAACCTTTCATTTTTCAAATTCCCCCACACTTGTGCAGGAATTTGATTTGGAGATTAGGGACAAAAAAGGGTGCAGAAAACTTAGCTGCAGATCACTTGTCAAGATTGGATAATCCAAATTTGGAATCATTGATGGAAGAGGACATCGATGACGCCTTTCCGGATGAGCAACTCTTACTCGTAGAAGGTGAGATACAAAACACCCCTTGGTTCGCTGATTTTGCTAATTACTTGGTTGTAGGAATTGTTCCACTAGCTCTTACAATGCAACAAAAGAAGAAATTCCTCTGTGACGTAAGGTATTACTTTTGGGAAGATCCATATTTATTTAAGTGTTGTACGGATCAAACCATTCGGAAATGCGTGGACTCTACGGAAGGTGAAGATATTCTAAGACATTATCATGAAGGACTTGCTGGAGGTCACTACCAAGCCAACAACACTACATAAAAAGTGCTCAACTCTGGATTCTATTGGTCCACCTTGTTCAAAGATGCCCACAGGTTTGTTCAAAGTTGTGATAGGTGTCAACGCAAAGGTAATCTTTCTAAATCAAATGAGTGGCCCTTACACATCTTTCAAGCTTGTGAAGTATTTGATTGTTGGGGAATAGACTTCATGGGACCTTTTCCTAGCTCTTTGGGTAATAAATACATTCTGGTCGCAGTAGACTATGTGTCTAAATGGGTTGAAGCACAAGCTTTACCAACCAATGATGCAAGGGTAGTGGTAAAATTCTTGAAAAAACTTTTCACCCATTTTGGTGTCCCTAAGGTTCTTATCAGTGATAGAGGTACTCATTTTTGTAATACTCAATTGAATAAAGTTCTCAAACATTTCGGAGTACACCATAAATTTGCCACCTCATACCATTCCCAAACGAGTGGTCAAGTCGAAATAGTTAATAGGGAGCTCAAACGAATCTTGGAAAAGATTGTTAGCCATACTCGGAAGGATTGGAGTCTAAAATTAGATGACACTCTTTGGGCGTACATGACATCTTTTAAGGCCCCCGTTGGCACGACTCCTTTTCAGTTAGTTTATGGAAAAGCTTGTCATTTACTTGTTGAAATTGAGCATAAAGCTTATTGGGCAATTAAACTTGTTAATCTGGATCTTAAGGACGCTGGAAAGTCAAGGTTATTCCAACTCATAGCTATGGAGGAATTGCATGAGGGTGCTTATGATCATTCCATGCGATACAAGGAAAAGGTCAAACAGTGGCACGATAAGCATATCACTTACCAACCTGAATTTGAAAAAGGCGAGCAAATGCTGTTATTCAAGTCTCGTTTAAAATTTTTTCCCAAAAAGTTGAAATCCAGGTGGCTGGGACCATTCGCAGTAAGTAAGATCGGCCCTTTTAGCACCCTCGAACTCACTCACCCTACTCGGGTCACTTTCAAAGTCAATAGCAATCGGGTGAAACGCTATGTGGGTAAAGGTCTTCCACATCCTGAGCAGGTGGAGATGCTTTTTGATGAAACCATATAGAACTTTTTGGCTTATCAAGCGGCAGTTGTTTTTTAGACCGTTCTATTTTCTTTCTTTTGTTTTTGCTTTATTTTTCTTTTCTAGTTTTTATACTTTAGTGTGCTCTTCTGTATTTTTTCTTTTTAGGTACTTTGTCAATGCCTTATTTTTCAAGCATTCAACTATTGTACAGCACAATGCACAACCGAATGGAAATTGTTTTTCTAATCTCTTCTCCTTTATATTTTTGGTCCCATGGTATTGTTGTTCTTGTTATATTTATTTAGCCATTAAGGAGAATGTCCAGTTTAAGTGTGGGAGAGTGATTTGATTAACAAGTTTTCTATACATACACTTTAACTTTCTTGTGAGCAAAATTTTCCAAAGTTTTGCAAAATGTTTTCATTTTTCAAGCTATATTTTTAGTGCATGTCTTTATGATGGACTATAGAGCATATGTTCTAGATCATTTATGGCTTATGCATGATATTTTGCACACACTTGGACGAAGTAGTTCTTGATCTAATGTTTTGCATTATTCTTAAACCTGTTTTTCTACTAAACTTTATGGAGCAATCTAGAACTTACTTTAGTATTTCTCGAGGCGAAATAAGAAAGACAATCATAATTTAACTTAGAGATGATGGTAATATGCCTTCTTTGGATAGTTTGAGTTTTTCAAGCCTACCTATTGTTATATTATCCCTAGTGCCTATTTTGAGCCTAAATTGTTGATTTCTTTCTTGAAAACCCGTCACAATATTTTGTCCATTGCTTGTTGCTGAGAGTTTGAATAATTTTCCAAATCTTTATGCTCTTGATGGATGAAAGTATATGTATGAGAATGTTGAGAAAGAATGTTGGGATAAAGATCATGACTTGTTACTTTCAGTCATAGATCAATACTGAGTTGAGCTGGAAAGAGGAAAGAAAGTAAAGAAAGAGAAGAAAAAGAATTGAGGGATTGAAAAAAAAAAAGTTGCTAGAAAGAAAAGACAAATTGAAAGAAAGAAACTGCGGGGGGGGGGAACCGATAGCAGACGAGTAGCAAGAAGAAGAAAAATAATTATTGTTGAAAGAAGAAAAACAAAAAATTTTACAAAAGAAATGGTGATTGAGTTGTAAAAGTTAAGTTCATGTTAAAGTACTCGACACTATTACTGGAAAATTTGAGTAATCTTGTGAAAGAAATAGAGAAGAGTTGATGAGAAAAAGAAAGAGAAAAAAATGCAGGATTTGCTTGAGTGGAGTTGTAATTGCTGAATAAGGTTATGGTTTGATTGATTTTTGGAATAGGAGAGTAAGAAGAGTTGGAAATTATTGATTCATTTTGTTTACCCTTTTCTTGCTAACTGTCAGTTTTTCTTTGACTTTTGATTCTCCTATATCCTTCATTTGATAAGCTACATTACATGCCTTTAACCTTACATTGCAAGTTTAAAAGTCCTACTTGATCTAAGTAGAATTATGATATGTCTCGGATTAGTAGAGAGAGTGTATGAAAAGTAAGCCTATGGAATGCATATTCTTTTTGAACTAAATTCTTTCCAATGGTTTGAGAATATTGTAAAGTATTGAGATGGTTCTACTAAGTCATTTATCACTAACACAAGCCTTGCATTTGTTGTAAAAGATGTAGTAGCATGTGTTTTATCTTCTTGAATGAAGAAAGCATTGAAGATATTGTTTTGAAATTGATTGAGTGATTTGTTAAATCTTGTGTTTTCCTACTTGTTCTTGATACTTTGCTTGAGGAAAAGCAAAGAGCTAAGTGTTGGGGAATTGATAGGCGCTAAATTAGTCATATTTTTTCTAGTTATTTGAGGCTCTTTTGCGATGTATTTTGTTCAATAACTAGTCATATTCCATCATATTTGAGATTTTACCCTTGAAAAGGTATTTTGTTCATTATTACAAATTTTTAGGGTAAAACGAAACAAAAATGTCGCAAAACAGAGGAGAGGCGGTGCCGGCTAGGGCTCTAGAACCGGCGCCGGCCATGCACTGTTGACACGTACTTCGAAGAGATGAAAAAATTGGTGAATCAGAGCAAAATAGAGTCAAACCGATGCCGGTAGCATTCTGGTCTTCATCATGTGAAATTCGGAGAAAAATCGGCGAATAAGTAGAGAAGCAGAACACAATCGGCGCCGACTCCAAGAGCCAAGGCGGCGCCCGCTATACCCTGAAGCTAAGGCGGTGCTGTGATTTTTCTATGCGGTTTTTTGTAATCTATGGAGTTTTAGTATCTTCCAACTTCTACTCGGCCAAGAACACTGTACCTATGAGTTTAAGCACTTCCTAAGCCTATAAATAGATGAAAAACACAAGGGAAAAAGGGAGAATTCATTGATCATAGGAAATCACTCAATCGAAGGAGGAATTCTTCAAGTTCAAGGACGGTTGTACAAGAAGGTCTTCAAAGGAAGAAGAAGGAGGCTTGTCTATGAGTGCTTTCTTTTATTTTGTTTTCTTTTTCTTGACAATGATATGTTAATTGTTTTATTGTAATTCAACGTTATTTGGATATTCATGATTTCTAGAGTTGTCTGATATTTTGATTGGCTAGTTATTATTCTTGATATTCAATTACTTGTGCTTATTACGAGATTAGTTATTTGGTTCTTTCCATTAACTTGCCAAAGGGGGTTGATGGTAGTTTCAATTTATTAATTTCATATTCTATTGGCAATTGACTTGCTGGACCAAAGGGGGTTGATTGCTTAGAACTGGTAATTGAAGGTTAATTGATGTCTTCTGAGACCAAAGGTTCATTGATTAATTTCATACTTTAAATTTTCCTAGACCAAGGGAATTTTACTAAGGATTATGTTTAATGCATCTTTTGAATGAATTAGTTGAAATGGACCAAGTGATTTTAATTCATCTGGAAGATAGTGATTTCATGAATTGACCATCGAAATGAGTCTATCTTCATCCTTCATGATGCTAAGAGAATAATTAGTTATGATAAAGGTTGGGTACTTTAAGATCATGTTTATCTAAACAATGGTTTGAATTGCATACTTCTCCATCATTGACATGTATATATTTTTATTTTTATTTTATTTTATTTTATTTTTTGATTTTCTTTTTATTTATTTTTCACTTAATCGAGTCAGTTAAACAATAAAAGAAATGTGATTAATGTCTACTTATTCCTTGAGGATCGACACTCATTTGAACCCTATGCTCTGTCAATAATGAGTATGCTTGCTCATATGTGTGATTTGGGGTTAACGTTTTAATGTAAACTTGATTGGGAATGTGCTTAGTTTTTGTATGATTTTTATACCTAAATCCGGACACATCATTCAACAATCATGTATTTAATATTTTCATTGTAATTTGACATTATTTTTGTGATTCATAATTTCTTGAGTTAGTTTAGTATTTTGATCAATTCATTATTTATCTCGAGATTTGATTACTTGTTTTTCTTACGGAGTTGGTTGATTGATTTTTGTTACTAACTTGTTTGAAAAAGAGGTTGGTAATGACTTCAATTAATTAGTTTCATATTTTTTATCTCTTAACTTACTTGAAAAATGGGTTAATTGGCAAGGACATTGGGTAATCAAATGTTGGTTGATAATTGCTAGAATATGAATTCATTGACTAATTTCATATTTTAAATCACCTAGAATATAGGGATTTATTTGAGGATTGATTTTAATGCATCTTTTGGATAAGTTAGTCGAGACAGAATATATTCACTAATTTAACTAGAAGATAGTGATTCTATGGATTGCAAACGAAATAGGTCTATATTAAATCCTTCATGATGCCAAGATAATAATTGATTGTGATAATTGCTTAGTGGTTCATGATCATGGTTCCAAGAATATTTGTCTAATTACATATTTTCACATCCTTGAGTTGTATATATTTTTTTATTTATCTTATTTTTATCTTACTACTTTATTTGGTCAGCTAAACAATGAATGAAAAGTGATTAATGTGTACTTATTCCTTTGAGGATCGATATTCGTTAATTTCCTATACTATGCTTCTGATTAGTATACTTGCTCATATGTATATTTTGGGATTAATGTTTTAATTAATACTTGACTAAGGGATGGATTTAAATTTGATGATTTTTATACTTCTAAAATTAATGCATTATGTTTTTGGCGCCGTTGTTGGGGAACAATATCATGAAAGTTTGAATTTTGTTAATTTAACCATATTTATATGTTAATATGTCTATATGTAAATATGTTCCTTGTATGACTAGGTGCTATATTTTATTTTCTTGTAATTTGATGTCTCTATACGTTGTAATTCTGTGTAACATAATTTGTAAACATATCCTAACTGTCTAATTTATAAATTCTATAATCTCATAATTTTCTGTCTTATGTAGACTTTGCTCTTAGTTTATGACCCGATGATGCAAAGTCGACATAGTTGATGTTGATCCAGGAATCGAGAGAACTCTCACTAGGGTCCGAAAGGTTATAAGCAAAAGGGAAAGGAAAAAAATGGAGGTAAATTAGCCCAACAATGGTGGTAACGGTGGAGTTAACAGGCAGATTATGAATTACTTTGTCAAACCTGCAATCTCAGGTATGGGCTCTAATATCATGAGGCCTAGGATAGAGGCGAACAATTTTGAGATAAAACCCAACATAATCCAAATAATACCGAATATGGTCCAATTTGATGGGTTACCTGAGGAAGATTCCAATACTCACCTTGCGAGCTTTCTAGAAATTTGTGATACATTTAAAATGAATAGTATTTTTGAGGATGCTATCAAACTAAGACTTTTCCCTTTTTCCTTGAGAGATCAATCAAAATCATGGTTAAAATCTTTGCCCACCGGATCCATTACTACTTAGAATGTGTTAGCTGAAAAATTCTTGGCCAAATATTTTCCACCAACTAGAACTTCCAAACTTAGGACTGACATTTTTACATTCCAACAATTAGAGGCCAAAAACATTTATGAGTGTTAGGAGATGTTTAAGGAAATGCTGAGAAAATGTCCTCACCATTGATTTAAGTTGGGAATGCAAATGCAGATCTTTCACAGTGGGCTGAGCTTTACTACGAAATAATTAGTTGATGCTTCTGCAGAAGGCTCTATCAATTCCAAGACCCTGGAAGAAATATTTGATTTGATTAAAAATTTGGCTACGAATAACTATGTCTGGAGTAGTTCACGATTTAGAGCTTATGTACATAGGGTACATAAGGTAGATGCAATGGATGCATTAGAGGGAAAGGTGGAAATTGGTGATGCCCCCTTCCCAAAGGTAGGTAATGAATATGAGTTGTGATTTTTGTGGGGAAAGGCATCCAAACCATGAGTGCCAAAATATGGGATCTTCACAAGAAGTATTGGAACAAGTGGCTTTTGTAGGTAATGGTCGGCAAGGTTATAATCCTTATAACAATACTTACAACCCAGGTTGGAGAAATCACCCGAACGTTTCATGGAATAATCAAAACCAACCTCGGCAAGCTTCTTCGAATTTTAGGATGCAAATGACTCAACCACCAGTGCCGTACAATGCCCTACCAATTAAACCATCCTCAGAGGAGCTGGTCAACCAACTGGTAAGTAGAACAGAAACACGATTCCAATAAGTTGATGTAACAACAAGAAATTTGGAGGCATCCATGCATAACCTTGAAGGTCAAATAGAACAGCTAGCTAATCTCCTTGGTGATCGTTAAATGGGATCACTTCCAAGCAACACAGAGACCAACCCATGTGACCAAGACCGTGGGAAACACTGATTTTGAATTGATTTGGCTTTTGGACATCTTTTTAATTCTTATTTGGTTTCATTTATTTGGTTGTTCTTTTTAATTATTAGACTATATTCTTTTTATGAGTTTATGTTCTTTTCCTTTAATTCCATTAAAAAATGCGATTTTTTTGCCAGAGCTACCCTGGTGTCGGGCCTAGCCTTTGGCCCAGCCGTCGAGCCAGTACAGTCTAACAGTAATGTGCAGACAGAATGGGACCGGCACCAGGCCAAATCCTTGGGCCCGGTGCCAGGCCTGTTCGGCCGCTATATGAAGACCGGCCTTCTTGGCTATTTTTTTTTTTTTTTTTCAAAACACTCTCATCCCTTTCAAATTTTTTCTCAACACATCGCCGGGTCACTTTCTAAACCTCCAAAACACTTTCCAAAAATAAAATCCTTACTTTGTTCTTGAAAGTTTGGATCGAAACAAAGAAAAATTCAATCTTTTTCTCCAAAACCCACTTCTCAATCCTTCTATTGGGGGCACAATTTCTTCAATCTTTTTGCATTGGAGATAATTGTGGTATGAATTTTCTACACTTTCTACGATTAAATTTTTTCTTATGAATTTTAGGTAGTTTTCTATGCATTTTTGGGCGAAAATTCTTGAATAGTTTCTGGTGAAGGATTTGATTGTTAAGATTGCTTTCTTTGAGCTTTCATTAACATGAGAATATCATTGATACTACTTTATGATTAATGCTGTTGATATTTTACAATTTTTTGGAAGTGATTGAGCATGCATTCTTTGTTAGAAATTTTTGGGATAAAGGATACTTGTTCATGTTTAACTTAGCCTTGTGCTTATAAGCTTTACATTGTGATATAAATGGTATGGCTAATTGAGTATTGTGATTCTGAGCTGAATATTGATTCATTGAGCACTATTGAACATTATGAATTTGATCAAGCCTGTTGATCTTGTGTTTGGATTGGCAGATGTCTATCTTTTTTGCAGGTCTGTTGGAGGTAATTGAGTGGTGTTTTATTGCCTATCTTGTGGTATTTTGTGTTGAATAATCGGTGGTGCTGAATGATGTTGTAATTGCGAGAATGTTGAGAGTTGAGCATTGGTTGTAAAGAATGAGTTGAGAGAATCATATTTTTTTTGTTCTACCATTTTTGTTCATCCTTCCATCATGTCTAGATGAACTAGAGGGTTAGCACCGGGGGCTAAGAGAGCTCGAGATGCATCTTCCTTCACACCTTCTTTCGAGCCTCTATCTACCCAACCTACATAGTTCTCTGATCCTATGTGTCAAATCTGGTATGCAAGGCAACAATACAATAGGATTATAGTAGAAAAGCGATACAAGCTTTCTTTAGATAATTCTTTAGAGTTTTCAACTATATTTAAGCGCCTGGGATGGGTGTCCATAATTAGAATGGAATGTCCTTATTGTCTTGTGCACGTGAGAGAGTTTTATACCAACATGTAGGACAAAAAGAAAAACAACCTCCAAGTCATCTCCACCATGGTCAAAGGGTTTCCCATTGAGGTTGACAGAACAAGACTAGCTAAGATTTTGGGAGTCCCTGATGAGGGGCAGTGGATTACTGTGGACCATAACAACCAAAAGGTTATTTCTGAGCCTACATGGGATGTTGTTAGTATTATACTCTGGAGGCAATCACTTGCAAATTGTATATGACATATTTATTTTATAATAAAAGGTTTTATTTATCTTTCAGTTTATTTTTTTTTACTTTTATGTAAAATAACTCTTAGATAAAGTCCCTAGTACAATACTGTGTTAAGGAAATCATGATAGAGATCATGATGTGGGATTCCTACTATATTGTATAGTGTTAGTACTCAAATGATCCCTAGTCATAGTGTTAATGAGATAAGGACATCATTAATATATTAAGACTAGCACGTGTTAGACTTCCTAATCTGATCAGGCGGTGATTCTCATATCCGTAAGTATTGAGATACTCAAAGTTAACGCGTTGATGCTTGTTAATAGAATAAATACATTAGATGACCTGACTATGAGATAATCACATGGATAACTATGCAGTGCTTGTGGTAGAATCTTACTATAGCAAATGTGTAAGTATCCTCATACTTGAGATCTTTAAGGTACTTTGTTTGCTAAGTATTGTACTTTGATTTCAATCTCTGGAACCAGATTAAGAGCCGCCTATGAGATAAATATTGGGTACAATGTGAGGTAAATGAAAGTAGTTGAGAGGGTCAATAAAGGATTCATCGCTCCTAATAGTAGGGGCAAGTATCTCACAACCATTTGTAAAAATTACTACTTGTGAAATTCTTGGCTAAGGTTATTGTGTATTGGAAACAGTTTCAATTGATACACATGTAAAGTAGTGGATTCCTAGTACAAATACTAATATATTCAGGCCAGAATTAATATATATTATGGAGGGAGTTGGCATTAATTTCGTACTCCAAACCGAATGAGATATTGTATGATGAAAAGAGTTTATTGCACTGTTGTTTGTTATTGAAGGGTTCACGTCAAGCCACTTGACTTCCTAGACTCTTAGGTGGTCATGATGCGTTGCTAGATACCACTTATGATTTCCTGAATATGGGTTTATTAATTGATGAATTAATAAACCAATCATATTTTGAATTAATAGATTAATTCTAAATTCTTTTTAAGGATTATTAATCTCAAAGATATTTTGATTAATTCATATTCACTACCAATAGACTGGGAAATATGATAGGTCACACACAATGGAGGATTATGTACTAGAGATATTATATGATAATATTATGGGGTTAATCATGAGAAGTAGAAGTTATTTGAGCCAAATTATAATTAGTTATAATTTCTTGGTCAAATTATAATTATGAGAACTTAAAAGTTCCAATTACAATTTATGAATTCTAATTTGATTAGAATTCACATAGGGGGTTTTAATGTGAGGCTCTGCATTTTTTTGTTTCCCCTAAGAACGTGGGTGATTGTTTTTATCCTTTAAAAGACAGAGAAGGAGTTTTTTTGCTCTCTTTGGGGAAAAGAAAAACTTCACGATAAATCTTCTGCTTCTCTTCTATGTTTCACCCTAGCTGCCACTCTTTTCTGCTAGCCCAGAGATTGTGTTTAGCTTCTTGAGTATCCTCTATGTGGATATTATTAGAGGGAGTTCTACGCTTGAACTCCAGTGGCGACGGCAAGGATTTCTGGTATTGCTGGATCGCACCTCAATAGAAGGAAGAAATTTTGAACGACAGAGACATCACTAAAGGTATATCTTCTTGCTTTTGATCCATTTATTTCACAAGCATGCAGTCCTCTTGCAAAGAATCCTTAGTTTCCGCTGCGTAATGTATATATGATACACGTATGGATTCTAACAGTAGTATCAGAGCCTCTTGTATGTAATGGACGGATATTTATTCACCATAAAAGTTGTTTCATTTTTTGTCTTTGTTTTTCCACTTCTTGATATGATCATGTTTCTAGAAAAATATTTTCTGTTGATTTTGTTTGCCTATGTCTGAAATTATTTTATGCATATGTTTGGATCATAGAAAATGTTTCTGTGGTTTGTTTGATTAAGAATTTTGAGTCTCTCTGGTGTGTTCTGAAAGAATTTGCAGACTGCACTATTTTTCTACTCCATTGATATTTGAAGATCTTACTGAAGTGTTTTGGGTTTTGTAAAGGTTACAGAATGTCTTCCTGTGAAAAGAAAAGAAAAAAGAAGGGGTTTTTGGATTCGTTTCTGTTTATGGTATCCACTGTGAAAAATCGAAGAAGTTTTGCCCAGCATCTCTGGAAGACGATAAAGAGGAAGAAGGAAAAAAAAAAAAAAGTTTTTTGGCTCCCCAAGCCGCAACTTGCTGGAGCCAAGTCGCTGCTTGAGGCACAATTGGCCCCAAGCCATGGCTTGGAGCCGTTGCTAGCTCAGGCCATGTTGCTCTGAGCTTGAAGCTGAGATTTATCATGGGTAGGATAGGATTTTGTCCTTTTCTGGGCTAGATATAAATATATATATATATTTCATTTCGGTCGTTTTCAGTGGACCAACGAAAGTGTTTGTTTTTTTCCTTTTCCCTCTTGTGCCAAAGCATTCCAAAATTTTGTTTTGGAGGTAAGAGAGTAAATTCCAAAATTGACTTTGGAAGTTAATTATCTAAAATAGTGATTTTGGATATGTAAAAAAAAAAAAAAGTTTTTTCTTTTAATTCAGACCCATGATTTGGGATAAAATTATATTTTAGAAGTTAATATATCTTCTAAAATGTTGATTTTAGATTATATATTATTATTTAATTCCTAAAATATGATTTGAGCAATTAATAAGTTTTCTAAAATGTTGATTTTAGATTTTATCCTAATTAAATTTCTAGAATTTGATTTTATAAATTAAATCTAAAACATTGATTTTAGATTTTATCTTAATTAAATTTCTAGATTTTGATTTTAGAAATTAAATCTAAAATATTAATTTTAGATTTTATCTTAATTTAATTTCTAGAATTTGATTTTAGAAATTAAATCTAATTTTATTTTATTTTTCCAAAATAGAAATTTTGGAATAATAAAATTATATGTTTAATTTTTGTTTAAGCATAATCAATGGCATGGTGGATGGTTATGGACTAAAATCGAACTATATTTGTTCATGCATTTTTTTAGAGTTTTGGTTTTTATTAAATAGGATCTGCTAGTCCTGCATTCTCTAAAATTCTTATGTAATTCTCTTTTCATCTAACTCCCCTCGAATGTGATTCGAGGATTCTCTATTTAGGAAATTTATGTAATTAGATTACATAGGTTAGATAGGGATAGAATTATTTTAATTTTGGAGATGGTGACCAAAACAAGGCGAGAGGGTAAGATCTTTTACTTAAAACATGCATGAACACGTAGGATTAACCATGTTAATTTTCTTTTTGGCTCGAGAAAATTAATTTAGGGAAAGTCCATAACTATGTCACGTAATCGGTTTATTACCATGATTATCAATTTATGAGATTTATTGATTTATTTATGCATGTCATTTGATGAAATCATTAAAAGGAATAAATTCCTCAATTAATATTAAACCTAATTCCTTCTGTTAATATAGTAAGAACGAGAGTCTTTTTTCGAGACCAGGTTGTTGGGCTAACCCAAGCCTACTCGACATTGGACATGTTCAAGCTATAGAATTAAATTCTTGATTAATGGATCGGGTTTAACTAAATTCTTTTTCCCGATTGGGCTAACTTAAGCATAAAGAAATTTAGAGAAAATATTGGGGTAACCCAAAAGACTTTAAGATTAAAGGATGTTAATCACCCAATGATCCGGTAATTACATATGATGTAATTGGTATTAGATACCTATAATTGAACTCAAGGGTGGCTTGTTGGGTAAACCCAAGGTTATTCTTAAGGAATTTGGATACTAGTCCACTAGGAAAGTGTCCAACGGGTTTTTCCAAATCAATAGTGGGGGCTATTGGTTTGAGTAAAATAGTGGAATGAGAATGTTCTTAATTAAAGACCTAATTATTTACATTACATGTGCATATACACTTAGCTAATCTTTTCTATCTTTACATCTAGGTCACGTGCATTATGTCAACTAATCTAAACCTTCGTAGCATCCTGGAGACCAACAAACTCAATGAATCGAACTATCTCGACTGGTATCGAAATTTGAGAATTGTTCTCAAATTGAAAAAGTTGTTCTATGTGTTAGATGCTCCTATTCTACCACCACCAACTCAAGATGCTTATGCTGATGAGCATGCTATCCACAAGAACCACAAGAAGGATGTTGACACAGAATCTTGTATCATGCTAGCAATAATGACTCTTGAGCTACAAAAACAGCACAAGTATATGGATGCTCATTCGATTATTCTTCATCTCCGAGAGCTGTTTAACGCCCAAGCTAAAACAGAGAGATATGAGATCTCGAAGTAACTATTCCATTGTAAAATGGCTAAGGGTGCTTTTGTGGCTACTTATGGGCTGAAGATGCTGGGCTTGATTGAGAAGATTGGATCTCTTGAGTTTGTGATGGACCATGAATTAAGTGTTGACTTAATTCTATAATCTTTTACCTAATAGTTTTTCACAGTTTGTGATTAACTATCAGATGAATAAGATTGAGTCCACTATTCCTGAGTTGATCAATCTTCTCAAGGCTGCGGAGTCCTCTATGAAGAAGGATTCCAATGCGGTCTGGATGGTAGAATCTTCTTCTTTCAAGAAAAAGGTTCAAAGGAAGAAGAAGAAGGCTCCCACTAAGCCCAAAGGTGGTATGAAGAAGAAGGACATAGCCACCAAGGGCTCATGCCATCACTGTAGCATGATGAGCCATTGGATGCGCAATTGTAAGGCCTACTTGGAGACCATGAAGGAAAAGAAGTAGAAGGAGAAGCTAGCTGGCACTTCTACTTCTACTCCTAGTATGTTTATAATTGAGATAAATACTGCCTTTAGAAATGACATATAGGTATTGGATACTGGATGTGAATCTCATTTGTGCAATAACTTACAGGGACTAAAGGACAGTAGAAGGCTAGAGAAAGGCGATGTGGACCTGCGGACTGCAAATGGAGCAAAGGTTGCTGCACTTGTTGTGCGGACATACGAGATGAACTTACCTTCAGGATTAGTTTTAGAACTACAAAACTGTTATTATGTACTAGTTTTATTAAAAAACATTATCTCAATTGCATGTTTAGATCTATATGGATTTCATTTAATTTTTGAGAATAAATGTTGTTTTTTTTCCTTGGATGATATTTACTATGGTTCTGCAACTTTAGTTAATGGTTTATATGTTCTAGACATGCATAATCTAGTTCTTAATATAAACAATAAGAAATCAAAGATTGATAACCCAAACACCTCTTATTTATGACATTGCCGTTTAGGTCATGTAAACGAGAATCGTGTTTCTAAGTTACACGGGCTTGGTGACTTAGGGCCATTTGATTATGAATCATATGGCACTTGCGAGTCTTGTTTACTAGGTAAAATGACTAAAACTCCTTTTTTTGGAAAGGGAAAAGGGCCAAAGAGTTATTAGAACTCATACATTCTGAAGTATGTAGCCCAATGTCTATACAAGTAAGAGGAGGTTATAACTATTTCATAACCCTTATCGATGATTATTTACGATATGGGTATTTGTATTTAATGAAATACAAATATGAAGTTTTTGAAAAGTTCAATGACTTCAAGAATGAAGTAGAGAAACAACTTGGTAAAAGTATCAAGACTCTATGATCGGATCGAGGAGGTGAATACTTAATCAAAGAGTTTCAGGGTTATCTTAGGGATAATTAGATATTATCTCAATGGACTCCACTACATACACCTCAACATAATGGTGTATTTGAGTGAAGGAATCAAACCCTTCTAGATATGGTACGGACTATTATGGCTTCTACAGGCTTACCAAAATTATTTTGGAGGTATGCACTAGAGACTTTTGTTTATATTCTAAACAGAGTTCCGTAAAAAATGGTTGATACTACCCTATTTGAAATGTTCTTTGGCAAGAACCCAAAGTTATCTCACTTGAGAGTATGAAGTTGTCTTATCTTTTTCAAAAGGCTACAGTTAGACAAACTTGAAAGTAAGTCTGACAAGTGTTTGTTTGTGATTTATCCAAAAGAATTTTTCGGGTATTACTTCTATCTCCCCTCCAAAAATAAAATGTTTGTTTTGAAGCATGATGTCTTCTTAGAGAAGGAACATATGCTTAGAGGGGATAGTGGGAGTAAAATTGAACTTAGTGAAATTCAAGAAGAACAAACAAACAAAAATCAATTGTCTAATCCCACTTTTATTGAGAGAATAGATGAACCTTCTACTACACAAGGTCCTTGTAGGTCTAGTAGGATACGTATGGCACCTGAGAGATATAAATTTCTCATTAGTGACCATAATGACGTATTACTCATAGATGAAGATGAGCCTACTACCAACAAGAAAGTTCTGAACAGTTTAGAATTTGACAAATGGTTTGAGGCCATAAAGTCAGAGATGGATTCCATGTACGACAACCAACTATGGACTTTGGTTGATCCACCTAAATGAATCAAGCCTATTGGGTGCAAATGGATTTTCAAGAAGAAAATTGACATGGATGGTAACGTATTTACCTATAAAGCACGTGGCTAAGAGTTATCGTCAACAACATGATATTGTCTATGACGAAACATTTTCATCAGTAGCAATGCTAAAATCCATCGGGATACTCCTAGCCACTGCCGCTCATCATGATTATGAGATCTGGCAAATGGATGTGAAAATAGCTTTCCTAAATGGAAATCTGATTGAGGAAGTGCATATGATACAACCTGAGGGTTTTACATCAAATGATAGCACAAAAGTGTGCAAGTTGCAAAGGTCCATTTATGGACTTAAGCAAGCTTCTAGGAGTTGGAACATGCATTTTGATGAAACAATCTAAGAGTTTAGTTTCATTCAAAACATGGATGGGCTTTGTGTGTACAAGAAGGTTAATGGGAGTGCAATCATTTTCTTATTACTGTATGTAGATGACATATTACTAATAGAAAATGATATATCTATCGTACAATCAGTAAAAGTTTGGTTGTCCAAGAAATTCTCCATAAAAGATCTTGGAGAAGCAACCTACATTCTAAGAATAAGGATCTATAGGGATAGGTCAAAAAGGTTGCTAGGACTTCACAGTCTACATACATAGACTATGAAACCCCACCTAAAGCCTACCCTAGAGCAAGAGGGATGTGATGCATATCATGTCATCATGCATAAAACAAATCACTTGAATGATTTTTGTGTGCCTTAGGAATGTAGTTTATAGGAGATATGATTTATTTCTGCTTGTTGAGTAGAAAGGGTAATATGGTAATTTTGCTTGGGGTCAGAATAGGAAGATGGCTTGAGGTTTAGATAAGAAGAATATTTGGTTGAGAAAATAAAAATAAGAGTTAGTATGGTTAAGTGGTTAGAGCTTTGTGAATTAATCTCTAAGGTCTTGAGTTCAAATCCCATCACTTAAGTTTTATTCATATTTATCTTAGCCATGTTTGAATTTTTGTTTTCCTTAGATTCCTTACAGAAAGGAATGTTATCTTAAGGAAGACATAATGGTCATGTCTTGACCATGTGATCTTGTCCTAAAAAGAATTTTAGAAGAATTCTTATCCCCATTAATTTTGCTAGCCTTGTCCTAACATCTTTCATATTTAAACTACTCTTGATTCTTTAATCCATTTTTAATCAGAAAAATTCTGAGATAATTCCATAGCTTAGAATTTCAAAATTCCCAGCTCTTGTGGGACAGAGATGGCTGAAAGTAAAGAGGAAAAATAAGTAGAGGTTCCAAGAAAAATACCATAGCTATTCCTTCAAAACTCCATAATCACTTTGTTCATGTTTTAGTTAAAAATCTGGAAAATTTTCCAGGTTTTCTTCAAGGCTGTTTTCAAAAATTGTAGCAAGCT
Source organism: Voacanga thouarsii (assembly GCA_026120185.1). Taxonomy (NCBI): domain Eukaryota; kingdom Viridiplantae; phylum Streptophyta; class Magnoliopsida; order Gentianales; family Apocynaceae; genus Voacanga; species Voacanga thouarsii. The sequence goes on along the minus strand of JANUWF010001547.1, from coordinate 1,633,212 downwards.
TTCCCACCAAATTCATTCAAGAAAACCAATCATTTTATGTGAGGATGAAGGTTGGAAATTCCTTGAATTTTCGGAGCTTTACAAACAATGCCAAACCAGAAAATTTTTCTAGCAAACTAGTAACATTGAACATGAACTTGAAGCCACCTGTTAGAACATAACCTCAAACAACTCCACTTTTCTCTCAATTTGAATTTAAAAAAAAAATCTGAAACTCTCTCTCTCATTCTTGGATAACCAAAAGCTCCTCCTAGTCTAAGCCATCCGGCCATCACACTCAGAAACACATAAGAAATTCATCTCCTCTCAAACTCTCTCATGAACACCAAGAACGCACACTTCACATCTTCAAGCCTAAACCACTCATAAACACTTCCAATCACTCTCAAACTCTCTAGATCATCAATATTCAACCTATATTCTTCATTTTTGCACTTTATAACATCAAAACACACAAAGTTGAACTTTCGAACGGATCAAACCATCCTTTTTTGTTGAAGATTCAAAGAACACTAAAAAGGTAAAATAAGAACAATCTTCTTGTTCTTCTTCTTTTATTCAAATTCTATTCTCCTCTTCTACTCTCATTCGTTCCCCTCTCACTCTCTCCCTCTTTCTTGGCCGAAATGTTGATGAACAACCATGGACTATTTTCGGATCACTAAAAGCTATCAAGCACTCAAGGATCTCCGCTAAGCATGAAGCAACCTTCATCAAACGTTCATCAAATCAAGTATTTCTTTCTCAATCTCCTCCTTAAATTTTCAAAATCAAGAGTATTAGATGATGGATTTGATAGGTTGATAGAATAATGTGGGGTTGGAGATATGTATGTGGGTGAAGGGAATAGATTTAAGACATAAAGCATTAAATGAATGTTGTGACTCACGAAGTATGGAATGCTTTAAGGTCATTGTATGTTCATTATGATTAAGTGTTTTATGGATGTTTGATGTATCATAGACATTAAACCATCATTTTTTATTATGCTTTCATGATGTTATATTTTTCAATAAATCCATAAATAATATTATGGCTAGTAGAAGATCACCCTTGTTGTGATGTATGTTTATACAAGCCTATTTTTGGATAAATCAACATGTTATTTGTTGGATCCATATGTGTATGAATATGTATATAAATTTTCTCTAGTATTTCACTATAGTCATTAAAAATTATTATAAGAACTACTTTTATTATTTTTAGTATTATTCTTACTATCATTATTATTATTAATATAATTAATATTATTATTTAATTTAATTGACTAATTTCGGTGAACACAAATATTTTTGAAACTAAAAATTATTTAAAATATTGACATTTTATTAGATAAATAAATATAATATTTTTAAAACATTATTATATATAAATAATAATATATTGGAATTAAGATAAAATGTCTTTTATATTCATATTATTATTAGTTAGCCTTACTAAAAATTTTATTTACACTCTTAAATATTATTTATATGAGAATAATTTATTTACTAGTAATTTTATTTGTTATTTATTATTAAAATTATTTACAATCTTTTATTAATATTACTTATTATTTGTAATAATATTATTTATTATTCATTACCAATATTATTTAGGATTCATTATTAACAGTACTCATTATTTATTATTTGTTAATAAATAGTTAATATTATAATTTATTATTTATTTATTATTTATAACACCTTTAACTTATCAAATTAATCTTATTCTATAAAATATCTTATCAACTAGTGTTAAAGCTTAAGGTATAGTTGTCATAACTAGATGTTGTTGTATCTAATTGAGCTTAAGCATGTTAGGCTAAGAATTATTTATTTAAAGCAAGTATTGCCTGGATGTTGGGACTTATACTCTGTATTTACCCCAAGCAGGGTTAGGTTGCTTTGAACTATCTTGGAAGACTATTGCGTCAAGAAAAAGTAAGAGATCAGGTAACTTCTTGCATAAAAGATGTCTAAGAACAAATGCTTTGTTGCAAGTCAAATGCAATGATTGTCGTGGAAGATGTACCTTGAGATGAAATTATGGGCAATATATTCTTTTTTCTAAAATAAAATAATTTTTGTCAAGTAAACAATTTTTTGAGCAAAACAATAATTCTTCCTTAAATAATATTTTTACCTAAAGTAGTTTGAAAGCCATAATTGCTACTTCAAAGTAAACTCTTCATTGATTTTACATTTTCCAAGTGGAAAAAGCATAACATTGAGTACTCAATAAGGGTAGACTACTAGGATTAGTCTTTGAAGGGTTGGGTAAGTCTCTCAGTAGGAGGTCACCTCTGAGAAGTGAACCCTGCCTAGACAAGACGACAGTTCTTGTTGGTAGGCCGATCTGTGTTAGCAGTGCAGTTCAGATCAACTATTTATTTTCGGAGTGGACACCCGGTATGTTTGGGTGTAGAGATGGAGGAGTATCTCTCCCAATAGGCCGTACACTCACCTTGTATCAGCATGCACAAAGTGTGGCATCCTAATCATTTTCTTGTCATGATACATAAAGTGTGGCATCCTGACCGTTCTCTTGAAATGGTACACAAAGTGTGGTGCCATGTCCATTCATGATGCATGACTTCATAGTTAACTTTGTTAAAGTGGTTATTTCTTTTCAAGTTGAGCATTTTTACTTTACAAATGCTGATAAAACACCACTCAGTGTTCAAAGATAAATTTCTAAGTTTGCAGACTTTTTATTATGACTTGTTCAAAACTTGCATACATAAACTGTTTTTCCTGAAATACCATGAGCACATACAAGACTTATTGGGAAACATTTCTTGCACCCTTTATATCACGTCTTCAGGTTGATCCTGCTTGGAAGGTCAATTTATTTATTCTGCCGTGTGCTTAGAAGATTTATCCTGATGTATTTATTTGTTAGAGATTTTGGTTACCATCTATTTGTTTCAAGACTTGTAAAAATTTTATTTTGGGATTGTAATAAGTCCGTTATTAAATTATTTCATTCTATGTTTTCTATTACCTAGTTATAAAAACCCCTTGTCCTAAGGACGGAGCGACATCCCTCCATTTTTGGGGTATGTTCGTAGCGGGATGTTACAAGTGGTATCAGAGACTATGTTTAGGCAACTATTGGTAATATTTTGATTTATTACGTTAAGCTTTATAATCCCTAGTGCTAATCTATATGTCCTGTTTGCAGGATGGTTAGGCGATTCGTGCCTGTTACCCGAGATTAGCCTTTATGTGTGGTGGAACACCTGCTCTAGTTCCTGCAGTGGACCTATCCTCTTCGGGCATGGAACTTAAACTTGGGTTAGATTAGTTTGAGTTAGATAGCAGTGACAGTGAAATTGAGATTGAGGTTTCCAACCCTATTATGCCTAATGATGGTAAGGAAGAGAATATGGAGGTTGAGGTTACTGCACTTGAGTTACCCAAATAGAAGGGAGGTGTTGAGGATGTGCGGGTGGTGGACCTTCCCATACCAATGGTTGATTTAGTCTTAGATAGCGAGGCTGGGGAAAAAGCTCTTGATCTTGACTTAGATGGTGAGGGAGGTGAGGAGCTAAGTGATGATGATGATGAGAAAGGATAAGAGATGGATGATTCTAATGATGAGGGACCCAGATAGAAGGATAGAGTCACCTGGGTACGAGAGCACTTAGGGAGTCAGTCTTAAGGGCGATGGATAAGGGAAAAAGGAGGGCGGATGAGAGTCCTAAGAAGAGTAGAACTAATGGTTGTACACTTAGGTTTAGATTGGGAATAGACTGCAAGAAGAGAAGAGAATGATGGTTTGAAGAATCTATTTCCGACTACTAAAGTAACGACTAAAGCAGTGAGAAGACTTAGTAGATTTGTGATGCAATTTATTTATTAGGGAATCTGTTTATTGAGTTCATGGCCTTATTTACTTTCTTTTCTGTGAGTATCTGATTCCTATAAAGGTATCATCTATGATATCCAATTTCTTTGTGTTAAAGTATGATTTATTTTGAATAAAGCTTTTAAGTATTCCACTTCTTTCAAAAAGAAAAAAAAAATATAATACTCTCATATGTTCAATAAGTGAGGAAAAGTTATAGATGTTATCTTTGCATTATATGTTTGCATTCATACATATGCATTTGTCGACCTATAATTGTGGCCACAATGATCGAAGATGGCACCTAGACATAAAATTGTAGTAATAAGCAGAGCTAGTCATGTCAGGAAACCTTCAACACCTGAAGACGAGCCAACAGAGCACTTATAGCCAGATGTGAGATAAGAGCACAAAGAGCAAAAGACATAACCTGAGGGATCTTCTAAGGTGACAATTGGACAAGCCCGATTAAGACCCTACCATTGAATTCATCCAGCTGAGAAAATGTAGTTGTTAGAGGAAATAAGTTAAGGCTATAGGTGATGACCAAGTTGGTTGAGCAAAGAGGACATGAGATCGGATGCAGTCGTGGTGCCAGGTTAATGATTTATTTCTCCTAAAAGAATATACTATTTGGTCTTTGTTCTGTATAGCCTATATATATTGTGTACTGTGCTATTCATTGGAGTAGCATTAAGCTAGACCATAAGAGTCGAATCTGTCAACTATGAATAGTAATACATTTTCTTATAAATTGTTTAAGCATTCATTGAATGCAAGGAAGTAACGAACTATAGGTTTGATTTGCGAGATGATATTTTAGCTGGAGAAGTAAAATTTATCGAAAATCTGACTTATTTTCTTTTGAGGATTATGGTAGCATAGTAGACAAGGATTGATTGTCAAAGCAAGGAGTTAAGTTGGTTATAGAGATAGAATAATGCATTTTTGGGGTTTAGATGGGTATGATTAAATTTTAGAAGAGGTAAGATGAAAGAAGTGTAGAGCATAAAACTAAGAGCGAAGGTTTATAAACCCTTGTTGAAGGAATACTAAAGACATCTAACCTAGTGTTGTAGCCTGCGAGACCCAGTAGTAATGGTATAAGAAAATGTTGGAATTTTAAAGCTATGTATACACCAGAGAATATTGGATAGTTTGGTCATCGAAGATATATATGGTTACTCCTAAGTTCGACTTGAGATGAGGATATTATTATGTGTGAATTTGAGAAAAAGATATATATGAGTTGCGACTAACATTGGGAATATGTACCAAGGACGGATGCTGATGTCATACTGATTGACAAAAGCTCTAATGCTTATACAGTAGATGCATAGGATTTCAATCCTGTTTTGATAATTTTATGGTGCCTTTTCAGATAACACTTGATGCATTTTGAATGCCCTTAAGAACATGAGACAATCGAAACTGATGTTAGAAAGTACAGATAGTATAAATTTCAGTTAAGTTTTGTAAGTGAAAGTTTAGTTGAGTATAGTTTTATTTGGAATGAGTGGTAATTAGGGGTGGTTTTAAGATAGCCCTAGCCCAAGTAATGACTGCATGGGATGTCATCGAGTATTGTATCTAAATGGGATCTTAGGTTCACTACAAGATTTTAGACTAAGGTCTTAAAAATAATGGGATCAACTTGGAAGTTCTGTACTGTAGCATATCCTCTAAAATTGATAGCCAGTTGGAGAGAATTATTCAAATATTGAAGGACATATTTAGGGCATGTATGTTGGGCTTTGTTGATAAATGGACGGAATGCGTTTTGTATGAAAGTAGGCCTGCAACAGTAATTACCAATCTTCTATTGGAATGGCCCTATAAGAAGTGATGCAAAGCTAACGTGTCAAGTACCATTATAGTAGGGATAAATGGAATATAGGTAGATTATCAAATCCGGTGAAGTTCGTGTTCAAGAAAAGGCGGACAAGGTAAAAGTAACAAGAGAAAGACTGAAGATGACTCGGAGTCGGCAGAAAAGCTATACAAATGATAGGAAGAGAATGATGGAACTGTCGTTTATAGATTGGACTTACCAAGCATTTTATGGAGATTACGAGACGTATTTCATATATCTCAGCTAAAGATGTGCGATCCTGATTCAAAATATGTTTTAACAATGAGCATTTACTATTATAACCTGATTTGCTTTACATAGAGAAGCAAATTAAAATTTTAAATTGAAGCATCAAGACTCTTCGAAATAAAAAGATATCAAATGTGAAAGTGCTATGGGAGAATCACAATATACAAGAAGCCATCTAGATTATTGCAACTATAGCCAATACCAAAATGGAAATGGGAGGAGGTAGCGATGGAATTTGTCACCGACTTGGCCATGTCAAAGACCTAAAAGGATGCCATTTGGGTAGTGGTTAATCGACTAACAAAGGCAGTGCATTTTATCCTCGTAAGTGTAAGGGACTTTATAAAAATGTTAGCTTAGACATATGTACGGGAAATACTAAAGTTGCAAGAAGTACCCTCAAGTATTACCTTTGATTGAGACCCAAGGTCTACATTACAGCCTGGGGCAAAGTTCTAATAACAATGGGTTTTGATTTGAAGTTTAGCATGCCGGCGCATAAGATGCCACGTGGGAAGTGGAACAATGGATGAAACTAAAATATCCTGACTTGAGAGAAAGGTACGCCTGAATTTCGGGACGAAATTCTTCTAAGGAGGGGAGGATGTGAAACCCCACATAAAGCCTACCCTAGAGTAAGAGTGATGGGATGCATATCATGTCATCATACATAAAATAAATCACTTGAATGATTTTTGTATGCCTTAGAATTGTGGTTTATAGGAGATATGATTTATTTATGCTTGTTGAGTAGAAAGGGTAATATGGTAATTTTGCTTAGTGTCAAAATAGGAAGATAGCTTGAGGTTTAAATAAGAAGAATATTTGGTTGAGAAAATAAAAACAAGAGTTAGTGTGGTTAAGTGTTTAGAGCTTTGTGAATTAATCTCTAAGGTCTTGAGTTCAAATCCTATCACTTAAGTTTTATTCTTATTTATCTTAGCCATGTTTGAATTTTTGTTTTCCTTAATTCCTTAAAGATAGGAATGTTGTCTTAAGGAAGATATAATGGTCATGTCTTGACCATGTGATCTTATAGTAAAAAGAATTTTAGAAGAATTCTTGTCCCCATTAATTTTGCTAGCCTTGTCCTAACATCTTTGAAATTTAAACTACTCTTGATTCTTTAATCCATTTTTAATCCAAAAAAAATCTGAGATAATTCCATAGCGTAGAATTTCGAAAATCCCAACTCTTGTAGGATAGAGATGGCTGAAAGTAAGGAGGAAAAATAGGTTGAGGTTCCAAGAAAAACACCATAACTATTCCTTCAAAACTCCATCATCACTTTGTTCATGTTTTAGTTAAAAATCTGAAAAATTTTCCAGATTTCCTTCGAGGCTATTTTCAAAAATTGTAGCAAGCTTTCCTACCCAATTCTTTCAAGAAAATGAATCATTTTATGTGAGGATGAAGGCTGGAAATTCCTTGAATTTTCGAAGCTTTACAAATAATGCCAAAACCAGAAAATTTTTCCAGCAAACTAGTAACATTGAACATGAACTTGAAGCCACCCGTTAGAACATATGAACAGCTGGAACTTCCTCTTTTATTCTTCAAGATGAAGGCTGGAAAACCACCATTAAAATACCTTCAAACACTCTTAAAATCCAGCTACAAAATCGTGCTAAAGTGGACCAAAAATTCTACACCAAAACCATTTCAATTCCAAGTGTTTTTTAGCTTCAATTCTAGAATTTTTTCCAGCTTTGTCTCTTCAATACTAAGGTCGAAATTCTTCAACAAACCTCATTGAATTTCGGCCCTTGTACAGCCATGAACTGAACATCTTGGCTTCCTACCAAACTTGAGTAATAGGACTCCATTATCATACCTCAAAAAGCTCATATCTTCACTTTATCCAAACTTGTTCAAACTTCAAATTAAAATTTCAGATTTTGTTCCATTAAAACACTCTTTTAGCTAATTGATAAAACCAGAAAATCCTCTGCCATTTCATAGTTTTGGCCAGCCTTAAGTCTAAAACAACTCTCCATCCTTTGGTTGAAACATATTTAATTCAGCCACACACCATTGAAGAATAAGAAACCTTTCAAGAGCAAACACCATTAACCAATCTTATACCTCAAACAACTCCACTTTTCTCTCAATTTGAATTTTAAAAAAAATCTGAAACTCTCTCTCTCATTCTTGGATAACCAAAAGCTCCTCTTTGTCTAAGCCATTTTTCCAACACACTCACAAACACACACAAAATTCATCTCTTCTCAAACTCTCTCATGAACACCAAGAATGAATACTTCACATCTTCAAGCCTAAACCACTCCTGAACACCTCCAATCACTCCCAAACTCTCTAGATCATCAATATTCAACCCATATTCTTCATTGCTGCACTTTATAATACCAAAAAACACAAAGTTGAACTTTCGAATGGATCAAACCATCCTTTTTTGTTGAAGATTCGAAGAACACCAAAAAGGTAAAATAAGAACAATCTTCTTGTTCTTCTTTTTTTATTCAACTTCTATTCTCCTCTTCTACTCTCATTCGTTCCCCTCTCACTCTCTCCCTCTCTCTTGGCCGAAATGTAGATTAACAACCACGGACTATTTCCAGATCATTAAAAGCCATTAAGCACTTAAGGATCTCCACTAAGCAAGGAGTAACCTTCACCAAATTTTTATCAAATTAAGTATTTCTTTCACGATCTCCTATTTAAATTTTTGAAATCAAGAGTCTTAGATGATGGATTTGATAGGTTGATAGAATAATGTGGGGTTGGAGATATGTATGTGGGTGAAGAGAATAGATTTAAGACATAAAGAATTAAATGAATGTTGTGACTCAAGAAGTATGGAATGCTTTAAAGTCATCGTATGTTCATTATGATTAAGAGTTTTATGGATGTTTAATGTATGATAGACTTTAAACCATCATTTTTTATTATGCTTTCATGATGTTATATTTTTCAATAAATCCATAAATAATATTATGTCTAGTAGAAGATCACACTTGTTGTGATATATGTTAATACAAGCCTATTTTTGGATAAATCGATATGTTATTTGTTGGATCCATGTGTGTATGAATATGTATATAAATTTTCTCTAATATTTCACTATAGTCATTAAAAATTATTATAAGAACTACTTTTATTATTTTTAGTATTATTCTTACTATCATTATTATTATTAATATAATTAGTATTATTGTTTAATTTAATTGACTAATTGCGGTGAACACAAATATTTTCGAAACTAATAATTATTTAAAATATTGACATTTTATTAGATAAATAAATATAATATTTTTTAAAATATTATTATATATAAATAATAATATATTGGAATTAAGATAAAATGTCTTTTATATTCATATTATTATTAGTTAACCTTGCTAAAAATTTTACTTACACTCTTAAATATTATTGATGTGAGAATAATTTATTTACTATTATTTTTATTTGTTATTTATTATTTATTATTAAAATTATTTACAATCTATTAGTAATATTACTTATTATTTGTAATAATATTATTTGTTATTCATTAACAATATTATTTAGGATTTATTATTAATAGTACTCATTATTTATTACTAATTTTATTTATTACTATTACTCATTATTTATTATTTGTTAATAAATAGTTAAAATTATAAATTATTATTTATTTATTATTTATAACACCTTTAACTTATCAAATTAATCTTATTCTATAAAATACCTTATCAACTAGTGTTAAAGCTTGAAGCGTTGTTGTCATAACTAGATGTTGTTGTATCTAGTTGAGTTTAATCATGTTAGGCTAGGAATTATTTATTTAAAGCAAGTATTGCTTGGATGTTGGGACTTATACCCTGTATTTACCCTAAGCAGGGTTAGGTTGCCTTGAATTATCTTGGAAGGCTATTGTATTAAGAAAAAGCAAGAGATCAGGTAAGTTCTTGCATAAAAGATGTTTGAGAACAAATGTTTTGCTGCAAGTGAAATGCACTGATTGTCGTGGAAGATGTACCTTTAGATGCAATAATGGACAATATATTCCTTCTTCTAAAATAAAAAAAATTTTGTCAAGCAAACAATTTTCCGAGCAAAACAATAAATCTTCCTTAAACAATATTTTACTTAAAGTTGTTTGAAAACTATAATTGCTACTTCAAAGAAAACTCTTCATTGATTTTACATTTTCTAAGTGGAAAAAGTATAACATTGAGTACTCAATAAAGATAGACTATTAGGATTAGTCTTTGAAGGGCTGGGTAAGTCTCTCAGTAGGAGGCCACCTCTGAGAGGTGAACCCTGTTTAGACAAGACGACAATTCTTATTGGTCAGGCCGGTCTGAGCTAGCAGTACAGTTTAGATGGACTGTTTATTTCCAGAATGGACACCCGGTATGTTTGGTTGCAGACATGGAGGAGTATCTCACCTGGTAGGTCGTACACCCATCTTGTATCAACATGCACAAAGTGTGACATCCTGATCATTCTCTTGTCATGATGCACAAAGTGTGGCATCCTGACCGTTCTCTTGACATGGTACACAAAGTGTGGTGCCATGTCCATTCATGATGCATGACTTCATAGTCAACTTTATTAGATTGGTTATTTCCTTTCAAGTTGAACATTTTTACTTTACAAATGCTGATAAAACACCACTCAATGTTTAATGATAAATTTCTTAACTTGCAGACTTTTTATTATGACTTGTTCAAAACTTACATACATGAACTTTTTTTCCTGAAATACCATGAGCACACACAAGACTTATTGGGAAATATTTCTCGCACCTTTTATATCATGTCTTTAGGTTGATCCTGCTTGGAAGGTCAATTTACTTATGCTGCCGTGAGCTTAGAAGATTTATCCTGATATATTTATTTGTTAGAGATTTTGGTTACCATCTATTTGTTTCAAGACTTGTAAATGTATTATTTTGGGATTGTAATAAGTCCATTTTTAAGTTATTTCCTTCTATATTTTCTATAACTTAGTTATAAAGACCCATTGTCCTCAGGACGGGGCGACATCCTCGCCCCTTTTGGAGTACGTAGGTAGCGGGGTATTACATAGATAAAGTGCTAAAGAGGTTTATCATGGATCGATCCAAAAAGGGATTCTTACCTATATCCCATGGGATTAATCTTTCAAAGTCGATGTCTCCCAAGACACAAGCTGAAAGGGATCGTATGAGTAAAATTCCATATGCTTCGGCAATTGGATCTATTATGTACGCTATGATATGTACTAGGCCTGATATATCCTGTGCTCTCATTTTGACGAGTAGATACTAATTTGACCCTGGTGAGAGTTATTGGGTAGTTGTACAGAACATCCTTAAATACTTGTGAATGACTAAGGATATGTTCTTGGTTTATGGAGAAGGTGATTTGAAAGTAAACGGATATACTGATGCCAGTTTTCAATCTGACAAAGATGATTTCAAGTCACAATCTGGATATGTATTTTCGTTGTCTAGAGGGGCAATAAGTTGGAAGAGTTCAAAACAAGAAATTATTACAGACTCTATAATAGAAGCTGAGTATGTAACTACTTCTGAAGCAGCTAAAGAAGCCGTTTGGATCAAGAAGTTCGTGATGAAATTGGGTGTGGTCCCTAGTATTGTTGGTCCAATATCATTGTATTGTGACAACAACGGAACCATTGCATAAGCAAAGGAACCACGGTCTCACCAACGATCTAAGCACGTGCTACGATACTATCATCTTATTCGGAAGATCATAGATAGGAATGATATAAAGATAGAAAGAGTTCCCACATATGAAAACATAGCTGACCCACTTACAGAAGCACTATCCCAGAAGAAACATGATAGGTATGTTGAGTCATTCGGTATTAGATACATAAATGATTAGTTCTACTGCAAGTGGGAGTTTGTTAGTGTTATACTCTAGAGGCAATCACTTGCAAATTGTATATGACACATTTATTTTATAATAAAAGGTTTTATTTATTTTTCAATTTATTTTCTTTACTTTTATGTGAAATAACTGTTAGATAAAGTCCCTAGTACAACACTGTGTTAAGGAAATCATGATAGGGATTATGATGTGAGATTCCTACTACATTGTATAGTGTTAGCACTTAAATAATCCCTAGTCATAGTATTAATAAGATAAGGACATCATTAATGCGTTAAGATTAGCACGTGTTAGACTTCCAGATCTGATCAGGTGATGGTTCTCATAGCCATAAGTATTGAGATACTCAAAGTTAACACGTGGATACTTGTTAATAGAACAAGTACATTAGATGACCTGACTATGAGATAATCACATGGATAACTATCCAGTGCCTGTGGTAGAATCTCACTATAGCAAATGTGCAAGTATTCTTATACTTGAGATCTCTAAGGTACTTTGTTTGCTGAGTATTGTACTTTGATTCCAATCTCTAGAGCCAGATTGAGGGCCGCCTATGAGATAAATATTGGGTACAATGTGAGGTAAATGAAAGTAGTTGAGAGGGTCAATAAATGATTCATCATTCCTAATAGTAGAGGCAAATATCTCACAGCCATTTGTAGAAATTATTACTTGTGAAATTCTTGGCCAAGGTTATTGTGTATTGGAAACAGTTCGAATTGATACACATGTAGAGTAGTGGATTCCTGGTACAAGTACTAATATATTCGGGCTAGAATTAATATATATTTTGAAGGGAGTTGACACTAATTATGTACTCCAAACTGAATGAGATATTGTATGGTAAAAAGAGTTGATTTCACTATTGTTTGTTATTAAAAGGTTCATGTCAAGCCACTTAACTTTCTGGACTCTTGGGTGGTCATGATGTGTTGTTAGATACCACTCATAATTTAATGAATATAGGTTTATTAATTGATGAATTAATAAACCAATCCTGTTTGGAATTAATAGATTAATTCTAAATTCTTTTTAAGGATTATTAATCTCAAAGATGTTTGGATTAATTTATATTCGCTGCCAATAGATTAGGAAACCTGATAGGTCACACACAATAAAGGATTATGTACTCGAAATGTTTTATGATAACATTGTCGAATTAATCATAAGAAGTAGAAGTTATTTGGGTCAAATTATAATTAGTTATAATTTCTTTGCCAAATTATAATTATGAGAACTTAAAGGTTTCAATTACAATTTAATGAATTCTAATTTGATTAGAATTCACATAGGAGGTTTTGACGTAAGGTTTTGCAGTTTTTTTCCCTGAGAACGTGGGTGATTGTTTTTATCCTTTAAGAGAGAGGGAAGGAGTTTTTTGGCTCTCTCTGGGGAAAAGAAAAACTTCACGATAAATCTTCTGTTTCTCTTCTCTGTTTTACCCTAGCCGTTGCTCTTCTCTGCTAGCACAGAGATTGTGTTTGGCCTCTTGAGTATTCTCTGTGTGGATATTGTTAGAAGGAGTTCTACGCTTGAACTCCAGTGGTGATGATGAGGATCTCTGGTATTGCTAAATCGCGCCTCAACAGAAGGAAGAAATTTTGAACGACAGAGACATCACTAAAGGTATATCTTCTTGCTTTTGATCCATTTATTTCACTTGCATGCGGTCGTCTTGTATAGAATCCTTAGTTTCCGCTGCGTAATGCATATACGATGCATGTATGGATTCTAACAAATGTGAAGGTTGTAAAGGATAGTTTTCGTATATAAAGGAAAGGGCAAATAGGTCAAACCAATTTTTACTCAAATAATGATCTTGAGGCTCAATAATGTGTCGTAGTCTATATCTTTACTTTCAATGTCTATGCTAAGGTTAGTGGCTTCAACAAGTCTAGGGTCCTTGACCTTTATATTTTGGATAAGATGAGGAAAAATAAATCTATTCCCTTTTCCCCAATTATTATTCACTCTGTGCGAGAGGTTGTTTCCTCTAACATTGCAGCCAAGGCCCTTAAATTCCCTTTGGTTATTATGCGCATTCTGAGAGACTTTGGAGTGTGGATGGATGGAGAATTAAGTGGGCTTACTACTGACCGCTACCTAGAGAGAAAAAGATTGGAGTGTTTTCTTTACATCATGACTTAAGTTGTGCAATTTTTAGATTTATAATGCTTGAGTTGATAGATGGCTTAACTTATGTGATTCATGTTATCTATATTTTAAACTTGAAGAGTGAAATAATTTTCTTAGACTAATGTATACATTTGATTAATTTGACTTCAAGAGTTTTGTGGTATCTTGTCAAAAGTTTTGAAGTTTGTATTGTTTTCAAAAGGTGTGAATGACAAGGGATGTATCTAAAGTTTAAAGGAAGTTGTAATCCTTGGAAATGTTGTAAAGAGTTTTTGGAATGAGTAAGAGCTTGTGTTTTCTTAATAATTTTTTTTGTTAAAGTGTTTTACTTAAAGATAAGCAAATGTTCAAGTTTGGGGGTATGTGATAGGGGCTAAAATCACCATTCTTTTCTTAGTTCTTTGAGGTTATTTTGAGATATATTTGTTGTAATAACTAGGCATATTCCTTTCTATTTGACATTTTGATTGTAAAAAGTTTTTTTTTTTTTTTAACAATTTTGTGCAGATTTGAGTTAAAATTGAGTAGAAAGTGAACACATTTAGAATGTACTTGGCGCCAGGCGCAGCCAATGGACCAGGCGCCAGATCCATTCTGGTAAAATAGCAGAAATTGAGCCAACATTCATAGGAAAACCAGAACAGTCCTAGCGCCAAATCTAGCAAGTCTTCCTAGTACCGATAAGAATAGAGCAAAACTCCAGAGGAAGAACAGTATGTACCTGGCGCCAGGTGGGTCGAAGGTACCCGGCGTCAGGTAAGCTCTGAAAGGCGAATATTTTTATCTGTAGATAAGAATAGAGCAAAACTCCAGAGGAAGAACAGTATGTACCTGGCGCCAGGTGGGTCGAAGGTACCCGGCGTCAGGTAAGCTCTGAAAGGCGAATATTTTGTGCACGAATTTGAAAATTCTTCAATAATTTTGGTATTTTTCGAATCTTACTCGGCCAAGACTTCCTAAGCCATGAATTTAGCATCCAATGGGCCTATAAAAACACAAGAAAACACAAGAGAAAATAGAGATACATATGGAGATGAATCCAAGAGCTTAAATTAAAATCATTCATTCAAGGAGAGATTCACCTAATCAATGAGGATTGTTCAAGAGAGTCTTCAAGGAGGAAGAAAGAGGCTTGTCTATTAGTGCTTTCTTTTATTTTCTTTTCCTTCAACAATCATGTATTTAATATTTTCATTATAATTTGATATTATTTTTGTGATTCATGATTTCTTGAGTTAGTTTAGTATTTTCAATTCATTATTTATCTTGGGATTTGATTACTTATTTTTCTTACGGAGTTGGTTGATTGATTCTTATTATTAACTTGCTTGAAAAAGAGGTTGGTAATGACTTCAATTAATTAGTTTTATATTTTTTTTATCTCTTAACTTGTTTGAAAAAGGGATTAATTGGCAAGGACATTGGGTAATCAAAGGTTGATTGATGATTGTTAGAATATGGATTCATTGACTAATTTTATGTTTTAAATCACTTAGAATATATGGGTTTATATGAGGATTGATTTTAATACATCTTTTGGATAAGTTAGACGAGACAGAATATATTTACTAATTTAACTAGAAGATAGTGATTCCATGGATTGCAAACGAAGTAGGTCTATATTAAATCCTTCATGATGCCAAAATAATAATTGATTGTGATAATTGCTAAGTAGTTCATGGTCATGGTTCCAAGAATATTTTTCTAGTTACATATTTTCACATCCTTGAGTTGTATAAATTTATTTTTTTAAAATTTTTATCTTACTACTTTATTTGATCGGCTAAACAATGAATGAAAAATGATTAGTGTGTACTTATTCTTTTGAGAATCGATACTCGTTAATTCCCTGTACTATGCTTACGATGAGTATACTTGCTCGTATGTATATTTTAGAATCAATATTTTAATTAAAACTTGACTAAAGGATGGATTTAAATTTGATTATTTTTATACACCCAAAATTAACGCATCAAAGGACCATTTTCAAGGCATTTGACGTTTATAGATATTTCAATTGTATATCCAATTTTCTCAACTTCGTAGTAGTTGAAGTATTTATTGAACTTTAGCTTCACTAAAACAAACACAACTTTAGTACTTTGTGTGCAAATTTTGTGGCTTTTTAACCTACATGTTGTTTTTGCCAAGTGTGAAATGTGGCCAAATGAATACGTTGTCTCTCATGTATTCTAGCCCTTGGATTTTGTCTCAAGATTTCACTAATATGAAGCCTACAAAGTAGAGGAATTTTAGGTTTGTGGAAGGTCTCAATTAAATAATCTCAAAATTGCCGCAGATGATGGAATTAGCAAATTAATTTAAAGAAGATTAACTCACTCTCAATGTGGTTTCAACTCCTCATAGTTTAACAGCACCCACTGATGTGCTTGAGCTAAAGTTGTGCTATCAAATGTAATATCAACTCCTTTTCCAAGAGGCTTGCCCATTTTACAGTCGTCATCATTATATCTTGGAAGCTTGTTTTCTTTACTCTCCACTTTATTCATGTATCTAGAGACGAATGCATTCTTCCATTAGATACCCACTAGCAATGGAACCTTCTAGACGAGCATGATTATGTACATACTTATTCAAAGTCATAAGGTATCTAGGTAGCAAAATTAGAACACCATGATAGTTCTCAGAGTTTAGGAATTAATTAAATGTTAAATAATATAATAGCACTATAAATTTACCTTTCAATGGGAAACATCCATCTATATTATACTGGGCCTAAACGGAAAGCATCTTTAGCCAAATTTATTGAAAGATACTCCATG
This sequence comes from Voacanga thouarsii, assembly GCA_026120185.1. Classification (NCBI taxonomy): domain Eukaryota; kingdom Viridiplantae; phylum Streptophyta; class Magnoliopsida; order Gentianales; family Apocynaceae; genus Voacanga; species Voacanga thouarsii. The sequence goes on along the minus strand of JANUWF010001547.1, from coordinate 1,616,515 downwards.
ATATCGAAGAAGCCTGGTATGAACATCTTCTCTAAAAGAGATAATGTGACTGTAAAGTCGTCTTGGAGCTGCTGAAGATTATCCTCCCTATTCATCTTCAAACATAACTATCTAAAACATATGGCAATTTCAATTAAAATTTGGACAACGTTCTTAGGAGTAAAATATGGCAATCATGATATTTTAAACCCCCTACAACCCTTCTTTTCAAGTTGACACGATGTGATATATTTGAACGATAACCATCAGGCACTTTCAACTCCTTTAACATGTTTAAAAACTATCAACCTCTCACTTCTGGTGTAACCAGATCCGGAAGGCTTAAGTATGGGATGCAAGGATTTTTTTATATTCTTACCTCCAAATCATGGCGTGATTTTAAAGTATCCTTTGTACTATTACTGTCATCCAAAATTGTGTACAATAAGTTGTCATAGAATTTTTTTTTTCTTTACACATAACATCTAGATTATGCCTCATTAAGTTTGTCCCTTAATACAGGACTCCCAAAAAATACTCATCTTCTTCTAATTTTACTTATTGATCTTGAACTTTAAAAAAAAAAAAAAAATCAAACCTACTTATTATCTTAATATCTTCTTTTCTATAGTTAGTTAGATAACCTTCAAGCTATTCAAGTATTGCCACGCTATCGGCCCTTTTAGGCGGGTTGCATAGTTTAGCACCCCTATAAAATAAAACTCTATCCTTGTGCAATCTATGGCTTGTTCTCAAGAAACGAAGATTGTGCAAAACAATAGAACTTCCCACTATTTGGCAAATGGTAGCTTAAACAATTCACACAACAAGTAGGACATACTTTGTCATTATGTATACTATACCCAGATATGTTACTATAAGCAAAAAATTCATTTATAATCCACATTACTGCCACATGCAAGTGAAACATTTCTTTTGAAACAGAATTAAAAACCATAGCACTGTCATGACATAATTCATTCAACTCCTCTGTCAGTGATTGCAAATACACATCAATTTTATTGCCTAGCAACTTAGGACCATCTATAAATGTTCACAAAATAAAATACAGTTGCTTCACACAAAGCCAAGATGGTAAGTTGTAAGGGACAAGAGCTATGGGCCAAGTGTTGTAGGGAATATGCATGTTTGAGAAAGGGCTAAAACCATCCACTGACAAACCAAGTCTCACATTTCTACAATCAAGATAAAATTGAGGTTTCATCTCATCAAACTTTTTCCATGCACGAGAGTTAGCTGGATGTCTATAAACACCATCCTTTACCTGTCTTTTCTCATGCCACATCATTAGTGATGCTATTTTAGGTAACATAAACATCTGCTTTAACTGGGGTTTTAATGGAAAGTACCTAAGCCATTTACATGTAGGTTTCTCTCATTTTTTTGTGTACCTTGGAGCGTTACAAATAGCACAATCGCTTAACCCTTCATTATCCCCCTGTATAATATGGAATTATTCAAACTTGCATCCCAATTTTTGCATTTCATCTCCAAAACATTCATTATGTTTGTTGCCTCGTAATTATTTTTAGGTATTTTCATACTCACATCATCAAAAGCCTCATTCAATAGTTCAAGCAACATATCAAATGATATATTTGTCCACCCATTTAGAACTTTTATGTGTAACAGTCGGATGAGGAATAAAAGTGAAGAAAATCCATAATACAACATAACATTGGCATCTTCTAATATCCTAAGTATTTACTTTATGACATTCGAGGGCTCACTAGCATTAATTGTATTATTAATTCCAGTTGTATCATTGGCCATACCAACCATCTCATCTTTATTGACTATGCATCTGGAAGACGAGCTACTCTTGTCATTCTTAGTTAAGGACACAAATTCTTCTCTATGACAATCCCATTTTTTATACCAACCCAAGAAACCCCACATCTTACAATGTTATTTTATTTTTACTGGGTTCACATAATAATAGTTTTGGCACCAAGTACATGGATAGGGAATCTTAATTCCAGTTGGTTTATCTTTACACGCATACTAAAAAAACCTATTCAATCCATCGTCATATTCCTTGCAAAGGTAATTGGATAGATCAATTCATGACCTATTCATGCTGCTTAATCAAGGGCATAGAGTAATGCATTCAATTACTAATATAAACACAAAGTCTACAAATACAACACACATCCAACCAGATTATGGCAATTCAATAGTCTTCAAATGAGAATTCTACTACCAATTATGCAAATTTTGTGTAGACCTATGAATATTGATGCACCATAAGTAAACAATACAAGTCAAAAAATGTATGAAAGATTAATGAATGTTATGAATATTATGTTCTTCTACCTATAATATTAGAATACATACGTGCACAATCAATAAAGATAAATGACCCGTTTTACATTTTTCTTAGAAGGTAGAGATTGAAAAACGCATTCAAGAAATGCTGCCAGAATCATAAACTAAGCAATAGTCCATATGCATCCCCAGTTTAGTTAGTAAAGAAAAAGGATGGAAGTTCAAGATTTTTTTTTTTTTTTTCCGAATTGTCATAATAGTTAATGAGAAATTTCCTATCTGCATTATTAATGAACTTTTGTTGCAGAATAAAAGGCCAATCACTTATATGAGTAAGGCATCGACACCAAAGAAAAAAGAGTTATCTGTACATGATATAGTGCCTATGGTATTTACCACAACTTTAACAAATGTAGCCATTACATACCAGAGAATCACTTTATCATCAAAATTGACTAATAAAGACTCAAATTTCTATTGGAACAAAGAATCACGACCACTTCTTCAAAAAAAATGGCTGTCTAAATTAACTACGAGATTCAATACAAAATAAAAAGGCAAAAACAATATGGGTGATGCAGGATGTCCACTGTCACAAGAAGCTGAGAATTTTTATATCAAAATAGAATGCTCAATTTAAAGGTAAATTTGGGTGCAGCGAGAAAATGAGAACAAAAATGATTGATGAGCTTCATTCTTCTTAGCAAGGAGAACATTAAAGGGATTCAAGTAGCACATAAAAAAGATAAGACATTATACAGGATGAAGCTGTGGTGATATAGAAGAACAAAATGAACCTATTTTTTTAGATTAGAAGGAGAAGAAATTACCTTTTTGTTGAAATAGCAAACTTCTTCTTTTCTGCTAGATATAATCTTGCTAAGCCAACTCCACACGAAAGTTGTAGCCCCAAAGCAATGCGACAGTAAAAAATAGGGAAATCTTCACATAAAAATTCAAATACTTTCATAATGGGATGAAAGAACAAAATAGGGGAATGATTAAAATAACTTCCTAATTGTAGATTTTGCATCTTTGAGCCCAAATAAAAATCCTTAATTAAAAGTAAATGTACTTTTACCCACTCACTTTTGTTCACTCCAGAGGAAACTGTCGTCAATAGCTTCAATCAACACTTGAGTTATCTTGGTGGGTTTCCGTTTTTTTCACTAGTTCTTTTGGTGATGTTCATGTGTTGGAGAAATTTTGTTTAAGTCTTGGAGGTATGGTGGTTCCTGTTAATGGTTTCTAAGGTGTTATTTACAATGATTCATTAGTTTTCGCGCCTGCAACAGAGGTAGCGTTACTTATTTGCGACGGTCATAAGATTGCTATAAATATAAAAATATAAAAAAGACCGTTGTATGCAATATTTCATTAACTGTGGCAACCGTAGTAAATCTACCATTGTAAATATCAGTATCTATACGGAATATAACTGTCATAAATATCTCAATGACCATCGTTTTTATTCCTACATTTATGACGATCGTAAAACTATCATAAATGATATCTAAAACGACATAAATCTATAGTCCTAAATGTGAACCATATAAACGACAGTCATTTAACCATCGTAAATTATAAAAACACCGTCATATTTATTCATCCATTTGCAATGGTCGTAAAACCATCGTAAATAATTCTTAAAATGACGGCAACTCCAGTAGTTGTCTTATATAATTGTTTTATATGATGGACTGTTGTATTTTATGAACTATATACGATGATCTGTCATTTATAGTAGACTATATATGACGGTCTATTGAGACACCAAGTATTATGACTTTGTACGACGGTCTGTTGTTAAGAACCACTAATTATAGTGGCTCTAGGATTGCAGTAAAGACTACCATGGTATCCAAAACTTTTTTTGTAGTGTTCTACGGCCTCTATAACTTATCACTGGATTTTGATAGCATTAAATGCAAGAGAAAAAATAGCTGAATGAGATGAAATACTAGGCTATTCTAATCTCTGTCTAAAAAGAGACAACTCCAAGCTTAGCCCGTACATATGACCCTTATTGAATCTGCCTTCAGCCTCAACAGAAACAGGCTACTCATCTAGAATGCCAACTGATTGGCTAACAAAGCTAGAAGAAGAGTCAGACTGGGAATAGTGAGCTCTAATTGCCTCGACGTTTTCCTAAAAATTGGAGATTTTAGCATAAAATAAATCAAATGTATGATCATTATTGAACGTAAAATAGTAAAATCCCTTATCAGTGTTAGTCTAGAGTGATCTAAAATGAACTCACCCTTCTTAGGGTCAGACTAAAAAATATGAGTGTTCTTGAAAAGATCCATCCACGAAAATCTCTCCCCGATTGCTCGACCCTACATTTGGAAATAAATAGAATATAATTTCTATCAAACAAAGAATAGAATTGATTTTAAAATTTATTGAGCATTTGTCCATACCATCATAGCCATGTGCTTTGTGAAGGAAATAGAGCGGCTTGTGTGAGATGGCCTACTATGAGATCTATTCCACTTTGCAGTAAAAGAGACACATCACTATCTATCTGAAGCCCACCGCTCCTGCAAAGTTGACCAATGTTAACCTATAATCCACAATGGGTAGGTAGCGGTGTACTTCCTACGAGCACTGGCAAGATTATTGTTAGTGGTATGCCCTAGAGTCAATCACTTGTACATTGTATATAACACATTTTATTTTAATAAAAGACATTATTTATCTTACAGTTTCTTTTATTTCCCTTTGTGTAATATAACTGTTAGATAAAGTCCCTAATACAACACTGTGTTAAGAAAATCATGATAGAGATCATGATATGAGATTCCTACTACACTGTAAAGTGTTAGTACTTAAATAGTCCTTAATCGTAGTATTAATGAGACTGGACATCATTAATGCGTTAAGACTAGCATGTGTTAGACTTCCTGATTTGATCAGGCGGTGGTTCTCATATCCGTGAGTATTGAGATACTCAAAGTTAACATATGGATGCTTGTTAATGGAACAAGTTTATTGGATGACCTAGCTATGAGATAATCACATAGATAACTATTTAGTGCCAGTGATATAATATCAATATAGTAAACGTGCAAGTATCCTTAGACTTGCAATCTCTAAGGTACTTTATTTGCTGAGCATTGTACTTTAATTCCAATCTCTGGAGCTCGATCGAGGGCCGCCTATGGGATGGCTATTGGGTACATTGTAAGGTAAACGAAATTAGTTGAGAGAGTCAATAAAGGATTCACCACTCCTAGTAGTAAAGGCGAATATCTCAGGGCCTCTTGTAGGAATTACTACTCGAGAAGTCCTTGGCCAAGGCGATTGTGTATTGAAAACAGTTCCAATTGATACACATCTAGAGTAGTGGATCCTGGTATAAGTACTATTGTATTCAGGATAGAATTAATATATTTTTTGGAGGGAGTTGGCACCAATTCCGTACTCTAAACCGAATGAAATATTATATGGTGAAAAGAGTTAATTGCACTGTAGTTTGTTATTGAAGGGTTCATGTCAAGCCATTTAACTTCCTGGACTCTTGGGTGGTCATGATGTGCTGCTAGATATTGCTCATGATCTAGGAATTTGGGTTTATTAATTGATAAATTAATAAGCCAATCCTAATTAGAATTAATATGATTAATTCTAATTAATTATGGATTATTAATCTCAAATACATTTAGATTAATTCATATTGCTACCAATTGATTGGGAAACTTAATAGGTCACACATAATAGAGGATTATATACTCAAGATGTTATTTGATAACATAGTAGGGTTAATTGTGAGAAAGAGAAGTTGTTGTGGATAAATTATAATTGGTTATAATTTATGGTCCAAATTGTAATTGTGACAATTTGATGTTTCCAATTACAATAGGAAAATTCTAATAGGATTAGAATTCTCAGTTTTGGTAGGTTTTTCGGTTTATATGTATGACATGCACGAAACCTAAGGGCGGGTGGATTCACGAAAACCCTAAGAACACAGACGACTTCTTCTTTCTTCTCTCTCTCGTTGCTCTTGAAGCAAATAACCCTAGCCGCCACTTAGTTTTTCTGCTAGCACAGAAAACTTCGTGCTTGAGTATATTCTCTGTGTGGATTTCTGTTAGAGATAATCACACACTGTGATTATAGTGGTTAGACGTTTAACTCTCGTAGTGTTTAATTAAGAGGATTGCTGGATCGCGCCTCAACTTGAAGAAGGAAAATTTTGTTTTCCAAACGATCAAAGAAAGGTAAAAAGTTATTACCTTTAATCTCTTTATGACTTGTTTTTCACATATATGCGGATCTTGGGTTGGTATCTCATTCTTATTTTTTCGCTGCGTCATATATGATTTGCGTGAGATACCCAACAGTGGTATCAGAGCCATGCTATGTGTGAATTGCAAACATTGTTTTTGGCATGAAAAGTTGTTTTCATGAATTCGTGTTTGTTTTTGTTCGTGGTGAAAACTGTTTTCACTCGAGTCGAAATCATTTCGAGCATTGTGGGTTGGGTCCGTAGCACAATATGATTGTATAATAGTTACAGCATATTTTGAAAGATGCTTTCTTTATGTGCTGAAAGTTTTCTGCAGAAAAACATTTTCTTGAACATGGTTGTTGCCTTCCGTTTCATCCTAATTTTCTGTTTTGGTTTTGTTTAAACTAACAAATTGGTTGTTGTTTTGAGCTTCAAAATAGAAAATACTGCTAAGAATTGTTCTCACTAAAAATCTACAGAAGAAGAAGGCACCAGAAACTGTTTCTGAAAAATTTTCAAAAATCGCCGCATTGTTCCCGACTACAGCCGGTGCCGGCTCCGGCTCCTAGCCGGTGCCGGTTCCATACTGTTTCGCAAACATCTAGAAATTGTTTCTGGAAGAAAATTTTTCTTAAAACCCGAATGCAGCCGGCGCTGGCTCTGGCTTCCAAACCGGCGCCGGTTCTACTCTGTTTGTGACGTTCCAGCTATTTAAAAAAAAAAATCCTAGAATAGAATTTTGAAAGGGAAAAATCTCATTTGATAAGAGGCGGTAAAATAAAATTTTTTCCATGACCCCCGCCTGTTGACTGGCCAGCGGGGCCGCCGTTTTCGCTGCCAAAGACGGGACCCAAAAGCATTTTCTCAAAATTAGTTTTGAGACAAACAAATTTATTTTTCAAAATATTGATTTTGAAAATTTAAAATTAATGTATTTTTCTAAAATATTAATTTTAAAATTTGTTTTATTTTTCTAAAATAGTGATTTTGGAATAATAAAAATTATATGTTTATTTTGTTTAAGCATAATTAATGGCATGATAGATGGTTATGGACTAAAACCAATTATATATGTTCATGCATTTTACAATTTTGATTTTTTTATGAAATAGGGTTTGCGTTTCCTACCTTCTCTGGAATTCTTGTACAGTTCTCTTCTCATCTAACTCCCATCGAATGTAACTCGAGGTTTTCTCACTTTAGGAAATTATGTAATTAGTTTACATAGGTTAGATATGAGTAAAATTATTCTATTTTGGAGATGGCAACCAAAATTAGGCGAAAAGGTAAGACCTTCTACTTAAATCATGAATGAGCACGTAGGGTTAACTATATTAATTTCTTTTATGGTTCAAAAAAATTAATTTAGGGTAAAGTCCATAACCATACCACGTAATCGCTTTATTACCATGATTATCAATTATGTGATTTATTGATTTTTTATGCATGTCATTTATTGAAATCACTAAAAGGAACAAATTCCTCAATTAATATTAAACATAATCCCTTCTATTAATATAGTAAGAACGAGAGTCCTTTTTCGAGATCAGGTTGTTAGGCAAACCCAAGCCTACTCGACATCGGGCATGTTCAAGCTATGGAATTAAATTCTTTTGGAATTAAATTCCTGATTAATGGGTTGGGTTTAACTAAATTATTTATCTCAGTTGGGCAAATTCAAGCATAAAGAAATTTAGAAGAAAAGTTAGGGTAGCCCAAAAGGCTTTAAGATTAAAAGCTGTTAATCACCTAATAATTCGGTAATTACATACGATGTAATTGGTATTGGATACCTACCAATGAACTTAAGGGTGGCTTGTTGGGCAAATCCAAGGTTACTCTTGAGGAATTTAGATACCTATCTACTAGGAAAACTTCCAACGAGCTTTCCCAAATCAGTAGTGGGGGCTATTGGTTTGAGTAAAATAGTAGAGTAAAAATGTATTTAATTAAAGTCCTAATTATTTGCATTTCATGTGCATATATAGTAGCTAATCTTCTCTATCTTTACATCTAAGACACTTGCATCGTGTCAACAAACCTAAACCTACGTAACGTCTTGGAAACCAACAAGTTAAACGAATCAAAATACCTTGATTAGTATAGAAATTTAAGAATCGTTCTCAAATCGGAAAAGTTGCTCTACGTGCTAGATGCTTCTATTCCGCCACCACCAACTCAAGATGCTTATGCTGATGAGCATGCTGTCCACAAAAGGCACAAGAAGAATAGTGATATAGCATCATGTATTATGCAGGCATCCATGACTCTCGAGTTGCAAAAACAGCATGAGCATATGGATGCTCAATTGATTATACTACATCTTCGAGAGTTGTTTGATGCCCAAGCCAAAACTGAGAGATACAAGATCTCGAAGCAACTATTTCGTTGCAAAATGGCAGAGGGTTCTTTTGTAGCCACTTATGGGCTGAAGATTCTGGACTTGATAGAAAAGCTTGGATCTCTCAGGTTTACAATGGATCATGACTTAAGTGTTGACTTAATTCTATAGTCTTTACATAATAGTTTCTCAGAATTTGTGATTAACTATCAAATGAATAAGATTGAGTCCACCATTCCTGAGTTGATCAATCTTCTCAAAACTGTGGAATCCTCCATGAAGAAGGATTCCAATACAGTTTTAATGGTAGAATCTTCTTCTTCTAAGAAGAAAGTTCAAAAAAAGAAGAAGGATCCTATGAAGCCCAAAGGTGGTGTGAAGAAGAAGAACGCAGCTACCAAGGGCTCATGCCATCATTGTGGGAAGATGGGCCATTGGAGGCGCAACTGCAAGGCCTACTTGAAAACCGTTAAGGACAAGAAGCAGAAGGAGAAGCTTACAAGCACTTCTACTTCTACTCCGGGTATGTTTATGATTGAGATAAATATTGTATTTAGAAATGAGATATGTGTATTAGATACTTGATATGGATCTCATTTGTGCAATAACTTGCAGGGACTAAAGAGTAGTAGAAGGCTAGAGAAAGGCGATGTGGACCTACGTACTGCAAATGGGGCAAATGTTGCTGCACTTACTGTAGGGATATATGAGCTGAACCTGCCTTCGGGATTAATTCTAGAACTACAAAACTGTTATTATGTACCAGTTTTAATAAAAAATATTATCTCATTTGCATGTTTAGACTTAAATGGATTTTATTTGATATTTAAGAATAAATGTTGTTCTTTTTCATTGAATGATATTCATTATGGTTTAGCAACTCTGGTTAATGGTTTATATGTTCTAAACTTGGATAATCCAGTTCTCACTATAAATAATAAGAAACCTAAAATGGATAACTATAACACATCTTATTTATGGCATTGTCGTTTAAGCTATGTAAACGAAAATCGTGTTTCTAAGTTACACAAGCTTGGTAACTTAGGGTCATTTGATTATAAATCATATGGCACATACGAATCTTGTTTACTAGATAGAATAACTAAAACTCCTTTTTCAGGAAAAGGAGAACGAGCCAAAGAGTTATTAGAACTCATACATTTTGATGTATATGGCCCAATGTCAATATAAGTAAGAGGAGGTTATAACTATTTCATAACCTTTATCGATGATTTCTCATAATACGGGTATTTGTATTTAATAAAATACAAATCTGGAGCCTTTGAAAAGTTTAAAAACTTCAAGAATAAAAAAGAGAAATAACTTGGCAAAAGTATTAAGACTCTAAGATCTTATCGAGGAGGAGAACACTTGAGCCAAGAGTTTCTAAGTTATCTTAGAGATAATGGGATATTATCTCAATACACTCTACCACATACACCTCAACATAACAGTGTATCTGAGAAAAGGAATCGAATCCTTCTAGACATAGTACAGACCATGATGGTTTCTGCAGACTTACCAAAATCGTTTTAGGGGCATACACTAGAAACTTCTGTTTATATACTAAACAGAATTCCGACAAAAATGGTTAATTCTACCTTATTTGAGATATTCTTTGGTAAGAAACCAAAGTTATCTCACTTGCGAGCATGGGGTTGTCCTGCCTTTGTCAAAAGGCCACAGTCAAACAAACTTGATAGTATGTATGACAAGTGTTTGTTTATGGGATATCTGAAAGAATCTTTTGGATATTACTTTTACCTTCCTGTTGAAAATAAATTGTTTATTTTGAAGCATGTTGTCTTCTTAAAGAAGGAGCACATGCTCAAAGGGGACAATGGGAGTAAAATTGAACTTCGTAAAGTTTAAGAAGATCTAATAAATGAGAATCAACCGTCTGATCACACATCTATTGAGAGAATAGATAAACCTTCTACTACATAAGATCCTTATAGATTTAGTAGGATACGTGTAGCACCTGATGTTAGGATTCGTGGATTCCTAAACGCGGAAAACATCCACGAATCCTTTCCGAGGATCTAAGTAAACGATTGAGAAGATCTAAGGTTTATAGAATTACCTCTCTTCGGCGTAATCGAGATCCTTTGAATCTGATTGTGCTGTCGTACGTGCAACCCAAACGATTACCAAACGCTGCAGTGTGCGAACGTCCTCTATAGGTATACACGACGAACTGACTCGTTACCCCGAGAGTGCTAGCGCATAGGGTTTGAGAATTTTTTTTTTGTTGAATAAAGGCACGGAATTTTTCAACAGAACAAGACTGTTGAGAAGACGGCTAGAGTTTTCATAAAAACCCCCGAATCTCTTAGAGTCCAAATCTGATAATATCTTATCATATTTAAATTTAAATTTAAATTAAATTAAAAACTGATATGATAAGATTCTACCATTATTTCGATAATTTAACTAATTAATTTACTGAGTTAGATTCTTATAATCTGGACATCATCTAGATACATCGAATATGGACATATTTCCAGATACATTGTATCTAGTAAATTTTCTATGTTCGATTAACTTAGACATATTTCTAGATTCATCGAATTTGGTTACCAGAAAAATAACCTAACAAGTTCGCTTATTATGTGACCCTATAGGTTCATTTAATACTGGCAGTGTGCTTGAGTCATACTTAAATGGCCCACAAGTTATAAGCGATTTCTAGCAAAATATTATAACTATCCAGGTTAAATGAATATCAGTGATTTCTTTGAACCAAACCACAATTTTATATTTAGTCATTTTGTCACACGATATCCAGATTAAGCATAAGGCACGGAACATGTCATCCTTATAAAACTTAATCAATTATTTCTTGATTTTATAGTAGACTGTTCAAACAAATGATATCAATATCTTAGATTGATATATTTGAGCACGGCCATGCATTTTAACAATTTAACTTATCAAAGAGTCAATGGATATCTCTCACATAATTGAGAGGGACAAATTCTTTCACTATCAATCATATTCCTCTCCTTGATGTATTCTATATCCAACAGTAGTCTAATTTATTATCTGGTTAAAGACAACTTTAGACAATATCAAAATATAGAATTTATCAAGTAGAAAACTATAATGAATTTAGGTCGAAAGACTTTTAATATCATTATGGTTAGAAAGTACTTATGACATGTTCCATGAAGTACTCTCACAGTAGGTCATGTCAAATACAATGTTCTCTAATATTTATTTATATTTTAACTTAATATCACAAATATCCATGACCAGTAAAACATAGCCATCTAGTCACAAATATACTAATCTTAATTTATTATTGTTCCAATAATAATAATCGATCAGGGACTGTTTTAGAATAGTCATTGTATTCATTGTTGGGTTTTACTATCAAGTCACGTGCTTGATGACCACAAAACAAAATGTACTATTCATGGAAAGGAAAACCTCATATTATTATATAAAACATAATGACAATAGTATAAGTACAAATTGACTCTAGGGTATATCCCTAACACCTAAGAGATATGGATTTCTCATTAGTAACCACAATAATGTATCGCTCATAGATGAAGATGAGCCTACTATCTACAAGGATGTTCTGAACAGTTCAGAATCTGACAAATGGCTTGAGGCCATGAAGTCAGAGATGGATTCCATGTATGACAACCAAGTATGGACTTTGATTGATCCACTTAAAGGAATTAAACCTATTAGGTGCAAGTGGATTTTCAAGAAGAAAACGGACATGGATAGTAATGTAGTTACCTATAAAGCACGACTAATGGCGAAGGGTTATCGTCAACAACATGGTATTGACTATGATGAAACCTTCTCACCAATAGCCATGTTAAAATTCATCAGGATACTCCTAACTATTGCTGCTCACTATGATTATGAGATTTGGAAAATAGATGTGAAAATAGCTTTTCTAAATGGAAATCTAACTAAGAAAGTGTATATGATACAGCCTGAGGGTTTCACATCCAATAATAGCACAAAGCCGTGAAAGTTGTAAAGGTCCATTTATGGACTTAAGCAGGCTTCTAGGAGTTGGAACATCCGTTTTGATAAACATTTAAAAAGTTTGGTTTCATTCAAAACATGAATGAGCCTTGTATATACGAGAAGGTTAGTGGGAGTGCAATTGTTTTCTTACTGCTTTATGTAGATGCCATATTGCTAATAGGAAATGATATACTTGTCTTGCAAACGGTTAAAGTTTGGTTGTCAAAATAATTCTCCATGAAAGACCTTGGAGAAGCAACCTATATTCTTGGAATAAAAATCTATAGAGATAGATGCAAAAGGTTGCTAGGTCTTTCACAGTCTACATACATAGATAAAGTGCTAAAGAGGTTTAGCATGGATCAATCTAAAAGGGAATTCTTACCCATGTCACATGGTGTAAGCCTTTCAAAGTCGATGTCTCCCAAGACACAAGTTGAAATGGATCACATGAGTAAGATTCCATATGCTTTGGCAGTTGGATCTATCATGTATGCTATGATATGTACTAGGCCCGATGTATCTTGTGCTTTCAGTTTGATGAGCAGATACCAATCTGACCCTGGTGAGAGTCATTGGGCGGCTGTAAAGAACATCCTTAAGTACTTACGAAAGACTAAGGATGTGTTCTTAGTATATGGAGAAGGTGATTTGAAAATAAACGGGTATACTGATGCTAGTTTTAAATCTGATAAAGATGATTTCAAATCACAATTCGACAATGTGTTTACGTTGTGCGGAGAGGCAATAAGTTGAAAAAGTTCCAAACAAGAGATTATTGCCAATTGTCATAGAATTGGTGGAGCCTACATCATGGCATACATCATCTTCCACTAATCTTAATTAGTGGTGTCTCCACTAAATGGTGGACATCCATAAAAATCTTCTAATAATTCACATAAATCCATAATTAGTGGAGCCTCCACTAATTAATAAAGATTCCAATAATTCATAACACTCCCCCTTGGATGTCCATCCATTACATAAAGAATATGTCTCGTTAAAACCTTACTAGATAAAAACCCAAGTGGGAAAAAAATCTAGTGAAGGAAAAAGAGTACACTATTCTATATGTCTGTTTATTACTCCCCCTGATGAGATGATTCCTATAAATCTTTAAACCGACGCATACCGATTTTATATCTCAACTTCTCAAATGTTGCAGTCGGTAAAGTCTTCATGAAAATATTTGCGAGGTTATCACATGACCGAATTTGTAGCACATCAATTTCACATTTCTTCTGGAGTTCATGAGTAAAGAAGAATTTTGGTGAAATATATTTTGTCCGATCTCCTTTAATATATCCTCCTCGTAATTGAGCTATGCAAGCTGCATTGTCTTCATAAAGAGGAGTTGGAATACCTTTGATTGATGATAATCCACAACTTTCTCGGATATAATGAATCATGGATCTTAGCCATACACATTCTCGACTTGCTTCATGAATGGCTATAATTTCAGTATGATTTGAAGAAGTAGCTGCTTGGAGATATCGAAGGACTTGTTTAATTCCATTCCAATGTCGTCGTGTTGGTGAATAACTAAATCTTGCTAATAAATTGACAGCAAAAGCAATATCAGGTCGTGTATTATTAGCAAGATACATCAATGCACCAATTGCACTGAGATATGGTACTTCAGGACCAAGGAGTTCTTCATCATTTTCTTGAGGCCAGAAAGGATCTTTATCCACATTTAATGATCGAACGATCATTGGAATACTTAATAGATGTGCTTTGTCCATGTAAAATCTTTTTAGCACTTTTGCTGTATATGTTGATTGATGAATAAATATTCCACTCTCCAGATGTTCAATTTGTAAACTAAAGCAAAATTTGGTTTTACCAAAATCCTTGATTTCGAATTTTCTTTTTAAATAATCAATTGTTTCTTGGAGCTCTTCAGGAGTTCCAATAAGATTAATATCATCAACATATATAGTTAATATCACAAATTTAGAACCAGATTTCTTAATAAAAACATATGGACATACCTGGTCATTTTTAAATCCCGCTTTCAATAAATATTCACTAAGATAATTGAACCACATGCGCCCAGATGGCTTCAGGCCATGTAATGATTTCTGCAACTTGATGGAGTAATTTTCACGAGGATAATGTTTATATGCTTCAGGCATATGAAATCCTTCGGGAATTTTCATGTAAACATCATTTTCTAAATTTCCATACAAGTAAGCAGTGACAACATCTAATAGGCACATATCTATCTTTTCATGTACTGCCAAACTGATAAGATATCGGAGTGTAATAGCATCAACAACAGGAGAATAAGTTTCATCATAATCAATACCTGGTCTTTGTGAAAAACCTTGGGCTACTAATCGCTCTTTATATCGAACGATTTCACTCTTTTCATTGCGCTTTCGCACAAATATCCATTTGTAGCCAACAGGTTTTACACCTTCTGGTGTTCGGACTGCAGGTTCGAAGACTTCACGTTGTGTAAGTGCATTTAACTCCGATTGAATCGTATCTTTCCATTGCAGCCAATCTTTTCTATGCCGACATTCATCAACTGATATTGGTTCAGGATCATCACTATCCTGTATAACATCAAGAGATATTATATGCAAACATATGATCAATAATTGTTTCTATCCGATTCTAACTTTTACCGGAAGTGGTATAATGGATAGAAATTTCAGTGTTACTTTCATCAACTTCTGGTTCTTTGTCATCAATTCTCTCTTGGTCTTTATTATTCTTTTCTTCAATATGATCTTCTGGATGAGTTAATCCTATTTTATTTCGAGGATTTTTATCTTTAGAACCAAGAGGTCGGCCATACTTCTGGCATGCTTTTGGCTCAACAGCTATATGTAAAATCTTTTGTTCTGTTGGAACTTCAATTAGAATATGAGCATTTATAGCTGGCATATGCAATTTTGTTACTCTTCTAGAGTCAACAAAAGTGTCAGGCATTTGATTTGCAATGCTTTACAAATGAATTATCTTTTGAACTTCAAGTTCACACGCGCTTGTATGCGGATCAAGATAATTTAATGATGTTGTCTAAGCAAGATCCTTTTTATGCTGTTTTGGTTCTCCCCCTAATTTAGGGAATAATGATTCATCAAAATGACAATCAGCAAATCTTGCTGTGAATACATCTCCTGTCAGGGGTTCAACATACCTGATAATAGAGGGAGAATCATATCCAACGTAGATCCCTTTTCTTCTTTGAAGACCCATCTTTGTACGTTGATTTGGTGCAATTGGAACATATACAGCACACCCAAAAATTCTTAAATGAGCTATATTTGGCTCGGAACCAAAAGCCAATTGTAAGGGAGAAAATTTGTGATAACTTGTTGGCCTTAGGTGTACAAGTGCTGCAGCATGCAAAATAGCATGTCCCCAAGCAGTTGTCGGGAGATTTGTTCTCATTAATAACGGTCTAGCAATTAATTGTAACCGTTTAATGAATGATTCAGCTAGACTATTCTGAGTATGAACATGAGCTACTGGATGTTCAATAGTAATGCCAATTGACAGGCAATAAGCATCAAAAGCTTGGGATGAATATTCTCCAACATTATCTAGATGGATCCTTTTGATCGGATAATTTGGAAATTGCGCTCTTAAGCGATTATTTGGGCAAGCAATCTCGCGAACGTCAAGTTGCGAGTTGATAATAAACTAACATGCGACCATCGGGTCGATGCATCAATTAAAATCATAAAGTATCTGAATTGCCCACATGGTGGATTAATTGGTCCACATATATCACCATGAATTCTTTCTAAAAATACTGGAGACTCAAACTCCACTTTTGTTGGAGATGGTTTAATAATCAATTTCCCTTGAGAACATGCAGCACATAAAAATTTATCAGATGTCAAAATCCTTTGACTTTTCAAAGGATGACCGTGCGTATTTTCAATTATTCTTCGCATCATAATAACTCCTGGATGACCCAAACGGTCATGCCAAATGATAAATGTAACAGGATCAGTAAATTTCTGATTTACTGAATGATGCATTTCAATTGCATGGATTTTTGTGCTATATAGGCCAAAAGAAAGAGATGGTAGCTTTTCTAATAAAGATTTCTTACCCGACATTATTTGAGTAATACAGAGATACTCAAAACTATTTTCTTCCATTGTTTCAATGTGATATCCATTTCGGCGAATATCTTTAAAGCTTAATAAATTTCTTCAAGATTTTGAAGAAAATAACGCTTTAGGAATAACAACATTTGTTCCTCCGGGTAATACAATATTAGCTCTTCCAGAGCCTTCAATCAACTTTACACTACCACATATAGTATTAACATTTGTTTCTCCCATCTGCAGGTAAGAGAAATATTTTTTATCTTTCAATATGGTGTGTGTTGTACCACTATCAATTAGGCATATATCTTCAATGCCATTTGTGTATCCGGTAAGTGGAATAATAGCCATCTGGGCATAACAAAACATTTATAAATGTAAATACTCAAACAATAAAAACCTTAAACGATAAGTACTATTACAATGCCAAAAATATAAAATATAAAAGAAACATATTAAAAGTAAACTTTTAATTATTTTGAACACTTCCATCACCAATCAAATGCTCAATTACAAAAGAGCAACTATAAGCATGTATCCTCAAGTTCATATGAACACTAGTGATATGAATAAAAGATGTGATGCTTATTATTAATAGAAATATCTTTTTCCCTTATTATCTTTTCTGTTCCACTTCAGGTGGCCAGTATTTCTCTGTGATAAGGGAAATGTCGAGTGTGTCCATGACCATAACCACGGCCACTGCCACAACTACGACTATAACGATGGCTTCTGCTGGAGCCAACAGCATTCACTTCTGGGAGTGCTGTTGAGCCAGTTCATATGGCTTCATGATTTCTCAATAATAACTCATGTTAAAGCTGTCAATTTTGGATACCCTTTTTCTCGATATTGTTACTGTAGAACATGAAAAGTGGAGAATGTCTTCTCCAATATAACTTCATTAGTAACTTTTTATCCGTAAAATTTTTAACTAAGATGTAGTTTTATACATCACGAAGTTCACGGTTTTACAATCTTGCAACTTCAGGTGCAACCATTCATACCGTGCAGTGGGTAGTACGACCATCTTCAGGTGGTCAAATCTTTCTTTTTATCCACATGACATATGAATCTCCTTTTTTTAGCATTTAGATGCATTTCTGTATGATATATAAATTTTTTTCAGAAATATCAAGGGCTACAAATTCGAATTTAGCGAGATCAATAAATGCGTACCTGTCTTCTGGCTTTAATAACGGCAGAGACTCGTGCTGATAACGTGTTATAAAATTAGGGTAGTGTTAGAATAAAATCTTCACACTACACACTAATAAAACTCTAACTATTTTGCACAAGAATTTCTCTCTTTCTCTTCTCTCACAATTTTCTCTAATCTTTCTTTCACTAATCTTTCTTTCACAAAATAATGGTGTATTACAAGCTTAGAGAATAGCTCTATTTATAGAGCTCTAATTAGTGGATTACATCATGGCATACATCATCTTCCACTAATCTTAATTAGTGGTGTCTCCACTAAATGGTGGACATCCATAAAAATCTTCTATAATAATTCACATAAATCCATAATTAGTGGAGCCTCCACTAATTAATAAAGATTCCAATAATTCATAACAAATTGGAAATTTTAGTATTTTTTTTTTAGTGACTCAACAATAATCGAGAGAGCATGATTGAAGGCTAAATTCGGACAAAGTAGACAAATTGTCGGCGGAATCAAAAGACAAAAAGCGGAATGCTTAGATGAATTTGAATTTTTATGTAAATAAAAAAGATAAAAATTTTACTATTTGTTAATAATTACGAACATGAAATCATTATCCAATAATACATAACTATTCGTATAAATGTCAAAAATAATTGCTTTCCAAGAACATGAAGCCAATATTATAAATGTCAAAAATTTTAATTAATGAATTAATTTAAAAATACTAAAAAATAATACAAGTAAATATATGAAATAATTAATAATAATTAAAAAATAATAAAAATAATTCCGGTGGGAATTGACATATTATTGGAGAAATATGACGAAAAATACAAGATAATATATGGAAATTAAAAATAAAAACCAAGCCCTCAGCGAGGATCGAATTCAGGAACTTTCGCTATGCCAATTGCGGGCACTATATAGGTTATAAGGGTAGATAGTCAAGAATTTGCATGCATGCATACATACATACATACATACATACATACCTACCTACCTACCTACCTACCTACCTACATAATTAGATTATATATATATGTAGTTTATATATAATACATACATACATACATACATACATACATACATACATACATACATACATACATACATACATACACACACACACACACACACACACATACATACATAACAAACAAAAGCAACAAAGAAAAAAGAAAATGTAATAATTAAGAGATAGGATACTCTATCTAGGTATATTATGTAATAATTATTTAAATTTAACATAAATGATAAAGAAATATATAGATAGAATGTCTATATATATAATTAAATGTAATAATCAAGAGGTGGAATACTCTACCTAGGTATATATGTAGACGCATATATGATTGTTTATTAAAAAATTATTTGTGTTATATAATATATTAATCTAATACTCACTAACTAATAAGGATATATTATACTGTATATAAACAATATATATACATATATCTTAGAATAACTAATTATAATAATTAAAATGAAATTCAAACTCTTTAATATCGATATATGAAAATTTAAGATATAAACAAAAATATATTTGAAAAATCAATAATCTAACAAGTACATGTATTTATAAAGTTAAAACAAGTTTAGTGACCAAATTTGAAAGTCATTCGTTTTATTTTATCACATTTGTACAATAATATCTATAAAATAAAAAGATATCTTAGTATTTACAGAGATATCAAATTAACGATCCAACCGTTAAATTTATTGTAATTATTACTAATAGTATTGTGACTAATTTTGAAAATAATAAGATAAAATTTAAAATAATTTTGAGAAGGCTTTGTTATAATTAGACTAAAAACGACGGTTAAAATAAATCGTCGTATTTGGCATACTCTATTGCGACGGCTAGTACATAACCGTCATATGTGGCTTACTCTATTGCGACGATTAAGATAAACTGTCGTATTTGGCCTATTCTATTGCGACAGTTATAATAAACCGTCGTATTTGGCCTACTTTATTGCAACGATTAAATTAAACCGTCGTATTAACCTACTCTATTGCGACGGTTAAAATAAACTGTCATATTTAGTTTACTTTATTGCGACGCTTAAATTAAACCGTCGTATTTAGTTTACTTTATTGCGATGATTATTATGAACCGTCGTATTTGGCCTTCTCTATTGCGATGATTATTATGAACCGTCGTATTTGGCCTACTCTGTTACGATGGTTAAAATAAACCATCGTATTTGGCCTACTCTATTATGACGGTTACAATAAACCGTCGTATTTGACCTACTCTATTGCGACGATTATTAAGAACCATCGTATTTGGCCTATTCTATTGCGACAGTTGGTATAAACCGTTGTATTTAGTCACCAAATATGACAGTTGGTATTAGACCGTCGTATTAGATTTATTTATTGCGACGGTTTCAAAATCGTCGTATAAAGTAACATATTGCGATAGTTTTTTAACCGTCATATTTGTCTTCGTCGCATTTGCCCTATTTTTTTGTAGTGCATGTATTGTAGCCAACGCTTAAAATTCTGCCCTGGACCAAATTTGTTCAGTAAACCATTCAAGTCAACCAAAGGTTTATACGCGGCAGAACCAGTACCTAACGAAGTGGCCAATGCACACAAACTAACAATTGCATAATAACTTCTTGAAGACTATTAGACACAGGGTACCTATGAGCACAGACAGGCAACTCAACTGAATTGAACAAGCACCGCCTATACTCGACCAGGGCTCTAACAAATGCAATTATCAAATATCAATAAAGCTGACAAGGCCAAACAGTCCAAGCAAAAAGTAACTAGATAGAATTCAAAATTAATAGATAAGTCAGTAATGGACCTGAGAGAGTTGCTCGCAATTCTCTGACGTGGGCACCCCTATTGACAAGTTGCGACGCAACAGACAGAAACATTGACCGAATCACCAGTTCAATACTAATTTTCCTTCAAGAAGTTATTCACCCCACTCCCGTGCAATAGGTACAATGACTCTCCTTGCAGGATAAGACGGTCTCAGATCACCGTCGACGCACAGTCTCCTCAGTTCACCAATCCCGTTCACTCAAAAAACTATGGGGTCGTAATAGAAAGAACGGAAGAGGTAATTTTTCTATCAAGGAAGCAAAACTTGAAAAAACACAGAACCCTAGCGGCGTCTCTGTTCGTTTCCTTTTAATCTCGCCTCTGGGGAAAAATAAAACCCAATCCGAATTAGGAGATCCTAATTCCAATCAAGTTTTATGTTTCTTTTTTCTTTTCAAGTTAGAGTTAATTAGGCCAAAAACAAAATAAAGGAACATGAAAACATGAGCCAAGCACATGCCCGAGCCTAGCCGGGCAAGCGGTGTGTGGGTGTGGCATCCCCCATACCTTGGGCTTTTCTATCAAGTCTATAAAAAAGCCTTTTTAGTATATAAAGGCTTTCACACTCCTCAATTTTTTCTATGTGGGACTCATGTCTAACATGAATTCCCAAATGGTTAACCACCTAACTTTAACAATATTTAATTATAGATTCTCACCATTAAATTGGCTTATACCATAATCAAAATAATCTCTAATATATCAAGAACAACTCTCATTAATTGTTTTAGGCTAACTAATCATGAGTTAAAAGTTATTAACTTCTAAAGTTACCATTTTCAACAATCCCCCACAAATTCATAATTAAAGACTATTTAGGATTTACATAATCTGCTTTCGATAATGGTACTTTCTGGTTTGAACCACTACCTAAGTTATCCAACTTATGCCCCCACAGGAATAGATGGACTTAAGCTTTAAATCTGAACCTTAAATGTGACGGCGTCCATTGGTAACAACAGACTATCAATTATAGAGACAATCTTTAGGGTTGACACGTTATGTCTATGTGTTCTGATCCTGTCTCATGAGTGTATTCAGAGAAAACCCAATTCCCTTTAGTTGCGGCCATACAACACCACTTACATAGTTGGCGATCTCCAAGGATGTACTGCTAGCATCCTGTCTAAAAGACTTGATCTCATTCAGAGATAAAACTCTTACTAATTGTAGTAAACGGGCCACAAGCTTTCATGGAAAGGACCTAGATACAAAAGTATCAAAATAAGTGCTAGATTCACTCAAACAGTTTGTTTATGCCACATTGATCTGCCTTATGGGATCTCTATTTGGTCAGTTGGGTTGCCACTGTAGGTGAATCATTGCTGGGTTATCAGTCCCATTCCCAATCTGGATTTAAGGAACAATGATGTTTCCAATCCCTTAGTTAGGGGGTCTGCAATGTTATCTTTGGATCCAACAAAGTAAACAGATACCATCCTTTCAAATACTAACTCCCTTAAAGATTTAAGTTTAATTTGGATGTGTTTCTTAATTTTTTGATTATACTTGGTACTCTGTATTTTTGCGATTGTAGTTTAACTATCACAATGCATAGATATAGCAGTAACGGGTTTGCTAATCATTGGCAAAGAGGACAATAGTCTATACCGCCATTCAGCTTCCGTTCTAATAGTATCCAAGGCACATAACTCAACTTCAAAAGTTGACCAATTTATCAAAGTTTGCTTACAAGACTTCCAAATGACTACTCCGCCACCTAATATAAACACATATCCAGTGCAACCATTTCTACCAGAGTTTTTGGCTATCTAGCTTACATCACTATGCCCTTAAAGTATAGTAGGGAATTTCCCATAATACAGCCCAAGGGACACTGTTCCCTTCAAGTATCTTAGTACTCTATCCAAGGCTTCCCAATGAGTCCAATTTGGACAACTTGTATATCTTGCCAGCTTAGATACAGAAAATAAAATATTTGGTCTTGAGCAATTTGCAAGATATTGCAAGTTACTAATAATTTGAGAATATCTTCATCGAGACACAAGAAATCCGCTTTCATTCTTGAAAAAAGCTACAGAATTGTCACTTGGAGTTTTAGCAATTCTATAATTTTCCTAACCATATTTCTCAAGAACACTCTCAACATAGTAAGTTTAAGAAATGGTTAACCTTTAGTTGAGCAAATCAACTTTAGGCTAAAAATCACATTTGCTACTCCCATATCCTTCATTTCCAACTTACTTTTCAAGAATAATTTACTCTTATTAATTATCTCAACATTAGACCCAAATAGCAAAATGTCATCCACATGTGGGCAAAGTACAATACATGCATTACCTTTAACCTTACACTAAACACACGTCATTCTCATTTATGATGAAGCCAAATGATAAAATAATTTTATCAAAATTTTCATGCCATTATTTGGGTGCTTGTTTTAGACCATATAGGGATTTAACAAGTTTACAAACTTTCTGTTTATTTCCTTTGGCTACAAATCCCTCAAGCTGATCCATATATATCTCTTCTTCAAAATCACCATGAATAAAACCTGTCTTCACATCCATTTGGTGGATGGTAAGACCATATATAGTAGCCAATGCAATTAGCGCTCTGATTATAGTCAAACAAGCAACAGGAGAGTAGGTATCAAAATAGCCTATTTCCCCTTTCTGTTTAAACCCTTTGGCAACTAATCTAGCTTTATACTTATCTATGGTCCGATCGGGTTTAAGTTTTTTTTAAATATCCATTTGCATCCAAGTGTAGTGCTCCCAGGAGGGAGATCTACCAGTTCCCATGTCCCATTTGTAAAGACTTTTGGGTTAACAAAAACATACCTTTCATCATTATTGAAAGTAGTGATGCTAGTCCCAGCCTCAATGCTACAAACCTCAACAAGGTGTGTATTCAAATCAGCTTCCACTTAACTAGTATCCTATACCACCACATTGACTTGGGCTTTAGAATTTGATCCTTGTTTGACTTTGGGCTTTTTAGACGGATAGTCGTTAGCCCAATGTCTAACCTGACCACAATTCCAGCAAAGTTTGTTTGCTTTCGGTTTCTTCTTGGCCTTGCCTTTTGTCTTGTTAATGATTTTAGACTTTGAATTAACCCCAACATTCCTCTGATTATTGCTCTTCTTCCTAATAGTCACCACATGGTCATTAGACTCCACGGGTACAATATGACTATTCTTTCTATGTTGCTCCTCAATAGATATTAATTTCATCAGAGCGCTTAGAGAAATCTTCTCCGTCTTGTGTTTGAGGGACATACCATAGTCCTCCCAGGCCTTAGAAAATTTCTCTATCACTGACATCACTTAGAACTTCTCAGGAAGTTCCATATTCGCTTCAAGAAGAGTGTGAATAATCAATTGCAATTTTTGAGTCTGTTCAGTCTCAGACTTGCCCTCAACCATATGAAATTTTAGAAATTTGGAGATATAATACCTTTCCAGACCTTGATCCTTGGTATTATATTTCCTATCCAACTCATCACATAGCATCTTTGCTGTGTATGACTCACAACAGTAAATATCAAAGAAAGCATTTGTCAATGCTGACAGTATTGTCCCTCTACATACATTATTCCGTTCATTTCATGCAGCAATCTTAGCTACTCTAGGATGCTTATCAGTTGGTATGGACCTATCTACCTGCACTGCTGATAATAAGCCCCTCACGGTCAACCAAATTTTCATGCGTTATTGACAACGCTTGAAATTCTACACTGGACCAAATTTGTTCAGCAGACCATTCAAGTCAACCAAAGGCTTATACACAGCAGAAGCAGTACGTGACAATCTGGCCATTGCACACAAACAGATAATTGCAGAATAACTTCTTGAAGACTGTTAGACACAGGGTACTTACAAGCACAGATAGGCAACTGAACTGAACTGAACAAGTACCGCCTATACTCGACTAGGGCTTTAACAAATGCAATTATCAATATCAATAAAGCCGGCAAGGCCAAACAGTTGAAGCATAAAGTAACTAGATAGAATTCAAAATTAAAATATAAGTCAGTAATGGACCTGAGAGAGTTGCTCGCGATTCCCCGACACCAGCTTCCCTCTTGACAAGTTGCAACGCAACAGACAGAAACGCTAACCGAATCACCAGTCCAATACTGGTTTACCTTCAAGAAATTATTCGCCCTACTCCGGTGCGATAAGTACAGCGACTCTCCTTACAGGATAAAACAGTCTCAGATCACCGTCGACGCATATCAACTACGATTACCTCGAAAGTCTCCTCAATTCACTGGTCCCATTCAGTCAGAGGTAGAACAGAAGATTCGATTTTTCTCTCAAGGAAACAAAACTTAAAAAAACGTAGAACCCTAGCAGCAACTCTGTTCGTTTCCTTTTAATCTCGCCTCTAGGGAAAAACAAAACCTAATATCAATTAGGAGACTCTAATTCCTATTAGATTTTAAGTTTTCTTTTTCTTTTCAAATTAGAGTTAATTGGACCAAATAAAAAATAGCGGAACGTGAAAATATGGGCTAAGCCCAAGTCGGGCTGAGCAGGCGGGTGGCGCGCGCATGTGGCATCCCCCATACCTTGGGCTTTTCTATTAAATCTATAGAAAAGCCTTTTAGTATATAAAGACTTCCATACTCCTCAATTTTTCCAATGTGAGACTCACGTCTAACATGAGTCATGTCAAGAACAACTCCCATTAATTGTTTTAGGCTAACTAATCATGAGTTAAAAATTATTAACTTCCAAAGTTGCCATTTTCAACAATCTCTGATGTGTATGGACTTGAGTATAAAAATCATACAAAAACTAAACACATTTCCAATCAAGTTTACATTAAAACGTTAATCCCAAATCACATATATGAGCAAGCGTACTCATCATTAACCGAGCATAGGGTTCAAACGAGTGTCGATCCTTAAGGAACAAGTAGACATTAATCACCTTTCTTTCATTGTTTAACCGACTCAATAAAGTGAAAAATAAATAAAAAAAAGAAAAGAAAAGAAAATCAAAATAAAAATATATACATGTCAAGTATGGAGAAGTATGCAATTCAAACCATTGTTTGGATAAACATGATCTTAAAGTACCCAACCTTTATCATAACTAATTATTCTCTTGGCATCATTAAGGCAGACTCACTTCGATGGTCAATCCATGGAATCACTATCTTCTAGATGAATTAGAATCACTTGGTCCGTCTAAACTAATTCATCCAAAAAATGCATTAAACACAATCCTTAGTTAAATTCCCTTGGTCTCAAAAAATTTAAAGTATGAAATTAATCAATGAACCCTTGGCCTCAGAAGACAACAATTAACCTTCAATTACCAGTTCTAAGCAATCAACCCCCCTTGGTCCAGTAAGTTAATAGCCAACAAAATATGAAATTAATAAATTGAAACTACCATCAACCCCCTTTGGTCTAGTAAGTTAATGGAAAGAACCAAACAACTAATCTCGTAATAAGCACAAGTAATTGAATACTAAGAATAATAACCAGTCACTCAAAATATCAAACAACTCTAGAAATCATGAATATCTAAACAATGTTGAATTACAATAAAACAATTAACATATCATTGTCAAGAAAAAGAAAACAAAGTAAAAGAAAGAATTCATAGACAAGCCTCCTTCTTCTTCCTTTGAAGATCTTCTTGTACAATCCTCCTTGAATTGAAGAATTCCACCTCTGAATTCAGTGATTTTCTATGATCATCAATGAATTCTCCTCTTTTTTTCCCTTGTATTTTTCATTTATTTATAGGCTTAAGAAGTGCCTAAACTCGTAAGTATAATGTTCTTGGCCAAGTAGAAGTTGGAAAATACTAAAACTCCACAGATTACCAAAAATCGCGTAGAAAAATCACAGCACTACCTTAACTTCAGGGCATAGCCGGCACCGCATTGGCTCCTAGAGCCGGCACTGGTTGTGTTCTACTTCTCTACTTGTTCTCCAATTTTTCTTCGAATTTCACATGATGAAGACTAGAATGCAGCTGGCGCCGCCTTGACTCTTGGAGTCGGCGCCGGTTCCCCTCTATTCCGCTCTGTTTTGATAATTTTTTTTTCGCTTCAAAGTTCGTGCAATCCAATGCATGGCCAGCATCGGTTCCAGTGCCCTAACCGGCGCCGCCTCTCCTCTGTTTCGCGACGTTTTTGCTTCGTTTTACCCTAAAAATCTATAATAATGAACAAAACACCTTTCCAAGGGTAAAATCTCAAATATGAAGGAATATGACTAGATATTGAACAAAATGTATCACAAAAGAACCGCAAATAACTAGAAAAAATATGACTAATTTAGCCCCTATCAATCTCCCACAAATCCATAGTTAAAGACTATTCAAGATTTACATAATCTGCTTTCAATAATGGTATCTTTCGGTTTGAACCACTACCTAAGTTATCTAACTTATGTCCCCCAGGAACAGATGGACTTAAGCTTTGAATCTAAACCTTAAATGTGACGGTGTCTATTGATAACAACAGTCTATCAGCTATGGAGACAATCTTTAGGGTTGACACGTTATGGCCATGTGTCCTGATCCTGTCTCATGAGTGTATTTAGAGAAAACTTAATTCTCTTTAGTTGCGGCCACACAACACCACTCACATAGTTGACGAGCTCCAAAAATGTACTGCTAGCATCCTATCTAAAAGACTTGATCCCATTCAGAGTCAAAACTCTTACTAATTGTAGTAAATGCACCACAGGCTTTCAGAGAAAGGACCTAAATACAAAAGTATTAGAATAGGTGCCAGATTCACTCAAACAGTTTGTTTAAACCACATTGAACTGCCTTGTAGGATCTCTACTTAGTCAATTAGGTTGCCACTGTAGGTGAATCATTGCTGGGTTATCAATCCCATGCCCAACCTGGATTTAAGAAACAAGCACTACAAAAAACGTGACTTTTGGCAATGCCATAGATAGTGTGGTGAAATTGGCCAAAACTGTGACAAATACATTTTTGTCACAAAATGCCATGGTTTTCGAGACGTTGGTGTTACGACCATTGCAAAAAGTTTGGCACAATTGTGTAGCCGTGGGGAATACCTTTTACCACAGATTTACCATAATTTTGGAGTCGTTGTAAATAAAGTGTAATATTTGTTCATGAACTTTTACAACAGCTTTTTCCAACGGTTATTAACTGTGGGCAAATATTTCAATTTTATGTCACGATTTTTCCAACATTTTACAACTATGACGAATATTATTTGTTACAATTAAATTTCTGTTGGAAATAATCCTTTTTGTCACAGTTCTTTTCTAAATTGACATAACCATGGGTAATATACATTTGCTATGATTTCCTTATTGTTGTAATTAATATTTTTTGCTACAATTTAAAGCTTCCGTAGTGATTACTTTTTGCTATGATTTTGCCATGATTTTTGGACAAATTTCCAAATCTTTTACATCCGTAGTGAATAAACATTGAATTCAATATGATGATATTAACATTTTTTTTTTACATCTGCATTTTGACAAAAAAAATTTTCCCTCTACTTTAACAAGATCATCATCTACTGTATATATAGAACTATAAAAACCTCTAATATCAACAATCAACTATCATCCATTGAATGAACATTCAAAATGCCATCTTCCATTAATAATAACTTAATATACACAAAAAAAACTAAATGGAGTCTGATAAGTATCATGAATCTAATCATTGATATTAGTTTAAAATAGTTCAAAACAAAATCACAATTCTAACCATGACATCCATCAGAAGTTATACAAATTCATTAAGGACAAAAAACAATGCCATAGTTAAATGAACCTTCAACCACCTTGATCTTCTTTCCTCCGTCATTAAGAAAAAAAAAAAAAGACAAGATTACTTCTTAATAAAGCTACAAATCTGAACTTCTAAAGTCACTACAAATCTGGTATGAGATATATGCAATAATCCACTTTAACATAAAATTCAGAATTATAAAGAACATAAGCAACTTTGAAGAAAGCTAATCTGCATTGACATTCACATGTTAATGTAAGAAGATTGATTTAGCAGTAGTTAAAGTATCCAACTGTCAAGTCCAAGACCTAAATTCTTTCGCAAATTAGAGAAGTACTTCACTGTTCAACCAAAGAAAAGAAGAGCAACATTGTCTTCTTCAACCAAAAAAAAAAAAAAAGAACTCGGTTGCAGTTTAGTCCTAATGTTTATCAAAGTGAAAAAAAGATGCATCCTTTATCTTCTAGAAACAAAATTTGAGAAATAAGTTGCACCCACTGTAAGGTGTATATTATGGTGGCCAAGATGATTACTAGGCATATATAAGTACAATAACACATAATATAGAGGATTGGAACATCTAGAACTAAATAATGATAAAGAAACATAAAAGAACACCAGAATATAGTATAGAAAAAAACAAAATAAGAACATCTGAAGCAAGTAGAAGTAGAAAAAAGGGGATCACCAAGGAATAAACTCTAATTCACACTGAACAAACTCCACTGGAAGTATTGCACATGGTTTGCTGCATGCAGCCTTTGAAATAAAAAGGAATAAAATGAAGAATGAAAAGATTCCCAGATATCACCAACTAATTAACTGCTAATGCAGTTACAAGTAACAAACACAGTGCATGTTCAGCATTTTCAACTGGAAACTACTTAACATTTTCAGCATATCACTACTCAATTACTACTCAGCATTTACACAGCATTTTTAGTGTCACTATTTAGCATTTACACAACAATTTTAGTATCACTACTCAGCATTTTCAACATTTTCAGCTGGAAATTACTCAGCATGAAGCTCCAGATAATTTTCACTGAATACACGAAGAAGGGAAGGAAGAAGACATTAGGACTAAAAATATATATATACATAATCTGTTCACTGTTAAACACAGATGATACTCCAGATATGCAGAAGGGGATTTCAGAAGCTCCACGACAAATGATTAAATAATTTTGCAAGACACCACAAATAGCTTTCAATAGCTAAAGTCTTAAACCTAATAATATTTTTAAAAAAAAGGTCCTTAAGGTGTAATATTTTAGCTCACTAAGACAAAAATCTAAGGCAAGCAGTACAAGAAAATCAGGTTCCAAAAGCAGGCACATGGATAGAGAAAAATTACGAAGTCTACATTTAAAAAATGATTATTGGCACCAAAATACAACAAGAAAGGAAAAGCATAAATTTCATAAAATCATTAATCATATAAGGCCACCACAATGAATTTGTTCATTGCAATTAAAGTCTCATCAAGTCTAAACTGTTGAAAGAAATAAACTAGAAAAAAGATAAAATTGAAAACTTTGCCCTCTCAAACCAATTCATCAAAACCGTGGCTTAGATCATAGGCCTCTGCTTCACTGTAAAGTCACCCAAGATTATCATTTGAAGGGAAATATTCGTTCACCAAGATCATAACTTGTAGATGGAACTATGATCTTTTTGGATCACCCAAGCAAATCCATTTCCTTAAATAAAATTAAGTAAGACATTCCACATCTTCTTCAAACACCAAAAATAACAAACAAATAGAAATATGTTCTATGCATACAAACTTTCAAATAAAAGCATCCTAGCACATCACTACTCAGCATTTGGTATTCCACATTTTCAGCATCTCAAAGTTCCAAAGATGAAAATCTTACTAAGCATTTTTAGCATCACTACTCACCACGATGTGAACCACCAACCTGCTTCCTCATCAACAAATAAATAAATAGAAAATGATGATGAAGGTATTGAAGAATTTTTCCAAACAAAAATTACAAAGAAGTGTGGAGGGATTAGGGATCTTTTCTTCTAGATTTATCAAATCCCTAAGAAACCATTCAAACATTATTACTTTTTTCCATGAACTTACTAAACCACTAAGACTGACCTTTAGCTTTTAAAAAAATAAAATTGCAACTGAATGAACTTACTTTATGTTCAATGCTATCTCTCTCCTGTTCAGTGGTGCGATGTATATCTATATAGTCTTTCTTATGCTTCACTAAGAACTTTTCCAAAGCTTCAATGCTTTCAAGCTAAAAATTGAACACAAACCTTTTATCAAATGATCATGATATCCATAGAAGCAAATGGCACATGAAAACTAGTTTTTTTTTATAAAAAAAAATAATTATTTTGAAATAATGTACTTAAACATGCACTATATCTACTTAAAGAACATCATAAGCAAATAATAGTAAGTAACATCGAACATAAGAGGAGAATTATCTAAATTCTGAACAGCAATTTCTTACCATTTTCAATGTAGCTTTTATGAAAGATGTTCTTTCCCGAGGTTTGCGCACAATAAAAGAAGCCATTATAGTTGTTGTTTTGGACTGTCAAGGGGAAGCAAAAGTCAGAACACACTAATATAGCCAAGTTATGTTTTTATGCGCTAACATACAGATTGTAGGGTGACAAACATAGAATTGAAAATGACAAATGTCAATTTTCCTTATTTTTTGGAGGATGTATTGAATGAATAAATCAGAAAAACTTTGTAGCCTCAAGATCACAATTTGAAGTAAATTTTTAATCATGCAATGCCTAAACAACATGGTCCCTTATGTTATTTGAGGTTGCGGATGGAAGGCCATAGAAGCCTATACTACAACTAGAACAATTAGCTATCACAGTCAAGTAAACTGTTTATTCTAGAGTAATTCCACAACAACTTAGCGTGTTAATAGGAATGGATCAAAATCAGTAGATCAGAGACATGAAAGTTCTACAAAACCTAAGCATTTCTAATAACGTATATGCTGCACATACACGGAGGGGAAAAAATGAAGTAAAGAAGAAGAAAAAAGAAAAAAAAGAAAAAACTGCAACTAGATCACTAGTTTGAGGCGGACAATCACTGGATCACAAATTTGTTTGTCTAGATGATTAATGACCGTCTTATTCATACCTGAACAAATTGAAAACATGTTACAATAAAGTAAGAACTTTCCTCCAAAAAGACACAGAAAATAAAGGGAAAAGCAAGGGCCAGTTGCAATTTATTCTTAATCTTCCATGGAAATTTCTACAAAAATCTATCATATCCACCTCTAGAGAACGTCATTAATTCCTTAGAAGCACTAATTAACGCCCTAAAGAATTCAGAGTGGGAGAAAGCTAGGGATTATTTAGCATTGAAGGTTTTCAACATTTTCCTGAGAATGCAATTGTCAATTATGTAGACAGCTTTGCTTATGATCTCGAAAACAGGTAATGGTAGCATTATTACACCTCTAAGGAAGTAGTGAATAGTTTTTCCAAATCGAAATCTGAAGATAATTCCTGAGTATTCCAAAAGCATAACAAGCTAAAACCCTAGAACAAAAGATCACTCCAAAGTAAAAAAAGATTTCATAGTTCTCCAAATGATTGAGGCCTAGAGCAGAAAGTGAAGGAAATGTGTTAATATGCTTATCGTTGGGGCCGAGCGAAGTACGGGTAATCTGGGAAAGCTATTTACAGGCATTGATGTTTTTGAGGACGGCTTCGTCGAGGCCCGAGAGATGCTTGTGGCCCTCCTTTAGCATTGACTGTATGTCGTATGGCTGCATCCCTAACCCACCATTTTCCAACTGCATTGCTTTTTTGATCAAACAAAACCCTTCTTATTGATGCAAATATCACCACTCGATCAGCCAAAATTTCCCCTTTCACTTCTACTATTTATATATCGTCTCTCCGCGCTCAATACCAGGGGAAACAGATTGGGTGCATAAAGAGTGTCTGTGGGTTTTGCACAGTAGCAGACAGTAGAAGAAAAAGGAGAGGGAAACTGGGGAATGCCCTAGAACTCCAATTCCTCTTGGCCGGTACCCTGTGGAATGTCCAATAGGGTCGACCCGGTCCAAATTAGTTATTTTTCTTTTACTTGTAAGTGCCAAAAATCATAGATGCGTTTCTCATCTCAGGCATAGGACAAAAAGGATTCTTAAAATTGTATTCTAAAAATGATGTAAAATGTACAATTCTCCTTCAAAAATTTTAAGGTTCAATTAGTCTTTTACACAATAGTGGTAGATTAACGAGACTAATGCAAAGTGCAATTATCTGAATTATCTTTTTTCCCAAAAGAAAATAATGGGATCACTTAACTATAAATGTAATTATTATGAATACAATTTTTTTCTCCTTTGGAAATGTTATGTAGTTGTAGAAATAGTAACAGAATTGAGTTGATTTTGTGATAATATAATAAAAATTATTAAATATATAAAATTTAGTGAAGTCTAATATGGTATTAAAAAAAGAATATAATGTGTTATAAGTATCTAATAATTTTTGAAAAATAAAAATATATAAAATAATATTTTTTAAATTAAAGTAATTTTGGATTAAAATAAAAATTAAGTTGAAATAGTAACACAATTGAGTTGATTTTGTGATAATATAATAAAAATTATTAAATATATAATATTTAATTTTTGATAAAAATACATTTGTATTCTATTTATGTTTTTCGTCAAAATAAACCTAAAGCAGTATTCTTTTGAGAAGAATTGATAATTAATTAATTTAGCCCATTAATACAAAATATTTTATTTTTAAAATCTAACAACCAAATGAATTTCATCGTATAAATTTTTTTTAACTTGTTTTACATTTCAATCAAAACTGGCAAGTTTAAAAATATTTATAAGATGTGAATTAATCTATAGTCAAGTATTATAATACAAAAGTAAATTATACAAATGATTATGCAAGTCTCACTTTTAAATTTGTTGAAATTTAATAATAATTTCACTAATATATCTTATTTAAAGGGGGAAAAAAAGATATGAAAAAGTTTTCATGTAATATTATACAGCCTCATTTGTTTTATCAAAACGAAAAAGATAAAATTTATGGTTTAACTCTCCTTCAAAATAATTGATCCCTTCTTTTACTATATAGTACCTATTTATGTATTTATTACTTATTTATTTCTTTTTTTTAATCCTTCATATTACAAACAAGCAAAAGAAATTAATCTTGGGGTAAAAGAGCAAGTAATGTAGATAAGTAGGGAAAGAAGAAAATAAATATCAAAACAATCATACTGAATATCTTTTCATTAAAGGAATAGAGTGTGGTCTATTTTTATTAGTTTGTTATTTAATACTATATATTAATGTAAGATAACTATTATATTTATTTCTCTATTTATTTTTTTTCTTTTAATCCTTCATCACTAAGAAAAGTGTTTATGAGAAAATTTGAAAGTAATCGAATATATTTTGATATATAATCTAGAATAATATCTAAACAAAATCCAAAACCTAACGCATTTACAAAGATATACATATCAAATTAATGATCTAACCGTTAGATTTGTTAAAATTATTAAGAAAATTGTTATGACAAAATTTGAAAGAAATCGAATATATTTTGGAACACAATCGAGCATAATATCTAGAAAAATATTCAAAAACTAATGCATTTATGAAGATAGGCATATAAAATTAATAATCCATCCGTTACATTTGTTAAAATCACTAAGAAAAGTGTTATAACAAAATTTAAAGGTAATCGGATATAATTTGACACATAATCTAGCATAATATTTAGAAAAATATCGAAAACCTAACGTACTTACAATGATAGGCATATTAAATTATTAATCCAACCGTTAGATTTATTAAAATTACTAAAAAAGGTGTTATGGCAAAATTTGAAGGTAATCAGACATATTTTGGTACATAATCTAGTATAATATCTAAAAAAATATCCAAAACCTAATGTATTTACAAAGATAGACATATCAAACTAGCTATCCAATAGTAAGATTAGTTAAAATCACTAAAAAAAGTGTTATGACAAACTTTGAAGGAAATCGGATATATTTTGGTACATAATCTAGCATAATATCTAAAAATATATCCAAAACCTAACGCATTTACAACGATAGGCATATTAAATTAATAATCCAACTGCTAGATTTGTTAAAATTATTAAAAAAGTGTTATGACAAAATTTGAAGGTAATTAGATATATTTTGGTACATAATCTAGTATAATATCTAAAAAAATATCCAAAACCTAATGCATTTACAAAAATATGTATATCAAATTAATGATCCAACCGTAAAATTAGTTAAAATCACTAAGAAAAGTGCTATGATAAAATTTGAAGGTAATCGGACATATTTTAGTACATAATCTAGCATAATATCTAAAAAAAAAAAAAATCCAAAACCTAACGCATTTACAAAGATAGGTATATCAAATTAACGATCTAACTGTTAGATTTGTTAAAATTAGTAAAAAAATTGTTGTGACAAAATTTAATAGTAATCAAATATATTTTGGCATACAATCGAGCATAATATTTAGAAAAATATTTAAAACCTAATTTACAAATATAAGCATATCAAATGAATGATCCATCTGTTAGATTTGTTAAAATCACTAAGAAAAGTGTTATGACAAAATTTAAATTTAATTGGATATATTTTGGCACGTGATCTAACACAATGTCAAGAAATTTGAATATAATCGGATATATTTTGGCACATGATCTAACATAATAAAAAAAAAAAAAAAACTATCCAAAACTTAATGCATTTACAAAGATATGCATATTAAATTAATGATCCAACCATTAGATTTGTTAAAATCACTAAGAAAGGTGTTATGACAAAATTTGAAGGTAATCAGATATATTTTGGTATATAATCTAGTATAATATCTAAAAAAAATATCCAAAACCTACTGCATTTACAAAGATAGGCATATCAAATTAACAATCTAACCGTAAGATTTGTTAAAATTATTAAGAAAAGTATTATGACAAAATTGAAGGTAATCGAATATATTTTGGTACATAATCTAGCATAATATTTAAAAAAATCATTGTTTTTAGAATCGGACAAGACCAGCTGATCCGACCGTGGACCGGTGTTGCTGCCGATTCGGTCCCAATCTTCAGACAGATTTTCTAAACATCGTTGGTTTTTTAGAGAACCGTGTTAGACTGGCCGGTCCAACCGATGAACCGGTTCAATGTTTAAAAAAAAATTGGGGCAAATTTTATAATTTTTGGGAGTAAATTAAATTATAGAATTCAACAAATTACTTTAAATTTTATTGTGTGTTAGATTGTTAGTTATAAACTAAGAATGACTACTTTTAATCATAGATTTAATTGTTTATATCTTTTTGGACTTAAATTACATTATTTATTGATCAATTTTATTTTTTAAAATAATTATATTTTTATTTTTAAATTATAATATTACCGGTTCAATTACGGTTCAATTATGGTCTAATTATGGTTGGACCATTAAATCGTGAACTAGTAAATTTTTTTATTTGATGTCCGATCCGGTTCTGAAAACATTAAAAAAAATATCCAAAATCGAATGCATTTACAAAGATATGTATATCAAATTAATAATCTAATCGTTAAGTTTGTTAAAATTACTATAAAAAGTGTTATGACAAAATCTGAAAGTAATCAATATATTTTGGTACATAGTGTAGCATAATATCTAAACAAAATATAAAAAACCTAACGTATCTATAAAGATATGCGTATCAAATTAACGATTCAACCGTTAGATTTATTAAAATTACTAAGAAAAGTGTTATGACAAAATTTAAAGGTAATAAGATATAATTTGGTACATAATCTAGTATAATATCTAAAGAAAATCCAAAACCTAATGCATTTACAAAGATAGGCGTATCAAATTAATGACCCAACCGTTAAATTTGTTAAAATTACTATGAAAAGTATTATGACAAGAATTGAAAGTAATCGGAAATATTTTGGTACACAATCTAGCATAATATCAAATTAACGATTCAACCGTTAGATTTATTAAAATTATTAAGAAAAGTGTTATGACAAAATTTAAAGGTAATCAGATATAATTTGGTACATAATCTAGCATAATATCTAAAAAAAATATCTAAAACATAACGCATTTACAAAAATAGGCATATTAAATTAATGATCCAACCATTAGATTTGTTAAAATTACTTAAAAAAGTATCATGACAAAATTTGAAGGTAAACGAATATTTTTTGATACATAATCTACCATAATATCTAAAAAAAAATTCTAAAACCTAACGCATCTTCAAAGATATGCTTATCAAATTAACGATACAATTGTTAAATTTGTTAAAATTGTTAAGAAAAGTGTTATGACAAAATTTAAAGGTAATCGGATATATTTTGGCACATTATCTAGCATAATATCTAGAAAAATATCCAAAACTTAATGCATTTACAAAGATAGGCATATCAAATTAATAATCTAACCGTTAGATTTGTTAAAATTACTAAAAAAAAAAAAAGTATTGTGACAAACTTTGAAGGTAATTGGATATATTTTGGCACATAATATCGCATAATATTTCGAAAAATATTTTTAAAAAAACTAGGGAATTGGTTTAAAAAATTATATAAAAATTAATAAAATAGTAATATTAAGATGTGAACACATAACTACTTGAATTTATACAATTACTTCAACTATGGTATCTAATAAAAGCTTCTATTTTATGTTAACATTTTTTAATATATATTTGATAAAATAAGAAAAAAAATATGCTTTTCCCACAGTTTAGTAAAACTATAGGTAATAAATTTTTTTTATCCACAATTTCAAATCTCTGTGGCAAAAATTATTTTTACCCACACAATATTTAAATTTGTGGTAAAAAAGAATTTTTATCTACGGAAACATAACTGTGACAAAATAAAGTGTTACAAAAAAGGTTTATATGCCAAGGAATTCAAAACTGTGGTAAAAACCAAGCTTTCACCACAGATTTTGCTATGTTGCAAATAAAAGCGTTGCCAAAAGCCACTTTTTTTTGTAGTAAAGGATGTTTCCAGTCCCTTAGTTAGGGGATTTGCAATGTTATCTTTGGATCCAACAAAGTTAATAGACACTACCCTTTTAGACATTAACTCCCTTATAGATTTATGTCTAACTTAGATGTGTCTCTTAATCTTTTGATTATACTTGGTACTCTTTATCTTTACGCTTGTGGTTTGACTATCACAATGCACAGATATAGTAGTAATGGGCTTGCTGATCATTGGCAAAGAGGATAATAGTCCATACAACTATTCAGCTTCCATTTCAGTATTATCCAAGGCACATAACTTAGCCTTAAAAGTTGACTGAGTTATCAAAATCTGTTTACAAGACTTCCAAGCGACTGATATGCTAAAACACATATCCAGTGCAACCATTGCTACTAGAGTTTTTGGCTATCCAGTTTGCATCACTATACCCTTTAAGTATAGCAAGGAATTTCCCATAATGTAGACTAAGGGACATTGTTCTCTTCAAGTACCTTAATACTTTATCCAAGGCCTCCCAATGAGTCCGATTTGGACAACTTGTATATCTTGCTAGTTTAAATACAGAAAATGAAATATCTAGTCTTGAGCCATTTACAAGATATTGCAAGCTACTAATAATTTGAGAATATCTTAATTGAGACACAGGAACTCCACTTTCATTCTTGAACAAAACTACAAAAGGGTCACTTGGAGCTTTAGCAATTCTACAATTTTCATAACCATATTTCTCAAGAACACTCTCAACATAGTGAATTTGAGAAATGGTTATCTCCTCAATTGAGTGAATCAACTTTAGGCCAAGAATCATATTTGCTACTCCCATATCCTTCATTTCAAACTTACTTTTCAAGAATGATTTAGTCTAATTAATTATCTCAACATTGGACCCAAATAGCAAAATGTCACCCACATACAGGTAAAGTACAATACATGCATTACCTTTAATCTTATAGTAAACACACTTGTCATTCTCATTTATGATGAAGCCAAATGATAAATTGTTTTATCAAATTTTTCATACCATTGTTTGGGTGCTTGTTTTAGACCATATAGGGATTTAACAAGTTTACAAACTTTTCGTTCATTTCCTTTAGCTACAAATCTCTCAGGCCGATCCATATATATCTCTTCTTCAAGATCACTAAGAAGAAAAGCTATCTTCACATCCATTTGGTGGATGGTGAGACCATATATAGAAGCCAATGCAATTATCACTCGAATTGTAGTCAAACGAACAACAGGAGAGTAAATATCAAAATAGTCTATTACCTCTTTCTGTCTAAACCCTTTGGCAACTAGTTTGGTTTTATACTTATCTATGATCCCATCTGGTTTAAGTTTCTTCTTAAATATTTATTTGCATCCAATTGTAGTGCACCCAGGAAGGAGATCTACGAATTCCCATGTCCCATTTGAGACAATGGAATCCATCTCACTTTTGACAGCTCATTTCCACTGCCCTGCTTCTGAGGAAGTCATGATTGCTTGAAAGGTTAAAAGTTCATCCTCAACATTGTAAGTGACAAAGTCACTTCCAAAGTCCTTGACTACCCTAACTGTCTTAATCCTTTTAGGTTCTTCCAATTCCTCAGTTTGAGTATTGGAACTATTTGAACCTGCCACCACATCTTTCATCCTTTCCACACGATCAAGAATGGAATCAGATGTTAAGGTTGAATCTAAAGTAGAAACATCTTGAGGCAAACCAGTTTTCATGGGAAACACAACCTCAAAGAATGTAACATCACAGTATTGAATAATAGTGTTAACGTCTATGTCAGGTATTTCAGACTTAATTACAAAAAATTTCATAGCATAGCTTGTTTCCACATAACCAATAAAGATGGCATCAACAGTTTTTGGTCCTAACTTCTTCCTCTTGTGTTCAGGGATTAGAACTTTTGCAAGATAACCTCACACACAAAAGTATTTTAAGTTAGGTTTCCTACCTTTCCAGATTTCAAACGGAGTTATCTCTTTATGTTTGTGAGAGACTCTATTAAGAATATGACAAGCTGTATTCAAAGCCTAACCCCACATATGCTTAGGCAATCCAAAATTTAAAAATAAACTGTTAATCATATCTTTAAATGTTCTATTTTTCCGTTCAGCAATCCCATTAGACTGAGGAGAATAAGGGGGTGTCTCCTTATGAATTATGCCATTACTTTGGCAATAATCAACAAATGGATTAGACACATACTCTCCACCTCTATCAGATCTTAATATTTTAAGTTTCTTGCCAATTTGAGTTTCAGTTTCAATTTTAAATATGAGAAACTTTTCAAGTGCTTCATCTTTATGTTTAAGTAAATAAACATAGCAATATTTACTGCAATCATCAATAAAAGTAATGAAGTATTTCTTATGATCCCTAGTCAACAAACCATTGAATTCACAAATGTCTGTGTGAACTAAATCAAGTATATCTGACTCCCTTTCAATTGAATGACAGGGTTTCTTGGTTGTTTTTACTTCCACACACACTTGACATTTGTTCTTCTTATCAATTGAATATTTAGAGATCAAATCTAAATTTAAATGTCCAAGTCTACTATGCCAAATATCAGTGGATTTAATAACATGCACCATAGGATAAACAGAATTCTCAATAGAAGAAGCTTTATTCAAATTAGAAGTAAATGGTTCAACTCATTATCATATGATAAATAGCATTTGCCAACAAAAGAATTGTAGTGCATAATCACTACTTTATTATGTTTGAAAGTGATTTCATAACCCTCTCTAACTAAATATGAACCACTTAGAATATTCCTGCGAACTATTGGAACATGCTGCACCCTATGCAGAGAAAAAATATGCCCTAAAGGAAACTTTGCGTCCACGCGTCCAATCCCCAACACATTGGCTGTAGCTAAGTTCTCCATCTTCACAGTTCTTCCTTTAATAAGCTGGTAAGACATAAAAAGTAATTTATCAGCTCAAATGTGCACAATTGCTCCAATATCAACCAGCCATTCAAGTGGCTCATAAATAGTAAAGACTTTTGGGTTAACAGAAACATACCTTTTATCTTTATTGGAAGTAGTGATACCAGTCACAACCTCAATGGTACAAATCTTAGCAATGTGTGTACTTAAATCAGCTTCCATTTAACTAGTATCCTCTACCACCACATTGACTTAGGCTTCAGAATTTGATCATTGTTTGACTTTGGGCTTTTTAGATAGACAGTCCTTAGCCCAATGTCCAACCTGACCACAATTCCAGCAAGGTTTATTTGCTTTCGATTTCTTCTTGGCCTTGCCTTTTGTCTTGTTAATGTTTTTAGAGTTTGAATTAATCCCTATATTCCTCTTATTATTGCTCTTCTTCCCAATTGTTATCACATGGACATTAGATTCCACAGGTATAATATGATTATTCTTTCTATGTTGCTCCTCAATGGATATTGATTTCATTTGATCGTTTAGAGAAATCTTCTCCGTCTTGTGTTTGAGAGACATACCAAAGTCCTCCCAAAGCTTAGGAAATTTCTTTATCGCTGACATCACTTGGAACTTCTCAGGAAGTTCCATATCTGCTTCTTGAAGAGAGTGAATAATTAATTGCAACTCTTGAGTCTGTTCATTCATAGACATTCCCTCAACCATCTAAAATTTCAGGAATTTGGAGATATAATACCTTTCTAGACTTTGATCCTCGGTATTATATTTCCTATCCAACTCATCTCATAGCATCTTTGCTGTGTATAACTCAAAATTGTAGACATCAAAGAGAGCATTTGTCAATACTGACAGTATTGCCTTTCTGCCTACATTGTTCCATTCATCTCATGCAGCAATCTCAGCTACTCTAGGATGCCTATTAGTTTGTATGGGCTTGTCTACCTGCATTATTGACAATAAGCCCCTGTTGGTCAACCAAATTTTCATGCGTTGTTGCCAACGCTTGAAATTCTGCCCTGAACCAAATTTGTCCGGCAGACCATTTAAGTCAACCAAAGGCTTATGCGTAGCAGAAGCAGTACCTGACGAATTAGCTATTGCACACAAACAGATAATTGTAGAATAACTTCTTGAAGACTGTTAGACACAGGGTACCTATGAGCACAGATAAGTAACTCAACTGAATTGAACAAGCATCGTCTATACCCGACCAAGGCTCTAACAAATATAATTATCAAATATCAATAAAACCGGTAAGGCCAAATAGTTCAAGCATAAAGTAACTAGATAGAATTCAAAATTAATAGATAAGTTAGTAATGGACTTGAGAGAGTTGCTCGCGGTTCCTCGGCACCGGCTCCCTTCATGACAAGCTGTGACGCAACGGATAGAAACGCTGACCGAATCACCAGTTCAATATTGTTTGCTTACAAGAAGTTATTCGCCCCACTCTGATGTGATAGGTACAATGACTCTCCTTGCAGAATAAGACGGTTTTAGATCGTCGTCGATGCACACTAACTGCAATCACTTCAAAAGTCTCCTCAATTCATCGGTCCTGTTCAGTCAGAAAACTATGAGGTTGTAATAGGGAGAACAGAATAAGTGATTTTTCTCTCAATGAAGTAAAACCCGAAAAAACACAGAACCCTAGCGGCAGCTCTGTTTGTTTCCTTTTAATCTCGTCTCTAGGGAAAAATAAAACCCAATCTGAATTAGAAGACCCTAATTCCAATCAAATTTTATGTTTTCTTTTTCTTTTCAAATTAG
The DNA here is from genome assembly GCA_026120185.1 of Voacanga thouarsii. Taxonomy (NCBI): domain Eukaryota; kingdom Viridiplantae; phylum Streptophyta; class Magnoliopsida; order Gentianales; family Apocynaceae; genus Voacanga; species Voacanga thouarsii. The sequence goes on along the minus strand of JANUWF010001547.1, from coordinate 1,574,159 downwards.
AGTTAATTGGGCCAAATAAAAAATAGAGGAACATGAAAACATGGGCCAAGCTAAGCTCGAGCCAGGCGGGCAGTGTGCATATGTGGCATCCCCCATACTTTGGGCTTTTCTATCAAATCTATAAAAAAGCCTTTTAGTATATAAAAGCTTCCACACTCCTCAATTTTTTTCATGTGGGACTCATGTCTAACATGAGCTCCCAAATGGTTAACCACCCAACTTTAACAACATTTAATTATGGATTTCCACCATAAAACTGGCTTCTACCATAATCAAAACAATTTCTACCATGTCAAGAACAACTCCCATTAATTGTTTTAGGCTAACTAATCATAAGTTAAAAGTTATTAACTTTCAAAGTTGCCATTTTCAACATTCTGTGCCTGCTTATTTCTCTGATCAAGTTGATAATAGGAATGGATATAGAAAAATAGTTGAACCCGGTATGTCTGTGGACCTCTCTGTTATATAAATGTTAAAAGAAATTAAGCAAGAAAGGGAGACTGTTGAAAAATAAAAAATGAATTGGGCAGAAATAGACATAGATATTGACGAACATGATAGGACCCCTGACAACTCAGTAAATGATGTAAAACCTTTACATCCTATGCTCTTATCTGTTCTAATAAAGTATATAAGTTTCCAAGAATTGAGAAAATTCTGGAAGTTAGAAAAAATTTGTTGACTACAAAAAAATTTGTCTGAATCTTCTAAAACTGGTCAAAGAGAACTAACTAGCAGGTCAACAATCTCTGAGTCTACATAGGATGAAACAAGCAAAAGTGGTAAGAAGAAATCTAATGATGAAATAGAAATCATTGAGGCTCAAACGAGTGTAGAGAAGAGGAAAACTCGGTCTTCCACAAGAGTTAAACCACTATCCCTAAAGAAATTGAAACAAATTGTTGCAAAAAATGCCTTCTTAAGTTTGTTTTGTGATGATGAAAGTAAAGAGCAGCTTGACATTATTTCTTTAAAATTGTGGTCCCTAAGAGAATGTTGGATGTTGAAAATTTTCTTGAGTTTGGGATTGTGGATATACTAAAGAAAGTTGGTTTTCTTGAATCTATCATTTGTGTGGATCCCTAAAATGAGACACCTGTAAATGAATTTTTTGCAAGTTTAAAGTCTCACATTGATAATGTAAACAGCACGTTTTATCATTCTATTTATACTTGAGGATTCTCTGTTGAATTAAGTACATAAATCATTGTTGAGATCTTTGGAGCACCTTGGTGTCCTAATCTTGTTAGACTTGGTGAGAAGGACTTGGATTAGAATTCTAAAGAACTTACTGGCAGATATGTGAAAAAGTGGTCAGATGAAGGATACATTAGATCTTCAAATTTGACAGGACTATATTTCACTCTTTATAAATTATCCTATTATAATTGGATTCTAACTGCTAACATCTCTATTTTGCTGAAGGATGGGGCCTTGCTCATCTTTAAGATTGGCAGAGCAATGAAGATCAACAGGGGAGATAGAATATTTCTGCACATCCTAAACCATGCTAAATTTCCTTCTCACAGCACTGTTGTGCTCCCATACCCATGTTTCCTCATTGAATATATTTCAAGTTGTGCTAGCTTTCAGGTAATATCTGCTGACTGTATTGTAGCCACATCATAACCATACAGTCACCTTTGAAGAAAGCACCTACTTCTCCATCAAGGACAAGAAAGCCAAAGAATCTAGCAAGGATTTCCATGAGAGCCAGAGCTAGGCATTCTACCGAGATTACTAAGCCTGCGAAAGTTAAAATGGAGCCTTCTACTCCCTCCAAAGCAACATCAACACAATCATCTAATTTGAATTTGGTTGCAAAGATTGATGATTGTATTCAACGCATTAATACCTTGACCACTCTCATGGGTATCCTTTCACAGCAACTTGACACTATTTTAACCAATCAGAAAAACATACAAAATGATCAACTACCCTCTTTGATATTCAACAGCATTCCAATTGATGTTTGGACTTCTTTGCTATAAAAAGAGAGAGCAAGCTACTAGGCTAACCTCATGGGTAGTTTAGATTGTTTTTTTCTTTTTTGGCAGGGAGTTTTTGTTGCTGGATTGTTGGGATTTCTGTGAGCTATTGTTTTCTACAAAATATTTTTATGCTACTGACTAAATTCTGTTGGCTAGTTCTTGGTGTCATTTCTAGCTATGGTCATAGCTAGAGGGTTAGTTACCATTTGAAGACTTGATGGCTAGACAATTGAACAATTTGCTACATGATTGTTCGGGTCTGAAATAGTAAACGAGATTATTGCTACTTAACTGCTGCTACATTTTATAGTATCTTTACTTGCCTAGTTATACTATCTAATTACATGGTATGATTTGAAGATTGTTAATATGTTGCTGAATGCTAAGAATTTCTAGTGCACGATGAAGTAGTTTTGCTACCTATGGTTTAGCATCAAACAATGACAAAGGGAGATATTGTAAAGGCAATTAGCAAATTTCTTGACAATGTTGAATCCTACTGTTTCAGAAATTTCATAATTGATAATTGGCAATGTTTGAGTAAAACACATTGGAGTTAGATTAGGAAAATAAATGCTAAAGATCTAGGAGAAAATCGAAGAGTATCTATTCGAAATTCTTATAAGATTATGTTGTGAAGTTATAGAATCTTTCTAGGATTGAATTATAAAAATATGGAAAATCTTGATGAAAGGGGCTAAATGTACCTATATTTTGAGAGTCATTTGCGTTGCTTTTATGTTCAAATAACTATTGATTCCTACTAAATTGCTATATTTTGTTTAGAAGTGATTAAATGGGAGAAATACTGAAAAGATAGTGAAAATGCCCAAAATTGGGCTAAACAGTGTTGACCCGGTGCCGAGTGCTCTACATGGGTAGGCCGGAGGTCACTTCTGGAAGAATAGAGTAGAATAGAGGAATTTCAGAAGCAAAACAAGAAAGACTCGGGCTGGCTAGTCTGCCTAAACCAGCACCGATTGTTACTGTTCATCAGGAAGGACCCAACGCCGACTGTTCTGCCTAAACCGACACTGGTTGCTATTGTTCATAAGGTGGTGAATTTTCCTTTTCAAGTAAAATTTGGTAATTTCAATTGGATTCTTTTGGGAATTCTTTCAACGACGAAAAAGGACTCTTATAGGCACTTTTTGGCAATTAGAATTCTTATAAATACAGGAGAATAACATTGTACAAAGTAGTTTTCAATTCTTGAATATAATATCTTTAGAAAACTCCCAAAGAAACACCAAGATTTAGGAGGATCAAAGGAGAATTCTTGGAGAAGAAGAAGAGGTTGCTCAAAAAGGTTTCAAGAAAGAAGAAGAAGGTTTACTTGTCTATGAATGGTTTCTTTTTCTCTTCTTTGTAATTTATTAACAATTTGAGATTAATATTTTAATTGTTTTTAGAGGATATTCTTTTAGATTCATGATTTTGTATAGATTTTAGTCCTTTGATTAATTGATTATTGTTCTTGGTATTTGATTACTTGTTCTGATTAAGGAATTGGTTGATTGATTCTTCTTTTTAACTTACTTGTAAAAGAGGTTGATAGTGGTTTCAATTTAATTAATTTCATATTTGTTATTTTTTTAACTTGTTTGAAAAAATGGTTAATTGTGAACAACTTGGGTAATCAAAAATTGGTTGATGAGTGCTAGAATATAAATTTGATGACTAATTTCATGCTTTAAATCACATAAAATATAGAGATTTGTGTCAGGATTGATTTTAACGCATCTTTTGGGTAAATTGATTGAGATAATATATTTACTGATTTAACTAGAAGATAGTGATTTCATGGATTGCAAACGAAGTTGGTCTACTTTATTCCTTCATGATGCTAAGATAATAATTAATTCAGAGAATAGTTAGTCAATTATTATTGTGTATTCAAGAATTTCTATCTATTTACATATTTTTTCTCTTTTTTTTTCACTTCTTAATTATTCTTGTGACTTTTCTTGTGTGACTTGACATTTTATCTAGTATATTAGATTAGTGTTTTATTTATATCTTTCTTATTTTATTGGTTAAACAATAAAGATTTGGGTAAAGTATGGTGTGAGCCTAAGTTCTCGTGGATTTGATACTTGCTGTTCTCTATATTTATGATAGGTATACTTGTCTGTATTTGTGATTTTAGTGATTAGCATTTTAATTGGAGTTTGATTGATTGTGGACTTTGTTGATAATATTTTCTATACTAAAAAACATGCATCACTTGATGAGTATCTTAGGCAATGCTCTAATTTAATAAGGAAACAAAGTGATCTATTGCAACTTATATAAATAGCCTAAGGAACTATGACATATTTATGTGACAGACAGTGAATTGTTCAAAAGAGAGTGGTTTTCATGAAATATTCTAAGTCATTTCAAAGCATACAAATTCAGGATTTGTATTCTGGTTTGATTATCAGTTTATGCTTCATGATTCAAGTTACTACTACATTTACAACATATTATTAAGGAGAGTTTGAATCAATCTTGTTTGCCTCAGATACTTTCCTGGTAGAAAAGTTTCAATGTCAATGAAATGTCGCCATGCCAAAGTAACATGATTTGAAGGGAGTTTAATCAAGGAATTTGGTCTAATAAAAACCTTGAGGAGTTTGACATAAGAACATTGGTAGAGTATTTTTATAATCCACTAGGAATCACTAGATGATAAAGATAAGTGCATTCATGTAACTTTTGTTCAAGTTGTAGCGAATTTTTTTACTTGGTCAAGTCCCGTAAATATAACACTAAAATCAAATTGCGTTACCAATTTACTATGTGCTAAACTTTTATTACTGTCTGTCTATCCAACGATAATAGAGAAAAGTTTAACAATAATATGGTGGGTTGCCAAACTAAACCATACGCTTTCATTATTTTCAATTATGGACCTTCACCTTATGCTTATCAGGCTTCCTCGCTCCATGAGCTATCCATCATAGCCCAAGGCTTTTTTTTTTTTTTTACTAAGAGCTAGGAAACTTGCTCTGTCGAAGCCTATTTTAAAGCTTTGAGGGGTTTTTCAAGTCATCGCATTCCATGTTGCCAAGACCGGCTTCAGGCGGGAGAGGGGGGGAGACAAGGAGCGGGAGAGAGGATAGGAGAAAGAAAGGGATGGAGTCCCGTCTCAAACTCGATACCTACGTATTGAGTAACAACCCTCTTACTATTAGAACAAGTTATTTTCGATAATTTATTTATTTTAAAAAATGCATATAAATTTGATTTTTATATTAATTTATAAATTGAAAAATTAATATTGTAATATATTTGAAATGAATAATAAAATTTTCAATATTTTATTAATAAATTTTATTACATTAAAATTATTTTCAAAAAAAGAAAAGTCTAAAATAGTTATTATTAAAAAATTACTAAACAAGTACAACCCTAATTTTCTTTCTTCTAATTATATTTTCTATAAAGTACAAAACAATTATCTACAATACACTTTTTTTTCTATGATAGGTCACAAGAGAGATTAAAACTAATACTCCTCTATTCACAAATAACTGGTCTAATTTTTTTTTAATTTGTCCAAAAATAATTGTCCACTTTCTAAATATAGGTTGTATTTATTTTTTTTTTCAATTTTATTCTTAGCACAATTTTCTATCAATTAATTCGTATTACAATTATCCATACTAAAATTATTTCAACCAATAATAAAATCATGTTATCCTATAAAAATAGTCAAAAGTGTAATTTAATGAGGTGATATGGGTGAAAAGGAAATTCTAAAATAAAGAGTGGGAAGAGAGAGACATATGACATAGGTGAAAAGAAAGACACATATGTAATTATTAGAGTGATGTAATTAAATGAGTTGTGAAATTCAAATTCATGAGGTGGAAAAAATAATAAAAACACTTCAAAGGGTATAATGGATATTTTAATTATTTTTACTATAAAATTCCATAATTTCTTAATATGCGTAGTTTTTATAATTAGGCCAGTTATTTGTGGACGGAGAGAGTAATTTTGTTTGGCAATTAGGAACACATTTTAATTAATTCAATTACTATGTTATGATCACTATCAACATACTCTCTCCGTCCCAATTTATCTATCACAGTTAATTACTTCACACAATTTAAGAAAAATTAATTAGTCTCTTAAATTCATATAACTTTATTTATACATTTCAAAAGTACATTTGGATTTAATGTTCTACACAACTATTTTCTTACTTTGTTTGCTCAACTTTTTCTCTCTAAAGTTATTACACTTTTATTTTCTAAAATTATTTAATATAAGGGTATAACAGTAAAATTAACATTAATGACACAAATTTTTTCAATGTAACAGATAAAGAGAGACACAAAATTTTTTATTTGTGATAGATAAATAAAAACGGAGGAAGTATTAATTATCAATTGGAACAGTTATAATGTGGATTTTCACATTCATTGAATCCATGTGTGATGAACGACGAATTTAGAGGGAGGTGCCTACCTGCCATTTTTTTTTTTAAATCTCATATTTTCTTTGAAAAACATTAAGATGTTTTAAAAACCTAAAATCCGCATAGAGTTTACATTTTTAATATTATAATATATTTTAAAAATTTTCATTATATTATCCTATACTACGTATTATCCTATAAACCGTCTGTCCTTGTTCGATGCACACATGGAAAGTAGTTGCGGAGGGAAATTACCGAACTTTCCGAAACATTGTTCTATTCCCTTAACTTGAATATTCCATAGAATATTTGGCTAGCATTTAAACAGCTGCCCAGCATATTACGACCGTATATTTGTACTGATCATTTGTTCCTTCACAGCTGAAATGTTGAGGGCGGCTTTCTGGCCTCTCTTGCTTAACTTGCTACCAAGATGGCGGGCTTTGGTCTCCCTTGCTGGATTTGCTATAAAGATATCAACTTCCATAGAAAGTTTGCAGAGTTATTACAATTGACTGAAGCCTAAATATTGTACTTGAACTCAAAAATTTTCGATCATGGAAACAACTTTTATTTATACATTTGGTTCATTTTTTCTTCTCCTTTTTGTTCTCAAGTATTTTGCAGCTAAAAAACACAATCTCCCACCTAGCCCAATACCTCTTCCGATTATCGGTCATCTCTACCTACTGAAATCACCTGCACATAGAAGTTTAACCTATCTCTTCAAGAAATATGGTCCCGTGTTCTACCTCAAATTGGGCTACCGCCGTGCTGTTGTGGTGTCGTCGCCATCTGCAGTGGAGGAATGTTTCACCAAAAACGATTTCGTCCTCGCCAATCGGCCTACTTTTATAACAAGTGAAGTAGCTCTCTACAATAGCACCACTATAGCTACTTGTTCTTATGGTGATCATTGGCGAACTCTTCGTCGGTTGTATGCAGTGGAGATTTTCTCTTCCAATCCTCTAAACAAGCTTCTCTCCCTGCAAAAAGAAGAAATCAAGAGGCGAATTCTCAGTCTGTGCAAGGAGTCATCTCACAATTATGTGAAAGTTGAATTGAGAAGAATCTTGTCTGAGCTATTCTATGATGTCGCTATAAGAAGGGTGAGTGGGAAGGAACAGTTCGGGCATGACGTAGAGTGTGAAGAGGGGAAGTCATTCATGGAAGTTTTGGAAGAGTCCTTGAAAGCGGGTGGCACCGAATCAAGCCTCGGAGACTTCTTGCCACTCTTAAGATGGATTGATTACAATAATTACGAGAAGAAAATCTCTGCAGCAGCCCAAAAAAGGGATAAGTTCTTGGACAGGTTAATTGGTGAGCACCGAGCGAAGGGAAACAGTGACACCCTTATCCATAGCTTGCTTGCTTTGCAAGAAAAACAGCCAGAATTCTACACGGATGATATCCTCATGGGGATTCTATTGGTAAATCTCTTTCTAATAGTGAGTCGGAACACTAGCAAGACATATATTTATTCATTTATATTTGTGTGGAGTGTTAGACAGACACAACAAAAGTCGGAATTGAAAACCAGATGAGTTAACTCATGAGTCAAATGAATGGTATATACCCAAGATTAATTATTTAATTTTCTCTCTCTATATATATATTTCTATTTTGTCTATTTTATTGACAAATATAAAGTAAATTATTATATACGTCATAATCTAATTTTATATATTTAATTTTAATGTTTATAGGTGGAGGAAAAAGTCACGGAAATTATATTGCTTACAGAAAGAGTCATCAAAATTGCATTGTTTATTATAAGGATTATATATATATATATATATATATATATATATATATATATATTTGTTGGATTTTAACTATTTGATTTTACTTTAAATTATAGTTGAGAATATTATTTTTTTTAAAAAGAATAAATGCAACATGCTGTTTGATGTTTCGCAAGCTATGATATTCAAGTAATTATAAATTACTTAATTAGTTGTATATATATTTTTATCTTTATCAATTTTAGTTTTATAAGTTGTAATAAATATAATAAGATTTGTTAGTTTATTATTTATATTTATAATAAATAAGTCAAATTGAGTTACTCGTAAGTTATGAATACTAATTGAGCTTGAATCAGTAAAATTAGCGGATATTGAATATGAATTGAATTATAAGTAACGTTATATTTTTAAGCGAGTTTAATTTGAATTGTCTTAAATTAACTCAAGTCGATTAAAAACATTAATGTTTTTCTTTATCAATACTCGTTGTAAATACTTTGTACTCAATTTTGGCTCATTTCTACCCTAGCAAAAGTTAGTAAATTTAATGTAAGTTGTTGAAAAGTATTTGACACTTTTAAGAGAGAGAAGCCTCATCATTAAAATGTTGCGGGAAGAGAAAAATTAAGGCACATATATTAAAAACACGTAACCCAATAATTTGGGTCCCGGGAAGGGAGAATGAATAAATACTTCATCTAGGTAAAGTATTTGTTTTTATTTATTTTCTTTTTTCTGAGTGGAAGGAGAGGGAAGAAGAAATAAAATCATTGAGTTACTTTATTTTTTTATCACCCATTAATTCTCTCTTATTTAATGTTGGAAACAAAATTGTTAATGTATCAGTAATGTCTTCAATTATTTTTTTTCTCTTAACTCCAATTTGAGAGGGAAGAAATGTTGATATGAAGGGAGAATGGTATCTTTATGCCTTTACTTCTCCTTTATGTCACACTCCGATAAAATATTTAAATGTAACATCTATTACTTTTCTTTCCACATTTTACTCTAATCAAACATAGAGGTGGTTGTTCTACTCTTAAAAATCTCTTCCTCTTCTATGTGTGTATGTGAAAGAGGTAGAGATAAGGGATGACTTTAAAATTTAGTTTTCCAAAAACCTGTTAAAATTTTATATTTTATTTCATTAAAAATTTTTCAAAAATTATAATATTATCCCTTTAGTATAACTTGTCCCATAACTTTAAGTTCCTAGTCTACTTGAGAAGTGATGATCCTTTAACTCTCTCCTCCATCATGTCCTGTCTTCCTCCTACATCAAGAAGGTCAATACAGAGCAATTTTGCCAGTCAATGAAGATTCAAGATTTAATATAATTGAACTTAGAATATCCAGAATTTCTTATACAATAATATCAGGTTTTTCGTTCCATAGACTTCCTTTACTTTTGTTTTATTTTTATTGTTTATAGTTATTTCTGTTTTTAACTTGATTTTAGCATTTACTTTTATTATTTAAAAAACGACACTTACTTTTCTCGATTATGTTTTTTTTTTTAATTTACATAGATATTGTTTGTTAGTTTTCTTTTTATAATAGGGGAAAAAAGATATTATTTTTTATACTAAGTGGTAAGACAATTTTTGCTGGATAAAATATGGCAGCAACTGTTGGGTTTTGATAGATAAACTACATGTGTTGCAATTTGTATATATTAAAAAAAAAAAGTTTAATTACAAGAGGAGGCCATCTTAAAAGTTTTATCTATAGGACCCTAAAATTTTAGACAGGACCCTCCTTTATTGCATATTTGAATGGTCTTAATTTTGTCCACTTGGCTAGCTCCGAGATGCTCAATTCTCGCCCCCAGCACTTTCTTGGTTTCTCTTATAATTTTTTCCCTACAAAGATAGGATTCCCCTCCAAAAATAAGGTGTTGTCACAAATTAATCGAGGGGATATAAGAGCTAAACGTTTGAACCTGGATTGGATTGATTAGATGCAATTCGCTTGTAAGAGGGTGAAGTTTGTTATCAATTAACATGCATTAACGTGCATAACCATGCACTTTAAGAGGTAAAATACAATTTGCCTAAAGCTAGCTAGGACTAGCTAGGAGGTAATGTGCTATTAATGCTTATTACTTCTGAAACTTACTAGTTGAATTCATGAACGGTAGGTGTTCGTTCGCGCAATTGTGGACTCACCCGGATTCAGCGTAGAATGGGCAATGTCTCTCTTGTTGAACCATCCTGAGGTGTTAGAAAAAGCTAGAACGGAGCTGGAAACTCAAGTTGGAAATGATCGATTCATTGACGTAGAAGATTTATCAAAATTGCCTTATCTTCAAAACATCGTTTTAGAAACTTTTCGCCTCTTTCCTCCATCGCCATTGTTAGTGCCACATGAGTCCATCGGTGATTGTGAAGTCGGGGGATACACAATTCCACAGGGAACAATGCTGCTAGTTAATGCTTGGGGTATTCATAGGGATCCCAATGTTTGGGATGATCCTAACAGTTTCAAGCCCGAAAGGTTTGAAGGTGTAGAAGTTGAACCATGGAAATTTATACCCTTCGGAAAGGGAAGGAGATCATGCCCTGGTGCAACCCTAGGACAACTCTTGGTGGAATTAACTTTAGGATCTTTGATTCAAGCTTTCGATTGGAAGAGGATTAGTGAAGCAGAAATTGAATTGGATGAAGATGGTGGGATTAACATGGCCAAAGTCAAGCCATTGGTCGCTCAATGCAAGGCAAGAACATCATTCACAATTTGGTATTAGAGGCTAAATGGAATAAATAAATAAATAAAGAGGGTAAATGAATTCTTGTTTTCTCACTTTTTATACTTCATCATTGGGGGTGATGATTACATGAAGGCAGTGCCAGACCCTAGCCTAGAGGGAATAATCAACTCTCACAGGGAGAGAGCCTCAAATCCACAACCCCCCCCCCCCCGGTTTATGCCATCTTTCTTTCCTATATGTGTGCTCCAATTCTTGCAAGCAATTGTTGCTAATGAATATTTGGGGGATGGGGGAGGAAGAAACCTCTTCTTTGCTTTTCAATTGTACCACAAAATTCCCGAACAAGGAAATTCTCAGGTTTCTCAATTTGAATGGGAATCAAATCGTTCAAGGCACCAAATTAAAGCTACACATGAAATTAATGAAAAGTTTTGTTCACCTCTTCACCATGGCTTCTCAAGCTTTGGCTATATGATGAAGTGGTATTTGAAACTGACTGAAACTCATAGATTATATATGCAAAATGTTAAAAACCATATACCTTTCCAAATTAGTGTGGTTAACATTGCTAGCATTAAAAGGAAAATTTAATACCATATAGATTAGAGCCTATATTTTGGCTTGTTAGTAAGCCGGGTCTAGACTCAAACCCGGCCCTGTTCCAACCTAATTTGGTCGATCGGGCCGGGGACAATTTTTCTGCCTATTTACCTGTAGCTACAGCCGTTAAGATCTCTCTCAATCGGGATGGGTATGAGACCTATTTAGACCTCGAACTTGATTTACATTATTAATAACTTTGCTTTAGAGACCTTAGATTTTAGCTTTTGATTTTCTTGTGAAGTTTTTGAAACTCAGGTGCAACGAGAGGGGTTTTGAGTTTCGAATGTATTAGTTGTTGAAGTTGTAACGTTTGTAATTAACTTGTGCATTTGCATGATCTATAAGACATTGGATTCTTCAGCTAAATGAATTCTTATTATGAATTAGTGGGGAATCAACTAACTCCATTAGTGGATATAGATATCCATCATTAAAAGTTAGTAGAGATATTACTAATATATATTAGTGGAAAATGATTCATTCTACTAATAGAGCTCTAAAAATAGAGCTCTTTTCCAAGCTTGAGAGATATACCATTTTGTGAGAGAATTGTTAGAGAAAATTGTGAGAGAAAAGAAAGAGAGAAGTTTGAAAAAATTCTTGTGCAAATAATAGTCAGAAATTTATTATGTGTAGATTTTATTCTGATACTATCAAAATTTTATAACATATTATCAGCACGAGTCTCTGCCGTTACAAAAGTCAGAAGACTAAAGTACGAGTCTTTACCGTTACAAAAGCCAGAAGACTAAAGGTGCGTATTTATTGATCTTTATGGCTAACCTTACTAAACTCGAATTTGTAACCCTTGATCTTTCTAGAAAAAATTATATGTCATGGGTTCTCGATACAGAAATGCATCAAAATGTTAAAGGCCTTAGTAAAACTATTAAAGAAAACAATAGTGTATCTACACAACAAAAGGCCAAAACTTTGATTTTTATTTGTCGTCATCTCGACAAAAATTTGAAAATGGAATATATTACCAAAAAAGTTCCATATGTCTTGTAGGTAAATTTAAAAGAAAGATTTGACCGCCTGAAGATGCACGATATGAATAGTTGTACATGAGGTTGTAAGATTTTAAAACTGTAAATGAATATAACTCTGCCATGTATAAAATTACATATCAGTTAAATTATGCGGAGCAAATGTTACTATGAAGATACGTTAGAGAAGATATTCTCCACCTTTCATGTCTCGAATATTGTCCTGTAGCAACAATATCGAGAAAAATGTATACAAAATTTACTAATTTAATTACTGCCCTCCTCATTGCAGAGAAAAATAATAAGTTATTATTGAGAAATTATGAAGCCAGACCAATTGGCTCAATAGCACTCCCAGAAGTGAATGTTATTGGCTCTAGCAGAAGCCATAGTCGTAGTCGTAGTCGTAGCCGTGGTCGTGGTTATGCTCGATATTTCCCTTATCACAATAATAATCAAGTTGTGAGAAATACTGACCACCTAAAGTAGGAAAGAAAAGATAATAAGCGAAAAGAAAAAGAAATACAAAAAATTATGAGGATAAGTGTTATAGATGTGGCATGAAAGGTCATTGGTCACGTAACTATTGTACGGCCAAGTATTTAGTGGAATTATTGAAAGCATAGAAAGCAAAAAGCACAGGGCACGCAGTGGAAGCGAAGATAAACAAAAAAATTGGAAAAACTAAAGAACAGGGAACTTTGAACAGAGCCGGTGCCGGTCGTGCTTTGTACGGATTTTGAGGTTTAAAAAAAATACCTCTTTTCCTTGTTCTAAGAATTGGCTGGACCGGAATGTACGCAACTGGGGTAGGTGTGCTGGAAGATCGAAAGTTTGTCATTCACCCATATGCAAAGATGGAATAGGAGGCTTGCAGATGGAGTGGATGGTGAACAACTAACAGACTAAGGAACTTTTTCTAGAGAGAGAGAGAGAGAGAGAGAGAGAGAGATGTCTGGCTTTTCTTTCACAGAGAAGAAGCTGTCCCAAAGAATTAAACGTCCTAACTTTTTTTCATCCTCCTGTTTAACCTAAATAAAAATCTTAGGTTAAATTGGATTAGCTATTGGGCTCTTAATTTAACCTTTTGGGCTTAATTAATTATTCTAATTAGAACCAAATAAATGACCCAATTAATAATTAATTTTTCAACCCAAATAAACTAGTCTAATTAACAAGCCTATATTAGTTTAGTCTTAGGCTAATCTTTAATTATTCAAACTGGGCCAAAGTCCTGAATAATTAATTAACCCACCAAACTAATTTAATTAATTCTCTCTCCATGGACCTTTATTTTATTCTAATCCAACAATTAAATCAGGCTATTTAAATAAAATAAATTTCATTTAATTTAAGATTAATTTCTTAGCTCGTATTTAATTAGGACTCATGGTCTATATTGGGGACCAAAAGACATACCGCATTGGCTACTAAAATGACCAAAATACCCTTGTCATATAAATAGCTGTATTTTACATTTTAAATATTTCTTAATATCACCATAAAGAAATATTGACCCCAAGGACAATGCTGCGTTAGCAAAGTCTTCGACCTACAGGTGTAATGACTAAAATACCCCTCTATACATCGCAGTACATTTAGAGAGGAAAAAGTGTACTAACGCCTCTCTAAATAACATCTACCATCCTTAGGCCTCTAGTCCAATGATCCACAACTTCTTGGATTGTTTTCGCTTTCCAAGGAAGCTATCTTAAAGTATACATCTAAGTCATGTTTCTCAGGGCCCTAGATATTTAGATCATTCAAATAACCACAAAGGGGTGATATAGTATAGAAACTATCTTGTATAAGTCTATCTTAACTAACTAGTCACACATACCCAACATGCAAGTATATTGGCCCTACTATAGAACCTCAACTATAGCACATCAAAGTATATGCTTCCAGCTTCGTTAAACCACCAACTCATATTCAAGTCGTAGAGTATTAGTCCACACCGTAGCGGTAGTAGTCTAGGTTTCTACCATATAGTACTTTAAGAAACTACTACTACAGGTCCTGTTCTACGTATTCGAAATACGTTTATGTCATAAAGTGAGTGGATTACTCACTGGCTAAAGGTAAGCTATTCCCCATTTGGAATTCACAACATAATAACCTAGACATGATAAGATTCACATTCTCAACAATCGGTTAAGAACGAATGTTTATGTGTTAAGTAACCCGTAATCAATACCTTACTGTGAAAGACCTCCATTCACATGGACCACTTACTTAAACACAATGGGTCTTTTCCAAACGTAATTGTGCACAAATAAAAATGTAAATTCACAAATAATTTCTGAAAATAAATTCTTTTATTAAAACATTTGATATTTATATCAGAAACCTAGTCTAAGAGGGCATATTTTCCAACAATTATATCAAGCTTCATTGAAAAAGAAAAATAAAAATATTAAAGCAAATTTTTCTTAACATCCAGTGAATGATACTGACGATGATGATATTGATCCAGAAGATCTTAATATCAATAGTACCTATATGGATGTATCTGATTTTTTCGAACACTCAGATGGTAGGATAGACCATTTAATTGGTGATGACAGTATCTAGAAGAACTAATGTCTCACCCTGATATTTTTGCAGTTTCATTATATTCTAATACTATTTACGTTTGCATATATATATATTTGTTCGGATGGCTGTTGTTAATGATGATGTATGTATTATTGATAGTGGAACTATACACACCATACTAAACAATGAGAAATATTTTTTTTATCTCAAAATAGGAGAAATAAATATTTATACTATAAACGGTAGTACAAATGTGATTGAAGGCTCCGGAAAAGCTAGTATATTGTTGTTTGATGGAACAACAATTAATATTGATAAGGCACTATTTTTCTCAAAATCCAGAAGAAATTTATTGAGTTTTAAAGATATCAGCAGAAATGGGTATCATGTTGAAACAAATGAGGAAAATGGTATTGGGCATTTTTATATTACTCAAATTAATTTGAGTAAGAAATCTGTATTAAAAAAACTACCGTCTCTTTCTCTGGCCTATATTTTGTAAAAATATGTACAATTGAAATTCATTATCTAGTAAACCAGAAGTTTACTGATCCTACTACTTTTAGCATTTGGCATGACCGGTTGGGTCATCCGAGATCTACTATGATGAGAAGAATAATTAAGAATACGCATAGTCATCCATTAAAAAATAAAAAGATATTGACATCAGAAAAATTCTCATGTACTACATGTTCCCTAAGAAAATTAATTATTGACCATCACCAGTAAAAGTAGGAGCTGAAAGTGTTAGAATTCGTGGACTCCTAAACGCGAAAAACATCCACGAATCCCTTCCGAGGACCCAAGTAAATGATTAAGATGATCTAAGATTTAAGAATTACCTCTGATTGCTGTAATCGAAATCCTTCAATTCTGGTTGCGCTGTTGTACGTTCAACCCGAACAATCACCAGACGTTGCAGTATGCGAACGTCCTCTATCGGATACACACCGCGAACTCACTCTATACCCGGGGAGTGCTAGCGCCTAGGGTTTGAGAGGGTTTTTTTCTCTTTTCTGGTAGAGAATGGCACGAATGTTCTCAATCGAAAAATTAGACTTTTTGAAAAGACGGCTAGGGTTTTCTTAAAAAACCCCCGAACCTCTTAGAGTCCAACCATAATAATATCTTATCATATTCTAATTTAAATTCAAATTAAATTAAAACTGATATGATAAGATTCTGCCATTATCTCGGTAATTTAACTAATTAATTTACCGAGTCAGATTCTTATAATCTGGATATCATCCAGATTCATCGAACCTGGTCACCAGAAAAATAACCTAACAAGTTCGCTTATTGTGTAACCCTATATGTTCATTTAACACTGGCAGTGTGCCTAGATCATATTTAAATGGCCCACAAGTTATAAGCGGTTTCTAGCAAAACATTATAACTATCCAGGTTAAATGAAGATCGGTGATCTCTTTGAACCAAACCATAATTTTATATTTAGTCCTTTTGTCACACGATATCTAGATTAAGCATAAGGCACGGAGCATGTCATCCTTATTAAGCTTAATCAATTATTTCTTGATTTCATAGTAGACTATTCAAACAAATGATATCAATATCTTAAATTGATATATTTGAGCACGGCCATACATTTTTAACAGTCTAACTTATCAAGGGGCCCATGGATATCTCTCCCATAACTGAGAGGGACAAATTCCTTCACAATCAATCATATTCCTCTCCTTGATTTATTCTATATCCAACAGTAGTCTAATTTATTATCTGGTTAAAGACAACTTTAGACAATGTCAAAATATAGAATTTATCAAGTAGGAAACTATGATGAATTCAGGTCGAAGGACTTTCAATATTATTATGGCTAGAAAGTACTTATGACATATTCCATGAAGTACTCTCACAGTGGGTCATGTCCAATACAATGTTCTCTAACATTTATTTATGTCTTGACTCGATATCACAAATATCCATGGCCAGTAAAATATAGCCATCAAGTCACAAACATACTAATCTTAATTTATTATTATTCCAATAATAATAATCGATCAGGGACAGTTTTAGAATAGTCATTGTATTCATTGTAGGGTTTTACTATCAAGTCACGTACTTGATGACCAACAAAACAAAACTCACTATTCATGGAAAGGAAAGCCTCATATTATTATATAAAACATAATGACAATTGTATAAGTACAAATTGACTCTAGAGCATATCCCCAACAGAAAGTTCTATATTTCTTGAACGAATTCACGAAGACATTTGTGGACCTATTCATCCTCCATGTGGACCGTTTAGATATTCTATGGTCTTAATTGATGTATCATCTCGATAGTCACATGTGTATTTATTATCTACTTGCAACCTGACATTTGCGAGGTTACTTGCTTAAATAATCAAATTACGAGCGCAATTTTCTAACTATCAAATTAAAAATATCCGTTTGGATAATGTTGGTGAATTTTCATCACATGCTTTTGATGCATTCTGCATGTCAATTGGGATTAATGTTAAACATCCTGTAGCTCATATTCATACAGAAATTGGTTTTGCTGAATCTTTTATTAAAAGATTACAATTAATTACTAAACCATTATTAATGAAAATAAATCTCACAACATCTGTTTAGGGACATGCTATTTTACATGCTGCTGTACTTGTACATATAAGGTCAACTAGTTATCATAAATTATCTTCTTTGCAATTAGCTTTTGGTTCATAACCAAATATTGCTCATTTAAGAATTTTTAGATGTGTTGTATATGTTTGCACCAAACCAACGTACAAAGATGGGTCCTCAAAGAAGAAAGGGGATATACGTTGGATATGATTCTTCCTCTATTATCAGATATGTTGAACCCCTGACAAGAGATGTATTTACAGCAAGATTTGCTAATTATCATTTTGATGAATCATTATTCCTTAAATTAGGGGGAGAACATAAACAACATAAGAAAGATTTTGCTTGGATAACATCATTAAATTATCTTGATTCGCGTACAAGCGAGTGTGAACTTGAAGTTCAAAAGATAATTCATTTGCAAAACATTGCAAATCAAATGCTAGACACTTTTGTTGACTCTAGAAGAGTAATAAAATTGCATATTCCAGTTATAAATATTCCTATTCGAATTGAAGTCCCAGTAGAACAAAAGATTATCGCTATAGCCGCTGAGTTAAAAGCATGCTATAAGCGTAGCCGACCACTTGATTCTAAAGATAAAAATCCTCAAAAGAAAAGAGGATTAAATGATTTAGATGATCATATTGAAAAAAATAATGATAAAGACCAAGAGAGTACTGATGACAAAGAACCAAAAGTTGATGAAAGTAACACTGAAATTTCTATCAATTATACCACTTCCGGTAGAAGTTGGAATCAGATAGAAACAATTATTGATAATATGTTTGCATATAATATATCTCTTGATGTTACATAGGATAATGATGATCTTGAACCAATCTTAGTTGATGAATGTCAGCATAGAAAAGATTGGCTACAAAGGAAATATGCGATTTAATCGGAGTTAAATGCATTTAAAAAACGTGAAGTCTTTGAACCTGCAGTCCAATCACCAGAAGGTATAAAACCTGTAAGCTACAAATGGATATTTGTGCGAAAGCGCAACGAAAATAATGAAATCAAACGTTATAAAGCATGGTTAGTAGTCCAAGGTTTTTCATAAAGAACAGGTATTGATTATGATGAAACTTATTCTCCTATTGTTGATGCTATTACATTATGATATCTTATCCGTTTGACAGTACATGAAAAGATAGATATGCACCTATTATATATTGTCACTGCTTACTTGTATGGAAAATTAGAAAATAATGTTTACATGAGAATCGTCAAAGGATTTCGCATGCCCGAAGCATATAAACATTATCCTCATGAAAATTACTCCATCAAGTTGAAGAAATTATTATATGGCCGAAGCAATCTGGGCGCATGTAGTTCATTCGTCTTAGTGAATATTTATTGAAAGTGGGATTTAAAAATGACTAGGTATATCCATGTGTTTTTATTAAAAAATCTGATTCTAAATTTGTGATATAAACTATATATATTGATGATATTAATCTTATTGGAACTCCAGAAGAGCTCCAAAAAATAATTGATTATTTAAAAAGAGAATTCGAAATCAAGTATTTTGGTAAAACTAAATTTTGCCTTGGTTTATAAATTGAACATCTGGAAAGTGGAATATTTATTCATCAATCAACATATACATCAAAAGTTCTAAAAAGAATTTACATGGACAAAACACATCCATTGAGTATTCCAATGATCGTCCGGTCATTAGATGTGAATAAAGATCATTTCTGACCTCAAGAAGATGATGATGAACTCCTTGGTCCTGAAGTACCATATCTCAGTGTAATTGGTGTCTTAATGTATCTTGCTAATAATACACGACCTGATATTGCATTTGCTAGTAATTTATTAGCAGGATTTAGTTTTTCACCAATATGATGACATTGTAATGGAATTAAACAAGTCCTTCGATATCTCCAAGGTACAATTGATCTCGTATTATTTTATTCAAATAAAACCAGTCCAACATTGATAAGTTATGCAGATTCTGATTATTTATCTGATCCTCATAAAGCACGTTCTCAAACGGGCTAGCTATTTACATGTGGAGATACTGCTATATCATGGCGTTCTACAAAACAATCTATAGCAGTTACTTCTTTAAATCATGCTGAAATTATAGCCATTCACGAGCAAGTCGAGAATGTGTATGGTTAAGATCAACGATTCATTATATTTGAGAAAGTTGTGGATTATTATCTATAAGAGATATTTTAACTCCTCTTTATGAAGACAATGTAGCTTGCATAGCTCACTTACGAAGAGAATATATTAAAAGAGATAAGACAAAACATATTTTACCAAAATTCTTCTTTACTCATGAACTCCAGAAGAAAGGTGAAATTGATGTACTATAAATTCAGTCATGTGACAACCTGATAGATATTTTCACGAAAACTTACCAGTTGCAACATTTGAGAGGTTGAGATATAAAATCGGTATGCGTCGATTCAAATATTTAAAGGAATCATCTTATCAGTGAGAGTAATAAGCAGACATAGAATAGTGTACTCTTTTTCATTCATTAGATTTTTTTTTCACTGAATTTTTATCTAGTAAGGTTTTAACGAGACATATTCTTTGTGTAATGAACATCCAAGTGGGAGTATTATGAATTGGTGGAGAATCCACGAATTCCTTTAGTGGATATAGATATTTACCATTAAGAGTTAGTGGAGATACCACTAATACATATTAGTGGAAGATGATTTATTCCACTAATAGAGCTTTTTTTTTTTCAAGCTTGAGAGATATACCATTTTGTGATAGAATTGTTAGAGAAAATTGTGAGAGAAAAGAAAGAGAGAAATTTGAAGAAATTCTTGTGCAAATAATAGTCAGAAATTTATTATATGTAAATTTTATTCTGACGCTGTCAAAATTTTATAACAATTCTTTCCTTTTTTTATGTATATTTTCATTTGTGATACTAAAATCTATCTAGTTTCTTATAACTCCTCGTCTATGCTGGTCCACTCTTATGGAGTAGATTCAATTTCACTTTGTAGTTTCTAGACTTTGTTATTGAAGTTTGTCTTGTAGGCTATTTCCAGTATTCTTTGTCAAGGAAGAAACGCACATCGGGGTTCAATAACAATAACAATAATAATAATAATAATAATAATAATAATAATAATAATAATAATAATAATAATAATAATAATAATAATAATAATAATAAAAGAGATCGTAAGTTCAATTTCTAAGCATATTGCCATGTTTTTTTGTTGAATAGTGAGTACATTTCCCACTAAAGAACAAAAAATGGGTTGAAAGCAAAAACTATACTTGTATTGTAAATAAGATATTAATTTGGTATCTAAATTTTAAAAATCATCATATAAGTCTATCTAGTCTAAATATATGAAAGTATAAGGAGGAAAATGACTCTTAATAATTCAATACCTTTTGATCCTTCATTCTCCGAACCTCTCTGGAATAATTATTCTATACAATTATGTCTTTTCATCACCTCCCCCTACCCAACCATTTCCTTTGTTCAATTTCATTTATCTGAAATTGGATATTTGTCAAAAATTTCCGCAATCATCTAACCCAAGCCATGAAGGTCGGCCTCAAATGGTCTATTTTGGAAATATGTCTTAGAAAAAATGCATTTCCATAATGTGTCCAAATCGATTGTGTCTTCTCCAACATCGCGACCCTTTCCTTTGCCACTACAAGCCTTTATTCCCTCACCCTTCTCCGGCGATTTCTTCTTCTCCGGCAAACCTTCTTAGCCACCTTTTTTAGCCAGTTGGATTGTCCACTCTTCATCATTTTAGGTATTCCATCTCTCTAGGCTGACTTTAGTTTGCCTTTTGAGGACAAATTTAGGGTTCTTATTTTTCAAAAAATTTGGGGCAAATTTCACCCTTATTGGAGGCATGTGGTGTGTTAGAATAAAGGAATAAGCCATTTAGGAGAAGCCCTCAAAAAAAAAAAAAAAAGAAAAAAGTATTTTAGCCTACTAAAACCCGAATTTTGGGTTATGTTATGGGTATCATTTTTAAAATTTTTGCTAAATCGTGATAGTTTTGGGATTTAATTTGTTTGATATAATTGTGTGCAAAATGGTGGTCTATAGTGACCATGAACTTGTTCTCATCTTTTGTTTTTTTAGTGTGTATGGCATAATTATATATATATATATATATATATATATATATAGGGAAATTTTTTTTTGGTAACTCTCCTTATTCATATTATTTGTCTTTTTAACCATCTATACACATATTAAGAATATTGAAATAAAAAAGTAGAAGTATACTACCTACAGAACTCATTAGATCACTACAGGAAAAATCATAATTTGCGACGAATTTTCTGCGACGGCTACAGTAATGTCGCTAATTAGTGATGGTTTTGTGACGATAACTGATGAACTCGCGAGTTAACCAAAATCGTCACAAAATCCTGGCAATTTGTGATAGTTTTGCAACGGCTAAAATGGCCATCACAATTCATAGCAAAACCGTTGCCATGTGCAAGGGTTTTGCGACGGCTAGAATGGCGCCCTCACAAATTAGTGAGAATTTTGCAACGATTAATTTTTTTTAAGAATAAAATATTTAAACAAAAAAAAAATTATTTCAAACGTCGCAAGACTTTTGATAATTTAAAAAATGCAAAAAGGAAAAGTCTAGTTGGTGGACCATCTCAAAGCCTTTGTAAATTTGTGAGGCTTTTGCAATGGTTATTGAGCTAACCGTCGCAAAACCCTCGCAAATTTCGAGGGTTTTGCAACGGCGGGTTGTTTTTTTGAAAAAATATTTAAATGAAAATTTTTTGAATGTCCGTCGCAAAACCCTCGCAATTTGCGAGGATTTTGTGATGGACTTTTCATATTTAAAAAAAGAGAAAAATCTAGACCATCACAAAATCCTCGCAAATTTTTGAGGGTTTTGCGACGGTTGGTTGTTTTTATGAAAAAAAAATTTTTTGAATGTCCATCGCAAAACCCTCGCAATTTGCAAAGATTTTGCGACAGACTTTTCATATTTAAAAAAAAGAGAAAAATCTAGACAGTCGCAAAACCTTCGCAAATTTTTGAGAGTTTTGTGACAGTTGGTTATTTTTATGAAAAAAATATTTAAATAAAATTTTTTTTGAATGTCCGTCGCAAAACCCTTGCAATTTGCGAGGATTTTGCGATAGACTTTTCCTATTTTAAAAAAAAAGAGAAGTCTATCCATCACAAAACCCTCGCAAATTTGTGAGGGTTTTGGACGACGGGTTGTTTTTATGAAAAAAATGTTTAAATGAAATTTTTTTGAATGTCCATCGCAAAACGTTCGCAATTTATGAGGATTTTGCGATGGACTTTTCATATTTAAAAAAAAGAAAAATCTAGACTGTCGCAAAACCCTCGCAAATTTGTGAGGGTTTTGCGATGGTTGATAGTTTTTATGAATGTCCATCGCAAAATCCTCGCAAATTTGCAAGGATTTTGTGATGGACTTTTCATATTTAAAAAAAAGAGAAGTCTATCCCTCGTAAAACCCTTGCAAATTGCGAGGGTTTTGTGACGGTTGATTTTTTTATGAAAAAATATTTAAATGAAATTTTTTTTGAACATCTATCGCAAAACCCTCACAATTTGTGAGGATTTTACGACATACTTTTCATATTTAAAAAAAAAGAGAAAAGATTGGACCACCACAAAACCCTCGCCAATTGCAAAAGTTTTATGACAACTGGTTGTTTTTAATGAAAAAATATTTAAATGAAATTTATTTTGAATGTCCATCGCAAAACCCTCACAATTTAAGAGAATTTTGCGATGGACTTTTCATATTTAAAAAAAAGAGAGAAAAATCTATACCGTTGCAAAACCCTCACAAATTGCAAGGGTTTTGCGAGGGTTGGTTGTTTTTAATGAAAAAAAATATTTAAATGAAATTTTTTTTGAATGTCCATCGCAAAACCCTCACAATTTGTGAGGATTTTGCAACGTATTTTTCATATTTTAAAAGAAAAAAGAGAATAGTCTACACCTTCACAAAGCCTTCACAAATTTGCGACTCTTTTGCGATGAAATTTTAAATTTTAAATTACCTGCCTTTTCCTAGGTAAAATTTTCGGATTGAATTTTTGAATTTTTTCACGAAATGAATTGAATGTTCCTTTTCGCCGATTTTTTAAATTTTTACACGGCGAAAATTTGAATACCCTAATTCGTCGCAAATCCGTCACTAATTGCAACGAATTTGCTTCTTCTCTTGCAAAACCGTCTCAATTTGCAAGGGTTTTGCGACAAAATAGGGTTTTAATCTATATTTTTCTGTAATTTTTTAATTTTTATTTATGTGTTTGTATGGTGGTGTATTTTGACAAATTTACTGAAATATTTTTAATACCATGTTTCAAATTGTGCATTTTATTATAAATGTGTATATTTAAATATATTATGTTATACACCTAATATATTACATAAGTAAATATATATAGTTAATTTTGTTATATTATATGCCTATTGTAATATATAAGTAAATGTATATGTTTATGTAGTATACAATGTATATAAGTATCTCTTTGATTTAATATATATATTATAACATGTAGGTATGCATATACATATGTCTAATTTTTTATCTATCACTTTAATTAAGTGATATATAAAGTAAAATATATAAAAAAAATAATTTAAATATTGTTGTTATTTTTGAGATCACTAAAAAAAAAAGTGAAAATTGTAATGTAGAAATCGATTTGTAATATTCTTCGTATCAATTTGCAAGAAATTAGCAAGGGTTTTATAAAAAAGAAAACTAAAAATTTCCTATGCTTAGAAAATTCCCGCTTCCTCATTTTTTTTTCTTCTTCTTCTTCCTCACATTCTCTTCTTCTTCTCACTACCCACTGCCCCACCCGTTGGTGACCCCTGCCCCCACCCCCCGGTGCCCAGCTTCGGCGGCCCCCCTCCTATAGCGCCTCCTAGCCCGTACTCCCCCCATCCTGCGCTCCACCCCTGCAGCGCCCCTTTAGCCCCCTCCCACCGCAACCTGTCCCCCATCCCCCACAACCCCTTCCCCCGTGCTCCACCCCTGCAACATGCCCACAACTCATGCTCCCCCTTCCCCCCGGCAGCCCCTTCCCCCGTGCTCCCTCCCAGCCCGTGCTCCACCCCCGCAACCCCTTCCCCAGCACTCCACCCCTGCAGCCCCCTCCCTCCATAGCCCTATCCCCGTGGCCCCTTACCCTGCGGCCCCCTAACCCTAACGCCCCCACCCCCGCAGCCCCTTAACCCCAATGCCCCCACCCCCAACCCACATCCCTGTGGCCCCTAACCCTAGCGCCCCTACTCCCAAAACCCCCTCCCCCCACAACCCCCCACCCTTACGGCCAACAGAAAGCTAGACGATTGCCTTCTCATCTCTGTTCTCTTCATAGTTTGAGATCGCAATTGGCGAGCTCAAGACACTGGCTATTGGTTCTTGCACTTTCTACAGTCTGCAACCTCCTTAGCATCCTAAAAGAAAGATCTTTGCTTCTGTTTCTGAAATTAGCACATGCTAAATTGCTTCTTCTTGTAAATACTGTACATTGGCCCATAAATGAAGTTAGGGACTAGGGTTTTCATTTTAAAAACTATTTAAAAAAAAAAAAATTCCTCTTGTGCTATACTTGTTTCTTGCATCTTCATCCTTAATGGAGATTTTATATGTTTTTTTCCCTTTGTCAGTGGACTTTTTGAATTATTAGCTTAATCATAGAATAATGTTATTGTTATATTAATGGCTTTTTGGCCGTTTCGTTAATGAATGCATGAAAAAATTTTAGAAATCATTTCTAGTGATATCGTGAAGCAACATCCAATTTGAAATCAAAGTGGTTGGAAATGGAAGGTTATATCTAATTCCAAAAAATTTTTGGTTTTACTTAAAAGACAATGTAAAATTTTATTTTTATTCTTTCTAATCAATATTGTAAATAATAATAATAAAAAAAGAGAACTTGACTTAGGACATACGGACACACACACACACACACACACACACACACACACGGTGAGATAGAATTTTTCTTAGGATATACAGATTTTTTGTATAATTTATATTGACTTCTCATAGTGTTTCTTTATATAAGAGAGTATTTACATAGACCTCTCCATGTATAGTATATATGTCCTTACCAACCTTCCTTATCATTGTTAATGGATGAAAAACCATAGTAAGAAAATGTTATTATCTTTCATTTTCGGCAATTCTTGCAAAAAAGGGAGTGAAAACCTTAGGGCAATATTATTAGCTTAATGGAAGTGGTAAGCACACGTTTCTTTTGTGTCTTTTAATAATTGAAACCCCGTGAGTAATGGGTGATTACTCCTCCTGGGTAATGGGTGATTACCCCCTAGTTACTTTTTGTTCTTTTTCTATAAATGAATGATTTGTCTTTGTTGTTTGTAATAGCATTTTGATTGTCAAATTTTAAGGTGGCCTCGTGCCTGAAAAATGTCTAATTATAGGAGAGACTTTGTCAAAAGTTTTTCAAAATTTGCCACTATTTACTGTGGAATAGAATAACTATCCTTATTTTGAAGTGTGTTATTCAATTGAACATGAATATATATCCCATATATGTAAGTTATAGTTAGATAAATTTTGAAAGACTATATGATTCTATTTTAAAAATAAATAACAAATCTTTTTCTTCATCACAATTCAATAAAACTTTTTTTAACTAAAACATAAAAAAAAAAAAAAAAACTTAAGAAAAGGATAAGGCAATTGATCCAAGTCCAGTTAAGTTTTGATTTTAATCCTTGTCACTTTCTAATCTAGAAAAGGATAATTCTTGTCGTTTTCTAATCCTTGTCAAAAGATTATTGAAGGTTTAAAAAGGAAAAGAGTTTACCGGGTATAAAACCATCTACGTCAGTTGCAAGATTATAATCCATTTGTTGTAAAGACAATCAATTCTTCATTTTGTTTGTAAACATCCAGTGATCTTTATGTCTAAATATCTTATGTGTATCTATGTTTTGGACCTCCTTTTGTTAGATAATGGAAAGGAAAATATAATTACTCATTTTTAATAATTAATTCTAGGGGTGATTTTAATTAGTAAATGGATTGTTCTTGTCTCTCGTTTAGACGTTATGGTGGATCATAGTTGGATGTGTAGAAGGCACGCTTCAGGTGTAAAAGGGATCACTATTGAATTTGAGGAAGGGGTTAAATCTTTTTTAGCATCTGCCTTATCAAATGCAATATCAAGCGTAATTAGATGTCCTTGTGCAAAATGTGAGAATAAAAAGCATCTAGATCCAGCACAAGTTAAGCTCCACCTGTGGAAGTCTGGATTTGTGGCTAATTATTACCAGTGAATATGTCATGGTGAGCCATTAAAGTATACCTCAAGTGTGTCTATCTTAATCCCAGAAGTTGAGTCATATTAAGGAAACCTGTCTCATGAAATGGTCTTAGATATAGCGGGTCCTGACTTTCCCCCTGAAGCTCTATCAGCAGAAAATTTTGAAGAACCACTTAATGTGGAGGCACAAAGGTTTTATGATATGTTAAGGGCTACAAAGACTCCTATATGGGATGATTGCACTACACATTTGTAGCTTTTGCTTGCTTCAAGGTCATTAAACATTAAGTCTGAAAATAACCTCTTGCGGAAAGCCTTTAACGATGTTGTGCAATTGATGAAAGAGGTTATGTCTAGCAGTAATACGATTCCTGATGATTTCTAACAGATGAAAAAATTAGTGGCTGGGTTAGGTTTGCCAGTACAAAAAATAGATGTATGCATCAATGGATGCATGCTTTGTTGGAAAGATAACATGAATTGTAGAGAGTGCAAATTTTGTGGCCAACCTCGATAAGTAGGAAGGAAATTTCATTTAAGAAGATATATTATTTATCAATAATACTGAGGCTATAAAGATTGTATACTTCTAAAATAACAGCTGAACACATGCGATGGTATGGAGGGAGCATATCAGAGGAAAGCACTATGAGTCACTCTCGTGATAGTGAAGCATGGCAACACTTTGACTGGATGCATCCTGAATTTGCAAAAAAGGTATGGAGTGTCAAACTTGATTTATATACAGATGGATTCTTACAATTTAGGATGTTGGGTAAGCAATCTTCATCCCAGCCAATCATTCTTACACCGTATAATCTCCCCCTATGGATGTGTATGAAGGATCCGGTCATATTTTTAACAATCATTATTTCAAGCCCCAAGAATCTAAAGTATCAGGTGGATGTTTATTTACAAACCTTGATAGAGGAATTAACCCAATTGTGGTTTGAATGTGTCACCACTTATGACATATCAAAGAAACAAAACTTCCAACTACGGGCTATGCTTTTGTGGACTATTAATGATGTTCCAGTATATGGTATGTTGAGTGGCTGGAGCACAGCTGGAAGACTAGCTTGTCCATATTGTATGAGCAATAAAAAGTCTTTTCATCTACAAAATGGTAGGAAACAATCATAGTTTAACTATTACCGTCGTTTCTTACCATCGGATCATCCTTATAGGAGGGACACGAAATCTTTTAAGAATGATAGAGGTTTTGAGACATCATAGCATGTGTAATACCCTACTGGTGAAGAAATCTAGGATAGTTTATCTAACTATGAAAAAATCACAGAAATAGGCAAAGAAATTGGAATGAGTAATGGCAGGAGTATATATCATAATTAGGTAAAAAAGAGTATTTTATGGGATTTATCGTATTAGCGTACTAATTTGGTCCGACATAATATTGATGTAATGCACAATGCGAAAAATGTATTTAATAATGTTATGAACATAGTTCTGGAGGTAAAGGGTAAATCAAAACACAATTTAAAGGCTAGACGTAAATTTGAAATATATTGCCATAGGCCAGAGCTACATGCCTCGGATGTGGGAAGATGAAAGGTGGCTATACCTAAAGCTTACTACTCGTTGACAACAGAAGAAAAGAAGCTTTTACTTGAATGGTTAAGGGGATTACAACTCCCAGACGGATACATTTTAAACATTGGAAGATGTGCTAATTTGAATGAGTTAAAGTTATCCGGTATGAAATCACATAATTGTCACGTATTCATGGATAGACTACTTCCCATTGCATTGAAGGAATTTCTCCCTTCTATCATATGGGGTGTTTTGACGGAATTAAGTCTTTTTTATTGGGATCTATACTCTCCTAAGTTGAGTATAGCTCATATGGCCAAATTGGAGTCCGATATTCTTTTGTTGTTATGTAAGTTGGAGAAGATATTTCCACCTGCATTCTTTGATATAATAGAACACTTATTAATTCATTTGTCTTACGAAGCAAGAGTTTGTGGCCTTGTTCAATATAGGTGAATGTACTCGTTTGAACGGTAATCTAATCATTCAATTTAATTCTTTTCCTGCCAGGTACAATATGAGCGTGTGTGACTGAACTCGGAATTTTTTCCAAATGACAGGTATTTGCATCATTTGAAAATCAAGGTGAAAAATAAGGCTAGAGTCGAAAGATCAATCTACAATGCTTATCTCGTTGAAGAAGCATCCACTTTCTTCTCTTATTATTTTGAGCCACATGTACAAATAAAACGTACAAATATGGTCCGTAATGAAGAGGGAGAACAATTGGAGAGGGTCCAAGAACTTGGGCTGTCACCCTGTAATGTTCAAGGAAGGGTGATAGGACGGATTCGAACCCAGTTCCTTACCTCTGAAGAATTCCTTGCAGCAAGAATTTACATGTTGCTTAATTATGGTGAAGTGCAGCCATACAATGAGTACGAGCTACTGCTTAATATATCTTTTATGATAAATGAAGATCTCGTAATGCTTTTGACATATTTATACTTCTAACGCATTACAGGGCATTCACGGCACACTTACGAAGATTGTCTCCAACTATATCAGAGATAGAAATTAATAGAAGAATAGGCCTTGAATTTGCAAAATAGTTTAGTGGATATGTAAGTTACTGAAAGGGGCTAAATTAGTCATACTTTTCCTAATTATTTGAGGTTCTTTATGAAATATTTTGCTCAATAACTAGTTATATTCTTTCATATTTGAGATTTTATCCTTGGAAAGGAATTTTATTCGTTATTACAGGGTTTTTGGGTAAAATGGAGCAAAAATGTCACAAAATAAAGGAGAGACAGCGCCGGCTAGGGCACTGGAATCCGCGCCGGCCATGCACTGATGACACGAATTTTGAGATGACAAAAAATTATCAAAATAGAGCGGAACAGAGTGGAACCGGCGCCAGCTCCAAGAGCTAAGGCGGCGCCGACTTCATGCTAGACTATATTGTGCAAAATTCGAGAAAAAAAATAGTGAACGAGTGGAGAACCAGAACACAACCGGTGCCGGCTTTGAGAGCCAAGGCAGTGCCGGCTGTGCTCTGAGGAAAAGGTGGGATTAAGATTTTTCTACGCAGTTTTTGATAATTTGTGGAGTTTTAGTATCTTCCAACTTCTACTTGGCCAAGAACATTACACCAACAAGTTTAGGCACTTCCCAAACCTATAAATAGATGGAAAACACAAAGGAAATGAGAGAATTCATTGATCATCATAGAAAATCACTCAAATAAGAGGAAATCAGAGGAAGAATTCTTCAATTCAAGGAGGGTTGTACAAGAAGGTCTTCAAAGGAAGAAAAAGGAGGCTTGTCTATGAGTGCTTTATTTTACTTTGTTTTCTTTTTCTTGAACAATGATATGTTAATTGTTTTATTATAATTCGATATTATTTTAGATATTCATGATTTTTAGAGTTGTTTGATCTTTTAATTAATTGATTGTTACTCTTGGTATTTAATTACTTGGGTTGATTACGAAATTGATTGATTGTTTCTTTCCATTGACTTGCTTGGGAAAGGGGTTGATGGAGGTTTCAATTTGATTAATTTCATATTTGTTGTCTCTTAACTTGCTTGGGAAATGGGTTAATTGCTAAGAACTGGTAATTGAAGGTTAATTGATGTCTGCTAGAGTATGAATTTATTAGTTAATATTTCATGTTTTAAATTTGTCAAAGTATGGAAATTTAATCAAATGATTTTGTTTAATGCATCTTTAGGGTGAATTAGTTGAGACAGAGTATGTGATGCTAATTTGTCTAGAAGATAGTGATTTCATGGAGTGAGAAAGAAGTGAGTCTACTTTAATCCTTCATGATGTCAAGAGAATAATTGGTTATAATAAAGATTGCATACTTTAAGATCATGTTTGTCTAAACAATGGCTTGAGTTACATAATTCTCCATCCTTGACATGTATATATTTTATTTTATTTTATTTTATTTTTTATTTCATTTTCACTTTGTTGAGTCGGTTAAACAATGAAAGAGAAGTGATTAATGTCTACTTGTTCCTTGAGGATCTACACTTGTTTGAACCCTATACTATGTTACTGATGAGTACGCTTGCTCATATATGTAATTTGGGATTAACGTTTTAATGTAAACTTGATTAGGAATGTGCTTAGTTTTTATATGATTTTTATACCCAAATAAATACGCATCAAGTTTTTGGCGTCGTTGCCGGGGAACAATATCATGAAAGTTTGAATTTTGTTAATTTAACTATATAAATATGTAAATATGCAAATATGTAAACATGTACAAATGTTTTTTCCGCAAAGAGGTGCTATCTTTTGTATCTTGTGTATGTGTGTATACCCTTGTAACTTACTAACTTTACCTATGTTCTATTAACTAACTTTGTATTCTTTTAATTTTGTTTTACTCATTATCTTACTTGCTTCTTATTTCTTCCTTGTAGGTGTTATCCTTGGTACATGACTCGAAAATCTGAAGGCGAAATAGTCGATTTTGACCCCGAAATCAAAAGGAAATTATCAAAGATCTGCCGGACAATCCAAAGGAACTCGATCGTCAAAATGGATGGTGCTCAAAATAATAATGCTGGGAATAGGAGGGTTATGGATGACTTTATGAAACCTGCAATCTTGGGCACGGGCTTGAGTATTACTAGGCCTAGGGTGGATGCGAATAACTTTGAAAAAAAGCCCAATATTATACAAATTGTTCAAAATATAGTTCAATTTGATAGGCTATCTGAAGAAGATCCTAATGCTCATTTAGTTAGTTTCCATGAGATTTGTGATACTTAGATGAATGGTGTTTTTGAGAATGCCATAAAGTTACGACTTTTTCCTTTTTCTTTGAGGGATAGGGCCAAATCTTGGTTAAAATCTTTATCTACCGGTTCCATCACCACTTGGAATGCCCTAACTAAAAAATTTCTGGCCAAATATTTTCCTCCAGTTAGGATAGCCAAACTTAGGAATGAGATATTTGCCTTCCAACAATTAGATTCTGAGCCCTTATATGAAAGTTAGGAGAGATTTAAGGAGATGCTAAGGAAATGCCCACACTACGAATTTGAGTTAGGAATGCAAATGCTTATCTTTTTGAATGGCCTCATGTTCGCAACACGTCAAGTGGTAAACTATTCTACAGTGGGTTCCATCAGTCATAAGACCCCGGAACAGGTATTTGAGCTTATTGAAAATTTAGCTTCTAATAACTATTCTTGGGGAAGTACAAGGTCTAGAGCTCGTGTGCAAAGAGTACACAAAGTGGATACTGTGGCCTTAACCCAAAAGATGGAACAGATGGTGATGCCTCAAGGCCAGGTTTTAAACGTAAGTTGTGATTTCTGTGGAGAGGAAAACCCCAATCATGAATGCCAAAATATGGGTTCACTTCAAAAAACTTTGGAACAAGCGGCTTTTGCAGGTAATGTCCGGTCAGGTAACAACCTTTATAGCTCTACCTATAACCCTGATTGGAGAAATCACCTTAATTTCTCTCGGAGCAATGGGAATCAACTTTGGCAGGGCTCTTTCAATTTTGGAGGCAATCAAAGGAACCAAAACCCCATGCCCAATACTATAGCACCTTCAAAGCTACCATTGGGAGAAGTGATTGACCAATTGGTAAGTACAATGGAGACTAAATTCCAAGGGATCAATGTTATAACATGGAACTTAGAGGCCTCCATGCGCAACTTGAAAAACCAAATTGGTCAGTTAGCTAAACTACTGGGAGATTGTCAAGCTAGAACATTGCCAGGAAATACAGAGGAAAATCCATAGGATCAAAGCCGTGGAAAGCATTGAAGCCATTTTTCGTTTACTTTACGTTCAGTTTTGTGATTGAAACAATTTTTACTTTTGTCATTTTGGTTGATTATTTTTCATGAATTACGGTGCATTGTTCATCATTATTGCATGTTTCTCATTTTTATGTAATAAAAAAAAATTGGAGAATCGGACAGAACAAAGTCGGCACCGGTTAAGGCTAGGGCTAATACCGGTCCATGTCGGGTGAGGCGCTTTTAAAGGCCATTTTGGCCACTTTCTCTTCAAAATCTCCAATCTTCCTCTCATATTCTCTCCAAACCGCACTGGCTCCACATCCCCCACTTACCAAAATTTGATTTTTCACCTCCTAAACACTTCTATAACATTTATCTACCTCTTTTTTGTTGATCTTACGGATCAAAAATATCAAAATCTTCCAATTTTCATAACAACATCATCTTCAATCCACAAGCAAGGAGCTTAGATTTCTGCAAAAAGCTTACATCTTTTGCCTGCCCATGCATACACAAGCACAAATGTATGATTTTTATTCAATTCCTACGGTTAAAATGGTGTAGATGACTTTTTTCTTATTTTAGGGACAATTTTGGCCGAAAATTGGGATTGTGTATGCTATCTTGAATTATGCATTACTCCTTGAGCTTCATGAGTTGGACTAGATTAGGAGTTCATGATTATTTGATACTTGATTCATGCATATGATCATTAGGGGCTTTATGCATATAGCTAAGGTTAGAATTGTGGCTATTTGTGATGGTTGAATATATGCTATATATGGAACGTGTATTGTTTTTCACGTAATGCCATGATGATGCCTTCATTAACATGATCATGTTTACTTGCATGCATTGAGGATATTCAACACGTTTATGCTTTACAGGGAACTTTACATGTATTGTTGCAGGTTGTGTTGAATTGATTGGAGGTGATTGAATTAATTGTTGGTTGGAGTGTGATATGTATTAAAGGAGTTTAGGTTGTGTGGTTGTGAGATTTGAGGAGTGTGTTTGTAAAGGGTAGTTGGACTCGTGTTAAGTCTTTGAGCTCAATTGTTCTCTCTTCCTATTTTCACCACTCCTTGATACCATGTCTAGAGTAAGGGGTCATTCTTCTAAAAAGGAAAGGGCTTTCTCTTCCTCCACCCCGTCATCCGTTGATCCTTTGTTTCTTAGACCAACTGAGTTTATCGATGCATTTTGTGAGGAATGGTACAATAGGAGAGCATCCAATAAAATCATTGTCGAGCGTACTTTCACACCCACCCTAGACCATGCACTCAAATTAGAAATGATGTTTAGAAGGCTAGGATGGGGGTCGATAGTACAACTGAAAGGGAAGTATTGTCCAGTGTTCATTAAGGAATTTTATGCCAATATAGTTGACAAAGGCAATAAACACCTTCCCCATATTGAAACAAGAGTGAAAGGAATCCCCATTATCATCACTCAAAATCAATTAGCTAATCTCCTCCAGGTATTTGATGATGATTCTTGGCAAGGGATAGACGTGGATAATCAAACAATTCTTTCTAACCTAAATTGGGATGCTAGCAAGACTAGAGCCATACTAGGGTTGTATAAGCATAATGCATTTCAAGCTAATAGTTTCTACTCGAACAACAATCTTACTGTCAACTTTAGAACTCTAGTCTATATGTTTGGGTTCAATGTTGTACCCTGTGCTAATGATTTTAATGAGACTCGACTTATTGACACTTATATTTTGCATCAAATGATGAACACACTGCCTATCCCTCTTACACCCTTGATTATCCAATTCATTAGGGATGTTGTTCATCACCGTCTCTCTACAAAAGCCTTCGTTTTTCCCTTGGTTATAATGAAAATTTTGAAAGACTTTGGTGTTAGTCTTGAGGGAAAACTGATGGAGGCTACTACTGAGCATGATATGGTGACTGAACAAACACTGATGAGTTGCGGGTACAAGTACAGCCAAGAGTTGAAAAAGAAACTAACTCCTTTTGAGGTTAGACATCCCGATTAGATTAAGCCACTCACCGTGGAGGAGGAACACCCACCACCACCAGCACGTGCACGAGCTAGCAGTTCTCAGTCCCAATCCCGTACTGACTTTGAGACTACCGTGCTGGGATGATTAGACCAGTAAATGG
Source organism: Voacanga thouarsii (assembly GCA_026120185.1). Taxonomy (NCBI): domain Eukaryota; kingdom Viridiplantae; phylum Streptophyta; class Magnoliopsida; order Gentianales; family Apocynaceae; genus Voacanga; species Voacanga thouarsii. Next base: position 1,539,371 of record JANUWF010001547.1, on the reverse strand, counting down.
AGATGCTCCTACGCTTGCAAGGTACTATGGATGACATGGCGAGACGGCAAGCTACTATGGAGCAACAATTGACCGAATGGAGGCAGCATTCTTCTGGGCACCATGGTGGTGAGGGAACTTCCACACCGACTGCTGATGACGAGGATGATGATGAAGAGGAGGACTGATGATGATTGTCAACATTTTCTCAATCACTCTTGTTTTTTTTCCCCTTTCTCTTTTAATGTTGTTTTTTTTTTTTATAGTAGTTTTTTATTTCTTTCTTTTGTTGTACTATTTTCTTTATTTTGTTTTGATTTATTTTCTTTTCTAGTTTTTATGCTTTGGTGTGCTCTTTTATATTTTTCTTTTTAGGTATTTTGCCAATGCCTCGTTCTTCAAGCATTCAGCTCTTGTACAGCACTTTGCACAATGAATGGAAGTTTGTTTTTCTTATCTCTTCTCCTTTTTATATTTTTGGTCCCATGGTATGGTTTATTCCTTATTATATTTATTTGGCCATTGAGGACAATGTCCAGTTTAAGTGTGGGGGAGTGATTTGATTGACAATTCTTTTATACATATACTTTAGCCTTTTTGGGAGAAAAAAAAATGTGAGCAAAAATTTTTAAAATTTTTTTTTTCTGATTTTCTTTGAGATTTCAAGCTATATTTTTAATGCATGCCTTTATGATGGATTATAGAGCATATGCTCTAGATCATTTATGGCTTATGCATGACTTTTTGCACGTACTTGGACTAAGTAGTTTTTAATCAAATGCTTCGCATTGTTCTTAAATCTGTTTTTCTACTAAAATTCATGGAGCATTCTAGAACTTATTTGAATATCTCTCGAGGCAAAATAAGAAAGACAATCATGATTTAACTTAGGGATGATGGTAATAGGCCTTCTTTGGATAGTTTGAGTTTTTCAAGCCTACCTATTTTTATATTATCCCTAGTGCCTATTTTGAGCCTACATTGTTGATTTCTTTCTTTAAAACCCGTTATTATACTTTGTCCATTGCTTGTTTCTAATAGTTTGAATAATTTTTCAAATCTTTATTCTCTTGATGGATAAAAGTATATGTAGGAGCATGTTGAGAAAGAATACTTGAAAAAGATCATAACTTATTACTTTTAGTCATGTAGTTGTGTTGAGCTGGAGAAAGAAAAGAAAGAGAAAAGAGGAATTGAAAACAAGAAAAGAAAAATAAAAAGCTGCTAGAAAGAATGGAAAGAGAAAAATAGTGAGAAAGAAGAGAACAACAGTAGTGCAAATAAAAGAGGAGTGAAAGAAAGGAAATTTGAGAGAGAAAGAAAAGAAAGATCACAAGAAGAATGGTGATTGAGCTGTAAAAGTTAAGTTCATATCAAATCTTTGACACCATTGCTGAAAATTATGAGTGATCTTGTGAAAAATAGGGAAGAATTGATGAAGAAAGTAAAACGATGAGAAGAAGAAAAGAAAAAGAAAAGAATGCAGGATTTGCTTGAGTTAAGCTGTAATTTCTAAATAAGGTTATGGTTTGATTGATTTCTGGAATAGGAGAGCAAGAAGAGTTGGAAGTTATTGATTCATTTTGTTTATCCTTTTCTTGTGAACTGTCAACTTCTTTGATTTTTGATTCTTCTATATCTTTCGTTTGATAAGCTACATTACAAGCCTTTAGCCTTACATTACAAGTTTCAAAGTCCTACTTAATCTAAGTAGAATCATGATATGTCTCGGATTAGTGGAGAAAGTGTATGAAAAGTAAGCCTATGGAATGCATATTCTTTTTTAACTAAATTCTTTCCAATAGTTTGAGAATCTTGTTAAGTATTGAGATGGTTTTACTAAGTCATTTATCACTTACACAAGTCTTGCATTTGTTGTGAAAGATGTAGTAGCATGTGTTTTATGTTCTTGAATAAAGAAAGCGTTGAAGATATTATTTTGAAATTGATTGAGTGATTTGATTAAACCTTGTGTTTTCCTACTTGTCTTTGATACTTTACTTGAGGACAAGCAAAGAGCTAAGTGTGGGGGAATATGAAAGGGGCTAAATTAGTCATACTTTTCCTAATTATTTGAGGTTCTTTGTGAAATATTTCGCTCAATAACTAGTTATATTTTTCATATTTGAAATTTTATTATTGGAAAGGAATTTTATTCATTATTACAGGGTTTTGGGGTAAAATGGAGCAAAAATGTCACAAAATAAAGGAGAGACGGCACCAGCTAGGGCACTGGAACCGGTGCCGGCCATGTACTGATGACACGAATTTCAAGATGATAAAAAATTGTCAAAATAGAGTGGAACATAGTGAAACCAGCGTCGGCAACATGCTGTACTACAGTATGAGAAATTCGAGAAAAAAATCGGTGAACGAGTGGAGAACCAGAATATAACCGGCGCCGGCTCCGAGAGCCAAGGCGGCGCCGGCTATACTTTGAGGAAAATGAGGGATTGTGATTTTTCTATGTGATTTTTGGTAACCTATGGAGTTTTAGTATCTTCCAACTTCTACTTGGCCAAGAACATTACACCAACGAGTTTAGGCACTTCCCAAGCCTATAAATAGATTGAAAACACAAAGGAAATGAGAGAATTCATTGATCATCATAGAAAATCACTCAAATCAGAGGAGGAATTCTTCAATTCAAGGAGGATTGTGCAAGAAGGTCTTCAAAGGAAGAAGAAGGAGGCTTGTCTATGAGTGCTTTCTTTTACTTTTTTTTCTTTTTCTTAAACAATGATATGTTAATTGTTTTATTGTAATTTGACATTATTTTAGATATTCATGATTTGTAGAGTTGTTTGATCTTTTGATTAATTGATTGTTACTCTTGGTATTTAATTACTTGGGTTGATTACGAGATTGGTTGATTGTTTCTTTCCATTGACTTGCTTGGGAAAGGGGTTGTTGGAGGTTTCAATTTGATTAATTTCATATTTGTTGTCTCTTAACTTACTTGGGAAAGGGATTAATTGCTAAGAACTGGTAATTAAAGGTTAATTGATGTCTGCCAGAGTATAGATTCATTGGTTAATTTCATGTTTTAAATTTGTCAGAGTATGGAAATTATTTAATCAAAGGATTGTAATTAATGCATCTTTTGGGTGAATTAGTTGAGACAGAGTTTGTGATGCTAATTTGTCTAGAAGATAGTGATTTCATAGATTGGAAAAGAAGTGAGTCTACTTTAATCCTTCATGATGTCAAGAGAATAATTGGTTGTGATAAAGATTAGATACTTTAAGATCGTGTTTGTCTAAACAATGGCTTGAGTTACATAATTCTCCATCCTTGACATGTATATATTTTATTTTTTTTATTTCATTTTCACTTTATTGAGTCAGTCAAATAATAAAAGAGAAGTGATTAATGTATACTTGTTCCTTGAGGATTAACACTCGTTTGAACCCTATGCTATGTTAATGATAAGTACGCTTGCTCATATGTGCAATTTGGGGTTAATGTTTTAATATAAACTTGATTGGGAATGTGCTTAGTTTTTATATGATTTTATACCCTAATAAATACACATCAGTTACATAAGTTACTAACTTGCATTTCGAACTCCAATGGGGATTCAATCATTTCCTTATGCTACAACTTTCATTTTATGTAACATTAACTTGTTTCATTTTTTTTAGGTACAAGATCTAGAAAATATGGTTACAAATGAATGCTTAAGAAACTTTGCTGGGGTCCGTCAAAGCTAGTGAAATTATATTGTGGGTGCATAGTCAATGGTTATCGGTTTCACACTAATAATTATGCAGAGGGAAAGAAAATAGTGAATAGTGGTGTGTGGGTGAAAGGGTTTGGAAATGACGCATAAGGACCTGATTACTATGGAGTGTTAAATAAGATTATTGAAGTGTAGTTTCCTGGTAATCCACACCAAAGCGTTGTTCTTTTTAAATGTCATTGGTTTGATCAAACATTGAATCGTGGTACTAGGATACATTCACAGTATAATCTTGTCGAAATTAACCACAAAATAAGCTATGCCAACTATGATCCATTTGTTCTAGCTCAACAAGTTAGCCAAGTGTATTATGCATCATATCCAAGGAGTAAGAGGCCAAGATCTAATTGGTTGGTAGTTTGCAAAACCAAAGCTCGACATATAATAGATGCACCCTGTGGTTGACAGAGCTTATTAGGAAGAAGTAGACTCTACTAACAAAGTTAACATATCGTTATTTGTTGATCTTGGTATTTTGACGCATGAGAACGGTGTGAATGAAATATTGGATGTTCAAGATGAGGTTGTAATGGCAAGGGAAAATTCTCCTATCAATGAAGATGCAAAAGATGAAGAAGAAAGGGATACAAATAGCGATACCTCAGCAGATGACGAGGAGTTTGTATCGGAGAATGATTCCAGTGATTAGGCCTGATTTAAATTCATTTACCATTTATATGGTTAACGGTAAGAGATTCCTGAAATCTACTACATCATTACTATCCCATGTCAAATTTTAAATTTCATTTATTATAGAATTTCAATCCTTATTATTATTTGTTTTACATTCGAAATCTTTTAATTTAATTTATTTTAAATTCCATCATATTCAATTATTTACACTAATTTTGTCTAATTGTCGGGAATCTCATCTCCTTCTATTTTGCAAGAATCTTTCGTTTAGACTTTTACAGGCTAGAGGAAAAGAGACAGATAAACATAAGGTGACTATATCTATGTGTGCTGCTGTATAAATTCCACTATTTTGGGTATATGGTGTATCTATATACATCCTTACAATTCATATGATTTTTTTATTAGTCTTTATTACATTTTTTTGTGGTGTAAATAGCAAGGTAATTTATATAGTGCATTGTTGCGGTATTGATAAACAATTCACAAGGATCGAGGCATATATAAGTCTCTACTTTGGTTTTAACTGTATCTAACATAATAATTGGAACCCCGTGAATGATGGACGATTATTCCCTGTGAGTGATGGGTGATCACTCCTCTTGGGTAATAGGTAATTATCCTTAGTTACTTTTTGAATTTTTCTATATTTGAAAGATCTACCTTTGTTGTTTGAAATAGCATTTTGATGGTCAAATCTTAAGGTGGCCTCGTGCTTGGAAAATGTCCAATTATAGGGGATACTCTGTCAAATTTTTTTAAAAATTCGATTCACAATGACAGTGTTTATTTTGACATATCCATCATTATCATACTATTATTCTATTACTTTAAATTAGTGAATAGATATAAAGTTTTTAGGTTATTATTCTTTTATCATTTTTATTCACGGTTATTTACATCCTTCTTTTGAAGTGTTGATACAATTTATTAGTTACTCATTTTTTTTTCCATCTCTTCTAGCAATGTCTTCTAATGAAGAGTTTTTTAGAGAGGGGAGTCAGGAGGGTCAGGAGCCTTATAGCGCATCCCCTACTCAGCTACCTTGGCTTTCAGTGTCTTGGTCTTTACGTGGCTCTATTGGAGACGAGAGAATACCATCCCCAACTTTTTAATCATCCGCTACTTCAGCTTCACATCCTATTGGGTGGCAAGTTTCAGACTCCCAGCCTTAGATTGTTCCACGGCGAAACGGCTAATATATTCATACTTTGTAACATGTTAAGTATTACTTCAATTATTATTATTATTTTTGGAGATTAATATAATTCTATTGTACGTTGTCATTGCACCAAAAATAGATTCACCGACTCAAACAAATGTGTTCGAGAAATTTCAAATATAATATAGCAATACTTCATTAGCTCGTATTTAACATGCACGCACGTCCCAATAACTGTGCGAGACTTATGGTTTCAAGAATTTAGGGTAAGCAATTTCTGAATATTATTTGTTATCTAAGTACTATGTTATATGTTAATTAGAATTCTTAATTGTGATCGTGCGAAATATTTTCGGTGGAGGGATGAGTACACTTCCTAAATTCGATCTATTTGGGAAAAGAAGTATCGGGCGTGACTTTCTGACATAATGTCTAGGATGAGGAAGAGGGATAGTTGAGTATGTCCTCATTGGATAGAGGCTCAGTATTGGAATGACATTTGCGAGATTGGAGTTTAGAGAAGTATCAGAAGCTCTCATCTATCAACAAAAAAAATCGAGAAATTAGCTGTACCCATACTGGAGGGTCTATCTCGTTCACAGAACATGAGGACCATTCGACAGTTCATTTTCACTTAACTATTTATTATTCTAAATTGCTTTGAAACGAATTTATATAAGATTATAATAATTGTGTTTTGTTAACATAAATGTAGCGGGTTAAGGAGGGGAGTTCTTTCAGCTACATAGACATGTTTGAGACATTACATGTCTTTCAGAGTGGGCCACAAAAGGGCCAGTTTGTCAGGGATCGATCTCGCCAGATTTTGGTAGTATATAGATTAAATATGTTAAAATTTCTTTATATTACGTGGAATTTGTATTTTAGTTTGACATTTACCATTGACGATTCCTTTTTTTTTTTTTTTTTAGGATGACGTGCGAAATCTCATACAGAACACTACTCAGTCCGAGTTTAGTGACTTCGTAAACTCGGTTGTTCATTTTGATGAAAAAGCCATGTTCATAAAGGCACAAGGTGGGTTCAAAAGGGGACAAATTTATAAGGTAGGCTCAGAGGCGACATAGGTTTGATCTAGGTTGTCTCAGAGTGGACTGCAGACATCTTCTACTACACTAGTTGATATCAGGCATCTAGTAGAACAAAGGGTTCAGCAGGCCAAGTGGAGTTTCAATTGATGAATAGACTTGTATTGAGACTTCATGAGACAATAACACTCTACATTTGGTAGTTGGATGGTAGCTATGTCGAACAAGGTGAGTATTCCTGCACTATCTATGCTATCTATAGAGGAGACTGAAATACGCATAGTAGCTGCTAATGCTGAAGATGAAGACCCCAATACTGATGATGGATTTGATCCAACTGATGAGCACCCAAGCCCACGTAGGGGCTCTCGTTCCCCTCCCCCACCCCTTTTGCAGCTACTCCTTCTTTAACTACATAGACTTTGTTGTATTTATTTCTATCCTCTTTATACACTGTTACTTATTTCTATAAACTATTTTACTTTTTTAGATACTTACTATGTATTTATATTATATTATATTTCAGTATTTTAATTATATTTATTTGTACTTAGTTTCAGTTTTTTACATTATTTTTTGGGTTATGAACACAGTTTTGGCATTTGTTTGTGTAGTATTTCAGAATTGATTTACAAGAAGTTGATAATTTAAAATGAATGTAATAATAAAAAAATAAAAAAATTCATCGCAAAATCCTCGCAATTTGCAATGATTTAGTGAGGGTTAGAAAACTTGCAAAGGATATGATAACCCCCGCAAATTGCGACAATTTTGCGAGGGCAAAAATATCCCTTACAAAATCATCACAAATTGCGACGATTTTATATCCCTCTCAAAACCTTGGCAATTTGCAGCAATTTTGTGAGGGTTAAGTTTTAGAAACAAAAAATCCCTCGCAATTTGTGAGGATTTTGCGAGGGTCACGACTTTGGGTGGAAAAGTCCCTCACAAAACTCTCATAGCCAAGTTTTGGTAACAAAAATCCCTCACAAAACCCTCGCAATTTAGAGGGTTTTGTGAGGGCTAAGTTTTGAAAACAAAAGATCCCTCGCAAAACCCTCGCAATTTGTGACGATTTTGCTAGGGCCAAGTTTTGGGGAAAAAAAAATCCCTCGCAAAACCCTCGCAATTTGCGAGGGTTTTGCCAAGGCTATGGTTTTGCGTGAAAAAGTCCTTTGCAAAATGCTTACAATTTGAGACGATTTTGCGAGGGCCATGACTTGGAGTGAAAAATTCCCTCACAAAACCTACACAAATTGTGACGGTTTTGCGAGGGCCAAGTTTGGGAACAAAAATCCCTTGCAAAGCCCTCGCAATTTGTGACGATTTTGCGAGGGCCAATTTCTTTAATATACAAGGACCTTTGCAATACCATCGCAATTTGAGAGGATTTTGCGACAGACTTATGTATTTTGTCGCAAAACAGTAGCAGATTTTCTACTTCGTCAAACTTTGACCAAAATATTCATCACAGAACCTCGCAATGCAACGGTTTGTCTTGGCCGTCGCAAATAGCGATGCTATTTTTTGCGACGGCCAAAACTGTGGCAAAATGGCAAATTTCCTGTAATGGATGTTTGTTGATGTTCTGTAGAGTTGTTGAATTGGGTTGGTTGCAAATTTTTGTTTGCATAGGTCTGTGTTTTTTAATGTGATTTATGTTCCAGCTGTCTTTGTTGGATTGACATTGCAGCAGACATGTGTGGATTTTCTACAAGAAGACTGGAGCTGGACTGTCACTGGGAGATTTCACTAGTAAGGAGGATGAAATCGGCAATGAAGAAGAGAAGAAAAGAAATACAATTGCAGCTTTGGGGAAAAGAAAGGAACAAGAAATGAAGCCGTGTCGAGGACACTATCTAGGACAGCATCCAATTTTAATGAAGATGCTATTACTAAAAGCATCTAGGCCAAAAGAAGACTCCAATCACTGCATGGGCCAGTTGAAGCAGAATGGCCCCATCTAGGGCATTCTGATCAATTGCCCTCATTTGATAGGATGTATTACCAAATGCATCATTTGCATGCATGCTTCAACTTTTTTAGAGTTTCTCTAGCAAACTATGGGCCTACTAATGAGTCAAAGAAACGTTTTAGTTGCATTTTGTACAAGAGAAAAAGAACGCAGGTGTGCAAGAAATCTATAACTCAGTTTTAGGTAACTATTTCCCTCTTCTCAAGAATAGAGAAGAAAGTGAATTATAGTAAAACCCAGTACCTTACTGGAACTAAAGAAACTAAAGGAAAAGATTGAGATATTGAATAAAAGGACTTGTAAAAGTAGTTAAAAAGATTGTAAACTAAAATAATATAGTGTTGTTGAAAATTTTACACGAATGCACCCTGAAAAGATTTTATTTATCTATTTAACCTTTCGTGTAATGTTAACATTCTTAAAACAATTAGATCTTATGTTGAACTAGGATGCATTAACACCAAAAACAAAAGAACCTTTCAAATCACTTTAAATTTTAATAGTTCAAACATGAGTTCACGATAGATCCGTAACAATCTGTAGAATGATGCACTCCCTTTTAGCCTATTTCCTCACTAATAACAACCACCTAATAGATGGGTCATTGCATCAATAATATCATCAGATGCAATCCCAAGCCACAGTGAATGGTTAGTAAGGGCATGAAATTAATTATCTAAGGATAATAGGTAATTGTAAAACAATACAACAAATAGTTTAACGGAAATGCTTTGTGGATCAAATTGATCTGGATCAATTGGGGTATATAATTCTTTTTATTTTTAAACTTTAACTTTATTAATAATATTATCCTCAGTTAAGATTTTTAATCTATTTTGAATTCAAAAATTAAAATTTTCAAATATGATATTAATGCTGTTAATTATTTATTCAAACTTGTGTGTTTCCAATGTCGTTGTCTATTCAAACTTATGTATTTCCAATATCATTTGTCAATTGTATACCAAAATTTACTGCATACTTCATAGTCATTGTCAACTAGAATCTCATTGTCAACTCAAATATTTTTAAGCAGGATTTTTTTTTTACAATAATATTTCTGAAGTTTAATCTAATGGAAATGCTTTGCAGATCAAATTGATATAGATCAGTAAGGGTATATAAGTCTTTTTGTCATTTACACTCTTGATAGAAAGGTGCCTGGAGGCAATGCTATCTTTAAACTAGACATTACCAAAGCTTTTGATAGAGTTGTTAGGTTTCTTTGTTGAAAGTTCTTCAATGTTTTGGTTTTAATGAACATGTTCAACTTTTTGTTTGCCATTGTATTAATAGCTACTGGTTTTCTATTATGGTCAATGGTGAAAGTTGTGGTTACTTTAAGTCTTACAGAGGTGTTCGCTAGGGTTATCCTGTAGCCCCTCTTCTATTTGTTTTAGCTCAGGAATTATTGGGAAGGAGTTTAAGCACCTTATTAGCCTCTTCATCCTTTATTCCTTTTTCTATTCCTTAAGGCTGTCCTTTGGTTAGTCACCTTAGCTTTGCTGATGACACCATTATATTTGCTACAACCTCCCGTAGGTCCTTATTTGTTTTGAATACAGTTCTGGGTGGCTTTCAACGAGCTTCTAGTCAGCTGATTAATTCCACTAAAAGCTCTTTACACTATCTTTGAAAGCTTTGGAAAGTAGGAAAAGATTGTTGGAGAAATTTACTAAAGTAGAAGAAAACAGAAGAATAATTAAGGATAATAGAAGTAGAATATGGCTTAAGTCGTATTGACACTGTCCTAAATGACTATTTCGGTAGTCCTATTAGGATTAAAAAAACCCTTCCACGGAGAGTGGAACACAGAAACAACAAAATAAAATAATCTAACTTTAAGAAAAGAAGAAGAGAAATAACAAGGATTTAGATTCTGAGTTATCTCTAGAAGAATGGGGGAAAGCTTTAATTTCTATGTTTCAGTAGTGAAAGAATGAAAGAAGGCTTCTCTATTTATAGAAAAGCCGAATAACCGCTATATATGAATGCCACAAGAAATCAGGGATGCTACTATCATGTTGTTGAATACTTAGTCAAAGCCAGTAATAGTCAGTCTTATCAAGAGCTGTTGAAGGATAATGTATGTTGCAAATAGGATCAATACCTGGCACTATTGATAGCATGGCACAACAAGAATAGGTCAAAGGTTGCTGCTATCTTATCAGATTTGTTGAAATATTCCAACAATCCCCCATATATTTTAAATGGATCTGACAAAGGAAGAGATCAAAGAAATGTTAGGTTATATTCACGGATAAAAGTTTTAACTTTGGTGTCTTATGGATTATGAACCAAACATAAAATAATAAAGCATAACCTATAGAGTTATTGGTGAAGCTTATAACTTCTATGAACCAATAATATCTTATTGTAAGTTAGAGATTTTATTCTTCAACCCTTATCCCCACAATTTTGTTGTTTATTGTTGTTTGCACAAATAGGCCATGCGCATGCCTAGTTATTCATGAATGCTCTAGAGATTAACCAATAACAATTTCATAGAAACGACCCCATTGTACACTCATATAGGTGAATTCATCAAGTGTACACTGCTTAAATACACCACCCATAATGGATATGAATTCATTAAGAGTTTAACTTAACTCTCACAAATAATTGGCAGTTATAAACACTTGTTCACACACCATAGGGAGGACTTAACATTAGTACTTCAAAGTCAACTTTGACTTGTTATTACCCATATGATCCTACTTCATGGGGTCTCGAATCACATAGGTTGGGTTTCTGCCATACTTAACTGCTCAATTAGTTTTAATCCCATTCCCTTGATGTTTCCAAAATCAACTCCCTTTCCAAAGGTTTAGTTAGAGGATTGGCCAAATTCACGTTTAACCTCATGAAATTAATAGAAATTATTCTATCTTTTAACAGCTACTTTACGACATCATATCTCAATCTCATATGTCAATTTTTTTCCATTATATGAGTTATTCTTCACAATGTGAATTGCAGCTTGAGAATCACAGTGCATGGAAACTGAGGTTATAGGTTTCACACCCAAAGGAATATCAGATAAAAAATTCCTTAACCAATCAGCCTTAGTTCTAGCTAACTTCAGAGCTACAAACTTTGATTTCATAGAAGATCTTGCAAGAATAGTTTGCAAGGATGACTTCTATGCAATTGCACCCTCACCGAGGATGAATATGAAGCTATTAGTGGATCTTGACTCATTCGTGTCTGAGATCCAATTTGCATCACTATACCCTTCTAGTACAGTGGGATAACCTCCATATAGGATACCATAGTTTATGATTCCTCTCAAATACTTCATTAGTCTTACTAAAGCAGACTAGTGCTTATGATTTGAATCATAAGTATATCTACTGAATCTACAGAAAACATATGCAATGTCTAGTCTCGAGAAATTCACTAAACACCTCAAACTTCTAATAATGTGAGCATATTTAGATTGTGCCATTGGATGATCACGATTTTTCTTCAATTAAGAGTTAGGGTGGTCATAAGAAGTGTTCACAGATGTCACAACATAATTATCAAATTTCTTAAGAAGTTTCTCAACATAATGTTCTTGTGACAACATAATACCATCGCCTTTTCTTATAACTCTAACACCTAATATTATTTTAGTTCCAACCATATCTTTCATATCAAAACTAGAATCTAGAAACAATTTAGTACCATTCACAACTTCCAAACTAGTACCAAGTATATTCATATCATCCACATATAAACTTATAATAACACAATCATTATTTACAATTTTGGTATATACACATTTATCCACTCCAACAGATGAAAAATCATCACTTAACAACGCTTGGTTAAACTTCTCATGCCACTGCTTAGAAGCTTGCTTTAGGCCATAAAAAGATTTGAGTGATTTACAAACTTTCTTTTCCTGTTCGGATTTAACACACCTTTCAGGTTGAGTCATATAAATTTCTTCTTCTAAATCACCATTAAGAAAAGCAGTTTTGACATCCATTTGATGTACAAATATTTTATGAATTGAAGTGAAAGCAAATAAAATTCGAATTGAAGCAATTCTACTTACTGGAGTAAAAGAATAGAAATAGTCAATATTTTCTTTTTGAGCAAACCCTTTGGCTACCAAACAAGCTTTATATTTATCAATTGAGCCATCAGGGTTAAATTTTCTTTTGAAAATCCATTTTCAAACAATTAATCTTGCCCCAAGCAGTAAATCAACTAAAATCCAAGTTTTCTTTTATAAAATAGAGTCTAATTCCGTTTTAATTGCTTCTTTCCATAAACTTGCATCAGATAAGGGGATTGCTTAAAAAAATGTTAAAGGATCTTTTTCTATCAAATAAGTATAAAAATAATTTCAAAAGATGATTCTTTTCTTGGCCTTTTACTCCTTCTCAACTCTTCACTGGAGTTCTTAATGATTCTATTAGTGGGTTCGTTAGAACTTTTATTAAAGAGTAGGAAAACGCGTTCAAAGAATTCAACATTCTTTATCTCAACAATAGCGTTAGAATCAAGCACATCACTTTTCAAAATAAGAAATTGATAGGCAGCACTATGTTCAACTTATCTAATAAACATGCAATCAGATGTTTTAGAACCTATCTTTCTTTTCTTAGGTTCAGGCAGCATAACTTTAGCAAGACATCACCACACTTTCAAGTATTTCAAATTAGGTGCATAACCTTTCCATAACTCATAAGGTGTCTTACCAGATTTCTTATGTGGAATCTAATTTTGTAAATGACATGCAGACAAAATAGCTTCACCCCACAAACTGTTAGGTGCAGAGGAACTAACTAACATAGAGTTCATAATTTCCTTAAGTGTTTTATTTTTCCTCTCAACTGCACCATTAGATTCAGTTGAATAAGGTGGAGTAATCTTATATATGATGCCTACTTTCTCACAAAATTCCTCAAAGGCTATGAATTATCCACCTCTATCAGATCTAACTCTCTTAATTTTCTTATTAAATTGGTTTTCTACTTTAGTTTTATAAGACAAAAAAGCAGTAAAGATATTGTCTTTATTCCTAGGTGAATATAACTCAGTGAATCTCAAAAAATCATCAATAAAGATCACATAATATCTCTTACCTTCCCTAGTCATGGTTTGCTTTAAATCACCTAAGTCTGTATGAATTAGGTTTAATAAATTTGTTTCTCTATTAACAAGAAAACATGTTTTTTTAGTTATCTTAGTCCCAGCACATATTTGAAATTTTTCCATACAAGAAGAATCAAATCCATAAATCAAACCAAGAGATTGCATTTTTTTTAAGACAACGAAAATTATTATGTCCTAATCTAGCATGCCATTAGTTAAATGAGTTAATAATGTAAGGAAAAGAAGAAGCATTTTCATGTATCGCATTGGTAATATTAAGTACAAAGAGTCCCTGATTACAATATTCTTTTCCCACAAAAGTATTATTTTTAGACTTGACAATCTTGTCAAACTCAAAGAATACTTTTACCCCCACTTTTCCCAACAAAGCCACAAAAACAAGATTAGTTCTAATTGTTGGAACATGCAGTACATCAATAAGGGCTAAAAGTTTTCCTAAAATAAGTTTTAGAAGCACTTTGCCCTTTCTTAGAACTTTTGCAGTTCTTGAATCTCCAAGGTAGACTACTTCATTATCATCTCTTACAGATTTGTAAGAGGAGAGTTTCTCAATTTACACAAATTTGTCGAGGAGCCCCAAAGTCTACCAACCATTCTTTAAAATTCGCCACAATGTTTACTTGAGCAATAACCGCAACAATTACATTATCTCATTTAACCATATTGGATTTTGGTTTAGCAGGATTATCATTTCTCACTCTTTTCCTATATTGTGGTGCATGATGTCCTAGTTTTCCATAAACAAAACAAGAGCATTTCTTTTTTTTGAAGTTGGGATTAGAAATTTTGGGTTTGTAATCATGCGATTTATTTTCGTATCTTTTGGAATAATTGCCTTGTAGCAAATTTGCCTTCAATACCATTTCTTTTGCTTTGGCAGCATTCGCTTCCTTTTTGTTGGTATTCTCGATCAGGATGTGTGTTATGAGCTCATCCAAAGAGAGAGACTTGTGCTTGTGTTTCAGGCTATTTTGTAGCCATTCCAGGTTTTCGGTAACTTTTCAATCAATATACCTGCCATGAATTTTTCTAGTAGCACTATCTCTTCAGCTTTAAGTTCTTCTACCAGTTTTATGTACTCGTTGATTTGACTTTTTATCTCCTTATCACTTGTCATTTGCCACTGGTAATATTTTTCAACTACGAACTTTTGCTTGGTAGTATCTTCTGCAATGTATTTTTTGATAAGAGAATCCCAAATGTCTCTTGCTTTTTTACAAAGTGCATAGATATCAAACAAATTGTTAGATAAAATTTGTAAAATAGTATATCTACAAATCTTATTTGCATAAACCCATGCTTCTTAAACTTTAGATTCAGAAGTTGGAGATGGTTTAGGCACGGTTAGTGCATGCACAACTCCATGAAGTTCAAATAAAGAGCAGACTCGTTCTTACCATCTTCTGAAATTTTGTTCAACAAAAATTTCAATGTTGGAGACATAAAAAATGGCTTGGAGTACATGACTCAAAGCGATGCTCCAATTGTTGGCATAATAAATTGTTGTGTTGAAGCTATAGCGGTCGTAGTGGTTACGGAACCATCTCCGTTAACAGGAACATTGCTAGGAGTAAGAATATTAGATAAAGCCATAGCCCTCTAGAATATTAGAGAAATTTACTAAAAGTAGAAGAAAATAGAATAATTCTTAAGGATAATAGAAGTAGAATAATGGCTTGAGTTGTATTGACACTATCCTAAAGGACTATTTCGACAGTCCCATTAGGATTAAACAAGTCCTTCCATGGAAAGTGAGAAAACAGGAACAACAAAATAAAATCTCCCAGCTTTAAGAAAAGAAGAAGAGAAATAACAAGGCTTTGGATTCTGAGTTGTCTCTGGAAGGGAGGAAAGCTTTGATTTCTATGTCTTGGTAGTGAAAGAATGAAATAAAGCTTCTCTATTTATAGAGAAGCCGAATAACCACACTATACATGAATACTGCAAGAAACTAGGGATGCTGCCATCATGTTGCTAAATACTTGGTCAAAGCCAGTAACACTCAATCTTATCAAGAGCTATTGAAGGATAATGTGTATTGTAAATAGGAGTAATACCCAGTGCTACTGATAAAGTGGGGCAACAAGAATAGGTAAAAGGTTGCTGCTATCTTATCAGATTTGTTGAAATATTCCAACAAAGATTAGTCCATAGACTTATGGGATTTTCACACAAAAGTTTTCCTTTCACTTATCTTGGTTGTCCTTTGTTTAGAGGAAGAAAGAAAAGATCTTATTTTCAACCTTTGATTGATAGGATCTATACCAGAATACAAGGTCAGAAGTTCAAACACCTTACTGAGGCTGGCCGTTTGCAGTTAACAAAGGTTGTATTGTCTTCTATTCCCTTACACATTATGCATGCTATTGAGCCTCAAAAAACTATATATATGCTATTAAGTGTTTGTTGGATCGATCAATCATTGGATATAATTATTGACTCCAATAATTGCGATTAAACTAAAAGTACAGTTATGTTCTTTTAGTGGAGTGGAATGTAATTAATAAATTATTTATTGGAGCTTAGTCTAATTGTATCCAGTCAGGTCCCTTTAGTGGCTTCTAATTATGAGACAATAATAAATTATAATTTATTAATGAAAATTGTTGGAAACTAAAAATCGTATTTGAGATAGAATAGGATAAGTGGAAATAGTTGTACCTAACTATACTTTTCTTATTCTATCATGATTCATATTTTGAGATAGAGTCAATTAAACATATTAGTTTATGACTCTATTTTTTATATACGTGAGAGACAACGTTCTTGTTCTCTCAATCTTTGTGTGAGTCCACCCTCAACAAAGAGAGAAAGAAAAATATGATTAGCAATTTTTTGGTCCAGGAAGATTACATTGAAGAAGACTTGGGGGTTTGGAGCGTTACCAAAAGGCCAAAGACTTCAAGAATCGTATTGGTGAAGACGATATCTACAAAGGTATAATTTGTTTTCACCTATTCTCAGGGTTTAATCTGGTTGACACATAAGCATATCGATCCTATTACTAATAATTGGTATCAGAGCCAGGTTTTGATATGTGTTTATGTGTTAAGATTAAATCTTTTATGTGTATATTTATTTGAGCGGTGTAGGAATAATGCATTTATGTTTATGGTGAATGATTTGATTAATTCTGTTCAAAATAATTTTATGGCCATAGTTTTTTATTCGGTGAATATGTATAAGTATTATCGAGTTTTGTAACAAAATAGGTGGATTACGTCTCCATGTTTCCCTTTTGAGTTGTTTATTAATATTATTTTTTTATGTTATTATTAAAAAAAACTGTAAATATTCATTGGAGCAAAAGTCGGCGCACATAAGAAGTTTTTTTGCATTCCTGGAGCTGTTCGTGGTATCAAAATTGCAGATGGCAGACGTTGGAGACGTGAAACAATGGCTAATAGCACATGAAACATGGCACGGCTAGCGTGAGCAAGGCCTGGGCTGGTGCGCGGCGGCCTGGACGCGGGTGCGCAGCTGCCTGGGCACGGCCTGGGTTGGTGAGCACTGGTCTGGGCACTGGTTTCATGATGGGATTTGATCCTTGGTTTCATGAGTGAAGGCCCCAAGTGCTAACCATTGGACCACTGAAAATCTTATGATGATGACTTGTTTCAAATTAAGATTGCAGAAGATTAAATGTTGGCTATTTTGTTAGCCAATTAGACTTTCAATTGTAATTTTGCAATTTTATTTTGAGTCTAGGCTGGCCATAAAATTATTTTTATTTTATAGTTTTTTACTATTTAATTAGATTGAATTATGTATCATTCATGTTAACATGTCATATAGTTTGTATTAACGCCGTTCTAGGTACTATTTAGTTATGCATAAATAAATTAGTATTTTTATTAAATTAAAAAAAATTAAGTGTGAAATGGTTAATTTTAATTAACCTTAGACCTCCCTTATTAGCCAATTAGTAAAATTAACGTTTACTTCGTGCCATTTTAAATAGTCTCCCTATAAGAAGGCTATATTTTATTGGTTACTAAATTGAGCATCAAAATTTTAATTATTTTTTAAAAGTTTAATTCATTCATAATTACCCTATAGGTGATGTGATTGGATTGAAAACTTTATATAAAAAAAAAATTGAATATAGGGGTTACACTTAAATTAAAGACATTACAATGATTTCTTTTAGAATATCCAAATAATGTCTATGATGGCCAAAAGTATTTTAACAACACTAAAACTAATATTGCATTTAGATGCAAGATATATTAATTTTAGTGGGGATGATCCAGGCCTAACTATAAGTTATATTGTTATTTCCTATAGAGGTGCATATTATTTTGGGGTTTTAGATTGTGGATCTTAACCTAACTATAAGTTACATTGTTATCTCATATAGAGGTACATGTAACTATAGAGTTTTAGGTTGTCGTATTTTGATAATAATTTCTATTACTACTTAAAATATTATCATATTGATCATGCATCATACTATTTTATATTGATCATGCATCATGATATGATGAATGGCTCATATGTGTTATTTTATTTAATTTCAAAAAAATGATTTCCAACACTTTATCCCAAATTTTAACAAAAAACCAACTGGTTGGAGAAAATTTTATTGATTAGAAACGGAACCTCATAATCGTACTCACTGCTGAGAAGCTCAAATACGTGCTAACTGAACCGTGTCCTACTAAGCCTACTGAACAGTCCATGCGTGAACAAAAGGAGGCTTATGATAAGTGATTGAGTTCTGATGAGATGGCTCGCTGCTACATTTTGGGATCTATTTCAAATGTGTTGCAGTAGAAATATGAGAACATGACAATCGCTACAAACATCATGAGAAGCCTCTAGCAAATGTTTGAGCACAAAGGACGTTAGGCCTGTCAAGCAGCAATAAGGCACATAATGAATATGTTCATGAAACCTGGAACGCCCGTGAGGGATCATATGTTAGAATTAATCACTTAGTTCAACGTGGCAGAGGTCTTAGGGGCTGAAATTAAGTCTGAGACTCAGGTTGATATGGCTCTAGAAACTCTCTCAGAGATATTCTTACAGTTCAAAGTTAATTATAACATGAATAAGATAGAGATGTCTCTTACAGAGTTGATGAAGGAGCTTGAGAGTGCCGAGGCTACCCTAAAAGTGAGAAGTGGCAACACTCTTGTTCTAACTCATGTTGTATCTTCCTCTTTCAAGCTTAAGGGAAAAGGAGGAAATAAGAGGAAGCAAAATAATAAAAAATGGCCTAAGCAGCAGGTTAAGAAAGCAAAAGTGGATGAAAAGCCCACAGGCAAATGTTTCCACTGCAAGAAAAAAGGACATTGGGAGACATAGTGCCCAGATTACTTAGCTAAATGCAAGCAAGGTATTGGTGAGTTATCCTACATTGAAACTTGTTTAGTGGTTGATTCTACAAATACTTGGATAGTAGATTCTGGAGCCACTAATCATGTTTGCAATTCATTGCAGGGGTTCCAAGTAACCAGACATCTTAATGAAGGAGAGCATACTCTAAGGGTTGGCATAGGATCAGTGATATCTGCACGAGCTGTTGGAGATGTTTATCTTTTTTTTGATAATAAATAGTTGATTTTGAAATATTGTTATTATGTTCCCGACATTTTTCAAAATTTGATTCCGATTTCTTTGTTATTCAAACAAAAATATTCTATTAAATTTTATAAATTATCAATAGAGATATTTTTGAATAACTCTTTGATATGTCGTGGATATTTAAATAATGATCTGTATGTTTTGAAACCTACCAACAATTCATTATATCATACTGACACTAACAAACGTATTAAGTTGTCTCCTACTAATGAGACTCTCCTATGGCATCTTAGACTTGGTCATATTAATCTAAATAGGATTCAAAGACTTGTAAAAGAAGGTCCTTTAAGTGACTTAAAGGTGGAACCTTTTCAAGGTTGTGAATCCTATTTGGAAGGTAAAATGACCAAAAGATTATTTCCTTCCAAAAGAAATAGAGCAAAGGAAGTCTTAGAATTAGTGCATTTTAACGTATGTAGACCAATTAGTGTCCAAGCTAGAGGTGGGTATGAGTATTTCATTACTTTTATGGATGATTACTCAAGATATGGATATGTTTACCTAATGACTCATAAGTTTGATGCCTTAGAAAAATTCAAAGAATTTAAGGCTGAGATTGAGAAATAGTTAGCAAAGAACATTAAGACACTTCAATCAGATCGAGATGGAGAATATCTATCCCATGACTTTAGATATTACTTGTCAAAAAATGGGATTTTATCCCAACTAAGTGCACCTGGCACTCTTCAACAAAATGGAGTGGCAGAAAGGAGAAACAGGACATTGTTAGACATAGTCAGAACAATGTTAGACTTCTCTACACTCAGTATATTAAATTTGGTTCCATCAAAGTCTATCCTTAAGACTCCATTGGAATTGTGGAATGGGTGGAAGCTTAATTTGACACATATCCGTATATGGGGTTGTCTAGCATATGTGGTAAAGGGAAATATGGATAAAATGGAATCACGATCAAATTTATGTCTATTTGTTGGGTATCCAAAAGGAACAAGGGGATACTACTTCTATAGTCCTCAAGATAAGAAAATATTTATAAGTACAAATGCAATTTTCTTAGAGAAAAAGTATATAAAAGAATGTGGATCCAAGAGTAGGGTTATTTTAGAAGAAACTAAGGGAGATAATCTCAAGCAAATGGTTACAGAAACCCGTACTCAAGATTCACGTAGAGGATTTGTTCTTATGCCACTTACCATGCCAGATTGCAGTAGAAGAGAAATAGATGTTACGCCTTCTATACCCACTGGTTCTTCGGCACATAGAGTGGAAGAACCTCCTGCCCCTATTCAAAATCTAGTCATTGAGGAATCAACAGATCTAGTTCCAATCAATGAGGAGGAGAAAAGTTCAATCATTCAAGAACGTCCACAGCTTAGACGTAGTGGGAGAGTCATTCGACGTCCCTCTAGATACTTACTCTACAAAGAAGCTTTTCAAGCAATCTCTTTTGAGAAAGAAAAGGATTCCACTACGTATAAAGAAGCTGTAAAGGACATAGACGCAAACCATTGGAAGAGTGTAATGGATTCAGAAATGAAATCCATGTATACTAACTCCGTCTGGGAACTTATGGACCTACCTAATGGGGTAAAACCTATTGGGTGCAAATGGGTCTACAAAAGAATGAGAGGAGTAGACGGGAAAGTGGAAACTTTCAAAGCTAGATTGGTTGCTAAGGGTTATACCCAACGAGAAGGTCTTGACTATGAAGAAACCTTCTTACTTGTGGCAATGCTAAAGTCTATAAGAATCCTCTTATCCATTGCTACTCACTTCGACTATGAAGTATGGCAAATGAACGTCAAGACAACTTTTCTTAATGGAAATCTTAACGAATGTATCTACATGGTACAACTAGATGGTTTTATCCAAGAATGTCAAGAACAAAAACTTTGTAAACTGAATATGTCCATTTATGGGCTTAAACAAGCGTCTAGATCTTGGAATATCATGTTTGATCAAGCCATTAAATCTTATGGTTTTAATCAGCATCCTAATGAACCTTGTGTCTATAAGAGAATTATAGATGGTAAGGTAATTTTTCTCATACTGTATGTTGATGACATCCTTCTCATTAGAAATAATGTAAGAACATTAATATTAGTGAAAAGTTGGTTGGGTAAACAGTTTGATATGAAGGATTTGGGAGAAACAAGATATATTCTGGGCATTCAGATTCTTCGAGATAAAAAGAATAGACATATAGCTTTATGCCAAGCTTCATATATTGATAAAATACTGACGAGATTTTCAATGCAAAATTCCAAGAAAGGTCAATTACCTTTTAGATATGGAATTTAGTTATCTCAGAAGTATAGTCCTAAAACTCCTAATGAAGTTGAGTACACAAAACAAATTCATTATGCATTAGCTGTAGGAAGTCTCATGTATGCTATGCTTTACACTCGTCTAGACATTTGTCATACTGTTGGGATGGTCAATAGATATTAATCAAACCCAGGATCGAAACACTAGATAACAATGAAGGATATATTCAAGTATCTTCGCAGAACTTGAGGATATATGCTAGTTTACTCAACTCCAGAATTGGTACCTATAGGTTACATTGATTTTGATTTTCAAGCTGATAGAGATCTTCGCAAGTCCACTTCAGGCTCTGTTTTCACCTTAAGTGGTGGTACAGTTGTGTGGAGAAGTACCAGACAATCTTGTATTGTTGACTCTATAATGGAAGCTGAATATGTGACAGTTGGTGAAGCAGCTAAAGAGGCAATATGGTTGAAGAAGTTCTTGATAGAACTTGAAGTGGTTCCTTCTGCATCTTAAGCCATTAGTTTGTACTGTGACAACAGTGGTGCAGTAGCAAATGCAAAAGAACCATGCAGCCATCAGCGTGGTAAATACATTGAACGTAAATATCACCTACTTAGGGAGATTGTTCAACATGGAGATGTAGAAGTATGCAAGATTTCTTCTACTGAAAATCTTGCTAATCATTTTACTAAAAGTTTGTCTGTAACTGTTTTTGGAAATCATACAGAAAGTATGGGTATTTCTGATATATCCCATTTACTCTAGGACAAGTTGGAGAATTTTTGTTAGATAAGCCCATCGAGTAAATACAATATTTGTATTTTGAAATTAAATAAAGTATATTTTTATATATTTATATGTATGAGTTATGTATGAGCCTATTTTGTCCACGAATTATTTAAATATTATAAATCAAGTGTTTATTTGTTAAACACAAAAGACTTGATTTATAATTTAATTCGAAATAAATTTTTCGCGATCTAAAATAAATTTGGGTAATTTATTTTGGTGAGATCGTCTTAAATTTATTGAAATCTTTCTTTGACTTTGGTAATAAAATTAAGGATATATTTTGATATATTGGATGGACCATCAATATTTATTTGTGGAATAAACCATACAAATAAAATATTAAAATTTTAAAAGATTATCGTACATAATACCTTAATCCTGAGCAAACAATTATTTATATTTACTAACTTGAAGTTCCTTGAATTATCAAAGAGTGAGATTAACTCTATAATTAATATCTTGGCATCTTGGGAATTAAAGTGAAATAAATATGAAATAAATATGGAATCCATCACCTTTAATAGGCAAGGTCATTTTCTCATGAGTTCTTCTAAGAGACAGTTAAATCTAAGTTTAGTAATTCAATAGTGTCTATTGAATTCCATTTGTAAGTGTGACGTTATAACATGGTACTGTCAAATTGAATATGAGAATTGAGGAGTTGAATAAGGAGCACTGTGGTATACTGCCTCATTCAAAGTATTAAATTGATTGATGGGATTAATTTGTTGGATCGATCAATCACTGGATATAATTATTAACTCCAATAATTGCGATTAGACTAAGAATGCAGTTACGTTCTTTTAGTAGAGTGGAACGTAATTAATAAATTATTTTTATTGACAATATAATTTATTAGAGTTTAATCAACTGTATCCGGTCAGGTCCCTTTAGTGGCTCCTAATTATGGGACAATAATAAATTATAATTTATTTATAATTTATTAATGAAAACTACAGGAAATCAAAAATCGTATTTGAGATAGAATAAGATAAGTGAAAATAGTTGTACCCAACTATACTTTTCTTATTCTATCAAGATTCGTATTTTGAGATAGAGTCAATTATACATATTAGTTTATAACTTTATTTTCGATATACGTGAGAAATAACGTTCTTGTTCTCTCAATTTTTGTATGAGTCCACCCTCAACAAATAGAGAGAGAAAAATACAATTAGTAATTTTCTGATCTGGGGAGATTACATTAAAGAAGACTTGGACTTGGAGGTATGAAGCATTACTAAAAGGTCAAAGACTTCAAAGATCGTATTGGTGAAAACAATATCTATAAAGGTATAATTCATTTTCATATATTCTCAGGATTTAATCTGGTTGATACATAAGTATATCGATCCTATTAACTAGCCGTGTTTATGTGGCAACTTTTTTTGGGGAAGTACCTCTTTTGGAACCAGACGACATTGGTGAAGGTGGGAATCTCTGTGTTTCCCTTAGGCGGAAAATGGCTTGAATTTAAGGTCTTACTCTGATTTAAGTTGGGCATTTGCTCTAGAGCTGTGGTGGAAGTTTCGGCTGCAGGAATCCCTGTGGGCCAAATTTGTTAAACCCAAATATTGTGAAAGCAGTTCCTTCTTTCCTAAACCAGGACGTTTGACGATTGCTTCTTCAGTTTGGTGCAACATGGTTAAATACTGAGAGATCGAGGAACAGTATATCGGATATGTGATCCAATCTAGACAGTTGTCCTTATGGTATGATAATTGGTCAGGTTTAGGACGTCTTTCTGAACTGAATTCCTCAATTCAGTATAGAGACTTTTCAGTTTTAGATTTTGTTTCAAATGGGTACTGGAATGCTTCTCTTCTGTGCCATGTTCTAGATTCTCATCTAGCCTTTTCTGTGCTTCGGCTTCTTCCTCTGGACCCGTAGGCGCCTAAGAGTGAAAGAATGATTTGCCTTCCATCTAATGATGGGAAATTTACTCTGAAGTCAGCCTAGAAGGTTTGTTCAACAATATAAACAGCCTAATCAAATACTTGTAGAGCTGGAATGAGTTAAAGTCCAGCTACAGATAAAATTTTTCATGTCGTTCTTAAACTCTCACATTCCTTTGGATCCCACCTTGCAATAGCTTCACGATGTCCATTTTGTCGTATGGCTGAAGAAAATTTTCATCATGTTTTTATTACTTGCTTTCTAACGGCTGCTGTTTGGAAGCATTTAGCTCAAAGCTTAGGAGTTTGGAGGGAAGGATTGCAGGAATTTCCTCTTGATTACTTTATTTGGTTCTGGTGGTTTTAACCCACTAAGGTTCGTGAGGAAGGGAGGCTGCTGTTTGTAGGCTATTGTTGGGTCGTTTGGGAGGCACTCAATGCATGCATATATGATGATGTTAAGCGCACAGCAGATTCCTTAATCATTTTGCACTCGTGCTTTGTAAGGTCTGTTCAATCATTGTCTAGACCCGAAAAGCCCTTTGGTTTGAATCCTATTGCATTTTCTTGGAGGCATCCTCACCAGATCAGATTATATTAAATGTTGATGGGAGTGTTTTGCGGAATGCCTGTCTCAGGCATTGGGGCGATTATAAGAAAAGCGGATAGCACATTCCTTTACGGATATTCTTCTCTCATTCAGGCAGTTCCTGAACCTTTTTTTGCTGAAATGCAGGCAGTCCAGTTTGGCGTTCAACGTTGTCTTTCACTTGGTCTGTGCACAGTCTGAGTCGAGTCAGATTCTCAGCAAATGATACATCTCCTTAACTCTGAAGCGTATTCCTGGAAAGGATACCAAATACTTCGACATAGATATTGGCTGGTTTCTCGCTTTGACAGGGTGATTTTTGAAAATGTCTTTCGTCAAAGAAATTTAGTAGCAGATGCTTTAGCTAGAGGAGCCTCCTTTCTTCAGCATGACTCCACTTTCCCAAATTTTCATTCCTTCCCTGCAAAAATACAAGCTCTATGTATTCTAGATGCTCAAAATGTCCCTATATTGCGGGATAAACCTTGTAATCTGCTTTGGGAACCTCCACAGGAAAATTCCTATTTTTGTACTGTCTCCATCTTAAAAAAAGAATGTCAAAATTTTCTATTTTTATTGTACCAAAAAGCTTGTCAATTTTACAAATCAAGAATACATTTATTACGTATATTCTTAATTTACTACTCGTTCAACTATTCAATAAGTATTTGACTCATTAAATATATGTGTATTTTTAATCTAATTAATGAAAAATTACTTTTATTTAGAGATATAATAATCCATTCTATTATAATTATATAAAATTTAACAATTTCTTAATCTGTGTGTCATTTGCTAGATTGACATTCTTTTTAGGATGGAGGAAGTACATTTTATTTTATTAATAAATAGGCAGCAGTCAACCTAACCCCTGCCATCTCAAACGGTTAGAGTTTTTAAAAAAAGACAATATAATCCTCGGTCAATGTTTTTAATGTACATTGAATTCAAAAGTTGAAATTTTCAAATGTGATATTAATGCTCTCAACTATTTATTTAAACTTGGGCATTTCCAATCTTGCTATTTCAAATTTATGTATTTCCAATATCAACTATCAATTGTATACCAACGATTAACTACATAATTTATGGTCACTATCAACTAGAACCTTATTATCAGCTAGAATATTCTTAAATGAGACTTTTTGTACAATAGTATTTCTAAAGTTTAGTCTAATTTGAATCAATTTATGTTTCGTTATTATGTTCTTCTTCTAATATCATTATATTTGTGAGTTTAATTATGATTAATTTAGGTTTTATTTATTTACTAATCAAAACGTATATTTTTAAATTCGTACATAACGCCAACTTTGCAAAATTAGAAGAGAAATGAAAAATATGTGCATAAAAATTAACAATTAGATATCTAAAGTCGACTAAAGCTTCAAGAAGAGTTCAACTCTGTAACTTCTCTATTTTTGCTATGTCAATATCAATAAATTATTGCATGCATCTATGTTGACTACGTTTTAAAACAATTTATGCATATACCATCTTTAGTTACATCCACAATAAATATAACATTCCATGACTTTCAAAAATTTATCCCTTCTAATTTGAATATTTTTTAAAAGTTAAATAATTTTAAAAAACTGAAAAAAGATTTTAAAGATTTACTTACACAGATTTTTGAATGATCACATTTTGAATGACTATCTCAATGACTTAAAATATTTTGTTTTATAAATTTCATCAACTCAAAAGGTTTTTTGTTAAAAAAAAAAAAAAAACAACCATAATCATTAAAAAAATCAATCATAATCTTTTGAGTCCTTTTGATCTAATTTTTTTTATATATTTTGATCACCTAAAATGCTAATCTTTTATTTTAAACTAATTATAAAAACCCACTAATATTTTATTAACAGTAGTAAATAAATAAAAAATGAGCCTCATGTCCTTAATATTTTCAAAATATCTTGAACAACTACCAACAAAGCTATTTATTTCATACATTTTTTACTAAATAGTATTGGAATACAAATAGAATCGTTTTTATTCTAGGTTTTTGTAAAACAAAAAGTCCATATGTAATTCTATCAATAATTGGTTAGAAATTTTAATTTTACTAGGACACCACCAATAGATTATCAACAAAATATAAAATAAAAATTAAATGAAATATAAAAATAAAAAATAATTTCAATAATCCATTGGCCATGAATAGTAATGATTTTAATTATCGACAAAATATCATCAAATGATTTAGACTTATAATTTTTTTTTTTATAAATACTACTTATATTAGTTGGTATTCAATCAATATTTTTTTAGTTCGCTTAATAGTACCGTATTGATAATGGTTTTAATTGCGGAAAGGATTATTAAAAAATAAAAATAAATATTTCTATCCGTTGATATTCTATTACTGTTACTTTTTTATTGGTAGTATTAATTTTATTGAGAAATTACCAATAAAGTACCAATATAAATATAAAAATAATGAAAATTAAATAATTGGTACCACATTAGTAATAGTTTCCTAATAGAATATAAAGGAAATTTTAACATAATAGAAAAAAATATAATTCCATAGTTTAGTATTAAGAGTTAAGTGAGTACTAAATTATCTTTTAATAAATGTCATTTTCTTTAAGCTTATTTTTACCTTTCCTTTTAGTATTTTACTTCAAAAATAGATAAATGAATGTTTACTAATAAATTTAAATAAATAAAATTTCACATAATTATTTCCAAGTTACATGTCAAATAAATTATAAATATGAAAAATAAGTAAAATCATTTATATGAAAATTTTTGTTGAATTTTACCAAACTCCTTATATTACCTATAAATTTATATCCTTTTGCATGTTAACCTTTGAAATAAATCATTCAACTCAATATATAACCAATTATCACTTACACATAAATACTATACATTTAAGAGTTATATATATAAATATATATATATGGCAGGATGTAAATTATTGCATTATTTAAATTAAAATACAACTATCTAATGAGATATTTATTGCGAATGTTATTATTGGATGTAGGATGGTAGGAAAATGTAAATATGATATGGACAGTGCCAATCACAAAACATTTGTTGGTATACTAACATATCCAAGGTATATAGTTAAAGCATGTTGCAAGTTCAAATCCCTTTTATCGGGTCTTTTTTCTTTTGTATTAGTTGTTAATTTACTAATGAATTACAATTAATAGAATAAGAAAAGGGTTTCTTTTAATAGTTGGTAATTTAATAATGAATTATGAGGAATTTTTCGTCATTAATCTCTAATTTGACAAAAATAAAATTGTATACATGAAATCTATTCAAAATTAAGTACGATGCTTCAAATTGGATACTACTCTAATTTTTTTTTTTACAAATAATATATAAAAAATCAACTTAAAAGCACACAAAATTAATCTTATAAAATTTGATGAATATAATTATTACTTAAATTATTTATAGACGTTAATATTTTAAAATATTTCTAAATTATATCAACGTATTTTTTGTTATACTTATCTATTTTTATAATCACATGATCATTCATTTTAATTCGAAATATTTACATACAATAATATCATTAATAAGATAAAATTTTGATTATGTATGAATTTAGAAGATAAAGATAAGATCTTAATATATAATAAATATTTAGATTATACAAATAAGATAATCTTAATAGTATTATTGTAAATTAATTAAAAATAATTTTATACTATGTTTTCCTTTCAAAATAAATTCTTCTAAGAAAAGTCGATCTACTATAATACAGGGACGACTTTAGTGCACCTTATAAATCAGGTTAGAGGTTTTGATATTTTTACAGTATATTTCTGCATATAAAGTTTTATATGGGGTGTAGAGTTTCTTTTTTTGGTGATTGTTTATTGATGTTGCTATTGGTTCTTGTGTTGTAGTGAAACCCTAATGGGAGCTGTACAGTTTCGGTAGGAAAAGGAGAAAGATTGAGGCTTTACGGGGTAAAAGGGTAATTGTCCGTCAATCTTGGGTGTAAAGCTGAAGTAGCTAATGTTGAGAAGCAATGGAATTGCATAATTTTTGCAATTCTGGTTGACGATTTAGTTTTACTAATGTTGGTTTCTATAAAAAATTGCATTTTTTTGCTACTCTAATTCTTGATCTTGCTCTGTTTCATTGATTCTTTTGATTGTTTTGTCGTTGCAACTGTTCCTTTTTCCCCCCCTGTTTTGTGTATGCACCTTTGTGCAACTTTGGTGGATTAATGTTGATGATGGCTAATTTCCAAGGTGTATGGAAGCTTAAATGAGGTGCAGCAACGAAAAAGAGCATGTTCGTTAGGTATGTCATTGGGCTTCACAATCCAGTCTATATGCTCTGTTCCCCTTGTGATTTTTTTTTTTTTACTAAGTTACGTATCTTAATTTCGTCTAACTAATCTTCAAATTTTATTCTTAACTTTTGCGGGATATGTCCCAATTAGTCTTTTGGACTCACGTTTCTCATAATATCCACCTCCACCTCACCAAGGAAGCCTCAAATTCCCAGTAAGACTCACACTGCCGCTAATAGCAATTGTTGAATTGGTTAGTTAGCTGAGGTGTGCCCCGGGAGCTTCCCATGTGATCTTTGAATGCTGGCAAAATTGAATTTGTAGGCATCTCGTAGGCATCTTCTTTTGAAAAAGATGGAGAGAGACGAAAGGCGAGGGAGAGAGGGTGAGAGAGTTATATATAAACGTTTGTGGGGTAATTCAGACATTTTATTCCTACTAACTGTAAAAGAAGAGGGACAAAACGTTCAGCCTTTTCAATCTGACAAGTGTAGCCGACATGGGCCACGGCTAACTGCACGATCATTAACTCAACGAAACATAAAATTGGTATTCAATTGACGTGAGGTTACTAACTCAAAGAAAATTGAATACAATATTGAGGTTAGCGTTGATAATATTAAATTCGATATTTCAATACGATATGAAAACGATTCGAATATAATAAATTAAGATTAGAATTTTACAAGTTTAGATCGATCTTTTTAATTTTAAATGTATTCGGATTATAAATGTGTTTAACCAATTTCAATCGACGAATCCGTATAATTTTGTTTTTAATACTTATATTTAATAATTTTTGCAATACCTTATGAATTTTACTATAAAAAATTAGATGATTTATTTTTTACATGAATTAATTGAATTAAATTTTATTATATGAATTAGTTGAATTGTTTGTATGTCTATTAATTATATGATACCTCTTAAGGAAAATAAATTATGTTAACGTGGCTATTTACCTGATATATGGTAAATGAATTATTCTTAATTGATTATTATTTAGTGTATATGATAATAATATTATTACAACGATTTTTAACTAAAGAAATAATTTCTTGAATAATTCTATTTTATTGCAAAGCTACATATGTTTAGATTTTTAAGATTAAGTCTTATGAATTTATTGAAATCTCTAGATATTTAGTTGGATGGTTTGTTGTTTTATTGGTTATTTAAGATTTTATGGGAAGTTTTATTAGTTTTTTATAATTTTATATGGTTTGATTTGATTTTTTAAATTTTTTTTGTGTAATGGGTGAAAAGATTGACAGATTTAGTAATTATTTATTTAATTTTTATATCTAATCGTGTCAATTCATTTTATTACACGAACACGATACGAAAATGAACGGGTTGACACGACACGTTTATTAATCATGTCGTGTTCGAGTTGATCTGTCATGTATAATTATTTCAGGTTGACACGACATGTTAATATGAACACGATACGATTTCCATTCCTAATTGAGGTAATTCTTTTATTTTAAAATAATTGCTATTATTATAGAGATTACACAGATTAAAACATTAATATTTATAAAATTTTTAGAAAAAAAAAAGATTGAATTAGTTCTATTAGTAATTGCAGAATTGTTTTGATAGTTAAAAATTAATTAATATTATAGTTGAGTAAGTACTAAATAATAAGGTTATAATAAAAAAATAATAAATATATTATTAATTTTATAAATAACAAATAATTTGAAGCTTAAAAAAATTTATAATTTATAATTATTTTAAAACTAAAAGAGTACTTTAAGTGATAATTTGTGGAGAGTTTCGGATTATTTGTGTAGAGTTTGGGAGGTTTTTAGATACAAGGCGCGGATCGGATATCCTCTCCTAACCTATTTAGATACATTAGGATGGTGCCGTGCGTTGCACGGAAATTGATCATATTATCTTTTATTATTGTAAAAATAATTTCTGTTGAAATATTATTAGAAATAGAATATTATTTTAAGCGCTTGATATTTTTATAGTTTTAAGCTATGGTAAATTGTTTTTTTTTTCCCCATTTTTTGAATCAAACTTTGTGAAATTGCAAACGAGAATTTTTGGGTTTTGGGAGTCTTGCTTTGTAGTAATAGATAATTTACGGTATATTTATATATTAGTTGTTTTAAATAAATTTATTTAAATATAATGAAATTAAGGTGGAATTTAAATAACCGAATTAATTTTTAAGAAACAATAATTAATTAAAATTTAATAATTATAATAACGAAGGCAAAATTCCACCTTAATTTAAAAAAAAAAAAAATCTAAAACACAAACTGGGCTAAATGATTAAGTCATGATCTAAATGGACTAAATATTCATGTTTAAATATTAAACCGCATGAATGAATAGAAATTGTTTACTTTAGAATTGAATATGATAATAAATAAATAGTAGGAGTGTATGTATTAAATTTATAAATATGTGCGACAACTAAATGGTTAGATTATCCATTGCGTAAAATTGATATCCTACTTGAATTTGTTAAATAGGGCAATTTGCACGAATAGATGTAAACCTATTTTTCGTATCAACTTAGAACAAAATCCTTTTTTTTTTTTTTTTTTTACGTTTTTTGTTCCCAAACTATTTTGGTGAGTTTCGTTGGTCCCTACTACTACCACTTGAATGAACTGGGACGGAAGCAGTGAAAAAACAATTATTATTTCTAAAAAATATACAATCAATTCTCACAAAAATAAAAATCACAATTTTGTTGAAGGCAGCAGTGGCACCAAAAGAAAGCTAGAACCACTCTGCAAATCTAGAATTGTTAGAAATGTATAAGCGCTTGTAGGCTAAGCTAAACTAAGCAAGCCAAATGTACCATACGGAAGACACAAGACTTTACAAAACGGCATGAATTGGGTTGATTTAAAATCCACTAGTTGTTGTTGGACGCAACCCCAAATGTCCCAATAAGTCCAAGAGATTTTAGAGCACTGATTTGTAAAACGGGCGTATTCAATGCAAAAGCCAAGTTATCTTTCATCTGGCGAATCCATTAGCAGTTCATGAGGGTAGCTTGCCTTAATCCATTTTCCATCAAACTGCTTTTGACGTTTCACACTTGTGGCTATCATTGCTAGTGCCCACCATGAAAAGCAAAAAAGATGACAAAGAAAAACTGTCCATATATGTACCAAAAAAGCAACATATTTACTACAGAGTATAAATATATATATATATATAAGCAAATAAATATAGAAAATAGCGGAGGGATCTGACCTGTGACCGAAGGCGAGGAGGCGAGTTCTAGATGGAGGATTGGGGTGGTTTGGGGTCGGTGAGGGAGGCGTAGCGAAAATGAGTTAAGTTGCAAGAGCGCCGGATGGCTGTGTCATGTGTAGTCTTTGCAGATGATATGTGATTGAAGATAAACTAGATGACCATTTAATATGTGATTGAAGATGAACGATCCAATGAACCTTCATATGATCAGTTATATTATTTAATAGGGAGTGAATTTGAAGAGGTTTGAAGGGATTAGCAATATAGATTAATTGAAGAGATTAGGCGTTTCATGGTTTGCAGAGATTAGGAGTTTGATAAGGTTTCAAAGTGGCTGCACAGGACCATGCCCGGTGGCAGGGGCTTCCGCAACTCCTATTTTATATATATATATATATATATATATATATATATATATATATATATATATTTGAGGTCACTTAATTTGGTATGACTAATTGAACAGTCAATTGGTTTCTTTTGGGCAAAATTTCCTCCTTCCGACCTCTTTTATCTTTCCATTTTAACCGATTCATAAGTTTTAAGAAAAATAAATTTTGTCAGTTAATTAATTAATATTTTCTATCTTACCATCAAAGAATCTCTCTATTTATTAAGGAGTAATCAAATTCTAAAACTTTATGTGTCATAAGTATATTTAATTTATTTTTATTTCCCACTATAAGTGCACAATACTCATTGTATTAAAGAGGAGTATTTGTGAAAAAATAACAATAAATATCAATTTGATTTGTTAATGGGATAAATAAATTGATACAAAAATTTTAGTTAAAATGGATAAATAAAAGGGGATGAATGGAGTAATAACTATGAATTTTCGAACTTGTGGATCCTTTATGACCCATTTTGATTTTTGTATAAAATTACTTAATTTTTACATTTTTATGCCTTTTATATATAAATTATTGGCCGCCAATTGCACAGTCCCAAACCCTTTACACTACTACTTAGTTTAGTATACAATCTCACCCGGTCGTGGGGCCTCGACGCTTGGGTGGGGGAGGTTCGCCTTCGGAATTCCCTCCTAAATCCAAGTTTAGTATACAATGATTTTCTTTTTCTTTTTTTTTCTTTTTAACTTCAAAAACCTTGGCTAAAGTGTAATAGGATTCTTCAGCCTAATCTTAATAAAAAAGAAACTGACCAGTATTTGCAGCAAGTCCACAAAGCTTATACTCATCTTATCCGTTCTTTTCAAGATACTTTTGATTTATCTTAAATTAAACCCTATCCCGAAATTCCCTTCACAAGAAAGAAAGAAATCTATAAAACGGACAAAGAACTCATACCTCAATATCATTGCAATATCCAAGACTTCTGAGTATTAATATTAGCTTTAGATAATCTTAGCAGTTAGTGTAGGAAATAAGATGTGTAAGGGAGAAAATTTGGCTGCATGGCTCCATGGTATCAACGATATCAAGATTGAGCCTTACGAGCTCCTTGCTCTAGGTATTTTGATCATTCTTTTACTTTCTGTTTGTGTTTGATTAATCATGTTCCTTTTATCTTTAATTGATTTCGGCTTTTTATAGTGGATTTATGTTGCCTTTGTTATGTTTTGTAGGTCCTCATGATGTTAGGGTCAGTATGAAGGCTGTTGGAATCTGTGGAAGCGATGTTCATTATCTTAAGGTCAAAACAAAACAAAACAAAGCCCTTTCTTTTCTCCCTTAGATTTTTTGCGTTTTTTATTTGTTTTTACACCTATGAATGGAACTTCTAATTATCTCAAAATTTCAGACTGGTAGTTGTGGGCATTATGTGGTTACGGAACCGATGGTGATTGGACACGAGTGTGCTGGAATCATAGATGAAGTTGGCAGTGAAGTGAAACATTTAGTCCCAGGTGACCGTGTTGCCTTGGAGCCTGGTATTGGTTGTTTCCAGTGTGATCGCTGCAAGGAAGGCCGATATAATTTATGCCCTGACATGAAGTTCTTTGCAACTCCCCCAATTCATGGCTCTCTTGCCAATAAGGTTTCCCTTTTTTTCTTTTTCTTTTTTTCCCCTAGGTTGTGCAGGGGGTAAATCTGTTTTGGCACTGAGCACTAATTGCAGATATGAATGTTAAGCCACTTGGTTGTT